>CM059782.1:14763702-15454952 GCA_030435695.1 Brachymystax lenok tsinlingensis | reverse complement strand
ATTCCATCTCTCTCCTCCTCCTCCGCCCTCCCTCTCTCCTCCTCTCTCGTACTCTCCCCCTTTCCGGCATAAACGTTAAACATTCCACTTAGCTAGCTCCATTATCTGCTTTTATCACTCTTATAGTCTGTCCATCCATCCTGCCCTCCTGCTGAGTGCTACAAATAACTCTGGTAATATGATTCCCCCTCTCCTTTCTCCTGGGTTGCCTCAGCATTAGAACCTGAGGTCCACAGACCGTCTGCGGTTTTTATTATATTTGTTTTCTTCCAAAAATAATAACAATTGCAATTGTTAGCAGCATTATAAGCAATTTTACATATTTTTTTTTCTAATGTTAATAATAGGCCTTTAATCTGTTATATTCACTGATAACATTGGTGGTCCTCAATAGCTTTTGACAGTGATTTGGTAGTCCCCGGAACAGAAACGGTTGGGAACCGCTGGCATAGAACACACACACACTACTCCAGTGAGATGATAATGGTGAAATGGTCAACCTTGTCAAAGAGACTCACTTGAGGATCATGTTCATGGTCTCCTTACGGTCTTTCCCCTGGAATGGTAGCGTTCCGGTCAGCATCTCAAACTGGGAGAAGAGGAAAATCTGTATTCTCAATCACACAAACAACCTAACTACAACCTGTAACACAACACAAACAACCTAACTACAACCTGTAACACAACACAAACAACCTAACTACAACCTGTAACACAACACAAACAACCTAACTACAACCTGTAACACAACACAAACAAGGAACTGGTAAATAAACCATATAAGGTGTGTGGCCCCGCCCCTCTCACCATGAGCACGCCGTAGGACCACCAATCAGCGCTGGTGGTGTGGCCTCTCCTGTTGACCACCTCCGGAGCCATGTACTCCACCGTCCCACAGAACGAATAGGCCTTGTTCTCATGGTCTATAGACTCCTTACTGAGGCCGAAGTCTACACACACACACACACACACACACACACACACACACACACACACACACACACACACACACACACACACACACACACACACACACACACACACACACACACACACACACACACACACACACACACACACACACAGAGAGAGAGAGGAGTAAAGCTTGTTCTCATGACTCCTTACTGTCTGCAGTGAGAATACACACATGATCCATAGAGTACACTCACACACACACACACAGGTCTGATATTACCCACCTGTCAGCTTGATGTGTCCCTCCTCGTCTAGCAGAATGCTGATAGGACAGAAATTGATCTTTAGACAAGATACTAAACAACACACACAATCTGACTGTGTATGTGTGTTTGTGTGTGTGTATGTACTTCTCTGGTTTGAGGTCTCTGTAGATGATGCCCAGGCTGTGGAGGTGGTCCAGGGCCAGGGCCAACTCTGCCAGGTAGAACTTCACATCCTCCTCTGTGAACATCACCTACACACAGAGAGGAGAGGAGGGTGAGACCACACACACACACACACACACACACACACACACACACACACACACACACACACACACACACACACACACACACACACACACACACACACACACACACACACACCTCTTTAGACAGTCGTGTGAAGAGGTCTCCTCCTCGTAAGAAGTCCAGGATGAGGTAGAGTTTCCCTTCTGTTTGGAACGCTGAGGAGAGACATCTGATTGGTTACCAGAGGACTTATGTTGTGATTGGATTGGCTACCTCACTGTAGTACTAAGCTTTGATTGGCTAACTCACCATAGTGCAGTTTAACGATGAAGGGATGGTTGACCTCCACCAAAATGTCTCTCTCCATCTTAGTCCTCACCCTGTCGCGCACTGCAACACACACACACAAAACAAACAAATTAAACATACATACAGAGTACATGTCCTTCTAGGAACAAACAACTCACCTCATCTCTATTCCCCTCTCTATCCATCTATCTATCCCTCCCTCTTTATCTCTCTCTTGGCATGGAAGTCATTTGGCTAGATTGATGAGTAATGGAAAATAAATAGAAAAGAGGAGGAGGGACCTGCTCCAGTAAAGAAAGAGAGAGAAGTAGCAGAATCCCTGTAGGTGAATATGTGGTGTGTGTACAGTCTGTAGCCAGCAGATGGTGATGGTGCTCTCTTTGAGATAAAGCAGTCCTCTCACACTTGGCTTATTTTTATTTTCTCTTTATTTAACTAGGCAAGTCAGTTAAGAACAAATTCTTATTTTCAATGACAGCCTAGGAACAGTGGGTTAACTGCCTTGTTCAGGGGCAGAACGACAGAGTTTTACCTTGTCAGCTCGGGGATTCAATCTTGTAACCTTTCGGTTACTAGTCCAACGCTCTAACCACTAGGCTACCTGCCGCCCTTTCACGTATATTACGCAGGATGACGAGCCATTGTATTCCAATAGAGGGGGAGACCCAGGCCTAGAGGTTCATGGGGGATTGTGATGATTACCTAAACTTTTGCGGAGGGGCTGCTGACCTCAAACTTCAAATGAAAGGTGGAACTTTTCACCACTCCAACGCCCAACCATTCGGCTTGCCATTCTAATGTGAAGCCCTGATAGTTTGTCACACTGACATGATTCCAGGAGAGCAGAGTTGACTTTCTCTGCTCTGAAAACACCTCTCCTCTACCTCCCCTCTCTCTGTCCAACTCACCAGCCGTCCTCTCTCTTTCCTCCTCTCTCTACCTCCCCTCTCTCTGTCCAACTCACCAGCCGTCCTCTCTCTCTCCTCCTCTCTCTACCTCCCCTCTCTCTGTCCAACTCACCAGCCGTCCTCTCTCTCCTCCTCTCTCTACCTCCCCTCTCTCTGTCCAACTCACCAGCCGTCCTCTCTCTCTCCTCCTCTCTCTACCTCCCTCTCTCTGTCCAACTCACCAGCCGTCCTCTCTCTCCTCCTCTCTCTACCTCCCTCTCTCTGTCCAACTCACCAGCCGTCCTCTCTCTCTCTCTCTCTCTGCCTCCCTCTCTCTGTCCAACTCACCAGCCGTCCTCTCTCTCTCCTCCTCTCTCTCTACCTCCTCTCTCTGTCCAACTCACCAGCCGTCCTCTCTCTCTCCTCCTCTCTCTACCTCCCTCTCTCTGTCCAACTCACCAGCCGTCCTCTCTCTCTCTCCTCCTCTCTCTACCTCCCCTCTCTCTGTCCAACTCACCAGCCGTCCTCTCTCTCCTCCTCTCTCTACCTCCCCTCTCTCTGTCCAACTCACCAGCCGTCCTCTCTCTCTCTCCTCTCTCTACCTCCCTCTCTCTGTCCAACTCACCAGCCGTCCTCTCTCTCTCCTCCTCTCTCTACCTCCCCTCTCTCTGTCCAACTCACCAGCCGTCCTCTCTCTCTCCTCCTCTCTCTACCTCCCCTCTCTCTGTCCAACTCACCAGCCGTCCTCTCTCTCTCCTCCTCTCTCTACCTCCCTCTCTCTGTCCAACTCACCAGCCGTCCTCTCTCTCTCCTCCTCTCTCTACCTCCCTCTCTCTGTCCAACTCACCAGCCGTCCTCTCTCTCTCCTCCTCTCTCTACCTCCCCTCTCTCTGTCCAACTCACCAGCCGTCCTCTCTCTCTCCTCCTCTCTCTACCTCCACTCTCTCTGTCCAACTCACCCCCCCTTCTCCGTCTTTATTTCTCTCCCTCTCTCTGTCGCTCTACCTCCCCTCCTCCATACAACTCTCCCTCCCTCCTTCATCCCTCATTCTCTCCATTTCTGTCTACCTCCCTTCCCCCCTATACTTCCCCTCCCTCCATCTACCTCTCCATCCCTCCTTTCTTTATCTTTCTCTCCTGCCTCTCTCGCTACCTCCCTCTCTCTCCATCCCCTACCTTTCAGTGTGGCTTTCTTCAGAACCTTCATGGCGTAGAGCTGTCCTGTATCTGGACCTGTAGTCTTCTTGACCAGGAACACCTACACACACACACACACACACACACACACACACACACACACACACACACACACACACACACACACACACACACACACACACACACACACACATGCACACACAGATAGAAGAAAACATTTACTCTACGGTGTTTTTGTGTGCATGGCAATCAGCACCGGGAAAAAAAGGTGAAAGATGAACGACAAACACATCAACACACACAGACACACACACACACACACACACACACACACACACACACACACACAACAATCGTTAATTCATAAAGATGACAAGGTGTGAAGGGCCCTTACCATGTGGTTGCTATAGCAACTCTCTGTCATTAGGATAACTAATCGAGACATCAGTGGAAGATGAGAAATTAAACGCAGATGACACACACACACACACATATACACAGGCAGACACACACACACACACACCTTTCCAAAGGAGCCTTGTCCTAGGACCTTGCGGAGCTCAAACTGTCGAGGGTCACCCTTCTCTGACCCCTCCTTGGTATGGTTGGTGATATTGATCTCATTGACACTCTCATCCTCCTGTTGGACAGATACACATTGGTACTCTAGGTTATACACACACACAACACTCCAAATTAAACTTCGACACACAGTAAACCAAAGATGGACAGCTAACCAAGCAGTTGCCATGGTGCCACCTCCAATCTTCCTGATCCCTCCCAGTGACTAATGACTTCTCACTGTGTGTGTGTGTGTGTGTGTGTGTGTCTCTCCTCTCCATCACTCATTCTAGCTCCCCTTCATCTCTCTCAGGGTTTTGCTCTGTCCTTCTCTCCACCTCCACCAGTGTGAGAGAGAGAGAGGAGGAAGAGGAGGAAGAGTGACACACCAACAGTACGAAAGAGATGTGATATCACTCTCCACCTATCTCTCTCCCCCCCTCCAACTCCACTTCACCCCCTCCTGTTTCACAGCTCATGTCATCAAAGCCCAAACATGGAATTTCACACTTATGTATGCAAATTTGTACACATCACCAGAACTCACAGGATGGAGCTCATATACAGCCAAAAGTCTTTATAACACTCATATGAACATATATAACACTCATATGAACATTTTCAACATAAATTATGTACATTATAGCATTCACATAGTGTACAAAACATTAGGAACACCTTCCTAATATTGAGTTGCACCCCCTTTTGCCCTCAGAACAGCCTCAATTCGTTGGGGCATGGACTCTACAAGGTGTCGAAAGCCGTCACCCTCCAAATGGCACACATACTCAACCCTTGTCTCAATTGTCTCAAGGCTTAAAAATCTTCTTTAACCTGTCTCCTCCCCTTCATCTACACTGATTGAAGTGGATTTAACAGGTGACATCAATATGGGATCATAGATTTCACCTGGATTCACCTGGTCAGTCTATGCCACGGATAGAGCAGGTGTTCCTAATGTTTTGTGCACTCAGTGTATATAGTATGTACATTATAGCACCCTTATGGACTTCCGTATAGACCTTGTCATATACTGAACATAGATATCTATCATGCTAGTGTAGCTATGTTTACGTGATGAGTATCAGTACCTCCTGGATCTGTAGTAGGAGTTTCTGTTGGACACACGGAGGTCTGGACACACACTGTGTTGAGATATTTCTGTCTGTTTGAAGTGTGTGTGTGTGTGTGTGTGTGAGTGAGTGAGTGAGTGAGTGAGTGAGTGAGTGAGTGAGTGAGTGAGTGAGTGAGTGAGTGTGTGTGTGTGTGTGTGTGTGTGTGTGTGTGTGTGTGTGTGTGTGTGTGTGTGTGTGTGTGTGTGTGAGTGAGTGAGTGAGTGAGTGAGTGAGTGAGTGAGTGAGTGAGTGAGTGAGTGAGTGAGTGAGTGAGTGAGTGAGTGAGTGTGTGTGTGTGTGTGTGTGTGTGTGTGTGTGTGTGAGTGAGTGTGAGTGAGTGAGTGAGTGTGTGTGTGTGTGTTTGTGTGTGTGTGTGTGTTTGTGTGAGTGAGTTTGTGTGTTTGTGTGAGTGAGTGTGTGTGTGTGTTTGTATGTGTGTGTGTTTGTGTGTGTGTGAGTGAGTGTGTGTGTGAATCACACCGCAGATGGAGGATCAGAGAGAGGCGACAGGTTGCTCATGTAGCACCTCTTAATCACAGGATAAAAATGTACAGCTCAAATCAAATCAAATTGTATTTGTCACATGCACCGAATAAGACAGGTGTAGATTTTACCATGAAATGCTTACTTACGAGCCCTTTCCCAACAATGCAGAGTTAAAAACAAAGAAACATTTACTAATTAAAAAAAGTAAATTGTAACACAATAAAATAACAATAACGAGACTATATACGAGTACTGGTACTGTGCAGGGTTAGGGGTAGTTGAGGTAATATATACATGTAGGTAGGGGTAGAAAGTGACTAGGCAATCAGGATATTTAATAAACAGAGTAGTAGCAGTGTATGTGAAGAACGTGAAAGTGTGTCAACAAAATGTGTGTCTGTGGCGTCAATATGCATGTGTGTGTGTGTGAGCGTATGTAGTGTTTTTACATTTTTGTATTCATTTACCAGCTAAATTGACTGAGAATATATTCTCATTGGGAATTTAGCCAGGACACCGGGATTAACACCCCTACTCTTACGATAAGTGCCATGTGTGTGTGTGTGTGTGTGTGTGTGTGTGTGTGTGTGTGTGTGTGTGTGTGTGTGTGTGTGTGTGTGTGTGTGTGTGTGTGTGTGTGTGTGTGTGTGTGTGTGTGTGTGTGTGTGTGTGTGTGTGTGTGTGTGTGTGTGTGTGTGTGTGTGTGTGTGTGTGAGTTCAATGAGTGCATAGAGCCAGTGCAAGAGAGTCAATGCTCTGAGTATGCGCCTGGTAATCTATTTGGCCCTGCGGCCTTGTGAATGTTAAGGTCTTACTCACATCGGCATAATCACACGGTCGTCCGGAACAGCTGGTGCTCTCATGCATGGTTATGTGTTGCTTCGAAGCGAGCATAGAAGGCATTTAGCTGGTCTGGTACTCTTGTGTCACTGTGTCACTGGGAAGCTCGCAGCTGGGTTTCCCTTTGTAGACCAAAAGGCCCAAAAGGCTCTACCCCCAAGCCATAAGAATGCTGAACAATTAATAAAATGGACTATTTACATTGACACCACCCACCCCTTGTTTTTACACTGCTGCTACTAGCTGTTTATTATCTATGCATAGTCGCTTAGCCCTACTTACATGTACAAATGACCTCGACTAACCTGCGCCCCCGCACATTGACTCGGTACCGGTACCCTCTGTATTTCGTCTCGTTACTTTTTATTTAAAAAATGACATTCTTAACTCTATTTCTTGAACTGCAGTGTTGGTTAAGGGGTGGTAAGTAAGCATTTCACGGTAAGGTCTACACCTGTTGTATTCGGCGCATATGACAAATACAATTTGATTTGTAATCTGTAATAGTTTGCAAGCCCTGCCACATCCAACGAGCTTCAGAGCCGGTGTAGTAGGAGTCAATCTTGGTCCTGTATTGACGCTTTGCCTGTTTGATGGTTCGTTGGAGAGCATAGCGGGATTTCTTATAAGCGTCCGGATTAGTGTACCGCTCCTTGAAAGCGGCAGCTCCAGCCTTTAGCTCAGTGTGGATGTTGCCTGTAATCCATGGCTTCTGGTTGAGATATGTACGTACAGTCACTGTGGGGACGACGACGTCGATGCACTTATTAATGAAGCCGGTGACCGATGTGGTAAACTGCTCAATGCCATTGGATGAATCCCGGAACATTTTCCAGTCTGTGCTAGCGAAACAGTCCTGTAGCTTAGCATCCCCTTCATCTGACCACTTCCCTATTGAACGTGTCACTGGTACTTCCTGTTTGAGTTTTTGCTTGTAAGCAGGAATCAGGAAGATAGTTATGGTCAGATGTTCCAAATGGAGGGTGAGGGAGAGCTTTGTATGCGTCTCTGTGTGTGGAGTAAAGGTGATCTAGAGTTTTTTCGCCTCTAGTTGCACAGGTGATTTTAGTTTTCCTGCAATAAAGTCACTGGCCACTAGGAGCGCTGCATCTGGATGAGCAACACCAGCGCTCAACACACACACACACACACACACAAAACCCCTCTCCTCTTCTTCAACCACACCACACCTTTACTGTTTAATACCACCACAAACAGTGTGTGCATATGTGTGTGGTTGTGCGTGTGTGTGTGCACGTGTGGTTAAACTAAAGAGAAAGTCTATTACAGCCTTCCCAGATCACTATAACTCAATCCCACTGTGGCTGCATGGGCCTATTCATTTAATGACTTTAATTCAACTAATGAAGTGATGAGATCTAATCAAGCATCATTGTAAGGAACAGAAGCCTGTAGACGAGATCAGAGAGAAAGAACTACACAGAGAACAGCAGCATCACAAACACAAAATAACAATTTTAGCTGGGCTGTTCTCTATCTTCCATGGAATAATCTACAGCCAATTCCGAAAGCCACACACAGACACAAACACACAAATACACACATAGTACAGAGGCAAGTTTTAGTCCTTGTCAGCTTGAGGACAGACAGTAGTAACCCACACACTCCAGGATAGCGTTACTGTACCCGCACACACAGTCCTGTACTTACAGCCCCCGGAGGTTCGGAACACCCGCATCCTGCCCTGGTAAACAGACCCCAGTCCCGCTCCTTCCCGGTAAAGTTTCCGGTGCATTTCCAGGTAAGGTCTCCGGTAAAGTTTTGGATCAGTAGACATCCTAGGGCCTTGAGTCTGCTAGTCAGAACACCCAGAGACACACACACTGCTTTGGCCTCAGTCATACCTAATCACACACTGTCCTTCAGATAGTTATGCACTGGATGTGTGTGTGTGTGAGAGAGAGAGGTAGAGTGGGTGAAAATAAGAGTGAAGAAGAGGGAGCATGTTGGAGTGTATGTGAGGGAGGTGTGTGTGTGTGTGACTCAGTCAGGGGGAACACCAGAGATCCAAACTGGGATCCCCCCTAAACCCCTCCTTAACCTCCTACCCTTAGCTTCCATCATGTGATCTGGAGATTCCCATGAAACACACACACACACACACACCATACTCTACACACGGACCAATGCCTGACTACCACGTACCGCAAAGAATGCACACACACGTGTCTCAGAATATGAGAGCGTAGATGGGATTACAGACAGCTGTTGTGCAAGGCCTATCACCTTCCCCATGAGTGCAACCTCACTAATTGTCCCCACACAACAAGAACAATGATTCCCGAGGTTCCTCTGGGGGGACAGACCTCTACAACTAAACAGCTCAGTCTGAGACAGTCTAACCTACTAGTTCTAAACTACACTTTCTTCCCTTGAACAGTGAGACTAGCGAAGATACTAAATACATTACTGTAGTGAATACAGTGTGTAGAAGAAAAGACTGATAAGTAGTACTACAATATTACTACAATAGTACTACAATAGTATTACAATAGTACTAGAGCATTAACAGCTCTGGTCTTTCTGTATTAAACCTCCATGGGTGTGTGTGTCTGTGTGTGTACGTGTCTGTGTGTGTGCATTCATACGTGCATGCGTGTATTAGGCTCTAAGTCTGTGTGGTAGTGGCTTCCATGAATTGTCAGAGAGGAATTCCAGGCAATCTGTGTCCCTAAACCACTTATGCAACCAAACTAACAGTGCACATACAAGCGAGGACACACACACACACACAAACACAGAGGGCTGATTGATGCGCATACTTGGGCCTAGGTTAGCAGAACATAACACATCCGCTAGGCTAGGCCTTAGGACAACGTCTCATAACACACACACTGTCCTTTGGTAACTGGTCATGAGGCGCTCTACAGACAGCAATAGGATAACTAACAACCAATCAGAAAGGCGACGAGAAAGTGAGAGAGATTATTAAGTATTGATGATGAGGAGCAGAGAGAGGATAGGGCAGCATAATTTATTCAGGAACTGAATTTATCTGAATTAGAATTCAATCTCTGCCTGCTTCGCCCCCTTCCATTCTGACTGAGTGGAGACTCCACCATGTTCAATACACCTACTATTCACAGATCTGTGCAAGAAATGGAACACAGAATTTAACACACAAGTTGTACAGCAGGACAGAGAGAAAGAAAAGACAGAGAGGATGTGATAAAGAAATAGACTGAGTGAGAGTGACAGAGGGAGAGAAAGAGAGAGAGAGAGAGAGAAAGAAAGAGAAGAGGGGGAACCCCACAGTGCAGTGATCTACACTGGCTCTATTGTTCTTAGTTGTGTCAGTCTGATCGCTCTCTCTCTCTCTCTCTCTCTGTCTCTCTCTCTCTCTCTCTCTCTCTCTCTCTCTCTCTCTCTCTGTCTCTCTCTTTCTCTCTCTCTGTCTGTCTCTCTCTCTCTGTCTCTCTCTCTCTCTCTCTCTCTCTGTCTCTCTCTCTCTCTGTCTCTCTCTGTCTCTCTGTCTCTCTCAGTCTCTCTCGTTAGAGAAATCTCACCGCTTCATCTGTTGCCAGCAGCGCTTCTTAGGTCAGAGCAAGCCTTGTAATTATATCACACACAAATACACACATACACACATGCCTTTGTCTTAACAGAGAATAAGAATGTTTGCCCTCACCCAAAGAAAGAGACACTTAATGTGATTGCTTGGGAAACTAACACAGTCAGTATGAGAAAGCAAACGCTAACTGTGTGTGTGTATGTGTGTGTTTTGCGTGTTGTCAGAGCCCTACCCGTATATGGTTGTGTCTGATCCAAGACAAAATCATCTTCAGCATTGTCCTCATATCACACACACACATCCACAAACGACGACAGAGAGAAACACATACCCAAGCATTCACAGGCCACTGAGGTCGAAAATGGACAGAGAGAGGAACACATAGGAGTCTAAACACACACACACACAGGAGGAAGGTCTGCCCAGGAAGAGCCTACAGCTGCTGGTCACCGTGGTGATTAGAGCATGTCCTGTCCTTGCTCCCCTGGCAACCACATCTGCACAGGAACACACACATCATTCCTCAGAGAGTTTCCACTACTTCACACAAACACACCCACACCCACACCCACACCCACACCCACACCCACACGAAGATACAGCGTTCCAATAGATCAACATAGAATCCTACACAACGCCCATGAAGAATATATAAACAGTCCGTAAACTGTATACTGTATGTAAACTGTATGTTTCACTAGCACAGACTGTAATATGTTCCGGGATTTATCGACGACTTCATCCCCCACAGTGACCGTACGTACATATCCCAACCAGAAGCCATGGATTACAGGCAACATCCGCACTGAGCGAAAGGCTAGAGCTGCCGCTTTTAATTAAGGAGCTGGACACTAATCCGGACGCTTATAAGAAATCCTGCTACGACCTTCGGTGAGCCATCAAACAGGCAAAGCATCAATACAGGACTAAGATCTAATCCTACTACGCTTGTCAGATGTGGCAGGGCTTGCAAACTATTGTATTTCCTCCAGCAGGTATATTTCACTGCTCATCCCCAAAGCCAACTCCTCTTTTGGCCGCCTTTCCTTCCAGTTCTCTGCTGCCAATGACTGGAATGAATTGCAAAAATCACTGAAGCTGGAGTCTTATATCTCCCTCAATAACTTTAAGCATCAGCTGTCAGAGCAGCTTACATATCACTGCACCTGTACATAGCCCATCTGTAAATAGCCCACCCAACTACCTTATCCCCATATTGTTATAATTTGTTTTGCTCCTTTGCACCCCAGTATCTCTACTTGCACATTAATCTTCTGCACATCTATCACTCCAGTGTTTAATTGCTAAATTGTAATTATTTCGCCACTATGGCCTATTTATTGCCTTACCTCCCTAATCTTACTACATTTGCACACACTGTATGTAGACTTTTCTATTGTGTTATTGACTGTACGTTTGTTTATCCCATGTGTAACTCTGTGTTGTTTGTGTCGCACTGCTTTGCTTTATCTTGGCCAGGTCGCAGTTGTAAATGAGAACTTGTTCTCAACTAGCCTACCTGGTTAAATAAAGGTTAAATAAATAAATACATTTAAAAAAATACGGATTACAATGGGAAACCCAGCCGCGAGCTGCCCAATGACTGACGCAAGCCTACCAGACGAGCTAAATGCCTTCCATGCTCGCTTCGAGGCAAGCAACACTGAACCGTGCATGAGAGCACCAGCTGTTCTGGACGACTGTGTGATCACGCTCTCCGTAGCTGATTTGACGAAGACCTTTAAACACGTTAACATTCACAATGCTACAGTGCCAGACAAATTACCAGGACGCGTACTCAGAGCATGTGCTGACCAGCTGGCAAGTGTCTTCACTGACATTTTCAACCTCTCCCTGACCCAGTCTGTAATACCTACATGTTTTAAGCAGACCACCATAGTCCCTGTGCCCAAGAACGCCAGGTAACTTTTCTAAATGGCTATCGCCCCGTAGCACTCACATCTGTAGCCATGAAATGCTTGTCATGGCTCACATCAACAACATCATCCCAGACACCCTGGACCCACTCCAAATCGCTTACTGCCTCAACAGATCCACAGATGACGCAATATCTATTGCACTCCACACTGCCCTCTCCCACCTGGACAAGAGGAACACCTACATGAGAATGCTGTTCATTGACTACAGCTCAGAGTTCAACACCATAGTGCCTTCCAAGCTCATCACTAAGCTAAGGACCCTGGGACTGAACACCTCCCTCTGCAACTGGTTCCTGGACTTCCTGACTGGCCCGCCCCCCGGTGCAATTTAATTTATAACATTTTTCAAATGCGTTTTTCTGGATTTTTTTGTTGTTATTCTGTCTCTCACTGTTCAAATAAACCTACCATTAAAATTATAGACTGGTCATTTCTTTGTCAGTGGGCAAACGTACAAAATCAGCAGGGGATCAAATACTTTTTTCCCTCACTGTACAACTGCGACCTGGCCAAGATAATGCAAAGCAGTGTAACACAAACAACAACACAGAGTTACACATGGAATAAACAAACGTACAGTCAATAACACAATAGAAAGAAAAAAAGTCTATATAAAGTGTGTGCAAATGTAGTAAGATTAGGGAGGTAAGGCAAGTAGCGAAGTAATTACAATTTAGCAAATTAACACTGGAGTGATAGATGTGCAGATGATGATGTGCAAGTAGAAAGACTGGTGTGCAAAAGAGCAAAAAAAAGTTAATAAAAACAATATGGGGATGAGATAGATAGATTGGGTGGGCTATTTACAGATGGGCTGTGTACAGCTGTAGCGATCGGTAAGATAGCTGATGCTTAAAGTTAAAGGAGATATAAGTCTCCAACTTCAGCGATTTTTGCAATTCTTTCCAGGATAGGCAACAACACATCCGCCACGCTGGCCCTTGACACAGTGGCCCCGCAGGAGTGCGTGTTTAGTCCCCTCCTGTACGCCCTGTTCAACCATTACTGCGTGGCTGTGCACGACTCCAACACCATCATTAAGTATGCTGGTGACACGATGGTGGTAGGCCTGATCACCGACAATGATAAGACAGCCTTTAGGGAGGAGGTCAGGGACCTGGCAGTGTGATGCAACAACATCTCCCTTAATGTTAGCAAGACAACGGGTTGAGAGCTTCAAGTTCCTCGGTGACCACATCACTAAGGATCTATCATGGTCCACACACACCAACAGAGTCGTGAAGGGGGCACGACAACGCCTCTTCCCCTTCAGGAGTGTGAAAAGATTTGGAATGGGCCCTCAGATCCTCAAAAAGTTATACAGCTGCACCATTGAGAGCATCTTGACTGGCTACAACACCGCTTGGTAGGACAACTGCTTGGCATCCAACCGCAAGGCGCTGCAGAGGGTAATGCGTAAGGCCCAGTACATGAATGGGGCCGATCTCTCTGCAATCCAAGGCTTCGATACCAGGTGGTGTCAGAGGAAGACCCTAAAAATTGTTGAATACTCCAACCACCCAAGTCATAGACTGTTCTCTCTGCTACCGCATGGCAAGCGGTACCGATGCAACAAGTCTGGAACCAACAGGATCCTGAACAGCTTCTACCACCAAGCCATTAGACTGCTAAATAGTTAGTTAAATAGTTAACCAAATAGCTACCCGGACTATCTGCATTGACCCCTTTTGCACCAACTTTTTTTGACTCATCACAGACGCTGCTGCTACTGTTGATTATCTATCCTGTTGCCTAGTCACTTTATTCCTAGTTATACGTACATATCTACCTCAATGGCCTTGTACCCCTACACATCCACTCTGTACTGGTACCCTGTGTATGTAGTCAAGTTATCATTACTCATTGTGTATTTATTATTTCTTTCTCTCTGCATTGTTGGGAAGGGCCCGTAAGTAAGCATTTTACTGTTAGTCTACACCTGTTGTTTACGAAGCATGTGACAAATACAATTTGATTTGATTTAAACACTAGCCATTACTGGTGTTTTGTGTATCTATGTGTTTCCTGTCTAGAGGTTAACTTCCTGCTGACGGTACAGAAACAGAATCTCCCTGCGTCTCCATGACAACAGACATCCCTCTATCACCACTTGAGGAAGAAAGAGGGAGTATCAGAATTACGCTCTAAATTTAAACAGTCTGATTTTTTTTAGGCAGAATTTGTAGGGGAACAAGGCCCGTATTGTCAAAGCGTCTTAGAGTAGGAGTGCTGCTGGGATCAGTTTTGTCCTTTAGATCATAAGTATATGGACGTGGATCAGCACTCTTACTCTGAGACGCTTAATGAATACAGGCCCAGAGTGTGACTGTGATAAGGTCATGTTGATTCAGATGGAGTGGTTCAGTAGTTATCTGGCTCTGGAGGACAAGGGGATCCCTGGGTGGGGCTCTGGGGGACAGGGGATCACAGGGTGGGGCTCTGGGGGACAGGGGGATACCAGGGTGGGGCTCTGGGGGACAGGGGATACCAGGGTGGGGCTCTGGGGGACAGGGGATACCAGGGTGGGGCTCTGGGGGACAGGGGGGATACCAGGGTGGGGCTCTGGGGGACAGGGGGGATACCAGGGTGGGGCTCTGGAGGACAGGGGGGATACCAGGGTGGGGCTCTGGGGGACAGGGGGGATACCAGGGTGGGGCTCTGGGGGACAGGGGGGATACCAGGGTGGGGCTCTGGAGGACAGGGCGGATACCAGGGTGGGGCTCTGTTTGGCCTGTAGCCCCTCACTTCCTCCTTTGCCCTCTCCTTCTTTCTCTGCATCCGTCTCCTCCCTCTTTTTCTCTCCCTTTCCTCTCTCTTCTCTCCCCTGTCCCTCACTTCCTGTGTCTCTCTCATAACTCTCCTCCCTCTCTTTCTCCTCCCTCTTCTCTCGAAAAAAAGTGTCTGAGGGAAACTCCTAGAAAACCCCTCTGACCGTGTGTGTGTGTGTGTGCATGCGATATGATTGTTCTTAGAGAGTGTTCCATTCAGGAAGTGTGGCGCCTGATACAGAGATTGCATCATCACCTTGTGACCTCACAATAACAATCCCACAATGCTTCACTCTCATGAAGAGCCCAATGCCGGTAACAATCCCACAATGCTTCACTCTCATGAAGAGCCCAATGCCGGCTGTCCCAGAACGTGCGGACCAACACACCCATAGACACACTCGCACATTCACACACACACACACACACACACACACACACACGAGTGCGCTAGTCCAGTGACCCTGCCCTTCAGAGGACTGTACCATGTCATACTGACAGCAAACAGATGGGGGACATCTCTCTCTCTAGCTTTACAAACCCTCTCTATCAATCAATACGTCCACCTCCCTAGCCAGCTCTCCCTTTACCCCTCTGTCTCTCAATCAATAGGTCCACCTCCCTAGCTGGCTCTCCTTTACACCCCTCTCTCTCTCAGTACTGTGTTGCACAATGAAATGAAAAAGAATATAGACAGAGAGTGTGTGCATTGCGTCATCCCCATGCAGTGAAGAGCATACATATGGCAGGTTCTTGCTTATGGGACAGGCTCATTTGACATTTTTGGTATTTAGTATTTATTAGGGATCCCCATTAGTTCCTGCCAAGGCAGCAGCTACTCTTCCTAGGGTCCAATCACATTAAGGCACTTACATTACATATAAAACAAAAGATGAAACCGTACATCATATAACATTATTACACCACTACATATCTACAATACAACATGTATAATACCACCATACAACAATATTACAATGTATGTGTGTGTAGAGTGTGTGTGCTAGTGCTTGTGTGCGTATACGTGTGACTGTACCTTTGTGTGAGTCTCTTCACAGTCCTCGCTGTTCCATAAGGTATATTTGTATCTGTTTTTTAAATCTGATTATACTGCTTGCATCAGTTACCTGATGTGGAATAGAGGTCCATGTATTCATGGCTCTATGTAGTACTGTGCGCCTCCCATAGTTTGTTCTGGACTTCAGAATTGTGAAGAGACCTTTGGTGGCCTGTATTGTGGGGTATGCATTGGTGTCCGAGCTATGTGCTAGTAGTTTAAACAGACAGCTCGGTGCATTCAGCATGTCAACACTTCAATCTCTCCTCCATTTTGAGCCAGGAGAGATTGACATGCATATTTGGGGCGGCAGGTAGCCTAGTGATTAGAGCATTGGGCCAGTAACCGAAAGGTTGCTAGATCGAATCCCCAAGTTGGTAATCCCCAAACAAAGTACAAATCTGTCGTTCTGCCCCTGAACAAGGCAGTTAACCCACTGTTCCTAGGCCCCACTGTTCCTAGGCCGTCATCTTTCATAATTTGCTCAGATATACTTGGATGTGAAGTGCCAGCGTTTGTTGCTGGCATGTTATGCCTAAGTTTGCTAAAATAATTAAATAATTGGCAATATCAGTGGGTTTTGTGATGAATGAGCCATCTGATTCAATGAATGATGGAGTTTGCCTTTTTGCCCCAAATTTCATTTAAGGTGCTCCAAAGCTTTTTACTATCATTATATAATTTATCTTTGTTTCATAGAATAGTTTCTTCTTCTTTTTATTTAGTTTTGTCACGTCCTGGCCATAGATAGCCCTTTTTGGCTTCTCTATGGTGTTTTTGGTCAGGACGTCACCAGGGGGGTTTAGGTTTCTATGTTGCAATTTCTATGTTGGTTTGGTTTGGGTTCCCAATTAGAGGCAGCTGTTAGTCGTTGTCTCTAATTGGGAATCCTATTTAGTGTGTTCAGTCCCCCACCTGTGTTGTGGGATATTATTTATTGTGTGTAGTTGCTGTGTTGCGTTACACAGTGCGTTACACAGTGCGTTACACAGTGCGTTACACAGTGCGTTACACAGTGCGTTACGGTCATTGGTAACGTTATTGTTTTTGGTGAGTTTCATTGATTAAAAGATGTTTCACTCAACCCTGCACGCTGCGCCTTGGTCTACTTATGTCAGCGATCGTGACAAGTTTAGTCACGTGATTTCAACATTTTGCAGTACGTTTGCCAATCGGTTGGGGGGGGTATGATATTTATGCCTCTAACTTTCTCACTCATCATTATTTACGATTCATTCATGATTATCCATAATCATGATAGCATCCATGTTAATGTAGAAGTGCTCAGAAACATTACATTCTTATTTACAATAGAAGGGACTCCAAAATGACACAATACATTCATTTCATTTCTATTGGGCACAACATCATCCGAAACACAACCAAAACAAACTGCAAATGCATTCAACAAGTTTGTAGTCACAACCTTGATGTAGTCATTGTGTGCTAGGAATAGAACAAAATACTAAACTTTTGAATAAATGTAACACCCTAAGTGAATTTGTCCATATACTTATGACACCTTCAAATAGGGGGACAAGATACATAAATTGCTTACACATCTGTTTTACCGTTTAGAAATGTATGAAAATACCCTAAAATAAAAGGTGACATTCTGTAATGTCGCCTCATATAAAACATTTGATCTCAAATCCAAAATTCTGGAGTATAGAGAGTATAAAAGTTTTAGCTTCACTGTCCAAATAAATATGTAGGGGAGAGTGTTTGTGTCTGTGTGTGTGCGTGGGCGTTTAAAGACGCCAGAGAAAGTCAGTCCAGATGGCCTGAGAAGATTAAATACCATCTGCCAGCGAGCGCTGGACACAGCCAATCCCTCTCTCTCTGTCTCTCACAGACACATGCACGCACACGCACACAAACACACTATAATATACATTACATGCACACACTGCACAGGGACTACAACACACAGGGTCAAATACAAACTATTTGAGATTTGCTTGGTTTAGTTTCTTTAGGTCTATTCCATTGTTTCCATCATATCAGGCAATCCAAATCACGTGTTTGAAAGAATTTGACATACATAAATGACCCAGATCTGACACACAAACACACAGATACACACACTTCCAGAAAGAGAGGGGGTTTCACAGTCTGTCTCCGTGACAACAGGGTGCGGCATTAAAGAGCTGTGGTCAGAGTGAGAGGAAGACCCCACCAAAATGCCCCTCGATGTCATGTGTGTGTCACTCTAGGGATATTAGTAATAATACCTGCTCAGCTCTTCTCAGACGGCAGATCTATAAGCCATCTCCTCTGCATTTAAATGTCTATACATACAGCTGACACACATACAGAGAAAGAAAGAGAGAACGAGAGAGAGAGAGAGAGAGAGAGAGAGAGAGAGAGAGAGAGAGAGAGAGAGAGAGAGAGAGAGAGAGAGAGAGAGAGAGAGAGAGAGAGAGAGAGAGAGAGAGAGAAGACAGGCTATGTGCATACTGCCCACAAAATGAGTTGGAACTGAGCTGCACTTCCTAACCTCCTGCCAAATGTATGACCATATTAGAGACACATATTTCCCTCAGATTACACAGACCCACAAAGAATTAGAAAACAAATTCAATTTTAATAAACGTCCATATCTATTGGTGAAATACCACAGTGCAGAGCAGCAAGATGTGTGACCTGTTGCCACAAGAAAAGGGCAACTAGTGAAGAACAAACACCATTGTAAAAACAATCCATATTTATTTTCACCTTTATACTTTAACTATTTGCACATTGTTACAACACTGTATATATACATAATATGACATTTGGAGGGGGTGTGTGTGTGTGACATTTGAGTGTGTGTGTGTGTAGACTTACGTTACAGGACATAGAATCATCCTCTCCAACAGAATCCTCCAGAACATGTCGATGGGCATCCTGCAATAGCACAATAATCAACACTTAGTTATTGTAATGTCCATTTTATGTCAAAAGAAGTCAAAGAAGTCAACACAATTTCTAAATACCTGGTGTTGCTAGTTGTAATGAATCCCAACGAAACAATGTTGTAATGTAGGTTATTACTGTGTCATTCCCATTTCACAACGTAGCTAAATACTTGGGAATGGATGTACCGTAAAATATAGTGAAACTGTTGAAGTGATTTTGTAGTGGAGCTGTCAGGTCACAGGCTTCTGAATATGAAAGTGATTGGATCACTCAGAATAAACTGAGGCTGTAACATGATTATTATTCATAATAGTAGCACTTATCATTATTATTACTAAGTTCAGTGCAGCAGTAAGCCTGATAAACATGTAACAGGATGATTGAAAGAGAAAGAGAGAGAGAGAGAGAGAGAGAGAGAGAGAGAGAGAGAGAGAGAGAGAGAGAGAGAGAGAGAGGGAGACGACGGGAGAGAGGGAGACGACGAGAGAGATGGGGAGAGAGAGGACGGGAGAGAGGAGGAGAGAGATGGGGAGAGAGAGAGAGGGACAGAACAGAAAGAGTGGCGAGGGAGAGGACGGGACAGAGGGAGAGGGGGGAGACCGAGAGGGAGAACATGTCAGATGGAGTGAAAAGACAGAAAGTCATCTCACGGCCTCTGTCATGAAAGGGTTAATGTCTCTCTGTCATGAAATGGTTAACTCTCTCTCTCACACATACACTCACTCACACACAGTGTGATACAGTGATGGCTGTCTAATGGACCAGTATTGACTGAGGGCTCAACAGTCTAACAGTCAGTCTACCTGCTGCCAAAACGCATTTATTGTTAACTTGCTTAGTTGAGTAGGAATGATTGAGTGAGTGAGAGTGCTGTTGTGCCCTAGAAACATTCTGTCAGCTTCCCTCAACTCATCTCCCACAAAGCACTGAGAACACACACACGTTAACAAGAATATGTCCATCCTCTTGTTATGGAGCATGAGATATATGCTGAGATAGACAGAGAACAGAGGAAGGTTGAGATAGAGAGAGGGGGGGCTGTGTACAGTACACTAGGGTATAATTATGAATCAAATGTGAATCAGAGAATGCCTTCAGACAATCATACGCGGGCGACTCTACTCACTTCTCTTTAAACACGTCACGCTTGCTTTAACCGCATCATCCAGGAAACACACACGCCCGCTGAAAGCCGCATCCTAAATCGTGCGGTCTGTCGGATGACCGCCCACTCGCCTTTCTCTCTCTCTATTATCCGAGGCTCAGCAACTTATTCATTTGGTTTTAGTAGCCAGCCTCAGACCCGTGGTGCTACGCGTTTGTTTATATCTATGAAGTGCAGCTCAGAAACAGTCAACGTGACGCTTCAATATAATAATCTGTTCACATCAATTCACGCAGACAGTTTTCTGGTGATGGAAATGAATACTATCTCTATGTCTCTCTCTCTCTCACACTCTCTCTCACACACACACACACTCACCTCGCTTGCCGCCCGCCCCAGTGCCATCTTCTGCCAGGGATCTGGCAATTGTGCCAGGGGCATCTTGGCGCTCGAGCTGTCCTGGTTTCCTCTGATCTATTCTAGTGTTGTCTATTAGTTGGACCCCTAAAGCTTCGCTCCAGACAGGACCATAGGCAATCAATGTAGTAATGTAAAACTCTGTTCTATTCTAGTAGGCTATCGGGTTAGCCCCGTATGAGAGGACAATGAGTTTCTAAAACAGGGGCCGCCCCGTCTTTCTCTAGCGGAATAATGTTCCCTACATTACACTAGCTGAGCTAACGCCTTTCACGGAAAACTGTCTCGCTCTCCACTTTCGCCCTTGTGTCACTATGCTGTGTTTCCACTGCCTATTCTCTCTCTCTCTCTCTCTCTCTCTCTCTCTCTCACTCACTCACTCACTCACTTCCGTTTTGTCCCAATATGGCGCCGGGTGTCTTACCTGCCTGCCAGACTGACGAGTCACGCCTGCGTCATATTTGGGGGCAGGGCCCTGTTATAACGGGAGTTCGGGACACCTCTTCCGAGCCGGACACAGGCAGGCGAGGGGGCTTGCTTGCTCTAGGAGTTATAGTCTAGCCGTGCTGGTCACAGAGAGACTTTATTATTTGGTGAAGGTGGTGCGTTGTAGGCTAATGGTTCCGTAACCATGAAGAGCCCACAGTCAGAGCGCAGAATATGACTGATCAACACGGAGCTATTCAGGAGATTAACTGAAATATGCTGCAGGTTGTCTGTTGAAAATTATATATGATATAGATAAGACTATAATAATTATATGATGTAGATAGGCGAATCATCGGCTTTATCATAGGCTACAATTCGCCCCAACATACCTTATTATTAGCAGTTGAATTGCCACCCTTGACTTTGGAGGGGTCTGTCTCTGACTGTATGAATCGTTTCTCACCAGTTAAAGTTTGATGTTGGAGGTCTTTAGCGTGAGAGACTGCTTTATTATGAGCTATTTATAGTCCATCCACCTTATGGGCCCTATGAAGGATAATGAGAACCATGAACTGGCGCAGTCATTTTCTGTGACTAAAGAGGTGTGTGTGTGACTGAAGATGTGCTGTGGGCGGGAACAGTATAATTACAACCCAAAGATATTTATACTGAACTGCCAGACTGAACTTGGTGACAGAACATTAATCTCTGTCTTCTCTCCTCAGATCCAGTTGTACTGTCTGGGCGTGCACTTCTAGCGCTGTGGGGACATCTGCTGGTAGATGGTGTCTTAGATTTATGGATGTAAAAGGATCTGGATAGGTGGAAGCAAGATGGCTCATCTGAGAAGCTAATCTCATGTGGTATGGTACATTATTAGCTGTCTGCACACAGAACTCTGCAGTGTCATCAGACAAAACAACTAACACAGTCTCTGGCAATTTTATTGCTTCAGTCAAATCACAACAAACTGTATTACAATGGTTCAGTTTTTCAGTTCTTCTGTTAGTGCTTGGATCAGTATCCGCTGCTCACGGAAAGAAGGATGGATGCCAGGGAGGGAGGGAGGAAGTTAGAGAAGGAGAGGAAGAGAGCAGGAGGTGAGAGAAATAGACTACCATTGATGGTCCCTTTTTCTATGATGACAATGACTTGCAGTATGATGTCTCGTTAGTTTATCTATCTAGTCAAAGTGCTACGGTGCTACAGTAACATCTGGGTCAGAGGTAATACATACTGACAGTCACAAAACTTACAGGGAGATGAACTTGGTTTAACCTAGAACCACCCCCACACACATTCCCTTATCCAGGGGTAGCCAACCCTGGTCCTGGAGAGTTCTAGGGTGTGCAAGCTTAGTAAGTACCAGCGTGAACACACCAGATCCAGCTAATCAATGTCTTGATGACTGATTGAATCCAGCTAGGCTGGAACAAAAGCATGCCCTTAGCCATACACCTCCAATCTACAGACAGGTGGTCCCTCAGTGTCAGGAGAATACAGCAATATAAAACGACATAATATACTCTATACAGTGTCAATAAATACCAGTGACGTCAGTGTCAGAGGTGACAGACTGGTTTGAATTGCTGCTACAGACTGAACTCTGACCTACAGGGTCATGCCCTTCTCTCATATAGTGCATTTAGAGACAATTCGTGAGGGAATAAGAGAAGGGAGACGGAGTAGAGGAGGAGGAGACTTTCACCCAGGGGTTGGTTGCAGAGGGTAGGAAGGGATGTCTAGCTGATAGACTGTACAGTAGTTTGGTCCGTGTGTGTGTGTGTCTAGCTGACAGACTTCAGTTTGACCCAGGGGTTGGTCCCACGGACCTCCATGGGTGGATTGTTGGCGAAGATGTGGTTGCAGAGCTCGTCCAATGGCGGCTCAGGGTCAGAGATGGCAAACTGGGCCGCGTCTTCGATCACCTTCCTGATTTCTACATCAATCTCCTAATGGTAGGGAGGAAGGAAAGAGGTAATAAAGGAAGGAAGAAAAAGTGAATTGGACCACCTGTGTCTGTGTGTCTTTGTGTCTGTGTGTCTGTGTGTCTGTGTGTCTGTTGGTGAAGGTGTGAGTACCTTGATCTCCTCCACAGAAGCCATGTTGTTGGACAGCATACGCTCCTTCAGCATGGTTATGGGGTCACTCTTACTGCGCACTTCCTGGATTTCCTCACGTGAACGATAGCTACCGGAAATTACATCACACACAGGAAGAAGAAGAGGAGTTAGACCTCATTAGCAGGGTTCAGCTCCAGCCCTTCGTTGACTAGAGAGCTAGAGAAACACACAGAGAACGATAGAGCAAGCCAGAGCTGGCGCACCCTGGAACAGAAGCGATGGTAGAGTGTTATTAGGCACATCCCAAACCAACACTGGACTACACTGGGTGATGCCTAGAGGACAGGCTACATTGGAGAGTGAAGTAGAGTGGCTACACAAGGTTGAGGGCAAGAGAGAGAGAAAGAGTGAGGGAGAGAGAGAAAAAGGAGAGAGGTGTGGTGAGGAGTGAGGGGGTGGAGAGAGACCGGAGGTCAGGTGACGGTTACAGGGTCAGGGGTCAGAGATCACATCTCACCTAACCCCGGGGTCGCTCATGCTGTGTCCATGGTAACGGTAAGTCTCCAGCTCCATCACAATAGGACCCTGGCAGAGAGGTTTCAAAGCCAGGAGACTCAAAATGCTAACCAACGCTGCTATGAGACTGCTGAATGGCCTGATCAAGGAATTCTACACGCTTGGAAAGTGGAGACTTCATAAAACATCAAACAGTTAACATTTCTGGTGACACCTTGCAGCAAAGATTTAGAACTGATATATGGTCTGTCCCTTGCAGTTTTGGAAACCGGATCGCGTTTGCTAGCAAAGACATTTGAGGTGGCTAATTAATGGTAAATAACTCAATTGTTTTGTCCCACAGTTAGCTGATGATTAGCTAGCCAGCTAAAATTGTTCACAGTTAGTAAGCGTCTACACTATTTTGCTAGCTACAGTAGCGCCGCCAAGTCAATAACCTGTCTCCAAAGATTACCTGATGTCTCTATATCTATGCTCTTTGGCCCTGTAGCACACCAGGAGGACCATAAGTGGTTTAAACTGGGACCAGTTACAGCTCTGTCCTATAGTCTCTTCCACAGACTGTCTTTATTCTACTGGTCACTGAGCCTCCCTCTGTCAAGCAAGAGACACTGGTGTGATACTACAAGCTGATCAGCCTTCTGAGATTACATTGTCTGAGACATAGTGATTCTTAACACTCTTCAAGCTCTTAAATCAGTTATAACTTTTTAATCTCTGCACCAATCAGAACTCATCTTTTCCAGCTCTAAAAGCCATCATAGCTCACCTTCCCAGCTCTGCAGTGGTCTGCAGCGAACTTGATGGCCTCCCTCACACACAGAACGTCCATGCCATCCACCTACACCACCGAGACAGAGAGGTTAATATAGCAAAGATACACTCACTGACTGTGTGTGTGTGTCCTACCTTGATTCCAGGTATATAGTCTCCTCTCTTGAAGTACTCAGTGCTAGCGGAGGATCTCTCTACAGACGTCCCCATGCCAAACTTGTTGTTCTCACAGATAAAGATACACGGCAGCTTCCACAGAGCCGCCATGTTGAACGACTCAAAGATCTGGCCCTGATTGTACAAGAGAAGAGACGATGTTGATGATGATGATGATTTAATAACTTAATTGTAACCGTTAGATAGACCTCACCTGGTTGGCTGCTCCGTCTCCGTACAGCGCCACACACACCTGGTTGTTGCCTTGGTACTGACAGGCTAGTGCCACACCTGCCCCTAATGGAACCTGTAGAGACACACAAACACACAGTGAGAATGCATGGGTGTGTGCGTGTGTAAGTGACCTGTTCAGATAGTTACCTGAGCCCCCACGATTCCATTCCCTCCATAGAAGTGTTTAGCGTACATGTGCATAGAACCACCTTTACCCTTGGCCACACCCCCTCTACGACCTGAGAGAGGGGGAGAGAGAGGTCGGAGAGAGAGTGAGAGAGGGGAGAGAGAAAGAGAGAGAGAGAGAAAGAGAGGTCGGAGAGAGAGTGAGAGAAGGGAGAGAGAAAGAGAGAGAGAGAGAGGGAGAGGTCGGAGAGAGAGTGAGAGGGGAGAGAGAAAGAGAGAGAGAGAGAGCAAAATAATAGAGAAAGAGATTAGAGATCTATTTCAGCTAGAAGATGCAGAGATCTAAGATCAGTTTATCTTCCTTAAATCCTGACTGTAACCATTAGGGGGAAATAGACATCTAGATTAGTGACTAGGTGTATCCCACCTGTGAGTTCAGCCAAGATCTCTCTTACAGACACGCCCCTTGTGAAGGTGTAGCCATGGGCGCGGTACGCCGTGATCAGGTGGTCTGTTGGGTTGATGCCTGCCTCGATGCCCATCGCACACGCCTCCTGTAACACACCACCAGCAGCTAGGAGTGACGGGGGGAGCGTGTGTATGTTCTCGTGTCCCTGAGAGTGTGTTTATATGCTAATCTAATGTGTGTGGGTGTGTGTTGTGACCTGTCCGTCGTAGAGGTGGCAGAAGCCTCTGATGATCTTCTGCTTGTAGAGCTGGTCAGCCTTCAGCTCCATGCGTCTCATGGTCTGCATGGTCCTGTAGTACTGGAGACCCTGTTCTCTGGTCAACACCGCCGTCTCAGAGGGGCCCTCCTCCAAACGGTGCAGCTCACACTTCTACTGGAAACAACAGGGAAGGGAGGGAGACAGACAGCTCAACCAACTAATCAGATAACAGTTTTAAGAAGGAAGTTCCCTTGTCATATCTAGGGCTTGTTCAGCAGGGCGTGCTAAAAGTGTATGTGGACTCACCTTGATGTCAAAGCTGGCCTGTGGGGTGAAGTCAGCGAAGGAGCGTGTGGACACCACCATCCTGGCCCCCTGCAGAGAGAGAGAATGACACATGAGAGAGCGATACACACACAGGAAATACAAGTCCAATAGCCAGCCACCCTCCTCCCCAGGCTAAATCCACCCACAGTGTGAAAGGAGGACTTGGGATTCTGCAGAAGGAACGTGGTCGTTTGAGGTTCAACTTTCTTTGTTAGAGCCAGTCAGCCAGTCAGATACTAACTAGGTCTGGGTGCTCTGGTACTAACTAGCGGTATTGGTGGTTGTCGGGGTGTTGCTGGGACAGGCGGCGAGGTTATATTGACGTATTCAGACAGACCAATTAGCAGCTGGGGAACAGAGGAACCATCTAATCAGACCAGAGCACGGCCAGAGGAATCTGACAGCTGCCCTAATAGGGAGGAGCAGAGGGTCGAGACAAAGCAGACTAATCTGTAGTCAGAACTATCACTATCACTACCTACCACAGTGCACCAAAGAGAGTCAGGGCCTTTATCAGTACACACACAGGCTGTGTTCTATATGAGCTGTTTTGTGTTCATGGTCTGACAGGCTAAATCAGGCCTACAGGACAGGCTGTACAGCAGAGCTATGAGCTCCTTACCTCTGACACTGTTTGGGCTCCCTACAAGAAAGCCAGGGAGAGAAGGGGGAGAGCGAGAGAGCGGGGGAGAAGGGTGATAGAGGGAGAGGGAGGGAGGGGGAAAGGAGTCATTGGGAGAGAGGAGAAAGTGAGTGGTGTCTGTAATTAATCTTTAAAACACTAGGGGAACTTATACAATAACTCATATTGCCCCTAGGGCCTAATATCTTTTTGACCATGAAAGGTGCACTGATGAGTTTATGGTGAGAGAATGCGGCTGAGGGGGTGTGCTGAAGTTCACAGAGAACATTACAGAGAAACATCTATAGACCAGAGGCAGACAGCCATAAGATTAGTACACAAATAGCACCAACCATCACTAGCCTACACACCATCCTTACAGCGCCACCGTGCGGCAAACTTGTAGAAGCCGCTGGTACAATGAAGCATCTAACTAGGATGCGAAACTCCCTGGTTGTGCCCTTATACCCGCGCAAAAAAAAACACTAAGCACCATGGACAGCGCCAAGATAAGCGAAAACTACAGCCACTGTTTTTTTATGTTCTTATTGCCTTTTTACCCTGTTCTTTATACGTGTGAACTTATAGGAAATAAATAGAAGAGTATTGCAATACTCTTTGTATCCCGTTACACCCTACACATCTTTGTTGAAAAATGAATCTGGCAGAATAGAGCATGCATGGACAGGCTGTCAATGTATGTAACAACGCATATAAACAATACCCGCAGTAGACAGCGACAGTACATCGATTTGGTTGTTGTGTTGTTGAGTTCGTACCGACTGACCATGTTACCAGGCCTACATCTACAAGGTCAACACTGCTAGCTGGGACTGAAGCTACTACCAACCTCGCACCCGGCAAGTCTGGCTAGCTAGCTTGCTATCTCTGTGCGAAATCACCTAGCTAGCTTTCAGCATCATGGACAGCGGCACGCAGGTTGTTAGGAGACTACGTACCACATTCTTGCTGGCGTTGCCCAGTCGGAACACGTTCGAGATGAGGGTCAACATATTTTGCATGCTACTGGACACCCTGTTCTACCAGTACAGAACAGCAGACCTAATTAACAGATTAACGCCGACAACACAGATCAGCTGACACTTCTTGTGCTGGGTGGGGAGGCCAACTACAACTATCCCGAGGTTGGCCAATACAAAAGGAAATGACATGATGATAATAACGATGATAAACTACAGGTGCATGCCTGTACAGAAGTTCCCCCGCACTCTCGTCGTTCAATGTCTAGGCCTATTCTAAAAGTGCTTGACATCTATTTCAGTTATTGCCTGGTTGTAACGTTTTCACTGCTCTGCCGGTATTTGAAAAATGTGTAATGTCCAGCTGCTGTCAGTCTCGGTAGCTACCCAGGAACTTTCTCTGTCATCAGACGAAAATTGTTAATTCGCTTTTTTTCTACTTCTGTAACTCTGCTGAATCGAAGCACCTGAGAAAGGCAAGAGTGAGTCCGACCTGCCATTCACCTGATCTCGGTCTCACCTGTGCACAGTATAAATTAGATTACATATGCCTACATACAGTATGTAAGGCAGCAGATAGCCTAGCGGTTAAGAGTGTTGGGCCAGTAACTGAAAGGTCGCTGGTACACATCCCTGAGCTGACTAGGTGAAAAATATGTTGATGTGCCCTTGACCTAGACACATAACCGTAATTACTCCAGACAGGATGGGTACAGCAGTGGTTGATGAACGGTTTAAACAGTTCAATCTGTCTGACTATTCCTGGACTTGTGAGTACTTAAATCTATCTGGTTTCAGCTCATCTCTTATATGTGGAGTCGGAGACAGGTTTTTTTAAATGAAAGTTGTGTAATGGTCCTTCGAGAATTCCCTATTCCTATACCGTTCAGTAAAAGTGTGTGTCCTGCAGTACGTTTGTCTGTCCCACTGAGGTGATAGCATTCAGTGAGTGTGTGGAAGAGTTCATTGCCGTCGGGCCGAGGGGGTCACCTGCTCTACAGACTCCCAGTTCACACACCTGGCCTGCAACAAATTCTAACTCCTGACCCCTAACCCCACTATACAAATACAATTTGATTGGTTGATTGATTGGTTGATGTCAACATAATCAAACCTCTCAGGAAGTAGGGTGGGCTGGGGCCAACAAGAATCCCTCTTCTCTCTGACATCACTCACCAGATCGCCAAGGACTACGGAGTCTACATGGAAGGCCTGGGACACACACTCAGACAGGATACACACACACACACACTCAACCAATTCCCACACAAAAACATGAACACATTACCTGTGCCTCCTCTACCCTCATCTCCTCTTCTCCAGGGGCCTGTTCATCATAGACAGTGTAAGCATTCTGAGACAGGTTACCCTGAATAACCTCCCAGTAGAACGTTCTGTAGACGAGACCCTGCGTCTGGCCCTGGCTTTGAAACACACCACACCGGTAGGGCCCTCAGCACACACACACTACACAGGGGAGGGCGCTCAGCACACACACACTACACAGGTAGGGTGCTCAGAACACACACACACTACACAGGGAGGGCAGTGTTGACCCCAGTGTGTGTTTATGTGTCTCTCTGTACTGTTGTGTCCAGCTGGATCATACCATGTGATATGACTAATCAGTCCTGTACCAATACTAACAGAGGGATGTTTTATTCAATCAGATCAACCCTGAGGAGGCCTTGAAAGCCCGGTGCCCAAAGCAGGAGCAACCCCAACACCCAGTAAGAGTGACACTCAACAGCTGACCAACCAGTCAGATCTAGTCTCCGCTGTTGATTAACCAATTACTGTCAACCCAAATTGCCAGTTCATATGGTCAAGTAGTTTAGGATGAATCACCTTTCTCATGTTTTTTCCTGTAACTTCCTTTTACAACCACAAGATAGCGATCAAACTCCTCTCTTTTGTCAGCGTAATCACATCACATTGCAGTTTATACAATGAATCCATTTTAATTAGCATTGAAGGTGCAGTAAACAAAGATGGCATTTCCAGACCAGTTGATGGCACTATAGCACACTTTATGGCTAGAACTTATGGACTGTTGACTTTGAGTCATGCAATTTCGTAAACATTATGTACATAAGGACAGTAGAATATGGCAGTGCTATGCAGGGGTTGTGACTAGATAGAGTACAGCTACGACTGGAAGTTACTTTTCATAGCAAGTTAGGAGAGTAATTTAGCCAACCTTAAACCTTGTGCTAACCTTAACCTCAGTCTCCTAACCTGCTACAAAAAAAGTAACTTCTGGTCGTAGATGTATTCCCCAGTCAGAACTCTATGGCGGGACTGTAAACAGAGCATTGCGGGGCTCCGGCCTTGTACTAGGATGACCCTGGAATGCTGCTTGCAGCTTAAATGAATGTAATATCTATATATATATCTATTGATCTTTTCCGGGAGAGACTGATGGTTGTGACTCACTCCCTAGATCATCCCAGATCCAGGGGGAATTATAATCCAGTATTTAGACCAGCTGATGTGAACGACTGAGTCTACCAGAGGGATCTGCTCAATGAAGTTAAACGTTCAGAACATAACAGATAGAAATGTAATGAATAGAGCCGACATGATGTCCTATTCTACATGACATGCAATCCTATCTGTTCTACACAATACATTTCTATCTGAACATTCTGGAACGCTGCACCCCGAACAGACTTTAGCCAACTCAACAACCTTCACTTGAAGAAAATAAAACGCTTATTTGCTCAGCCGAGTTGACTTTTAACGTGTGTATGGACACTTACAACAGCTTCCTTGAATTGTTGATAGCTGACCATGAGTAAAAGACAGATGGATACACGTGAATCACAATGAAGGATAAATATTTATTGCAAATGTGTGTTCATTTATTACATCACTTTGATCAAATCGAGCAAAGATGCCCCTTTCCCTTAAATAACCCATACACACCCATTCACTCGCTCGAGTGTACACACAGATGAAGATGATATAAAATAGAATATATAAAAATAAGACCTGTGATGAGTATCTGTGAAAAAAAGTGTGTGTGTTTTAAAGCTGTAAGACCGAGTAGCATGAATAACATTTTGACAAAATATAAAATCATGTTGATGTAATCATGTTAATCAAATGGCCACCCAGACTACTTGCATTGACCCCCTCCTTGTTTTTACGCTGCTGCTACTCGCTGTTTATTATCTATGCATAGTCACTTTACCCCTACCTACATGTACATATTACCTCAATTACCTTGACTAACCTGTACCCCTGCACATTGATTCGGTACCGGTACCCCCTGTATGCAGCCTCGTTATTGTTCTTTTATTGTTGCTCTTTTATTTTTTTACTTTAGTTTATTTAATAAATATTCTTCTTGACTCTTATTTTTCTTAAATGCATTGTTGGTTAAGGGCTTGTAACTAAGCATTTCTACACCTGTTGTATTCAGCATGTGACAAATAACATTTTATTTGATTTTATGTAGAAGATATGTAGAAAAAAGTGATAGCACTATTGACATCTGTGTTCCCAAACCAGGATCCCAGAACGTGAACAGACTCCAGAAGAATCAACCACCAAACAGACCTATAGTAGACAGACATCATGCATATATTTAAGCAATAAGGCACAAGGGGGTGTGTTATATGACCAATATACCACAGCTAAGGGCTGTTCTTAGGTACGACGCATCGCGGAGTGCCTGGATACAGCCCTTAGCTGTGGTATACTGGCCATATTCCACTAACCCCAAAGGTGCCTTATTGCTATTATAAACTGGTTACCAGCATTAGAGCAGTAAAACTAAATGTTTTGTCATACCCATGGTATACGGTCTGAAATACCACGACTGTCAGCCAATCAGCATCCAGGGCTCGAACCACCCAGTTTATAAATAAATATATATATATATATATATATATATATATATATATATATATATATATATATATATATATATAGTACATAGAGGTAAGCAAATTAATAGATACCTTGTTATGTAAATACACACACACACACACACACCGTACAGTAAGGAGGGCGGGTGCGGTGGCTGGACACTAAGGCTTTAGCAGGAAGTTGTTGTGTTGGGTCAGGGTTCGTCAGTGTTCATCACGTCTCACTGAGACTCCAGGGTCTGGTTAAAGTGTCTCTTTCCATCCAGGTACAACATGGACTCTGGAGATAGACACATACGACCAATGTTAGACTGTGGAATCTACAGAAAAAACATTACAATAGTTCTGTTGGCACAAACGTTCCAGTAACAGTACCTCCGTAGCTCTGCGATACAATGTTAGAGTTTAAAGGTCAGGGGTTAGAGGTCATACCTCGGTAGCTCTGCGGTATTATTTCTGAGTTCACGTCATGATAGGAAACTCAAACTCTGACATTTCCAACTTGCTTACTCGTAATAGAAACAAACCCGCGTTTCCCACAAGGGAAGTATCCGAATCAAACAATAGGAAGCTCTACATAAATAACGTTCATATTAACTCGGAGGTCCCGAGTTTCCGACATGACTTAAATGCGGCATATGTTAGGGTTAGAGTAAAAAGGTCAGGGCTTAGAGGTCATACCTCCGTAGCTCTGTGGCACTATGTTGGGGACGTCTTTGTCTGTGACGAAGGTGAAGTGGAATACGTTAGTGGTGTTGTGCTGCCGAGTCAGGGGGTCAAGAACCTCTGTATGAACTCTGACTTGGATGTACTTTCCCTCTGTGAAACACACCTGGAGACAGAGAGAGGGATGTGTCAGCACTGAAACTGGAGCAGATCATAGAACACACTAATGCACATGGTTGCATGCGCACACCCACACACAAACCTGTGATGAGAGCAGGAGCAGGGAGCCAATCTCTACTGGCTTCCGGAAGAGGATATCGTCCACAGCAACCAGGTTAGGCCGACACCCTCTGGAGCAGAGCGAGAGAACACATACACAATGAGGATGCTCAGGTGTACAGTGCATTCCGAAAGTATTCAGACCCCTTGACTTTTTCCACATTTTGTTACGTTACAGCCTTATTCTAAAATGTATTAAATTGTCCCCCCACCCCCATCAATCTACACACAATACCCCATAATGTCAAAGAAAATACAGGTTTTTAGAAATGTTAGCAAATGTATAAAAAAATTAAAAAAATGGAAATATTACATTTACATAAGTTTTCAGAACCTTTACTCAGTACTTTGTTTTAGAACCTTTGGCAGTGATTACAGCCACAAGTATTTTGCGGTATGACGTAACAAGTTTGGCACACCTGTATTTGGGGTGTTTATCGCATTCTTTTCTGCAGATCCTCTCAAGCTCTGTCAGGTTGGATGGGGAGCGTCGCTGAACAACTATTTTCAGGTCTCTCCAGAGATGTTCGATCGGGTCCAGGGTCTGGCTGGACCACTCAAGGACATTCAGAGACTTGTCCCGAAGCCACTCCTGCGTTGTCTTGGCTGTGCGCTTAGGGTCGTTGTCCTGTTGGAAGGTGAACCGTCGCCCCAGTCTCAGGTCCTGAGCGCTCAGGAGCAGGTTTTCATCAAGGATCTCTGTACTTCGCTCCGTTCATCTTTCCCTCGATCCTGACTAGTCTCCCTACCCTGCTGCTGAAAAACATCCCCACAGCATGATGCTGCCATCACCATGCTTCATCGTAGGTATGGTGCCAGGTTCCCTCCAGATGTGACGCTTGACATTCAGGCCAAAGAGTTAAATCTTGGTTTCATCAGACCAGAGAATCTTGTTTCTCATGGTCTGAAAGTCCTTTAGGTGCCTTTTGGCAAACTCCAAGTGGGCTGTCATGTGCCTTTTACTGAGGAGTCGCTTCCATCTGGCCACTCTACCATAAAGTCCTGATTGGTGGAGTACTGCAGAGATGGTTGTCCTTCTGGAATGTTCTCCCATCTCCACAGAGGAACTCTGGAGCTCTGTTAGAGTCACCGTCAGGTTTTTTGGTCACCTCCCTGACCAAGGCCCTTTTTAATTATAATGGATTTTTAAAATGTTTAACCTTCATTTAACTAGGCAAGTCAGTTAAGAACAAATTCTTATTTTACAGTGACGGCCTGCCCCGGCCAAACCCTCCCCTAACCCAGATGACGCTGGGCCAATTGTGCGCTGCCCTATGGGAGTCCCGATCACGGCCGGTTGCGATACAGCCCAGGATCAAACCAGGGTCTGTAGTGACGCCTCTAGCACTGAGATGCAGTGCCTTAGACTGCTGCGCCACTCGGGAGCCCTTCTCCCCCTGATTGCTCAGTTTGTCCGGGCGGCCAGCTCTAGGTAGAGTCTTAGTGGTTCCAAACTTCTTCCATTATAGAATGATGGAGGCCACTGTGTTCTTGGGGACCTTCAATGCTGCAGACATTTTTTGGTACCCTTCCCCAGATCTGTGCCTCAACACAATCCTGTCTCGGAGCTCAAAGGACAATTCCTTCGACCTCATGGCTTGGTTTTCAGTGCTCTGACATGCACTGTCAACTGTGGGACCTTATATAGACAGGTGTTATTTAACTAGGCAAGCCAGTTAAGAACAAATTCTTATTTACAATGACGGCCTACCCTGGCCAAACCCGGACGACGCTGGGCCAATTGTGCGCCGCCCTATGGGACTCCCAATCACGGCCGGATGTGATGCAGCCTGGATTTGAACCAGGTACTGGAGTGACGCCTCTTGCACTGAGATGCAGTGTCTTAGATCAATGGAAACAGGCTGCACCGGAGCTCAATTTCGAGTCTCATAGCAAAGGGTCTGAATACTTATGTAAATAAGGTATCTGTTTTTTTTTATGTTTAATACGTTGGCAAAAAATTCTAAAAACCTGTTTCTGCTTTGTCATTATGTGGTATTGTGTGTAGATTGAGGAGGTAAAAAAAAATGTCATCCATTGTAGAATAAGGCTGTAACATAACAAAATGTGGAAAAAGGGAAGCGGTCTGAATACTTTCCAGAATGCACTGAACGTGATGAACCGATACAAACGTATTTCTTCTCATTTGTACCCGTCCACACAACCCAGCAAACTAAAATTGGTTCAGTGAATGTTCACGGAACGTTATTGGGATGCATGTCAAAACATTGCACTATAACTTTGAGTCTTGTGGGAATGTTCCTTGTTTGATGTTATGGGTGTTTTGAATACCATCTTCATCAACACTAACAGAACATTCCTGTAATATTTCCGCTGAACGAATTTAATTAAATCCAGACATAATAGCTGAGGTGTGTTTAGGGTACATGTCATATCGTCACACTGTAACTGGGAATGTTCTCGGTTTGCTGGGAACACATTTGCTCACTCACCCGTAGACACACGCGTTAGCCCAGCCCAACTCGTAAGCTTTCCTCATCAGAAACCCTCCAAAGATCCTGTTAAAGATGTTCCTCTCCTGAAAACACACATCTTAGTCAGCACAAATTAGAAATGTTTCAGGTTTTAAATATCTTAGTCTCTCTCTCTCTCCTTCCCTCTCTCTAACCTGTGGATGGCAGATCTCCAGTCCTTTGACTTTGGCATCCTCCATCCATACTGAGTTAGGAGGCAGAACTCTGCTACGGAAACTCACTGTTCTACAGGACAACACACAGACAGACAGACACCATCACCACACACTCACAAAATGCTTGTACTGGATTTTATGATGTGTGTGTTCTCATCATTTAATAAGGTAACACTTGTAATTTGACAGTGAAGCAACAAAAAAAATCAATAATATTCTGTACAGCTTATGATTCAGTGAGTTTGCTCTTGTAGATTTTTATGCCTTATGTGTGTTTGTACAATGGGTGCGAAGTCAATTAAGATTATTGCTACCTTAAGTTAACTTTTATCTCATTTTAATGGGAACATCAATGTGACAACAATTTGATATGACAAAATATGACTGTAGTCATTGTGATTTAAAGATCCACTATGGAAGTTTAGTTGCTTATTGTTTACGTAAAAACAAATATTTGACGTGTGTGTGCGTCGTACTTGTTGTCCAGGGTGTTGAGGAACAGGGTGTGTACGATCTTCCTCTCCTCAGCAGTAGGGGCCACCTTCAGTAGAGACGCTGTACTCAGCTCTATACGACGCGTCTTATTGACTGGAGGGACACACAGTAAATAATAGAAACACAAACACCGTAATATATACACATAAGGATGTAGGGTGTCTTACTCTCTCCCTGCTGAAACAGTTTCTCCTCCTCAATTCCCTCTGGCTTCAGAGGGTTAACAAACGCTGCCCTGAGAGTCAGAAACCGACAGAGCAATAGAGACATCAGTCATGGTTGGATACTATGGATGATTGGTTGAATGTATGGATGGTTGGGTACTATGGATGATTGGTTGAATGGATGGATGGTTGGATGATTGGATGGATGTTGCATACCTCTTGTTCTCAGGGTCTCTGGCCACCATAACAAACGTAGCGTCCAGAACTGGAGTGTAGGCACCACCGTGGTACTGTACATACACACAGACATAAACATCACTATTGTGGACATTAGTATATTACTGTGTGTGCACGCACGCGTGTGTATACCTGAGACATGTGCATCTTAGCTTCAATGGAGGTCTTCCCCACCCAGGTCACGTGACCAGTGAACTTGATGTCACAGTCAGGGTGGATGATTTGTTTCCTCATGTCTGTGACATCACATACAGGGAAAATAAGCCACAACTACCAAATTGCACCAGTAACAAACAATATATGTTCAATGACACAAGGAAAAAGACTTGAGAAACACTGCACTGGTCTATACGGTACACCCTGGTGTTGTACCAGGACTGCTGGGTGTCATACCTATCTTGTCCACCAGGGCAGTGACGATGGACAGAGGAGATCTCTGAAGTGCCTTGTTATGGGTGTGAGAGTAACAGATCAACACTGAGGGGGGAGAGGGAGAGAGAGACAGAGAGAGAGTGAATAGTAATACCGGTGTAATACCATGTACCAGTGTGTTGTTGAGGTGATGATGGCGGCAGGTAGCCTAGTGGCTAGAGCGTCCAGTAACCGAAAGGTTGCTAGATCGAATCCCAGAGTTGACAGCGTAAAAATCTGTCGTTCTGCCTCTGAACAAGGCAGTTAACCCACTGTTCCTAGGCCGTCATTGTAAATAAGAATTTGTTCTTAACTGACTTGCCTAGTTAAATAAAGGTTAAAATTACAAAAATTGTGTCATATATTCATACCTGCTAGACTGTCCAGATCCTCCAGGATACGGCCAAACCTGGAATACAGACACCAGACTGAGAGGGGGAAGAAAGTGTGTGTGTATGTACGTGTTTGTGAGTGTGTATCCATTACCTGACACCTTTGAGGTAGTTGAGGTATTTCTCTCTAAGGGTAGGGTCTGTACCCAGGGGAAGGTGGGCCTCTATGTAGCTGTCCTTCATCCTGCGGACAGGAAGCTCATCCTGAGAACCAGCCAGCTGATTGGACAATGACAAACGGTCAGCTAACGCCTGCTGGTGGTCTCTACAGGATGGGAGATAGGGAAAGAGAGATACATCAGGAACGAGCTGTGAGTTTAACAAGGTCATACACATCTATAACAAGTAAACACAGGCCTTCCTGTCACGGTATCAATATCTCAATACAAAGTAGCTTTACTGGTTCTGTTACCATACCTCCAGTTAGTGGACGCTCCCACAATCTCTCTCAGCCTGTTGCGCACTGAAAAACAACCACACAGTTGATCAGCTCTCAGTGTGTGTGTGTGTGTGTGTGTGTGTGTGTGTACTGATTCTGTGCTCAGAACAGAATGTGCAATGGGAATCATATGATCTCAGACAGAATGACAGCAGCAAGCTACAGAGTACTAGCGAGGTCTGGGTAGGATACACAATATCAGCTCCACTGTTGTTCCAGCTAGCACATGAAGCCACTGAGTGGCTTTGCTCCGCAGCTCAAGGGTGTACGCGCAATGGGGAGAAATCAGTAGTGCACTGACAAGGTAATAAGGTGTAATTTGAGATTTGCCCATTGGTTTGTGGCCCACCTGACTGGCGTCGCTGTGATGTCATAATGTTGAAACGATATGAAACAAGACAATTGAGAGAGAGAGAGGACCAAGACAAGTCTGTATACTATAGAATAGGGTACAGCAACATCGTTAAGAGGTGCCCGCCACTGCCACGGGCCAGGGGTGCATTCATAGTACAGTCTGTAAGAAATGGAGGAGGAAAAAAAAGCTGTACAACCAGCTCAACAGACCACAGGGTGCTGGGGAAGAAAAGAGAGAGAGAGAGAGAGGCTGTGTGTTTGAGAGACGATGAACTAAACTACATGCAGGCAGGATTAAGTTGAATTAAGACTGAATTAAGTACCATTGGACATTAGCAAGTGAGCATTTCCTGTGGAGAGTGGAGACACAAAACAAGTCATGGGTTAGAGGTCAGGAGACTAGATGGAGTCAATGTCCTCTAGTCTTGTCATCATACACCAAGCGTAGTATAAATTAAGTTCATAACAGTGAGCCAGTTAATCAATTAATCAATAAACAAACCAATATATAAATACTTAATCAGTCAGTCAGTTGTATATGGCCTTACCCTCAGACATGTCAGGGGCCTTCCCCTGCAAAGACACAGGCCCCCGGGAGAACGTCCTGGTTGTCAGGGACGCCCCCGACCTTAGCAACCGGAACCTGTGGAATGGAAGGAAGAAACACTGACATGTCAACACAACAAGCCCACAACATTCAAACTCAGAGTTCCAATTACTACAGATCCATTGCGTAAACCTATTAATAAACGTGTATGGGAATCCCAGATGTGCCAGGGACTTGACTGACATAGCTCACTGAGTTTGGACAGCACATTACAGCACAGTACAGAACAGCACAGTGAACTTCAGTACAGTAAAGTAGAGTTCACAACTTAATCACTGGTTGAAGAGTGTTTTCTGCCCCTCCCAAAATATTGAATTTGTAGATAACTGGCCCTCTTTCTGGGACTCCCCCACAAACAGGACCAAGCCCTGCCTGCTGAGGAGTGATTGACTCCATCCAAGCTGGGGTGCTCTCATCTCATCTATCAACGTAGACAGGGCTCTGCCAGCCTGCAAGCTAAGTTGAGTCTGCCACTAGCACTGTCAGTGTAGTCATCTCAGCTTAACCCGCTGAGACCGTGTCTGTGCCTCAATCTAGGTCGGGCTGAACTAAACATGGCAGTGTACGCCTTAGCAATCTCACTGGAATAAAGACCTCCTCCATTCCTGTCATTATTGAAAGAGATTGTGATAATATCTCACATCCCAAAATATAACTACTTAATGTTGGATCCCTCACTTCCAAGGCAGTCATAGTCAATTAACTAATCACTGATCATAACCTTGATGTGATTGACTGAAACATGGCTCAAGCCCGATTAATTTACTGTGTTAACCTCTCAGGGATTGCTGGGGCGCTAGCGCCCCAATCCCGACACTACCAGGTGAAATGTAAGGCGCCAAATTCAAAATCCAAAAGTTGAATTATTAAACATCCACCAATATACAAGTGTTCCATACTCATCAAAAGCTCTGTTTCTTGGCAATATCACAGCGTTGTCAGATTTCAAAAAGACTTTACGGTGAAAGCAGCACATTTGATTGTTTGAGGGTAGCACCTCACATATTTTTCCCATAGCCATAAATCCATTAGCCATCACGGCACACACATAACACATTTCACAGCGAAAACAAATCAATTACCTGTTGAAGAACTTCTGCTAAGGTCATCCTAAGTGTCCAACGAAGACAATCCATGGTTCTTTTGTTAGAAAAAGTAATGTATTTTATCCATAAATCTCCATTTGGTTGTAGCGTTATAATCAGAAACGACAGCTTCCACTCCTCCATTGAAACGTGACGCAAACTCGTTCATCTTATACCTATAAACTTGTCCAAGAACAATCAAACAGTTTTAAATGTATCCTTAGGAAAACTTTTACGTATATTTACTATTATAAATCAACCGGAATATAAACTGATCCATGAAGACGGTAAAAAAAAGACACTGCGCGCCTTGTCTGGAACGCGCACTGGGTACTGTTTACATAAAAAGGTCACTTCCTGGTTTGCTCTTATTCTCTGGTCTAACTCATCCAAAATTAAAATTTACACTGTCTCGAGACTGTTGACATCTAAAGGAAGCGATGGGTACTGCATTCATATGCCCTTATATGGTCATTTTCATGAGGGAGGGGTTCCAAATGAGCAATGTGTCAAAATCACTTTTTCCAGGACAGAAATTCCACGGGGTTTCGCCTGCCATATGCGTTCTCTTTCACTCACAGACAAATGGTTAACACTTTTGGAAAATTCAGAGTGTTTCCTATCCAATGGTACTAAATATGTGCATATCCTATTTTCTGGGCCTGAATGGGAGGCATTTTACTTTGGGCACGCCAGGCTCTCCAAAACCGACCCCTCAGCTGCCACTCCCTAATAAGTTAAGAGAGGCCTCTCCTCCTGGTTACATTGGTGACCATATCCCCGCGCATCTCGCGAAGGTCCTGCTAACATTTACAACAGCAAACTTCAATTTACCCCAAAATAATGTACTACGTTTTGTCTTTTGAGCTTCCAGTCATGAAATCTATGCAGCATACTCAATAACTTTTTATAGCTACTGTTTACAGGCATCCTGGGCCATATACAGCGTTCCTCACCGCGTTCTCTGAATTCCTATCTGACCTTGTAGTCATGGTGAATAATATTCAAATTTTTGGTGACTTCAATATTCACATGGAAAAGGCCACAGATGCACTCCAAAAGGCTTTCGGAGCCATCATCGACTCAGTGGGTTTTGTACAACATTTATCCAGACCTATGCATTGCCAGTCATACCCTGGATCTAAACTCAGCAAAAAAAGAAAAGGTCCCTTTTTCAGGACCCTGTCTTTCAAAGATAATTCGTAAAAATCCAAATAACTTCACAGATCTTCAATGTAAAGGGTTTAAACACTGTTTCCCATGCTTGTTCAATGAACCATAAACAATTAATGAACATGCAACTGTGGAACGGTCGTTAAGACACTAACAGCTTACAGACGGTAGGCAATTAAGGTCACAGTTATGAAAACTTAGGACACTAAAGAGGCCGTTCTACTGACTCTGAAAAACACCAAAAGAAAGATGCCCAGGGTCCCTGCTCATCTGCATGAACGTGCTTTAGGCATGCTGCAAGGAGGCATGAGGACTGCAAATGTGGCCAGGGCAATAAATTGCAATGTCGGTACAGTGAGATGCCTAAGACGGCGCTACAGGGAGTCAGGAAAGACAGCTGATCGTCCTCGCAGTGGCAGACCACATGTAACAACACCTGCACAGGATTGGTATATCCGAACATCACAACTGTGGGATAGGTACAGGATTGCAACAACAACTGCCCGAGTTACACCAGGAACGCACAATCTCTCCATCAGTGCTCAGACTGTCCGTAATAGGCTGAGAGAGGCTGGACTGAGGGCTTGTAGGCCTGTTGTAAGGCAGGTCCTCACCAGACATCACCGGCAACAACGGCGCCTATGGGAACAAACCCACTGTCGCTGGACCAGACAGGACTGGCAAAAAGTGCTCTTCAATGACAAGTCGCAGTTTTGTCTCACCAGGGTTGATGGTCGGATTCGCGTTTATCTTCGAAGGAATGAGCGTTGCACCGAGGCCTGTACTCTGGAGCGGGATCGATTTGGAGGTGGAGGGTCCGTCATGGTCTGGGGCGGTGTGTCACAGCATCATCGGACTGAGCTTGTTGTCCTTGCAGGCAATCTCAACGCTGTGCGTTACAGGGAAGACATCCTCCTCCCTCATGTGGTACCCTCCTGCAGGCTCATCCTGACATGACCCTCCAGCATGACAATGCCACCAGCCACTGCTCGTTCTGTGCGTGATTTCCTGCAAGACAGGAATGTCAGTGTTCTGCCATGGCCAGCGAAGAGCCCGGATCTCAAACCCATTGAGCACGTCTGGGACCTGTTGGATCGGAGGGTGAGGGCTAGGGCCATTCCCCCCAGAAATGTCAGGGAACTTGCAGGGCCTTGGTGGAAGAGTGGGGTAACATCTCACAGAAAGATCTAGCACATCTGGTGCAATCCATGAGGAGGAGATGCATTGCAGTACTTAATGCAGCTGGTGGCCACACCAGATCAAATCAAATAAAATGTATTTATAAAGCCCCCCTTACATCAACTGATGTCACAAAGTGCTGTACAGAAACCCAGCCTAAAACCCCAAACAGCAAGCAATGCAGGTGTAAAAGCACGAGGCCTGTACTCAGATACTGACTGTTACTTTTTTGACCCACCCCCTTTATTCAGGGACACATTATTCCATTTCTGTTAGTCACATGTCTGTGGAACTTGTTCAGTTTATGTCTCAGTTGTTGAATCTTGTTATGTTCATAAAAATATTTACACATGTTACGTTTGCTGAAAATAAACACAGTTGACAGTTGACAGCTCCCTGGTATACAGAAAATACCCAAGCCCTGAAGCAAGCTTCCAGAAAATTGGAACGGAAATGGCGCTCCACCAAACTGGAAGCCTTCCGACTAGCTTGGAAAGCTAGTTGGAATATTCAATATCGAAGATTGAAGGGCCCTCACTGCTGCTCGATCAGCCTACTTTTCCAACCTAATTGAGAGAAAAAAAACAATCCTACATTTATTTTTGATACTGTCGCCAAGCTAACTTTGTCTTCACTTCAGCAGTGATGAATTCATATATTTTTCCCCCTTTATTTAACTAGGCAATTCAATTAAGAACAAATTCTTATTTACATTGACGGCCTTCCGGGGAACAGTGGGTTAACTGCCTTGTTCAGGGGCAGAACGACAGATTTTTACCTTGTCAGCTCGGGGGATTCGATCCAGCAACCTTTCGGTTACTGGCCCAATGCTCTAACCACTAGGCTACCTGCCACCCCATTCATGAACTTCTTCAATGAAAATATCATGATCATTAGAAAGCAAATGACAGAGTCCTCTTTGAATCTGCTTATTACTCCAAAGCGCAGTTGTCCTGAGTCTGCACAGAACTGCCAGGACCTAAGGTCAATGGAGACACTCAAGTTATTTAATCCTGTATCTCTCGACACATTCACGAAAATAGTCATGGCCTCTAAGCCTTCCAGCTGCCTACGATTGAAAGACCTACTTCCTGTGCTTGGCCTTCCTATGTTGAACATAATAAATGGCTCCCTATCCTCTGGATGTGTACCAAACTCACTAAAAGTGCCACTCTTGAAAAAGCCAAACTTTGACCCAGATTTTTTTTTTTTTTTTTAAACAAAAAAAATCAGCCTCTCAATTATTTAAAAAAAAAAGCTGTTGCCTTCCTGAAGACAAATAACATATACGAACCTCTACCCTCTACCGAACCTGCTGCCTCAACCTCTGAATGCTCGGCTATGAAAAGCCAACTAACATTTACTCCTGAGGTGCTCACCTGTTGCACCCTCTACAACCACTGTGATTATTATTTGACCCTGATGGTCATCTATGAATGTTTGAACATCTTGAAGAACGATCTGGCCTTAATGACCATGTACTCTTATAATCTCTACCCGGCACAGCCAGAAGAGGACTGGCCACCCCTCAGAGTCTGGTTCCTCTCTAGGTTTCTTCCTAGGTTTTTGCCTTTCTAGTGAATTTTTCCTAGCCACCGTGCTTCTACATCTGCATTGCTTTAGGCTGGGTTTCTGTATAAGCACATTGGGACATCTGTTGATTTGAATTGATTTGATTCAGCACATTACAATACAGTAAATTATACTGCACTCTACTCTAGTGTGCTCTACTGTACTGTACTAAACTCTACAGTAGAGTATTGTACTGAGCTATACTCTACTTCTCTACTGTACTGCGATTTACTATACTGTACTGTGCTGTCCAAACTTGTGAAGCAGACGTTTACAACTGGTTCAGATTTGGACTGACCAAATTTCAACTACTTTCAAAGTCCATGGACGTCTGGTGTCGGTCAGTGCTCAGTGGGTGAGAGGGCTGGTTACAGTAAACGGAAAGGGTGGGTCATGGGTGTTTTCGCTTTGTCATTATGGGGTATTGTGTGTAGATTGAGGAGGGGAAAAAAATATTTAATCAATTTTAGAATAAGGCTGTAGCATAGGAAAATGTGGAAAAGGGGAAGGGGTCTGAATACTTTCCGAATGCACTTTATATAAACCACGTCCCTCTGAAAACACACCTTCTCTGATGTTGGTACTTATTAAATTAGGTAAGAGGATATCATGTTACCATTGGTGTATTCAAATAAGAGTTAGGGTGATGTCACCCTATTCCCTTAATGATGCAGGCTCCTGAATCTATGTGTTTAACATGAGGGAGGGAAGCAATAACTTTATGATCAAACTTTATCAATGTAGAAGCAACAATAATCTTTCATATTTTGGTCATCGTACTTTTATCTGGTTTCATCCAAATATAATCAAATAATATATATATTAGTTAGCAGGGGGTCTTTACAACATTGTTTTTTGATGTATTTATAATACCTTGACTTTTCTAATAGATATTTTCTAAGATCTCTTTTCCATCTGCTTGACCAGAAATCAAAGCCTTTGCTTACTACACATTTTTGGGATGAGAAATGTTTGGAAAATGCATATATGCCTTTTTTCTAAAATATACTCAGCGTTCATTTTACACCAATTTTAATACGCTCCTTTGAACTTCACGTTAGAGCTCATTGTGTTATTTGTATTTATTTATTTTTACAAATAAATGCCTTTTAGCTAGCTAACGCTACTACATTAGCAAACTAACGTTAGCTAACTAGCTTGACCATTTCTGTGAAATCAACTAGTTTAGCTAGCTCTTCTAGATTCTCACACTCACCTCGGTGACAGCATTTCCGTGTGCTATATTAAGATGTTTGAGAAGTTATCTGAATTTGCTAAATACCGAAATACAACTCCAAAACGGGGTCAGATTAAGCTAATTTTACAGAGTGACAGCACTGAAATTGTAGATGCTTTCCTGTGGAGATTTGCCCTTGCCTGTACGTACCGTACTACTAAAAATAAGTGCGCAATTATTTTTGCAGATATAATGCATAGTGTAAAAGCGCTCATCAATTCACTCTCAAATTCATAGACAGACCTATGGATGCAAGGACTGACCATTAAAGATATGTTTTATTTTGTTTTAAGTATTAAGGCTATATTTGTTAACAATTGTTAACAAACAATGGAGTAAAATAAGCTCATATTTTGGGTTGTGATGGGGTACCAGTTTAATTTAAAGCTCATGAGGCATGTATATGTTATATTCTGCTAGAATCAATGGGTATATTCCAAATATATTACTTAAAAGTCCAAAAATGTATGTACAAATGGCAGATTGCCCCTTTAACCTCCCTGTATGTGAGTGCATATGGCCTCCGCCAAGAGGTCTGCAACTTTATGGCACAGCTTCCCTGTAACTGCAGTGCCACTGATTCAAGCCCCTCTGTCTCTTCTCCTTTAGATAGGGCACAGTTTGAGAGGAACATTAGACCTCTGTTGGCTCTGTCACACACTTTATTTGTTATTACCATCTACAGCTCCTCATTATGCCTGGGTCATGATGAGGCATTTGTCATTAATAGTAGTATTCCACATTCAATTAGCTATTCCGGGTTGGACAGGGCTGTAACATGGAAAACCCACATTCCAATCCACACTCTCACCTGTGAGGGTCAGTGAGGTGGGCCTGGGGGGCAAGGTGAGAGAGAACAAAGTCGTTAGACTACGTTTGATAGGGGGTATCAATTACGAGACAGTATTCTGATAACATGTCTCCAGCACATTCTACAATGTCAAATTTTGACCTGGTAGATGGACAAGAGTGTAACAAGTGGGACACGGCTTTGCAGGGAAATTCTTATTGGATGTACAAACTTTGCTGTTGTTGTAACAATTCAAGAGTTAGTTCACCTCTAAACTAAAGTTTGAAGATCGATTTATTGACAAAGAGTATAAGCATATTTTTATGTGAATGAAATTGAAGAGTTTATTTCCAAAAAGCTTTTATCCAAAATGATTGCATAGCTTATGGGTACCTTTATGTGTGTGTGTAAAATATTACTGTTCTCAGATTTTTTTATTCATAGATTTTATTGAAATTCGTTTTTTTGCTAAATGCTTCATATCCATTGTTTAGCTGGAATGGAATGTTCATATGCTGTATATTTGACTCTGATATTTGGTTGTCTCATCTAGCTATCTTAAGATAAATGCACTAACTAAGTCTCTCTGGATAAGAGCATCTACTAAATGACTAAAATGTCAAATGTAAATGTTTTACATACAGATCTCATGTTACAGTGTAGAATATGTTTTTACCTTTTACTGCAGTGGGCTAAATCAGGATCACACAGAGTGTTTCGTAGTAGTCTTAAACAAATCTACTTTGAAACAAAAGTATACACCTCACACATCATGGGCTTAAAAAAACAAGACACCTGTACCATGTCAGATATAGAGTTGAAACATGATTATTTGTCTCTCTGAAATGAAACCATCAAGTGATAGATTTTAAACATATACATGTATGTCATTGAACAACCCCACCCCATGATTAGATACAGAAAAAACACACCAATCTCTCATTAATTCTTTAAACAATAAAAGTTAATTTACCAACATTTCTGAAAACGGATGTAGCGTTTTGGAAATAAAATCTACAGCTGTACATGTAAGTGTAAGTCCTAGTCATATGGCACCACATAATTAACATTCTATATTCCACCTCAATTGCTACATAAATACAAACACTTGAGAGTAGTCGTGACCACTGACGTGTAAAACCCCTTGATGACTGACAGGGGGCGCTGTAAACCCCCTTACAGCCAATATCTTGGAAGCTACAGAAATAAATGTATTAATGTCTACGTTAGTTTTTGACACGTTTATTCTATTACAAACACTTTAATGCATGATTTTAAATTATGTGAGCTAAACATGAAAATAACAAATGAAAAAAATAAAATAATCCTTGAGGTATTTTTTGGAGAGTACTAATGTTACTGTCCCCACTACAATAACCCTGAAGAAGGCACAGTGATGCCTGAAACGTTGGTGATTTACCCAATAAATTACTGCGAGTTTTTATATAGTGTGCGACTCTCTTTATTATTTTTATACCCACTACAACAACAAACATAATTAAATATATGTAATTTTGTCCTTGAAACATCTAATTGAAATACCTTAGAATTCAATTCATTCCTATGGAGGACTGCTCCTACTAGAATCACCAATCCAGGGTCTATATAAAAGTAACTGGCTACAATCCAGTAATTACATAGGCTACTGAGCCTGTTATTATCGGCCATTCCACTGTAGTCTTGGCCTGTACAAAATCTATGTAACCTATTTCTGAAGATATTTCTACTCAATACATTATGTAGAATTCCACTATATATAAATAGTTAAAGACATTTAAAGAAAAAAGTGCTAAAGTACAGACTAGGCTAGATGCAGTGAAAAAATATATAATTTGAAGCTGTTATCTCGTTGCCAGGCTACCCATCATGGCCAAATTACGTTGTAGCGAGCAGCAGAATGGCCCTACCTCACTTAAATTCAGGGTGACTCGTCGGGCAAGATATCTCTTGACCCGAGAAAACAACAGAGAAACTTGCGACGTGTCGTAGATCTTTCGTTCCAATTGGCCAGAAACTGCCGAGTTCCAGTTAAACTCCCCAACCCCCACCGGTCCGTATAAAAGCGCAGTGCGAGACAAAGCACGATCCAGTCCAGCTGATCCGACACAGATAGGTTACTGCTGCATGTAAACTCTCCCGACATAGGCGTCAGGATCCCAGACTGACTGCGGAGGTTTAAACTCCTGGGACGCGAATGAAGAAACTTCTCCTGCTTCACTTCACATACAGAGGTTTAGTGAGAAAAGGGAAAAAGAGTAAAAGAAGAAAATGGACAGTTTTAAATTGCGGAAAGCGGAACCCAAAGATGTGCCTGACATACTGCGACTCATAAAGGTATGTCGTAAACAAAAACATTTGACGAGGATAATAAGTAAATGCACTGTCTACTGTTCTTGTTTTGCGAAAGTTGTTGGAAATTATACTGAAGTATGTTTAGCCTACACTACACACACATCTGGCCCTCGCCCTGAACTTGAGACCCTTCCTTTGTTGTTATTTTGTAGCCCTGCTTAAGTCTAGACAAAACCGTTTTGTTTGACTTCATTCAAAGAAACTCTGCAGACTTGTCTAAAGGTGACGTAAATACCGACGATTTCCTCTGGATATCCGTCGGTATCACAGTTGACTCTGTAGTTTAATTGTTTACGTTGGCAAGGAGCCTTGTTTCCTCCGTTTGATGCGGTGTTTATAACTTTAACGTTCTCTGTCCGTTGACGGTCATTTATCTCAGTCAGTGATAAACGTTCCCCATTTGACTTGCTCTTGGTTTTGAATCTGACAAATGTTTCCGCTTCTGTTTAGGAACTGGCTAAATATGAAGACATGGAAGATCAAGTGATACTGACTGAGAAAGGTGAGTCTGAATGAAACTAAAACCACTTGTATTTCTTACCGTGTGATTGACTGCATACAGAGCTTAAATTGCATTTATAACGTTTGTAATAACAGATCTGCTCGAGGATGGATTTGGGGACCACCCATTTTACCACTGCCTGGTGGCGGAAGACACCAGTGAGCAGAGCAACAACAACAATGGTAAGAAATTGTGAATCTCCAATCCCTCCCAACATTGCCTCTCAATGCATGTAGTTACTTTCCCTATGCCAAACAGATCAAACCTGTTAGCCCAGTTTGTACTGTATACAGACACATCTTTCTTCAGTTATATTGTCAGTGTACACTATTACATGATCGTTGGTGTCTGGGAGGAGCCCAACACTTTACTTACACTTTCTGTATGAGAAGTATGTAGGTTTGAAACATTGTTGCTGTACACGTACGTCTCTCTCAACAAGAGGCTGATGGGTACACAGGGTCTACTTCCTCTTATGGTCTGTGTTTGCGTGTCAGACACGTTTGTGTGATAAACTGCATGCGTTCAGTTCTCACAACCTCAACTGCAGTGGTGGTAAAAGTACTGTATTGTCATACTTGCGTAAAAGTAAAGATGCCTTAATAGAAAATGACTCAAGTGAAAGTCACCCAGTAAAATAGTAGCATATGTGTTTAGTGAGTCCGCCTGATCAGAGGCAGTAGGGATGACCAGTGATGTTTTCTTGATAAATACATTAGAGCTGAAGGTTGAAGTTATCCTTTATCAGACCCCACACTCTAGCTGCTCATAACCATTTAGGGCAGAATGCTGAACTGACCTTCATTCAGTGTTTTGGGGTAACTCTGGTACAAGCTCTGTTATACTACATCAGGCTTGTATTTATGTTTACTTTTTTTTGTCTAGGTCCTGTGGTAATTGGCTTTGCCATGTACTACTTCACCTATGACCCCTGGATTGGCAAGCTGCTTTACCTGGAAGACTTCTTCGTCATGAAAGAGTACAGAGGTAAGCACAAACACTTCCCCTCCTTCTGTTTCTCTTTCTTCCTCGCTGACCTAAACAATAACAAACTCATCGTCCGTCCATTTTTACTGCTTTCCCATTGTCTTCTCTCTTTTTCCACCAGGGTTTGGCATCGGCTCAGAGATCCTCAAGCTCCTCAGTCATGTGAGTAACTTAGGCGTTATTACACAGTACAAACATAGTAACAACTAGATGGTAGACGTCAGACAGTTTTTACATGGCTCTGGTCAGAAACCTGTTGTAGAAGTAGGTCAATGACTCAAACAGAATTCCATACTTTCTATAGAGCCCATTTCAGTGAGTTATGATTATTTGTACAAATAGCTGATTCCACTCCTGTTCTGTTTGTTTATTGCTGTTGAAATAATCAATGAATATGTTTTGGGAAAAGAGAAATGGTGTTTTTTAGATGTGGGCGGGCAAAGCTCACAATCACTGTGCGCTGACACCTGCTCTCTTCTTCTCTCCCCCTCAGACGGCAGTCAAGTCTCGCTGCAGCAGCATGCACTTCATCGTCGCCGAGGGCAACCAGGCGTCGATAGAGTTCTACAAGCGTCGCGGCGCCGCCGACCTCTCTCTGGAGGAGGGATGGAGACTCTTCAAGATCGACAAGAGCTCCCTCCTCAAGATGTCATCCGGCCCCGAAGAGTGAGCTGGCCCAGAGACAGAGACAGATGGGGATTGGAGTGAGAGACTTGGGGTCAATTTCATTTCAATTCCGTTAATTATTTGCCTGTCTCTCACTTCAGCAGCGGGGTGTGTGACTACTGACCATATATTATTATTAAAAAGGGGCATTAAACATTAATCACTTAATTTAGGGTTCATTAATACTTTTTTTATAGATCCAAGTATTTTATCTATAGCCATTGTTTTAGTAGTTGTAGTTTATTCTGCTAATCAACAAACCTTTTGTGTAAGAATCCTATCTAGAACCTAAAAGGGTGTAGTGTGCTCAGTTTCCTTATAGACCAATCTAGGTAACTAATCCTAAAATATAGTGATTTGTGTGGTATGTTTTTGCAATTAAAAGGTTTAGAGCATTTGTGTGGTGACTGACTTCTCTAAATCTAGGAAGCCAGGGGCTTTACAATGAAATCCCAGAATGATGAGGTCATGAGCCTTCTTTCTCGCCTGTCATACTTTATCTCTTCCTCTGTGAAAGGGGAATGTGTGGTCTGTTAACAGTCTATGGAGAGCAGAGGAGTGGAACACGCTCAGACACATGCGCAGGCACACAAACGTTCTAGTCAGATCTGGCAGAAACCAGAGGCGTAGAAATGCATATCAATGTGATGTTTTGTTTTTCACTGACTGCAGTTTGAACATTCACTACAGCATTGCCTGAACAACAAACACTTCCACAACCTAACACTGTAGTGGCCCTGCATCCCAACCCTTTGCCCAGGCAGAGACAGATCCTATTTAAAGTAAACACTGTAGCCCTTTCTCAGGTTTTCCCCCAACACTCAGCAACTAAACCCAGAGAAAAGGCCTAAAGCGCTAACTATGAAGTTTCACTTCTCACCTTTTTCTATTTGGCTTTTGCCAAATGTGTGTTTGAGGACAGAGCAGTTTCAAGTTCGGTAACAACCAACTAAAGGCGTGATATTAGTATTCCATTGTCTTTAGTGGACAGTTGTACCCCACTCTAAACCCTCATATGAACTCTGAAAGCTGGTAGGAAATAGGGCGGGACAGTGTTTATGTGACTTAGTTACCATTGATCCACGTACAGCATAGACCACAATATTTACATCTGAGAGAAGATAGGGGGGGGTGGAGAAAAGAGACAGCATCCTTTATCTTCAGACAGGCCATAATATTTTCATAGCCTCGCTGACTTTTGAACCTGACCTGTTTACTGATTAACCATAGGCTGAGACAGAGGTTTCCATCTCTTTAAAGACAACTCCCCATGTGGTCTTTACACAACCGTCTATTCTAGCACACACACACACGTGTGTTGATCACTTGGTTGCACAAATACAGGCATTCAGTCACACAAACAAGACCCTTGTGGGTCACACCTCCCATGGTGTCAAGGTTGCGTGTCAAGTCACACCAACAGACACTCCCACCCCCAATATACCTACTAACTCGCTCACCCTCACTGCGGAGGGAAACTGGAGTCTACTTCAAAACAACTGCAGTGATCATTTGGTCAGGGTTACAGCAGATTCAGTTTGTACATTAGTGTAAGCCTGGTCCAATCAGTAAGTGTTGGCTTAAGCACATCAAGAGGTGCTTAAGGGGGCGGCAGGTAGCCTAGTGGTTAGAGCGTTGGACTTGTAACCGGAGGGTTGCAAGTTCGAATCCCCGAGCTGACAAGGTAAAAATCTGTCGTTCTGCCCCTGAACAAGGCAGTTAACCCACTGTTCCCCGGGCGCCGTGGATGTTGATTAAGGCAGCCCCCTGCACCTCTCTGATTCAGAGGGGTTGGGTTAAATGCGGAAGACACATTTCGGTTGAAGGCATTCGGTTGTACAACTGACTAATAATGGTGACTTTTTGTCTTTGGCAAGGCTGGAGTTACAGATGAACTGCTTCCTCTAGATCTTTTCTCCTTATGTAAGTTTTATGGTTTTACGGGGTGGGAACAACTAATTACACACATAAAGCCTTCAGACATGACCTGAATATCCCATATAGAGGATGGACAGACTACCCTCTCTGTGAGAATGCTAGAGGCATACACAGTCCATGAAAACAACGCTGGTAAATATGCACTTAAGTTTATCAGCAATAACACTCACAATCAGACATGAGATTAATTTATTAGGACCATTTCTCTGTTCCTAGAAAGTAGATTTCTGGGAGTGGATAATCAATACAAAAATCATAATCTGAAACACAAAATACTTAATATATACACAATGCTCAAATAAATCATTTATGTAATGTACTACTGTGCACACTGCAGTGGATCATTGATGGGGGGAATGTCTCTGGAAATAAATACATAAATAGCCAGACAAAATACTATGAACATTAAGATTTGGCTAGACATAAACATTCAATTGAGGTCAGAGGACAGCTGACAGGAGTCGAGGGTGTCCGTTGGCACGGTAACAGAGACAGATGGGGGGTGTTGTGTGTGTATTCTATCCACAGGTACAGACCTACATAGTTTATTTCACCTCTAGTAATCCAGGTCATGTCATTGAAAACCGATTGTCTTTTACAACAACAACCTGGTTATTCATATCAATTGGTTGTTCAAACCACCCAAAACCAATTTAGGCATTGATGATGGTAATAGCAGGCACTCAGCACTGGTGGGTGTGATGACATGCTGTAACATCCTCAGAGTATATGAACATCTAGTTCCAAAATTCAAATAGGGGAGAGTGGGGTAAGTTGAGCCACCCATACATACAATTAATAATTTGACCAAATATTTAGGAAGAGGTCATTTCATGGAGTCTGAAGAAACCACATGGAAAAGGTAGACCGCAAGTAAGGTAAAAAAAAGGTCAAATGAATGTCTTGTGTTAGAGCAGGGGTGTTCAACTCTGAGCCTGCTGGTTTCCTGTTCTACCTGATAATGAATTGCACCCCCCTGGGGTCCCAGATCTAAACCAGTCCCTGATTAGAGGGGAACAATGAACAAAATGCAGTGGAAATGGCTTCAAAGTGTTAAAAAAAAGTTTGTGAAAAAAGCGATTGTGATTGTGTTGAATTGTGTTTGGGAAATAAAGATAGACATGGTTTTACAAAGGTAGGGGTGATATTTCATCCAGTACAGACATTTGTAAGTGGCTTAATTTACCCTGTTCCGCAGCTCAATTGACCTCATTCCCAGGTAAATTATGCCAAGAGACCACATTTTTTAGACAACTGTTTTCAAACTAATGTTTACATTAATCAGATTATTTCCAGGGATACACAACATCCTGAAATATATGCAGATATCTTTGTTAGAAAGAATACTAGAATACTAACACAAACTATTACCCAGCACTTGCTCTTGACCCCCCCCATGTGTCATGCCAGGCTTTCTCTGTCTCAGCTAGTAATGCTCTTGTCCTCGGTCTTCTCAACCTGCCTGAGGGGAAACAGGAAGCCGTAATGCACATCATTATTACTGACACATTTCACCTGAATCTCAAACATCTTTCCTCGATTCCTTGTCATGATGATGACTAACCTTGCCAAACGGCAGGTCCTTCCAGAGCGTCTTCCCAGCATCCCGACCCTGCTGACTCCAGCTATACATAGAATACCAGCTCACCTGAGATAAGAGAACCACCACACACACACACAAATTGTGGTTCAGGCGCAATGGAAATATGCAATAGAAAAAGGCCAACAGTGTGTGTACGTACATGGGGCAGAGGGGTTCCTACTATGAGGTCTGACCTCAACCAATCAGACAAACCATCTGACAGATCTAGTGCCCATAAACACCTCTACTGTCCCAAAATGGAACATTAAACACCCAATACACACTAAATCACTAATTAAGTGTCTTAGTAGCTGTCTACATACCACCACAGCCCGGGGCTGGCACTAAAACCGCACTCAATGAGCTGTATTCCGCCATAAGCAAACAGGAAAACGCTCACCCAGAGACGGCACTCCTAGTGGCCGGGGACTTTAATGCAGGGAAACTTAAATCAGTTTTACCAAATTTACCAAACCAGAGGGGGAAAAAAGTATTTACCACCTGTACTCCACACACAGAGAAGCGTACAAAGCTCTCCCCCGCCCTCCATTTGGCAAATCTGACCACAACTCTATCCTCCTGATTCCTGCTTACAAGCAAAAACTAAAGCAGGAAGCACCAGTGACTCGGTCTATAAAAAAGTAGTCTGATGAAGCAGACGCTAAACTACAGGACTGTTTTGCTATCACAGACTGGAACATGTTCCGGGATTCTTACGATGGCATTGAATAGTACACCAAATCAGTCACTGGCTTCATCAATAAGTGCACCGAGGACGTTGTCCCCACAGTGACTGTACGTACATACCCCAACCAAAAGTATGTACATACAAAATTGTCAAAGACTCCAGCCACCCTAGTCATAGACTGTTCTCTCTGCTAGCGCACGAAAAGTGGTACCGGAGCACCAAGTCTAGGTCCAAGAGGCTTCTAAACAGCTTCTACCCCCAAGCCATAAGACTGCTGAACAGCTAGTCAAATGGCTCCCCAGACTATTTGCATTGCCCCCACCTATTTAGGCGAGTTGTTGGCTGGTGGAGTGGAAAACTTGAAAATAAATGAGAGCCGCACACTCTAGGAGCTCAGATGCAAATATTTAATGTCCAACGTTTCAACAGGCAAGCTGTCTTCATCAGGGTATAATCACAAACACTGCGAGGTGACTCGTTTACATAGTGTCAAAAGACACACACACAGGTGTCCGTAATCATGGTAAAGTGTGACCTAATATCATTGGTTAATTATCTATGCATTGCCAATTTAATAACTCTACCTACATGTACATATTACCTCGACACCGGTGCCACCGCACATTGACTCTGTACCAGTACCCCCTGTATATAGCCCCGCTATTGTTATTTACTGCTGCTCTTTAATCATTTGTTATTCTTATCTCTTACTTTTTGGGGGATTTTCTTAAAACTGCATTGTTGGTTAAGGCTTGTAAGTAAGCAATTGACTGTAAGGTCTACACCTGTTGTATCCGGTGCATGTGACATATAAAACTTAATTTGATTTAAACTGACCATAACTCACAAAACTACAGCCATTAACCCCCCCCAGTCACCAGTCAGAGGTCACAGCTTTCCATCCTCCCTCTCATCTGCGGTCTACTCATCACTTTCCTATCCTGCTTCTATAAATCACCCCCTCTTCTATCATCCCTCCTGTTTGTCTGATCTGCTTGTCTTGGTGCACACACATACATACACACCTGTATCCTCTCTGGGTGTGTCTCTCTCAGACAACCACATAAAACAGACCCAAAATATCCCGGGCTTCCACGCGACACCGCTTTAAAACGGAAGGGCAGACTATTAACCACATACCCTCCCCACACACACAAGCTTACTTCACAGCCAGAACTTCCTACAGGAAACCAGAGACAGAACTTCCTACAGGAAACCACAGCCCTTCCCATTGCACCCCCTACACACACAGACCTTGGCTAAGGAGGCAGCTTGCTGGGGGTAGAACATGGAAGCACTGAGAGCCATCAACCCTACAGGAAACACCAGCCTCTTCAGCCTGGAACCTAGAGAGATAGAGAGACTGGTACGGTATTCAGACCCCTTGACCTTTTCCACATTTTGATATGTTACAGCCTGAATTTAAAACGGATACATTTTAGATTTTTTAGTCCCTGGCCTACACACAATACCCCATGTTCCTGATTGGCTGAGTTACAGTTTTGACTTAAATCTGCTTGAAAATCTATGGCAAGACCTGAAAATGTTTGTCAAAGGTGATTCTAACATGTATTGACTCAGGGGGTTGAATACTTTTGGCATTAGATTATTGTGTAGATAGTTGACCAAAAAAAAGACAATTAAATCCATTTGAATCCCACTTTGTAATACACCAAAATGTGGAAAAAGTCAAGGGGTGTGAATACTTTCTGAAGGCACTGTAAATGTCTGTGCGTGTCCACATTACCTTTGGCCAGGTACAATCCTAGGAAGCCAGAGAAGCCAACCACCCCGATGCTGGGATAGAGGTCAGGAGGAGGATCATTGAGGAACTCGTACGTCTCTGTGTGTGTGTGTGTGTGTGTGTGTGAGAGAAAGAGCACAATTAGTTATGCATCCATAATATGGCATGTAAATGAAAGTATGTGGATGCTGTGCATCACCTTTCACTGTCCTGATGGAGGTGCTCACAGTGGGCTCTACAGTCCTGTAGACGTCCTGTTCCACAGGATAGGACATCACAGAGAGGAGATAAAGACAACCTTAATCTATGCTTCAGTATACCCAAGTCCTTTCCCAAAATAAAAAATGGGCAGAAAGCCAACTCATTGTGTGTTAGTTATGCTCATTGTGTGTTAGTTATAAACTGCCATCCCCGCAGTTATATATGCGGGGAGAGCAGGTTTAAGGTCATTAAATATTGTGTGGATGAAGGGCGGGTGGGTGGCATGCGGGTTGAATAAAGAGAGAACAATACATTAAAAAATCCATAAATGTATAATTCTTGTGCAATTTCTAGCTATAGGCTACATTGAGGTTTTTCTTTCATTATTTTAGGCTCCCTGGCATTAGTGCGTAAGCCTAAGCTTTAGGGCCTAACTGTACGCTCGCCAAATATCCTACACGGCAAATCACCAAATGCTTTTGTGAATGGGCAGAAAAAGCAATTCAATTCACGGAGGCAAAAAGGACAACGTCAGAGTTTAATAAGAGAAAAGCTGTGAAATGGAGAAGGGAGGGCCAGAAAATAAATGTTTGGGAAAGATTTGAAAAAGTGGTAAAAGAGGATGATAGCAGTGCCAGCTATGTTGTGTGATGATTGTGAGGCGCTATACAAATTTGAGAGTCACAAGACGGGGACTTCAAATAGGGCTTTTACTGTTCAGATGGGTTAAATGGAAAGTGAAATCTGGACACTGACTGTATGTCTGTAACCTCTCACATAGCCTTAATATTAACTCCTGCAGTATTAAACATGTCTATCAGTAAAATGATACACCAAATGTAGGACACATTTTGAAATATGATTTCATTCTTTCAGCATTTTGAGAGAATTGCAAATGTGCAGTTAGATAGGCTACCTTCTATAGAGGTGGTATCTTTATCAGAATCATAAAAGCTGATAGTAGCTTATTTCAACCACATAAATTATGCATCCAAGCCAAACTTAAATCTTATCAGAAACATATTAGGTCATGTTTACATCTTTCTATTTCCTTACAACCAGGCAAACTGGTTGCACAGAAAATCTTTTTTTTTTAGCTATTGCATTTTCTCTCTGGTCCCTAAAAAGTCTTTGCGCTGCGAAAGAAGCAGAGATGACAGTGACAACTTTACAGATGTCAACTATATTGAAGCATTAATTCTATTAATTTAGGACATTATTCTAGTGAGCAAAAGGTTTATTTTAATTTCTAGTGCAACATATGACAAAAGAGTAGCTTCATGTATCTAATTATAGACAAGTTAACTAAGAACTAGCCAACCAAAATGTTGGAAATGATGAGCTGAAACACATTTAAAATCAGTCAAAAGAAATCCTGCACCCTCTGTAAAGAAATGGTTTGGCCATCACTGACTGTCACATCACTTACAGCGAATTTTCTATATATAAGCGGGTCAAGTGCAGGCCTCAGATTTTCACTTTATCACATATAGCCGGGAGGTTGCAGATGGCTTAATAGCAATTGCCGACGGGTGCAGGTAAACAAACAGCTGATCCGTGCACCACTAGTGTGTGTTTGTGTGTCTAGTCTTAACAGACAGCGTCTGTCACCTACCTCTGCTTTCTCCAGGGCAACCAGACCCGTTTCCTGCAGGAAAACAAACAATTACCACAAACAGTCTTAAATCTCAGCATTCCACAAGATAATGAGGGAGATGCCACTTGTGATATCCTAGATACATCCATCTTGTTCCAGATGATAGGTTCGATGCATACATCGCTGAGGAAGAGGTATACCTGACACTGGTTGGTGAAAGGCTCGGCCCATTTCCTCAGCTCGGCCACACCCTGTTCCACTGGCCCTGCCTCTGACTCCACATACTTGAGCTGCGGTTCTGGAGTAGTGTAGAGAGACGGGAGCTGAAACACACACACTTTAATCCAGCAGACTACGTTGTCCTGTCAAATACATGTAATCTGAAAAGGCCTGTGTGGGAGCCAACACAAACACCAAAACATCCATTATTAGCAGATAAGATCTGTCCATTCATATCTGGGTCGTAGCCAGAAATTCATTGGTGGGGGGCCAACAGAAATTTGGGCATGCCTGGCTCCACAGTTGGTGGGACAGGAAAGCCATACTAGCTACCTCTTCAATACTGAGACTCAGAGCTGCCAGTTTCTCCTTGACCTCTCTAGCGGCCAGGACAGTTGCAGTCCCCGTCATCAAACCCAGGACACCTGTCACAGCGGCAGACAGCGGCACCTGGCAGCAGACACATGGTGATGAGGACCGTTACTTTATGGTAAATGTATGGCAGGAGTCATGACATTAAAGGCAGGTATTTGAGCCTAAGTTACACTGACGTTAACATAAGTGGAATGTTTTGCTCAAAATAAAGAATAAAGCTATTAGTCTAAAATACTGTTTCGTCCAGTCATGTCATAGCCATATTTATGACTAAAAGAGAAGACGTTTTACTAACGTTTCAGACAATGCTCAGCCCCACCACCATCGTCACGATTTACAACGGTATTATTACTGTTGTCATACTGTAGTCTGTCATTAACTGCGAGTGTAATAGTCTAAGATAACCTGAATATATCTCACAAGAGAAAAGTTGAGCCATTACCAGTTTCCCAAAGTTTGACATTTCTCTTCCTGCCTGGTGATTTTGTACGGCGACTCGAACGGAAAAACACACATTCGGCCATTGTAGAACGATGTGCATCTCAACAGCGACATCTGGTGGCACACTATAGTCAGTATCACAGGTGAAACCACGACACACACAGACACCTTTCCCAAACACACTAAATCACCGTTTCTCAAACTCGGTCCTCGGGACCCCAAGGCGTAAACGTTTTGTTTTTTTGCCCTAACACTAGACAGCTGGATAAAAGTACGAAAGCATGATGAGTTGATTATTTGAATCAGCTGTGTAGTGCTAGGGCAAAAACCAAAACGTGCAGCCTTTGGAGTCCCAAGGACCGAGTTTTTGAAACCCTGCACTAAATTAACCACAAAAGGAAAGCTGAACAGTATGAACATTTATTTCTGGATAGAAATTACAAAGTGTTCCAAATAGCAGTGTCTACTCAGATTATAGTAAATACATTGTTTATCAGATTTTCTTTTCTCCCATTTTTTTTTCTTCAAATAGTCATCATACAGAGTATTTTTATCCTCAATATTCTATTATTTTATCCTACTGAGGGCTGATGAGGATTATAAATGCTGAGCTATGACAAACAGACATACAGATAGACAGACAGGCCATGTCCAAAATAAAAACAGCAGGAGTAGTACATACACATGTTGACCAGCAGAGGGAGACAGCAGTTTGAAGACAGGAGTTTGGCATAATATGGGCCCTTTGGCCAGACGCCTACTATTCCTGGACCAAAAAAAAATTCAATGGAGATTCTCTATTGCACATTGCTTTTTAGTCCAGAAGCAGCCTTACGTCCGGGAAACCAACTGGGCCTCAGAGTTCATGATATTAATAGTAATTTTCACATGGGAAAATATACATTGATACAAAACAAACAGATGGGAGATGACGACAGAAGACCATATTAAATCTAACCTGCCTTAGTGATGTTAACAGCCTCGGTCTACACATGACTGCCCACAGCACACACACATATATATTACTCTGTCAAATGGAGACATCTACCTGTGAGGGGGCATCTACCTGCTATTTATACAGTACCGCAAACCGCTCTGAGACTATATGACTGTGCGGGGAAAGGTATGTTTGTATGCTACTGCATTAATACTGCACTGGGGGGGTTTGACTGAATAAAACCATGAGTGTAGGCAGGAGGATGTTGCATAGAGGAGAGGGAGAGGAAGGGGAGAAGAGGGACAGGTATAGCACAGAACAAGTGGCACAATCCCTCTCTCTAAAAGCATCATAAAGACTATGTCCTATTGCAATGCAAATCATTTCAACATCATATTCTAAACCCCAATCACACCAAGTTACCTGGTGGTGGATGGATGTTAGATAAACACACATCAAAAATGGCTGACGGACAGAACAATGTGCTTTAGCCCTTTTCATTGTTGCTCATGAAAAGAAGAATGAGATAGAGATGAGCAGATTCCTTCGCTGCAACTGGCTCAGTCAGACAGACAGACAGGACTAAGGTCAGGGTAGGGTTTCACAAAGTAGGATTAATACGTTAGCCAGATAACTGACGCTCAAGATATCAACTCTTGATTAGAAGGCAAAAATAGTTTATGGCGTTGCATTACTGTGAGTATTGAGTAAGGAACGCCATGTCCATTTGAAGTTCATCTTTAATGTGAACTCATTTTTCTTTTTCTGTATCTTTTTTTTTTTTAATCAAAAGTTGTTTCTAGTACATTTGTGGCCAACACCCTACTCCTACCTTGTAAAAAAAAAACTCCAGTAGTCAGCCACAGTAACACTCAAAGCAGACAGAGTTAACGTCAAAAATCAAGTGTAATTTTACATACAGTACTGCCAGAGAGACCAGGACCTTAACAATTCTGTCATCCCTGACCAGGGTCGGCTCTAGCATTTTGGGGGCCCTAAGCGAGATTTGGTTGGGCCCTAAGCGAGATTTGTAACAACATTAGCACAGCTTGCTAGTCAGCTTACATTAGGTATAACCAGCACAAGCCAAACAAGCTAGTGCCACCTTGTGGCCTGGAGTATTTAAACTAAGCAAATCGGAGGTAAAACTGTTTTATGTGAACAACATGCCGACACTCTGGGCAGAGGTGCTAAGTACCTATCGGCAGTCAGTTTTCTCAATGTGTATGACCCTTAACAAAATCAAATTGAGCCCCCCTGGAGGTCAAGGCCCCTGGGCACGTGCCCTACATGCCTGGTCAGTATTTGGCCATAATTACTACAGGTTTAGATGACTGGATAGACTAACTTACTATCCAAAAATGATTAGCTGACATGGCTAATTGAGTGACTAAAACTAACCAGATTTCCATCCAACCTTTTTATGCGAGTAAGGTACGTCGGATTAAAAATGTCAGGACAGCCTGATGGAAACAGAAAATTGGTCGGTAAACCTTCCAAATGTCAACAAAACCAAATATGTTAGATATGGTGGGTCCTTTTTGTGTTGGGAAAAATGAATTATGCAGTTTAAACCTTTTATGTGCAAATATTTATATAATAACCATCATATCGTAGTAAACTTGGAGTCCCGCGATGACATGGTGTGTGGTCCACAACATGTCATCGCGGGATGACATGTGGTCAGGAAAACATGCAGTTTATACGGCTACAGATGAAATAAGTTCTGATGAACTTCAGAGTGGTGAACGTGCACGGTGATGAGCTTGAGGCTCCTTTCCAATACATATAGAGGGTCTTATTCAGGTGACATGATCAGATGCTTGACTGCCTTTTGACAAATACAAATAACCCACAATTTGATCCATAATAATCTCATCACGTAGGCCAGGGATGGGAGGGGCCTGATTGGTCTCACACTATTGCCCCAGCCCCAGCTAACACATCTGACACCAATAATGAACTAATCATGATCTTCAGTTTAGAATGTAATTAGTTTCATCAGCTGTGTTGGCTAGGGATGGGGAAAGTGACACACCACTCTGGCCCCTGAGGACCAGAGTTGCCCATCCCTGATGTAGGCTATACCTGCACTGTATCGGCGAGCTGTTGGCTAGAGCACACTCCGGCCCCTGAGGACTAGAGTTGCCCATCCCTGATGTAGGCTATACCTGCACTGTATCATCGAGCTGTTGGCTAGAGCACACGTCAATACCAGAGTGGGCACTCTCTATATAGAGCAACATGTTTTGTGACAAAACCATCAGTAGAGTTGAAAATGTGATGGAAACACATTGAACTTCTATTTTTTTAATTCGGTACATGGGAATTTAACAGCAAAAGGTATTTTTATGTGCACTACGTCATCACGCACAGCCGTTTATCCTCAACAAGTACATTTGATGGAAACATCTCTGGTGGGAAAATGCAGTATATTGTGTTTATGTAGCTTTTAGAATATTTGCATGAAAGTCTGTCGCGAATTGGATGGAAACCTAGCTAGTGACTGATAAAACAAGAGGAAACTTGTTTGCACCTTGAGCATTCTATTATTCTCTTAACAGTAAGTTGAGACCCAGACTGAGTTCCTGAAAATAATATCTATAGTTTCTTAAACTCAGTCCTGAGGTCCTCCCTGGGTGCACACCTAGCACTACACAGCTGATTCAAATAACCAACTCATCATCAAGCTCTGATTATTTAAATCAGCTGTGTAGTGCTAGGGCAAAAACCCAAACATGCAACGGGGAGGCAGGACCTGTAGCCAGCCCTGTTCCTGACCTCTGACATGGTTCGCTCAGTCAGCAGATCAACAGTGTTATTGCAATGTAGTCATGACAGCGCTAAATCATCACTATGATCATCCTCTTCATCACTAAAAATGATTTTTCTCACATGCCCACTAGTATGATGTGTGCATACTTTTTTTCCCTCATTCTGCTCATTCATTTATCCACACACACACACACACACACACACACACACACACACACACACACACACACACACACACACACACACACACACACACACACTCCAGATCCCCAGACTCAGAGAGGGGGTTACAAAAAGACTGCATGACATCACATGGTGGAGAGACAGAGAGGGTTCTGAGGACTGTCGGATGAAACTGAATCATAATAACTACAACAATATGAAACTGACCTCAGTTCAAAATAAACCAGCTAAATCATGAAAAACATTCCACATTTTTTCTGAGAAAGCTAATTTTGAAAATGATCAGCTTGAGTTACCCACCACCACTGATCACAAGCGAGTCTATCCTTTCTGCCTGTGAGTAGGACAGATTACTATGGCATGTTCAGTCTCGTACAACAGTGACTAGGGTCTAGTTTCAATGAAGGACTCTTTTGGCAAAGAGGAACTATGTCACTGTCAACATCACTACTTTATCTGTTTAAATAAAATACTAAATAGTAGCTAGCAAAATGGAGATTATGGAAGCTATTTTTAAAGGAGTGCCTTTCGGAAGTGGCTAGTTTGCATGAACTACCTTAAGGATAAAAACATTTGAATCAAATCACTTTTTGACAGCATCACTTTCGATTTATACAAAACTTTCCATACATGTTTGCCCATGGACGGGGTGGTCAGAAAGTGACTTTTTGGACCTGAATGGCAGAACATTCAGGAGATAAAGCATTTCACTACACCCGCAATAACATCTGCTAAATATGTGTATGTGACCAATAACATATGCTAAACATGTGTATGTGACCAATAACATCTGTGATCAATAACATCTGCTAAATATGTGTATGTGACCAATAACATCTGTGACCAATAACATCTGCTAAACATGTGTATGTGACCAATAACATCTGCTAAAATGTGTATGTGACCAATAACATCTGTGACCAATAACATCTGCTAAACATGTGTATGTGACCAATAACATCTGCTAAAATGTGTATGTGACCAATAACATATGCTAAACATGTGTATGTGACCAATAACATCTGCTAAACATGTGTATGTGACCAATAACATCTGTGACCAATAAGATCTGCTAAATATGTGTATGTGACCAATAAAATGAGATTTGACTTTAAAGGTATTGAAAATTGACCATACCATGAGACATTCATGTCTTCTTCATTGGAAAAGAGAAACAGTTGAGTTTGACATCATTCAAAAGCTTACCAACAGTGTTGTCAAACTAATTTATTATTTTAAAAAATCCCCAAAAGAAATTGATAAAAAATAAAAAATAAAAAAACTACTATTGTTTTTATATTCACATATGTTGTAGCTTAGGCTCTATTTCACATGATGTTTTTGTGTTGTGCCCGCCCTTGGTTGATAAACAACATGCCTTAAATACAGGGTGGGTGTCATTTCAATCATACAATGGACCTATCCCTACAGACCACTGCAATTTAGCTGGTACACCAATGAAATTGAAACAACATTTTTACTTCTAAATTACTAGCCTGTCTACCCACGGTCGAATGTCAACTTAAAATAGTCATATCTATTTTATTATCTATATTTCTATTTCAGATGGCTGTCACAATACAAACGCCTTAGAGGATGTAAAATAGGGTCTAAGCTAAAACATACCTGAGTATGAGTTTACATGTTTTTAGATCATTTACGTTAAAAGTTAGAAAAGTTATTCCCCCCCAGAAATGATAAAATAGCTTGACAACCCTGTTTGTAAGCCTTTAAATTATATAAATGTCAACTGTTATCTTTTTCCAGTGATGAAGACATGGATGTCTCATGGTATTGTGAGGTACAGTTGGAGCCATTAAAACTCGTTTATCAACCACTCCACAAATTTCTTGTTAATAAACTATAGTTTTGGCAAGTCGGTTAGGACATCTACTTTGTGCATGACACAAGTAATTTTTCCAACAATTGTTTACAGACAGATTATTTCACGTATAATTCACTGTATCACAATTCCAGTGGGTCATAAGTTTACATACACTAAGTTGACTGTGCCTTTAAACAGCTTGGAAAATTACAGAAAATTATGTCATGGCTTTAGAAGCTTCTGATAGGCCAATTGACATAATTTGAGTGAATTGGAGGTGTACCTGTGGATGTATTTCAAGGGCTACCATCAAACTCAGTGCCTTTTTGCTTGACATTATGGGAAATCAAAAGAAATCAGCCAAAAAAAATGTAGACCTCCACAAGTCTGGTTCATCCTTGGGAGCAATTCCAAACGCCTGAAGGTGCCACGTTCATCTGTACAAACAATAGTACACAAGTATAAACACCATGGGACCACACAGCCGTCATACCGCTCAGGAAGGAGACGCGTTCTGTCTCCTAGAGATGAACATACTTTGGTGCAAAAAGTGCAAATCAATCCCAGAACAACAGCAAAGGACCTTGTGAAGGTTGCTGGAGGAAACAGGTGCAAAAGTATCTATATCCACAGTAAAACGAGTCCTATATCGACATAACCTGAAAGGCCGCTCAGCAAGGAAGAAGCCACTGCTCCGTACCACCATAAAAAAGCCAGACTACGGCTTTTCAGGTTATGTCGTACTTTTTGGAGAAATGTCCTCTGGTCTGATGGAACAGAAATAGAACTGTTTGGCCATAATGACCATCATTATGTTTGAAGCAAAAAGGGGGAGGCTTGCAAGCCGAAGAACACCATCCCAACCGTGAAGCATGGGGGTGGCAGCATCATGTTGTGGGGGTGCTTTGCTGCAGGAGGGCCTGGTGCACTTCACAAAATAGATGGCATCATGAGGGAGGAAAATTATGTGGATGTATTGAAGCAACATCTCAAGACATCAGTCAGGAAGTTAAAGCTTGGTCGCAAACGGGTCTTCCAAATGGACAATGACACCAAGCATACTTCCAAAGTTGTTGAAAAATGGCTTAAGGACAACAAAGTCAAGTTATTGGAGTGGCCATCACAAAGCCCTGACCTCAATCCTATAGAAAACTTGTGAGCAAAACTGAAAAGGCATGTGCGAGCAAGGAGGCCTACAAACCTGACTCAGTTATACCAGTTATACCTCCTCTGTCAGGAGGAATGGGCCAAAATTCACCCAACGTATTGTGGGAAGCTTGTGGAAGGCTACCCGAAATGTTTGACCCAAGCTAAACAATTTAAAAGGCAATGCTACCAAATACTAATTGAGTGTATGTAAACTTCTGTCCCACTGGGAATGTGATGAAAGAAATAAAACCTGAACTAAATCATTCTCTCTACTATTATTCTGACATTTCACATTCTTAAAATAAAGTGGTGATCCTAACTGACCTAAGACATGGCATTTTTACTAGGATTAAATGTCAGGAATTGTGAAAAACTGAGTTTAAATGTATTTGGCTAAGGTGTATGTAAACTTCCGACTTCAACTGTACGTATGCAAATTGCGTTAACTTTGAGCACATTTATCTCTTGAATGTTTTGAAATTCAGGTCCACAAAGTCACTTTCTGAACGCTTATAAAATATGCAAGGTTTCGTTCAAATCAAAAGGGATGCGGTCAAAAAGTGATTGAATTCAAATGATTTACCCTTAACCTTTGCGGTGGTTTTAGTTTTGCCTGCAAACTTCAGATTTGTTCTGGCATGTCTGCCTCGCGATTTGCTGGGCGAATCCCCAAAATATTTATTTTCCCTTATCGACGTAGGCAGTGACGTAGTTACACTATGCCAAAAGCGTCCATCATTAAAACCAGACCGTAGTCATGGTGTTGCCTAGGGTCAGGTTTTTGAGACTGCTTAGTCCATTCTGTGTGTTGAAAAGCTTCTGTGTAGTTAGAGTGTTAGTGCCACACCTGTAAACACCTTCCCTCCACCGCCCGGCCCACATCTGCCGTTGGAGCCTGTGGGAGTCGGTCTTAAAAGTGGGGCATTCCCAAACCTTAAAAAGGAGTCTGAACAGAACCAGACCTCAGCTGCAGCGCCGGACATGCTCCAGGACGTACTCAGGGAAGTGTAGAGTGCACACCTGCAGCCCGTCCAGTTTGCAAGGCATCCTGGGATACTCGTCTTCCTTCCACTTGTTGTCGTCGGGGTCGAAGGTGAGGATAGAGTCAGAGTAGTGTCCATTATAGCAGAGGCCCCCCAGCACCATGATCTGTCTGTCCAGCACTGCCACACCATGCCCACTGCGCCCGATGGGCATCGACGCCAGGATGGTCCACTCGTCTGTCTCAGGGTCGTAAACCTCTGTGGACGGGCAGCCCTGCGACTCGAATGACGCCCGGAGGATCACACACACCCCCCCGAACACGTACAGCTTCCCGTTATGGGAGATCATCTTGTGGAAGCAGCGAGCGTAGTTCATCTTCGACTTGTTCTCCCAGCAGCTGGTGTGTGTGCTGGGGAGGATGGGGGTGCGAGCTGAGCGGGTCCTGTGTGTGTCTGTCGTTCCCGCTCCCCCCGAGCCCGCTAAACACACCCCTCCCCCTGCGTCTCGCCCAGGGTCGAACACACACACCTGTTTGGAGGTGGATGAGGATGTGATTCCTCCAGTGATGTAGAGTTTACCGTTTAGGACTGTGCCCTCGTGACCGTACTTGTTGACCGGGTACGGGTCCACAAACTCCCAGCGGTCCGTCGTGATGTCATAGCGCTCCGTGGAGTAGAACGTCTCGTCCCGCGTCCGGCCAGCAACAGCGTAGATGAACTTACCAATGACCCCCACTGCAAACTCTGACCTGGAAGTAAAGACAATTGTTTAAAAATTAACACCCTAGTAGACCTTGTACAGACATGAAACCATGTCCCACCTGGGTACAGACAACTACAGACCTGTGTACTGACAACTACAGACAACTACAGACCTGGGTACAGACATGTCAGCCATGCGTAGCCAGGAGTTCTGGCGGGGGTCATAACGATAGACTTTAGAGGAGGCGTGGAACTCCCCGTCAGGCCCTAGCTCCTCCCCACCCAACAGGAAGGCAAAGTTGTTGACGATGGCCAAGCAATCTGGACGGAGAGGGACCTGGGGACCTTCCAACTCCCACCACACCTACAGACAGATCATACACAGACATTACATTTGACATATTACAGCAGGGGTTCCCAACCTAGGGGCAGCAACATTTCATTGGGGGTTGTGGGAACTTCCAGTTAGACAACTGAATGCATTCAACTGAAATGTGTCTTCCGCATTTAACCCAACCCCTCTGAATTATACCGATCTAAAACAATGCATAAATCCATGCTGCTTTAGGCTAGAAACAAGCGGTAAATGCCAGAGGAAGACGCGACTGATGCACATATATTTGGTTAGGCTCTGACATTCCTAAGCTGAGCTACGACCGTCGAGGATTCAAATACATTTTATTTTGCTTGGGAAGTTTTTAAATGGTTTTATTTTTATTACATTTCAAATTACAATACAATAACAACAAAATAATGCTTGGGAAGTAATCTTATACTATGTATATCAAAAGGAAATACAGTGGGGGAAAAAAGTATTTAGTCAGCCACCAATTGTGCAAGTTCTCCAACTTAAAAGATGAGAGGCCTGTAATTTTCATCATAGGTACACTTCAACTATGACAGACAAAATGAGGAAAGAAAATCCAGAAAATCACATTGTAGGATTTTTTATGAATTTATTTGCAAATTATGGTGGAAAATAAGTATTTGGTCAATAACAAAAGTTTATCTCAATACTTTGTTATATACCCTTTGTTGGCAATGACAGAGGTCAAACGTTTTCTGTAAGTCTTCACAAGGTTTTCACACACTGTTGCTGGTATTTTGGCCCATTCCTCCATGCAGATCTCCTCTAGAGCAGTGATGTTTTGGGGCTGTCGCTGGGCAACACGTGCTTTCAAAGATTTTCTATGGGGTTGAGATCTGGAGACTGGCTAGGCCACTCCAGGACCTTGAAATGCTTCTTACGAAGCCACTCCTTCGTTGCCCGGGCGGTGTGTTTGGGATCATTGTCATGCTGAAAGACCCAGCCACGTTTCATCTTCAATGCCCTTGCTGATGGAAGGAGGTTTTCACTCAAAATCTCACGATACATGGCCCCATTCATTCTTTCCTTTACACGGATCAGTCGTCCTGGTCCCTTTGCAGAAAAAACAGCCCCAAAGCATAATGTTTCCACCCCCATGCTTCACAGTAGGTATGGTGTTCTTTGGATGCAACTCAGCATTCTTTGTCCTCCAAACACGACGAGTTGAGTTTTTACCAAAAAGTTATATTTTGGTTTCATCTGACCATATGACATTCTCCCAATCCTCATCTGGATCATCCAAATGCTCTCTAGCAAACTTTAGACTTGCCTGAACATGTACTGGCTTAAGCAGGGGGACACGTCTGGCACTGCAGGATTTGAGTCCCTGGCGGCGTAGTGTGTTACTGATGGTAGGCTTTGTTACTTTGGTCCCAGCTCTCTGCAGGTCATTCACTAGGTCCCCGTGTGGTTCTGGGATTTTTGCTCACCGTTCTTGTGATCATTTTGACCCCACGGGTGAGATCTTGCGTGGAGCCCCAGATCAAGGAAGATTATCAGTGGTCTTGTATGTCTTCCATTTCCTAATAATTGCTCCCACAGTTGATTTCTTCAAACCAAGCTGCTTACCTATTGTAGATTCAGTCTTCCCAACCTGGTGCAGGTCTACAATTTTGTTTCTGGTGTCCTTTGACAGCTCTTTGGTCTTGGCCATAGTGGCGTTTGGAGTGTGACTGTTTGAGGTTGTGGACAGGTGTCTTTTATACTGATAACAAGTTCAAACAGGTGCCATTAATACAGGTAATGAGTGGAGGACAGAGGAGCCTCTTAAAGAAGAAGTTACAGGTCTGTGAGAGCCAGAAATCTTGCTTGTTTGTATGTGACCAAATACTTATTCCACCATAATTTGCAAATAAATTCATAAAAAATCCTACAATGTGATTTTCTGGATTTTCTTTCCTCATTTTGTCTGTCATAGTTGAAGTGTACCTATGATGAAAATCACAGGCCTCTCTCATCTTTTTAAGTGAGAGAACTTGCACAATTGGTGGCTGACTAAATACTTTTTTTCCCCACTGTATGTATAATTAAAGTTCATATAAATTATCTGAATAAAACATTTGGTAGCGGAATAACATATTCCTGATTCATTATTATTAATATCAGCCTACCTAAAAGATGTCAAGAGTCTTGTTAAACTATACTGAAAAAAAATGAACGCATTATGCAACGATTTCAACTGAGTTACAGTTCATAGAAAGAAATCAGTCAATTTAAATTAATTCAATGGGCCCAAATCTATGGATTTCACATGACTGGGCAGGGGCGCAGCTAGTGTGGGCCTGGGAGGGCATAGGCCCAACCACTTGGGAACAAGCATACCCACTGGGGAGCCAGGCCCAGCCAATCAGAATTAGTTTTCCCCCACAAAAGAGCTTTATTACAGACAGAAATACTGCTCAGTTTCATCAGCTCTCCGGGTGGCTGGTCTCAGACGATGCCGCTGGTGAAGAAGGCGGATGTGGAGATCCTGGGCTGGCGTGGTTAAAAAGTGGTCTGCTGTTGTGAGGCCGGTTGGACATACTGCCAAATTCTCTAAAACAACGTTGGGGACGGCTTATGGTAGAGAAATTAACAAATGAACATTCCTGGTGAACATTCCTGCAGTCAGCATGCCAATTGCACGCTCCCACAACTTGAGAGCATTGTGTTGAAAAACTGCACATTTTAGAGTGACCTTTTATTGTCCCCAGCACAAGGTGCACCTGTGTAGTGATAATGCTTTTTAAATCAGCTTCTTGATATGCCACACCTGTCAGGTGGAATGATCATCTTGGCAAAGAAGAAATGCTCACTAACAGGGATGTAAACAAATGTGTGCACAACATCTGAGAGAAATAAGCTTTTTGTGAGTATGGAACATTTCTGTAATCTTAAATTTCAGAAAAATTCAGTATACATAGAATTGCTGAAAAAATATTTGCCTAGGTCCCTCAAATTGAACAAAATCAAGCTGGTGGTGTTTTTAATATAGGCTATCTCAATAAACAAAACATTTTCAAATGGGAAAAAGGGGGCCCTGGGAAAAAAAGTTGGGAACCCCTGTATTAGAGAATGGCTGCAACAAAATCCTCCAGACTCCAGGAGGAGCGTTGTTCACACCTGCTGTAAGCCTAATTCCTCTTCCTTGGGTCCGTGCGGCAGTAGGATATTACCTTGGGTCCGTGCGGCAGTAGGATATTACCTTGGGTCCGTGCGGCAGTAGGATATTACCTTGGGTCCGTGCGGCAGTAGGATATTACCTTGGGTTTGTGCAGTAGTAGGATCTTGCTGTTGACCATGCTGTGTCCGATCATGCCCCTGAACACGGCGGTCTGTGGTCGGACTGAGCGGATGCGGTTGGACCGCGTCTCGATCAGCGGCTGCTCGTTGACGTCGTGGAAGTAGCCGAGAGCCTGGTCCACCTCCTGACGCAGCCGTCGAGAGTAACGGTAGAACTCTGACGTCTTCACCTGAGGGAGGGGAGGAGCGGCAGAGAAATAATAATTAGTAAGAGGTGATGTCATAGAGAGCAGGTTGCACACATGAGAACCATTTGACTCATCTTGTGTATGTGTGTCTTACCTTCTCGAAGACATTAGCGGCAGTCATGAGGCAGAAGCGTAGAGACTGAACAACAGTGTCTGTGTGTCTCCAGCGGCGGCGGTCGTGTCGTAGCCAGGCCTGGACAGACTCATAAAGCTCTATCTCTGGGAAGCGACTCAGGGCATCACTGTCCAGGTACACCTGACACACACACACACACACACACACACACACACACACACACACACACACACACAGAGTTAACAAGACTATTTCACCTGTTATAAAGAGCATCACTTTTTAGGTACACACACAACTAATGTGTGAGAGTTATTCCAGCCCACCTGCAGTCTCTCCAGGCTGAGGTAGGACAGGAAGTCAGGTCTGCTCATCAGAGGAACAAAGTTCTCCAGCAGGAAGTTGTCGAGCTGCTCCTGCACACCCTCCACCCCCACGCTGAAGTCCTCCAGCAGCCTCAGCACCTCAGCACAGTTCTCCAGACAGATCTTAGACAGCAGGAAGGAACAGCAGAACTCTACCACCTCTGTCAGCTGGACGTACATGGCTGCCTAGAGGGTGAGGGGAGACAAAGAGAGAGAGAGAGTGACAGATCTTCGTCAGCTAGAAGGAACAAGAAAATTGTACATACATCACAGCTTAAAGGGTTAAAGAGACAGTTGTGTGTGTTACCTGTAGTATCTCCTGCACAGTGACCATGCTGAGCTCCAGTGAACCGTAGTACATGAACCTCAGTACGTGGCCGAAGCCGGCAGCTGTTAACCCCTTCATGTGGATCTTGTCCTGGTCTCTCTCTCTCATGTCTGCTGTGAACATGACCCTGAAGTAGTCACTCTGGGTCGCCAGCAGGGCCTTGTGAGCCTGGAGGAGGGGATAACATTACATTACATGTTAGTGAGAGAGAGAGATTGTGTGTGTGTGTGTGTGTGGCTAACCTGGAAGTGGTGTTCCTCTATGAGCAGCGTGACGTCCAATAGGAGTCTCTCCTCGTAGAGCGCCCGGAACCCTGAGGACACGCTCCCATCATGCACCTGGGACAGGTACACCTCCACCTCCCCCCCCGACATCACACACCTGGAGGAGAGAGGAGGTTAATAGCTGACACACACCTCCCCATTGACAACACACACCTCCCCATCGACAACACACACCTGAAGTAAGGAGAGGGGATTAATAACACACTAGTAATATGACGGTAGTAATGCTTTACTGTTCAACCACAGACCAATAAAAGAGTATAGAAACTGTCACTCAAAAGGGATGCATCACACTACAGTTAAAACAATGCCGTATTTCTCTTTAACACGTGTGTGTTTTTTCTAACACGTGTGTGTGTGTGTGTGTGTAAAAGCCTGTCTCAGTGGAAGGCTCTAGAATGACATCAAGAACATTCAACATTCACACCTCAGCGCTCATACAGACAGACACCGAAATACATACCCACACTAAAATACACACCCACACAGAAACGCGTGCTGCGTGCGTACATCCAAACACACCAGCAGACAATTATGCACTCACACACTAGCAGCAAACCCACCCACCCACAGACAATCAGATACAAATGCATGCATTCATTCTCTCTATTCACCCACACACACACACACACACACAATGCACACTCACCTCTGATTGGCCACGGGCATGTCAGAGGGGGTATTCCGAGCCAATCAGAGGACAGTGGCCCTTGTGTCCTGGGAGAAACTAACAACGCCCTTCTCTGAATCACCTGGACGACAAACCCAACATTTTATTGTACATCGAAACTGTATGTTGAAAATCATATTTTTTTTAGCAATAAAAAAAGGTTATTCAAACCAAACCGTAGGCTAGACCTAAAGCTACTGAGAAAGTTAAGCCAGCTGTGTGAACAGAACTTTCCCTGATTGAGGAGAACACATACTGAGGCTCCGAGAACAGGCTGCCTTGGATCCCCATTCCAATACTCAAAATTGCATCATTCCTTCCATGCTCTCCTGCTTTGTCAGATCAATGGCCGGGGGCGTATTAAGGAAGAAAGGAGGGATGGATGTAGGCTACAGGTAGAAGTAAGAATGGATGGTTGTTATGGTTGTCATGGAGATTGTACCTTTTGGGGGCCTCAAGGCCAGTCTCGAGCTTAGCTGACAGCAGGCTGAGGGGACGCTCACATTTCCTCTGTTTATGTTTGCCCTGATCTAGAGACAGAGAAAAACATTCTACAAAGCTAGAAATTCATTTCCCCCCGATGAAATCATTATTGATAATATAGCTAGTGCATTTAACGTTGGCTAATCTTTAACGTAATCGTGCTGGCTAGCAAACGGACGTTATAACGTAGCTAACCAGTGAGCTCACGCAGTCGGGAAATCACAGATAGCTTTTTTTCGCGCAAGGCCATGACAGGACAGTCAAAATGATAGCCAATGTAGCTAGCCAACTTTCTAACGGCAATACACATTTTATTGCAAGCTTGCATTGACTGATAGCTCACGACATCCCGTGGAATTAATTGTTTATCGCTAGCTAGCTTAGCAGGCTAGTGTCTCTCACCTCGGCGCTGCGAGTCCCCACAACCCCTCTTTGACCAGGCAGACCTGGCTCCTTCTGACATGTGTTGCGGGTTTATATCCGAGATCAAGAAAAAGGACAATAAAAAAACATAGCCGAAGATTCCTTATCGTCCATTTACAATTCCACCGCGGCTTTAATTAGTCGTTATTTTAACTTGATATCAATATACTGTTTGTCTGTAGAGTCCATAGCCATCGCAGACGCCATATTCCCCGCACTGACGTCATTTCCTACATATAGTTCGTTAGAACGGAACTTTAGTGGCGTCGTTGTGCAGTGCAAGTGAACCTGTCAATCAAAATCATCAGGCAGGTGTACTAGGGTCAACCTGCGATTATAGACCTGCAGCGGTGCAGAGTAATTGAGGCCTCTCTCTTCATATTGACCTTGTAATCAACTATCCTCTCTATCTCTCCCTCACCCTCTTTTTTTCCTCAGCAGTTAAACAGAATGATGGAATGATTTTTGCTGTTCCGTAACCCTGCTCACACACTTTTGATGTCCCGCCCTCATCCTCCTTACCGGTATTAACATTAAAGCCTTGTCTGAATCTCTGCATCATATCAATTTTTGATACTGTTTTGGCCTGTTTATGCATAAGGTTATCGTTATACTGATTCAGGGTATATAGGCATCCTGATCCTCCTGGACCTCAGTGCAGACTTTCACATTGTGAACCACAACATCCTACTGGAAAGACTGGAGCAGCTCATTGGTCTCACTGGCCTGGCCATTGGCTAGTTCAAATCCTACCTCTGGTCCATGTCACCATGGACCAGAGATCATTAGCTACTGTAGATTCAGCTGCGGGCAGTGGTGGAAAAAGTACCCAATTGTCATACTTGAGAAAAAGAAAAGATACCTTAATAGAAAATGACTCAAGTAAAGTCAAAGTAACCCAGTAAAATACTACTTGAGTAAAAGTAAAAGTATTTTGTTTTAAATATACTTAAGTATCAAAAGTAAATGTAATTTCTCAAATATACTTAAGTATCAAAAGTAAAAGTATAAATCATTTTATATTAAGCAAACCAGATGGCACAATTTTAATATATTTTCTTTTTTACAGATAGCCAGAGGCACACTCCAACACTCAACACTCATTTGTGTTTGGTGAGTCCGCCAGATCAGAGGCAGTAGAGATGACCAGGGATGTTCAATTGATAATTGTGTGAATTGGACTATTTTCCTTTCCTGCTAAGCATTCATAATGTAACCAGTACTTTTGGGTGTCAGGGAAAATTTATGGAGTAAAAAGTACATTATTTTCTTTAGGAATGTAGTGAAGTAAAAGTTGTCAAAATATTTATGGTAAAGTAAAGTACAGATGCCAAAAAAAACTACTTAAGTAGTACTTTAAAGTATTTTTACTTAAGTACTTTACACCACTGGCCACAGGCAGATTTTTCTTGAGCGGATGGTCAAAGGGCAGAAAATAATTAGAAATAATTTGGAGACTACAAATTGACAGCAAGAAGCCCAAACATATATAATAATTTCAAACCTTACTTACATTTCTATACGATCACATACAGTGAGTGTAGAAAACATTATGAGCACCTGGTCTTTCCATGACATAGACTGACCAAGTGAATCCAGGTGAAAGCTATGATCCCTTATTGATGGTGGAGGGGCTGAAGATGTTAAAATATTTTGTTTTTCCCCATGTGCTGGTGAAGGATTGACGGGATATGGAGAATGAGATACTATTGAGAAAATGAGAGCGATAATGTATCATTTAACATAGAGCGGGCACTTGACAATAAACATTTACGAAAAAACTACAAATGGACAAATAACGAGTGACGTCATCAATAAAGGACGGACCCAACGCATGTATCTGAAGTTCTTTCTCACTTCTTTTATGATGAATAAATCAAACAAAATCACATCGATTAAACGATATGAATTGTATGCAGTTACTTTACAGTAGCTGTCAATAGCACCAGTGAATATTGTGTAAAGAAGGGCTTTGAATTGCTCGTGAATTGGAATATTGCATCATCCCTAACGAAATAACCATTTTTTTAGTCGTTCACCAAATATATAATATATTTATATTATACAATTCACGATAACACATGAGAAACATCTAATTTCTGACAACTGTCATGTTTGACTGGTGATATTACAGAAGACACAACTTGCTGAGTAGAATTTGGTGTACAAAATCTTTCAGGCAATCGCCGCAACATACTCAAATTCCTTTTACGTTTAAGATGGCGGGTGACGAGTCTGGAATAACGCTGGGTCAGCCTCATCTTTCCAAACAAGATCTAAATGATCTGGTGAGTGTTAATCTTTTCAACATTGATGATATGGATAGTGATGGCTAGGTTCTTTAAAAGTCACCGAACAGAATATGAATAATGATGTTGTTGCGGGCTCCGGGAAAGGGACTGTTCTACCGGCACATGCTAACAGTAACTAGCTAGCTAACTTTAGCTTGGCTGTCGTAGCAACGTGGGGATTGTCCATATTCAGCCCTGCCCATTGAGTAAATGCAGTTCTCTTTTATATACAGTTACGTTCTAGACCTACAAGTACATGCGTTACTCCAAGTCAGTCGTGTTTGCATTCGGTTGTGTATGTGCAGTTGTCACTGAAATTAAAAGTAAACAGCTGTTCAGTGCACATCTTCCCTGAATGGACAGGAAATGTCGCAGCAGAACGGAACAACAGCCCATTCCTTTGTGTGAATGACCTATACTCAACACTTTAAACAATTATAATTAAGATACGCTGTAATTTAGCTGTTCAATTAGTCGATCTTATTGATGGGGATATTTTACCATGGTATCATCTGTACCTGATGGTCACATCACTAGGAGCAAGTCACGTAAACTCCCAGCCTCTCCACAGGTCCCGTTTACTTATGCAGAGTAGATTACACTTCCAGATTATAATACATACATTCCTCTGTCTGCTTCACAATGTCATAGCTCACAATACTCACAAAATAAATCATCCATTATGTATTTCTCATGGCTAGGTCTCTCATAATGTTATTAGCCCACTCTAGATGAAATACCATACTTTTATAACGGACGTCACGCTGCTTACTTAGCAAGTACCACTCCTGATTCCACCAGGCTTTCACCCAGGACCTCTGCCTTGCTAGCACACGTGACAGCCCTCCTGAAGCGTCTTACCAGTCGGCGCCACTGAAAAGTTACAATTTGGCGGTTCAAGTGGCGAGACACAAGGTTGAGGAGTAAGAACGACACTTTGCGTACTTCAATGATCTGTGTGTGTTCTCTCAACAGGATGTGTCCACCCTGACTCCTCTCTCTCAAGAGATCATCAGCAGACAGGCCACCATCAACATTGGTGAGTGAACCAGAACCAGTCCCCTACAGTAGTGGTGTCTAACTTGAGACCTGGGGAAATAATTCATGTATGACACACCCCTCACTTGATCTGATTCTAGCCTGTTTGATTGTATGTTGACATTTGCCTTTGTGGAAATAAGGATTCAGACTTCTTATTGGCATTGTTATGCTGTGGGGCTGCAGCATAGCGGAACAAAATGTAATATACCAAATATACCAAATATTGCGATTGCACTTGCAATATAAATCAAAACACTTGGGTGAACAGTTGGAATCATAGAAATTGAATGTTCTGGTTTAGAACAATCGGTTGATGCATTTAACCTAAATAGAACAGCATGCAAGCAGGGTGAATCCAACAGCAAGGAGGAGGAGGAACTGTGCAGCTTGAGTAACATGGGCTTGTGTGTGGGAAGCAGCCCGGAGGAGAAAAAACGAAGGAGTAAACTATAAAAACGGATATTACATACGGCTGAGATGCGTTTCAAAAATATTGCATGCCATATGGATCTCTTGCGATATGGGTATTGCACATGTCAGTATTGCGATTTCTGTGCGTTTGATCAATAGTGTAGCCCTACGTGTGAGCATCGACCCTAATACCCTCCTCCACATAGCACCTCCAGTAACACTCTCTGTCCTCCCTGCCCTGTAGGCACCATTGGTCATGTGGCCCACGGGAAGTCGACGGTGGTCAAGGCCATCTCAGGGGTTCACACTGTCCGCTTCAAGAACGAGCTGGAGAGGAACATCACCATCAAGCTGGGTTACGCTAACGCCAAGGTAAGCAACAGTGGCTATTGACCCTAACAGAAATAGGATCACACATAACTGTTGGTAGCACATGAGGAAGGGCTGTGACATGGGCAGAGTACATGTGAGAGAATGGAAATGGCACAGTACCAGTAGCACAGGTTCCCCTACTGACCTGCCCTCCTCCCCTCCCTGCTCTAGGTGTATAAGCTGGACGACCCCAGCTGTCCCAGGCCAGAGTGCTACAGGTCGTGTGGCTCCAGTACTCCTGATGAGTTCCCTACAGACATCCCTGGAACCAAGGGCAACTTCAAACTGGTCAGACATGTGTCCTTCGTGGACTGTCCTGGTCACGACATTCTGATGGCCACTATGTTGAACGGAGCAGCTGTTATGGACGCTGCCCTCCTCCTCATTGGTAAGACTCCACCTCTGATATGTCAATATGACGTCAATTGTCATTCTCATCCACACACACCTTGTCTATTCATATAATGTCCATGAGGCTAGGAGTGTGAACGTTTAAACAAAGTTGGATCCTTAACGGTAAGAAAAATCCCAAACCGAAAAAAATGTTTCCCCTACATAATTAATATCACAGTGCAGTTATCACAAAAAATATTAATGTTCTGTGTCATATCCTAAATAGACTATATGGCTTTAAAGGTCTGGGGAAAGTTGTGTAATTGAAATAAAGTCAGGGAGGAAGAGGCATGGAAGACATTGTAAGATGTAGATCACCAAGACCTATTTTTAAATAGTTTTTACCGCTTTATTTAACTAGGCAAGTCGGTTAAGAACAAATTCTTATTTTCAATGACGGCCTACCGGGGAACAGTGGGTTAACTGCCTTGTTCAGGGGCAGAACGGCAGATTTTTACCTTGTCAGCTCGGGGATTCGATCTTGCAACCTTTCGGTTACTAGTCCAACGCTCAGAGGAAGGCCCAAAAAATGGTCAAAGACTCCAGTCACCCAAGTCATAGACTGTTCTCTCTTGTCGTTGAAATTCTGATCAATAATGAGGAGAGACAAGGTCGATCACCAATCGGGATATGACTTTATTCAAAATGTATTAATAAGGCAGCCGGTGAGGCTGGTCGACTCAACACTCTTGATTGTTGTGCCAAGCAGCTCTGACATAGAAAGAATACAAATATATTTTCTAGCAGAGATACAACCTCTTAGTCTACATGACAAACATCAGATGTGTGGAATGGGTCAGAAGGTGAGACTTGATATATGAGAAAGGAGGATCGCCCCCCCAGCCAGATAGCATTTGTTGTGAAGACTGTTCTTATTGTATAGAAACCAGAGTTTGGTTCCTCTCATCGTTATCCAACACCAACTCATGCTATGAAATGCATGCTGTAGGTTTTATCACCAACCCATTAAATCAATTGTCAGTTCTAGATACCCCTATCTTGAGTAACTCATGTTCTTGACCACACGCCTAGAATAGCTGCAGGGAGCTGGAGTATGCATTCTGACGAAAACAGAGTTAGTAGAACAGAAATGTCGTACTATTTGTTAAATAGATGCAATTGTTAACTATTAATATTAAACAAAGCAGGTAAACATGTTAATTTTCCTTTCACACTCTGCTACTGCACGGCAAGTGGTACCGGTGCACCAAGTCTAGGACTAAGAGGCTCCTTAACAGTTTCTACCCCCTGTTTTTACAAATTACCTCGACTAATCTGTACCCCCGCACATTGACTCTGTACCGCTACCCCCTGTATATAGCCTTGTTTGTGTTATTTTTTACTTTACTTAATTTAGTAAATATTTTCATAACTCTTTCTTGAACTGCATTGTTGGTTAAGGGCTTGTAAGTAAGCATTCCACGGTATGTGGCAAATAACATTTAGAATTGATTTGGAATATCCTAGTTTATTCATGAACTGATGTTGCCGGGATACAGAGGTATCTTCTGGCCAGTCTTGCAAGCACAGGGTACTCTTCGTTGCTGAGTGGGTGGAGGTGTTTTTGTCTCATAATATGAAATGACAGTAGGCTGCCGGTAGCCTGTATCTATGACCCTTTTCAGATATAATAGGAATGTTTGTTTGTCTGTTAGGGTAGGCTACACTACGGCTTTTCAAATGCAGACACAAAACCTTCTCTGGCGATATGAACGGCATTTTACTTGTCTGTAAAGTAATGCTGCTTCTGAAGCGGGACTATCGCTATGCGACCAGAACTGTCAATCAAATAGTCTTGATCTGCTGCGTGCAGCCTGCCTGCACTTTTTTGAATTGTCTGTAAAGTTATCACTTGTAGTTGCATTGTATGTCTGTAAAAGGTTGTGGTGGATATGACTTCATTGCCCGACCCCCTACGGTTATACATATATAATAGGATCGTTATTCTACATTGTGAATTGACTTGGAATTGTATGATTTTTTTCTTATCGTTTTAAACGGAAAACCTATAGTGGCCGTTTTTAAACATTAAGCAATATTTTCCATTCATCATATCCATACTGTTTATACACACCATTATTTATATGTACAGTACCAGTCAAAAGTTTGGACACCTACTCATTCAAGGGTTTTTCTTTATTTTAATCTTTACTACATTGTAGAATAATAGTGAAGACATCAAAACTATGAAATAACACATGGAATCATGTAGTAACCAAAAAAAGTGTTAAACAAATCAAAATATATTTCAGATTCTTCACCCTTTGCCTTGATGACAGCTTTGCACACTTTTGGCATTCTCTCAACTAGTTTCATGAGGTAGTCACCTGGAATGCATTTCATTTAACAGGTGTGCCTTGTTAATTTGTGGAATTTCTTTCCTTGATGCGTTTGAGCCAATCAGTTGTGTTGTGACAAGGTATGGGTGGTATACAGGAGCCCTATTTGGTAAAAGACCAAGTCCATATTATGGCAAGAACTGCTCAAATAAGCAAAGAGAAACCACCACAGGAAAGGAAGACCCAGAGTTACCTCTGCTGCAGAGGATAAGTTAATTAAAGTTAACTGCACCTCAGATTGCAGCCCAAATAAATGCTTCACAGAGTTCAAGAAACAGACACATCTCAACATCAACTGTTCAGAGAAGACTGCGTGAATCAGGCCTTCATGGTCGAATTGCTGCAAACAAACCACTACTAAAGGACACCAAAAAGAACAAGAGACTTGCTTGGGCCAAGAAACACGAGCAATGGACATTAAACTGTCCAAATTGGAGATTTTTGGTTCCAACTGCCGTGTCTTTGTGAGACGCAGTGTCTTTGTGAGACGCAGAGTAGGTGAACGGATGATCTCCGCATGTGTGGTTCCCACTGTGAAGCATGGAGGAGGAGGTATGATTGTGTGGGGGTGCTTTGCTGGTGACACAGTCTGTGATTTATTTAGAATTCAAGGCACACTTAACCAGCATGGCTACCACAGCATTCTGCAGTGATACGCCATCCCATCTGGTTTGTGCTTAGTGGGACTATCATTTGTTTTTCAACAGGACAATGACCCAAAATACACCTCCAGGCTGTGTAAGGGCTATTTGACCAAGGAGACTGATGGAGTGCTGCATTAGATGACCTGGCCTCCACAATCACCTGACCTCAACCCAATTGAGATGGTTTGGGAAGAGTTGGACTGCGGTGTGAAGGAAAAGCTGCCAACAAGTGCTCAGCATATGTGGGAACTCCTTCAAGACTGTTGGAAAAGCATTCCAGGTGAAGCTGGTTGAGAGAATGCCAAGACAGTCAAAGCTGTCATCAAGCAAAAGGATGGCTATTTGAAGAATATAAAATATATTTGAACACTTTTCTGGTTACTACATTATTCCATATGTTATTTCATAGTTTTGATGTCTCTAACATAGTTCGCTTTGATTATTCTACAATGTAGCAAATAGTAAAAATAAAGAAAAACCCTTGAAAGAGTAGGTGTCAACTTTTGACTGGTACAGCAGTTCCTACAGATCACTCAGACGCACAAAGAATTTGAAAACAAATCAAACATTGATAAACTCCCATATCTGTTAGGCGAAATAACATGTTGTGCGATCACAGCAGCAAGATCTGTGGCCCGTTACATGACAAAAGGGCAACCAGTGGAGCACAAACAACACTGTAAATACAACATATATTTACTGTATCTGTTTTCTTTATTTTCCCTTTCATACTTTAACTACTTGCACATTATTACAACACTGTACGTAGACAATAATAAAACATTTTAAATGTCTATATTCTTTTTTTGGTTACTATGTTTCATGGTTTTGATGTCTTCACTTTTATTCTACAATGTAGAAAATAGTAAAAATAATGAAAAACCTTTTTGAGTAGGTGTTCTAAAACTTTTGACCGATATGTATGTTTGTTTTATTCCGGACTCTGACATTGCTGCGATAACAGGCAAATCTGTTTATGTGACCAATAAACTTTGATTTGATACACACACACACACACACACACACACACACACACTGCTCTAACACCTCTCCTTCCTCTCTCCCAGCGGGTAACGAGTCGTGTCCCCAGCCCCAAACCTCTGAGCACCTGGCTGCCATAGAGATCATGAAGCTCAAACACATCCTGATCCTCCAGAACAAGATTGATCTGGTCAAAGAGAGCCAGGCCAAGGAGCAGTACGAACAGATCCTAGCCTTCGTACAGGGTCAGTGGCTGGAATAGCTCTCTCCTGTAAAGCATTGTGTGTGTATATTTCTGAATGTGCGTGTTTGCCTGAGCGTAGTGAATGTAGATGTTTAACCCCTCTGCCTCTCCCTTTTAAAGTGTGTGTAACCTCTCTCCTGTTGTGTGTAGGTACAGTGGCAGAAGGAGCACCTATTATTCCTATCTCAGCCCAGCTGAAGTACAACATAGAGGTGGTGTGTGAATACATTGTCAAGAAGATCCCTGTCCCCATCAGAGACTTCACCTCTGAACCCAGACTGATTGGTAAGCACAGACACGTGAGGACTTGTACCAGCTTATCATGTGTTGTGTTTATGTTTTGTTGATGCGTGTTAACGTGGTTTGTGTTTTCAGTGATCCGGTCGTTTGATGTCAACAAGCCGGGTTGTGAGGTTGACGACCTGAAAGGGGGTGTGGCCGGAGGCAGTATTCTAAAAGGCGTGCTCAAGGTAGGACTCACTTCCTCTTCCCCAAAGCATCATGGGCAAGTGGTCCTATGGTGCAAAGTTCTCATGAAGCTCTCACTCACTTACATTCACCGGTCTCTTTCACTCCCTCCTCTCTCTGTTTCTTCTCTCTCGTCTCATTCACCCTGTCTTTCTCTTTCTTGTCTCTCTCCATCTCCCTCCTCTTTCTCTCACTACCTGCCTCCCTCCTTTTATATATTGGTCCCTCTCCAGGTGGGTCAGGAGTTGGAGGTGCGTCCTGGCATCGTGTCTAAGGACCATGAGGGGAAGCTAATGTGTAAACCCATCTTCTCCAAGATCGTCTCACTTTTTGCTGAACACAACGACTTACAGTACGCAGCACCCGGAGGACTCATCGGTATGTACTTGTGTGTTACTGTGACAGTATGGTGGGTCAGGTGTGTGTTCTTTATAATATGGGTATAAATACTTAGGTATGTGTGTTTTCTGTCCTATCCAGGTGTAGGCACTAAGATTGATCCGACCCTGTGCAGAGCTGACCGTATGGTTGGCCAGGTGCTGGGAGCGGTCGGAGCACTACCTGAGATCTTCACAGAGCTGGAAATCTCCTACTTCCTGTTGAGGAGGCTTCTGGGAGTCCGCACTGAAGGAGACAAGAAGGCCGCCAAGGTCAGCACTGTACCCTTGGAACTGTAGTCAGATACTCCTGGGCTTGGTGTTGTGGATGGTAACAGACAGAATTTAAAAATGAAATTTAGAGGAGGAAGCGTCTTTAGAGACGCACACAGTGAGAGTCTGTGTCAGTAAGTGAGAGGTTTTGTCTCTACTCCAACTCAGTCTTTTTTCTGTCTCTGGGTTTTTCCCCTCAGGTCCAGAAGCTGTCTAAGAACGAGGTGTTGATGGTGAACATCGGCAGTCTGTCTACGGGCGGCAGAGTGAGTGCAGTGAAGGCTGATCTGGCCAAGATCGTCCTGACCAACCCTGTCTGCACAGAGGTTGGAGAGAAGATCGCTCTCAGCCGTCGTGTGGAGAAACATTGGCGGTAAGGGGGATGGGTTGATTTGACTGGATTTCATATATATATATGTATGTGTGTGTGTTTGGCTGTTTACCCTGACTATCGCATCATTGGTTGTCTCTTTTCTCTATGCAGTCTAATTGGCTGGGGCCAGATCAGGAGGGGTGTGACCATCACCCCTACGGTGGACGACGACTGAGCAACCAAACAGGAAGTGTGTCTCCATGGTGACACCTTCTCAACAAGCCTACACACCCAACATACTCTTTTTCATACATACGCACACCTGTACAGCTGCCGAGAGAAGGATACCTGACGGAAGGAAGGAGGCTGCATCTCAAATATCTATACTGGCTTCCTCACTATGTCTCTTCTCCTACATCTGCACTGATAACAAGACAAGTTCTTTATTTTTCAGATCAGTGCAGACTAAGGAGAGGAAGACACAGTAAAGTATTGAGATGCAGCCAGGGAGGTTAAGGGAAGGTGGCTGGTCTGGAGTTTTAAGATGAGGATCTCCCAAAGCAGGACTGGGAATGATGGAACTGGGGGCAACACTCACAATGCTACAGATAGAAATGTAATGGATAGAGCTGAGATTACATGAGTCCCTATTAATTCCACATGACAATCCTGTCTTTTTCTATTTTATATATTTCTATCTGGCTGTACAGTAAGCGTTGCTCCATCCTGAAAAGCCCTGGTGTAACAGATGGTTGATAGTGCTGTGTGTGTGTTCTGCTGTTAACAGCTTTCAGTGAAATCTAATAAAATACACATTTGGAACAAAAACCTATGAGTTTGTGTTCTTTTAATATTCTATAGGGTTTGATTAGCTACTTTTTTCATTATGCAATGATCTATTCACATATGTTTCTGTCCAATTGAAGCAGGCAAGTGGCAAGAATAAAAAGAGGGTTTATGAATACTGTATAAATAAATTAACATGAAGTCACATGTAAAGCCGGAATACAGCTACAAACACACTCAGTAATGATTTATCTGTAAACTCCACCCCTAACTCACCTGTTGGGATAAAGTTCAGCTCAGTTCTATAACATTCAGCTCGGTGAGACAATGGAGCACTTGGGTTTCAATTTTTAACAATTGCTGAAAAGATAATGGGAAATACATGAAAACTGATTTCCAAAAACGATAAAGTAAACCACTGTGGTCGTCTATCTGGTGATCTACAATGGGGAAATCAGTTCTTGAGCTGCACCTGAACACTGGAGGAGCTGAAGAAAAGAGACTTTAAGAGATTTAAATGGCACCTGAGTAATGGTGTGCTGGATTACTTTAGTCACATCCCAAAGGCCCAGTTGGAGCATGCTGAGAGTAAAGACACTGGATATCATGATGCAGCCCTATGGACTTGAGAATGCTGTGAGGATCTTGCTGGATATCCTTAGGAAGATAAACCTCAACATTCTTGCTGAAGGACTACAAATTGACACCATCAGGTAATGACTCACATTAGGTTTAAAATATCACTTAGCGTACGTTTTCCCTCGCTCCCTCACCAAAGTGAAATCTTTGGTTCTTATTACCAATATTGAAACGGAAACCTTTTATTTCAGCAATTACAGAGGAGACCGATGAACCTCAATCAGAGGAGGACACGGCTCCTGAACCTCTTCCACCAGAGGAGACAAACCTTCCCAAACCGTCTCTCCCAGAGGAGGATCTCTCCTGTCCTCTGTGCCATGACATCTTCAGGAATCCTGTCATCCTGCAATGTAGTCAAAGCATCTGTAAAGCCTGTCTGCAAGAACACTGGAGAGAGACGAAAGGAAATGAATGCAGTTTGCAGGAGAAGAGAAACCAATAAGTCCAACAAGCGATCCAAAAAGTCCAACAGGATCGGAGTTGCTCTGTAATCTGCACAGTGAGAAACTCAGGCTCTTCTGTCTGGAGGATAAACAGCCAGTGTGTGTGGTGTGTCGGGATTAAAAAAAACACACCAAACTCGACCTAACACAGACCCATAGATGAAGCTGCGCAGGACCACACGGTATGATTAGTTAAAGATATGAAGTTAAACACAGAAATGGTTCATATAATCTCCCCACACTCCTCTTTCTCTGATAACATCCCCACATTCCAGGAGGAACTCCAGACTGCCCTGAAGCCCTTACAGGTGACGCTGGATGATTTAAATATTATTGAACAAACCTGTGATCAAACAGCAGAACACATCAAAGAAAGGATAGTGAGTGATGAGAAAATTCTGTGATCTCTACATATTGTAGATGCCTGGGATTACCTTATAATAACTACCATTCCTCTCACTGTCTCTAGAGCCAGACCAAGACCACAGAGAGACAGATTAGGGAGGCATTTGAGAATCATCACCAGCTTCTACAAGATAAGGAGTATGCCGGGATAGCTGTGCTGAGGGTGGAAAGGGAGCAGAAGAGTCAGTTAATGAAACAGAAGATTGAGAAGATCAGCAGAGATATCATCACTTTCAGACACACTCGGAGCCATAGAGGATGAGCCGAAATCTGAAGACATATCTTTCCTGCAGGTTAGAACTAATATGTTTATTGACTGATCAATTAATATTGATTGATTGTTTCATTAAATCTGGTATTTTGTTCCTCTGCATATCTTCAAGGCTTCTGTCTCCTGTCTTTCTCTTCTCTGTTGTTCTAAACCCAACCCCACAGCAGCACTGACTCCTGATTGTTCTTCCAGAACCCAGCGCACACTGCCGGATCCACACCTGGTCTCAGGAGCGCTGATAGATGTGGCCAAACACCTGGGCAACATGCAGTTCAGAGTCTGGGAGAATATGCAGGGGTATGTGGCATACAGTGAGTACCTTATACAGTTTTCACAACATTAATTCTATAGCACTTTAAATCGAGACTCTCCATTGAACATGCGTTTTAGTCCAGGACAACCTGTAAGACCCAAGTGTTTTTGCAAGAGCTTAGAGTGTTTGTTTCTGATTATTTTTTTCTACATAATCACTACATCTTAGAGGAGACAGGACACACAACAAATGCTACTAAGATATACATTTGGGTCTAAGGAGATTAACTATGTAGTGTTTGACATGAGTTTAGGACCTGTTGCATTTTTACAGCCGGGGATCTCACAGGGTTAAAATCTGTCCGGGGCAACCATCTGATGAAGTTTAGAAAGAGGACCTTGTTCTCCCTCATTTCAGATCCTGTGATTCTGGACCCCAACACTGTCCATCCAGATGTCACGTTGTCTGAGAATCTGACCAGTGTGAGAGAGTGAAGAGACACAGAAGCTTCCTGACCACCCAGAGAGATTTGATTACTTTACATGGATCATGGGTTGTGATGGCTTTAACTCAGGGACACATAGCTGGGATGTTGAAGTTATGCAAAATACAAATGGGAACCTGGGTGTGGTCACAGAGTCTGTCCAGAGGAAAGGAACCATCGAGAGTGACTACTGGCGGTTCTGGCACTTCGATGGTGAATATGGAGCATTTAGTCAACCGGGTTCGTCCACTGACCTCACAGTAACACAGAAACCCCAAAAGATCAGAGCGCAGTTGGACTGGGACAGAGGAACGCTGTCATTCTCTGACCCCGATAACAGCACACACCTCCACATGTTTACACACACTTTCACTGAGCAAGTCTATCCATTCATTGGTAATAAACTCAGCAAAAAAGAAACATTCTCTCACTGTCAACTGTGTTTATTTTCAGAAAACTTAACATGTGTAAATATTTGTATGAACATAACAAGATTCAACAACTGAGACCTAAACTGAACATGTTCCGCAGACATGTGACTAACAGAAATTGAATAATGTGTCCCTGAACAAAGGGGGATCAAAATCAAAAGTAACAGTCAGTATCTGGTGTGGCCACCAGCTGCATTAAGTACTGCAGTGCATCTCCTCCACATGGACTGCACCAGATTTGCCAGTTCTTGCTGTGAGATGTTACCCCACTCTTCCACCAAGGCACCTGCAAGTTCCCAGACATTTCTGGGGGGAATGGCCCTAGCCCTCACCCTCCGATCCAACAGGTCCCAGACGTGCTCAATGGGATTGAGATCTGGGCTCTTCGCTGGCCATGGCAGAACACTGACATTCCTGTCTTGCAGAAAATCACGCACAGAACGAGCAGTATGGCTGGTGGCACTATCATACTGGAGGGTCATGTCAGGATGAGCCTGCAGGGAGGGTACCACATGAGGGAGGGGGATGTCTTCCCTGTAACGCACAGCGTTGAGATTGCCTGCAATGACAACAAGCTCAATCCGATGATGCTGTGACACACCACCCCAGACCATGACGGACCCTCCACCTCCAAATCGATCCCGCTCCAGAGTACAGGCCTTGGTGTAACGCTCATTCCTTCGACGATAAACACAAATCCAACCATCACCCCTGGTGAGACAAAACTCGGCAGTGAGGAGCACTTTTGCCAGTCCTGTCTAGTCCAGCGACGGTGGGTTTGTGCCCATAGGCAACGTTGTTACTGGTGATATCGGGTGAGGACCTGCCTTACAACAGGCCTACAAGCCCTCAGTTCAGCCTCTCTCAGCCTATTGCGGACAGTCTGAGCACTGATGGAGGGATTGTGCGTACCTGGTGTAACTCGGGAAGTTGTTGTTGCCATCCTGTACCTGTCCAGCAAGTGTGATGTTCGGATGTACCGATCCTGTGCAGGTGTTGTTACACGTGGTCTGCCACTGCGAAGAAGATCAGCTGTCCGTCCTGTCTCCCTGTAGCGCTGTCTTAGGCGTCTTACAGTACCGACATTGCAATTTATTGCCCTGGCCACATCTGCAGAACTCATGACTCCTTGCAGCATGCCTAAGGAACGTTCACGCAGATGAGCAGGGACCCTGGGCATCTTTCTTTTGGTGTTTTTCAGAGTCAGTAGAAAGGCTTCTTTAGTGTCCTAAGTTTTCAGAATTGCCTACCGTCTGTAAGCTGTTAGTGTCTTAACGACCGTTCCACAGGTGCATGTTCATTAATTGTTTATGGTTCATTGAACAAGCATGGGAAACAGTGTTTAAACCCTTTACAATGAAGATCTGTGAAGTTATTTGGATTTTTACAAATTATCTTTGAAAGACAGGGTCCTGATAAAGGGCTGTTTCTTTTTTTGCTGAGTTTAGCTGTGGTCTCCATCCTCTGAGGACCTTACCAAATCCGGCACAGTTAGTTAGAGAAGATACATCAGTTGCGTTTCAGGTCGTCTTTATTGCAGTTGTGCTGCACAAATAATCAGATCTCACAACACCTGGAGAAGTGTTAATGTCCTATATAAATGAGATAGCAATGCCCCTTGTCACTGTCTCAGTTCAGATTCAGACCCTCTTATGCAGAGGTCGAGAGTTTAATTATTTGCTAGATTTTTGGGAACCATCTTTTACTGTACATTAGGCTTACATATTTCCAGTAAAACATTGCTAAATATTTACATTAAGTCAATATGTAGGCTACATAAAGTCCACATATGTTTCCTTTGAGTAGTCTTATAGCCTTATTATCCTTGGGTGATATGTAATATAATGATAATTGAGATATTATATGAATGTAATCTTAAAATAAATGAAATATTTATTGATCAATCCAAATATTTCAGCGTTATTCAATCATCTATGTTTGACCTAGATGAAAAAAATGGATTTTAGCTCAGTCTTTATTATGTTGCAAGCTGTCGTGTTTGTTTACTAAAGGAGTTCCGAAGTCTACTTCCTGGGTGGTTGGATGGCACACCTGATGGTTGTCACTAGTTACCACAAGTCCAAATTGTCTAGGCTAAATCGTAAGAACAAAATGTGATTTTGGTCTTAATTTAATGTTAGAGTTAGGCATATGGTTACCAGAGTGGTTAGGTTTAAAATCTGATTTTAAGAAGATCCATTGTAGATTTGCTGGCGGGGATTTGCTGTGAGAACAACTGAAAACAACACCCGAAGAGCACGAGACACCACGCGTCAACACCGAGTGACAATATCCGAAGGTGTCGCATCTGTAGACGCTGATCCAAGGTCAATTTGGCGTTTATTGAGCTGAAGGGGGTTTGGGGACGGCAAGCCGATCCTAGATCTGTACAGGACAGCCTCTACCTGGAGCTGAAGTAGCCTACACCTGCGACAGACGCAGTTCGGCGGTCAGGCAATAACACGGATCAAAAAGTATGTATTATAAACTTTAAATACCGAAAATTGTAATGTTTTTCGCAGTAAAAGAGACAAGACGCACGCAGCTTGTGTTTCTTTGGGGGAGCTCGATTGAGTTTTTAATAAGATTTTAGTGTTAAATTCGGTAGGCCTACTCAAAAGATTGAATACAAAAGTATTGCTCCTCTTCTAGGCAGAAACTGTCATGTAAAATGGTACCTGTGTCAATGTGTGTGTGATCTGTGCACCATCTGATCATAAGCTGTTACAGAGCTATTTGAGTTGCTGAGCTGCACTGAAGAATGGAATCATCAGGTATGTTGCTTCATGTTTTTGCTCCTATACAGGTCTAGGCTTCAATATTGATCTCCTAGCCTACTGATTATGACCTACTGATGATTAAAATATGATGAAGTTTGGAATGAGAATGGAAAATCTGATTGATTGGTTGTTATGGCCATACATCAGTCCTTGACTCAATTGATCACTTGACTGAATATAGTAGGTGTGTTAGAGCTGGGCTGGAACAAAATACTGCACACCCTGTAGTTCTCAAGAACTGGGTGGGGGAAGAGGGTAAGGGTCAATCTGGGTAGATTAGATGCTTGCTCATGTCTGTTTGTGATTGGCCAGATGTCCAGCGGGGGCGGGGACGTTCGCCGTTTGACCTCATCATGAACCAGATCCGCAGGAAACGCACAACCTCAGACAGGAAGTCAACGTCCGGCCGCTTCCTGTCCCGCCAAGCGGAGAGCGGAGGGCTTCCTGAGGACAGAGAGACTGAGGAGGAGAGGGAGGGAGTAGGTGAGAGGACTGTGAGAACCTCAATAAGCAGCAAAAGTATTTACTGCCTATAGTCAGTACCATTTTACTGGAATTGTAGTGTGTCTTAGGATAACATAACGTGTGATGTGTTTGTGTTGTGTCCCAGGTGTTGTTCCTGACCCAGCAGAGAGTGTGTGTGACATGGGCTGGGGTCGTGTGTGTGTGTTTGTCAAGAGGCTGGGGAAGAGAGCAGACAGCAGGACTCTGAGTCTGGCTCACTGTGACCTTACTGCTACTGATGTACTGGAACTGGGTTAGTATACACATACATTTTAAATACTTTATTTTGATCCACAAATCAAATGTACATTTCAAGACACACACACACTTACTCGTCATAAGATGTTGGTGTCATCTTTTTGTGCCCTCACACACCCTGTCTCTCTCTCTCAGCTACCTTGCTCCCCTCTCTGTCTCTATTGGAGGAGATGGACCTGTCATGGAACGAGCTGATTGGAGGATGTCTGAAATCATTGACCTCTCACTTCCAGAACGTGGGTGGGCTCAGAACCCTCAGGCTCTCCTGCTGTAGGCTGACTGCTGATGACATCACTGCTCTGGGTGGGGCTTAAAGAGAGACTCTAACTTACACACTTACTGTGTCTTTACATTAGTGGTTATTTTGCAGACTGCCTGAGTGTGTGTGTGTTTTTGTGTGTGTTTGTGTAGGTGAGGCATTGAAGTGTGTTCCGGTGTTGGAGGTTCTGGACCTTTCCTGGAATGCTGGTATTGGTGGCTCAGCTTTGCAAGGCATTGTGGGTAAACTCCACCCAACCCTTAGAGAGATCTACTTGGTGGCGTGCCAGCTCACTGAAACCGACGCTACTATACTGGGTACGTACACATGCATGCACAGACACACACACACATACAAAGTTGTACAAGGTTAAGTAAAAAGTTAAATGAAAGGTCTCTCTCCCCCTCTCTCTCTCATTCCAGGTGGTATAGTGAGTGTTCTCCCCAGACTGTGTGTGTTGGATGTGTCTTGCAACCCTCTCCTGGCCCAAACACAGACAGAAGCAGAGGAAGGTGCTCAACTCTTTATTATAAAAAAACAACAGTAAAAGGGTGTTAGAAGCTAACACTCCTAAGTTAAAAAGGGGTCAGCCCTTACTCATTTGTTGCAGTTTATATATATATATATATTATAATAATAATAATTATAACTATTTTATTATTTTTATTATTATATATATATATATATATATATTTTTTTTTTTTTACCTTTTATTGAACTAGGCAAGTCAGTTAAGAACAAATTCTTATTTACAATGACGCCTACCAAAAGGAAAAAGGCCTCCTGCGGGGGACGGGGCTGGGATTAACAATACATTAAATGAAAATATAGGACAAAACACACATCACGACAAGAGAGACAAAACTACATAAAGAGAGACCTAAGTTAACAACATAGCATGGCAGCAACACATGACAACAACATGGTAGCAGCACAACATGGTAGCTGCACAAAACAGGGTACAGACAACAGCACAAAGGGTAAAGAAAATAGAGACAACATACCATCACGCAAAGCAGCCACAACTGTCAGTAAGAGTGTCCACGATTGAGTCTTTGAATTAAGAGATTGAGATAAAACTGTCCAGTTTGAGTGTTTGTTGCAGCTTGTTCCAGTCCCTAGCGAACTGAAAGGACGAGTGACCCAGGGATGTGTGTGCTTTGGTGTCCTTTAACAGAATGTGACTGGCAGAACGGGTGTTGTATGTCGAGGATGAGGGCTGCAGTAGATATCTCAGATAGGGGGGAGTGAGGCCTAAGAGAGTTTTATAAATAAGCATCAACCAGTGGGTCTTGCGACAGGTATACAGAGATGACCAGTTTACAGAGGAGTATAGAGTGCAGTGATGTGTCCTATAAGGAGCATCGGTGGCAGTTGATATAGTTGCAGATGATATTTAGATTTTCTTGATGTTGTTTTTCTTTCACAGGCAGCGTGTCCAAGACAGAGCCAGGGACAGGCGTGGTGTGGGGTTTGGGGGGGTTAGTACCTTCCCTAAGCCACACCCCCTCCCTGATAACCCTACGACTACACGACTGTGGCCTGACCACACACTCCCTCGGCCTGTTGGGTAAGACGCCAGTCAAACACATAAGGGATAGAAACTGGCCTTAAATTAGTGTTTGTCTAGGGGCTAATTCATCTATCAGTCCTCATAGATCTGTTAATTTGATCCACCCCTCTCTCTACAGGTGGTTCGTTCCACTGCCTCCGCTCCCTGTGTCAGTTGGACCTGTCCTGTAATAAGGGTGTGGCCGGGGGGCTGTCCCTCCTCTCCCCTCACCTGGCTCTCCTCTCACATCTGGGCGGCCTGGACCTGCACCTCTGCTGCCTCACACACACAGACTTACAGGCCCTCAGTGAGTGTGTGTGTGTGTGTGTGTGAGAGAGAGAGAGAAAGAAGTGGTATATGTCTGTCTTAAGTTGATGCGTACCTTTGATTGTGAGTGTGTGTTGTCTCCAGTCCAGGCGCTGCCCTCGCTCACTGAGCTGACGGAACTGGACCTGTCGTCCAATAAGGAGGTTGGGGGTGTGGTCAGTGATCTAGTCTCCGCCCTCCCGCTTTCACAGATTAAACTCCTCCCACTCAACGGCTGCAGTCTGAACCAGGAATCACTCTGCGCACTCGGTACTCCACTATTACTGGCTGCTTCTTATTCTAGTCTAGTGTACTGCAAGATGAGGCTTCTGTTTGACTGCTTGAATCCAAATAAAATATTCTGTATGTGTGTGTTCCAGCTCTAGCTATGCCGTACCTGCGGTGTATTGATGTGTCCTGGAGTAAGGTAGTGGGCGGGCGTCTGACACTGCTATTGGAAGCTCTGCAGCCGTCAATCACCCAGGAGCTCCGCCTTAGCAGCTGTGACCTCACCACTGACGACCTGCTTCATCTGGGTACACACACTATCACGCACACTATACACACCTACTGACACAAATACAGGTGAGTCTAATAATCTTTCCTTCTGCCCCTAGCTGTAGTATGTAAGCGTGGCGTTCTGTCCTCTCTGCGTGTGTTGGACCTGTCCTATAACGGAGGGGTGGGGGGAGGAAGGGTGGTGTGGGTTGTTAGGGGAGGGGGGGCTGGGCTCACTGGAGGAGCTGGACCTTAGTCTGCGACCCCTGACCTCTAAGCCCTCACTCCTGACCTCTAACCCCTCACCCCTGACCTGGCTGCCAACCCTGCTCTCTGCTTTTCCTCGTCTACCTGCGCTGACACGTCTCTCTCTTCAGCGATGGACTCTCACAGCCCAGGTACACAGACACATGCACTGACTTGGTACTGACTTTCCATCTATATGGCATAAAATCCGGCCAAATGCAATGATTGGCCAGAACTCTCAGAACTATCAGTTGTATGTTATTTCATCCTTCTCTCCTCCAGGAGCGGGAGCAGGTAAACCACGCCCTCAGGAAGAGGAAAATCCTATTGGAGTTGGACCCCGCCCCGTTTGCTTCGTCTGCCAATCAGGAGGGGCCAGAGGAGGAACGTTATGAGGAGTAGAGCTAGAAAGAGGGAAGGGAATTGAAGGGGCTTTTGTTTGTTTTAATTGATTTAATGTAAATGTATCTAATGTTTATTACTTCTAACATAAGGGTCAAACACATTAACTATGTTGTCTTTTTAGATCAAGCACCCAAAATAATATTGTGATATTAAGCACCATGCACATACACCATACTGTTTGCACATTGTTTTCCCGCTGAAAATGACTTTGATGAAAGTAAGAAGTTTACATCAGAAAAACTAACACTGTGAGTCTACTGATCTCAGCTGTTTGGCTAACTCTGTTCATTTTACTTTCAGCTTCACTCTGACATGCTGATGATTGTTTCAATAAATAATGTACCGGGTACATGAATAAAACGTTTGACTCCTTGGAGTGTGTGTAATAATTCTGCAGGCGGAAAGTAGAGTGTGCGTCATATTGTGTTTAATGGGTTTCACATTCTCCTCTCCGATAGAAACAGAACCTGAATCATTTATTCTTCTTGCTGGTGGGTGCTTTCTTCTCCTTCGCTGCAAGTTCCTCTCTTCCATCACTCTTCTTCTGTCCTTCTCCAGTTCTCGGAACATTCCGAAGCCCCTCCGGACCATCAGTCCCTGCCACCATGCCTGGATCTGATCGCAGAAACACTTTCAAAAACTCAGATCTCCTGTGTGCCACAAGACTGTGTTCGCCCTTCAGTTATTTACATGCACCTGTACGTGTGTTTGTATGTTTGTAGTATCTGTATGGCCTTGCGGAGCTTGTATCTAGTCTCCTTTAGGTAGAGTTGGGAGTGTGGTTGTATAGCCTTGAGGCATGTCTACCAGAGGGTTGTAATTCAGCTATAAAACCACCAAGTGTCGCAGGAGAGGCAGATATTTGGGCAGAGCTGATATCCTGTTATCCTGTGTATACAACTCTTTTAAAGCTGGGGGGAAAGGAGAGGAAAGAGGTAGGTGTGTGTGTGTATCAGGCAGTGGGCAGAGTGGTCAGGGCGTTTCCATGAAGATCTAGAACCTCCAGCGCCTGCAACCCCCTGATACTCTCTGGGACACAAACACACACACACAGTCCTGTGTTTCTTACAGATCGAGAGCTGGGCTGATGGCTGAGCAATGTTTTTAGGCGAGTGTAGTAACTTTAGACCTTGCTTTTGGCCCAGGTAGAGCCTCTCTCTAATGCTGGCAGAGGGCCGAGGGGAAGCCTGGGAAACGGTTAGCCGACACGCCCAGAAAACCTCAGCCTGCATAGGGACCCCATGCCAGCCGGCAGCTGGGGAATATACAAACACTAAATATATACAGTAATATAATTGTGTGTGTGTACATTCATCTGTATGTATGTAATTGTGTGTGTGTACTTCAGTGAGTAGGTTGTCGTCCTGTGCTAGTGTCTCTAGCCTCTCTAGTGTGAGGATCAGGAGAAAGTGATGTCAGACTGTTCTCACTAAGGTCCAGTTCTATTAGACCCCCCAGACAGCTGAGCTCAGAGTTAAGCCTAGCCACGCCCACCTGCTTCAGATAAACACCTGCAGCTCTGCCAAAATACACACCTGACAGGGAGAGAAAGGATGTGTGTGTTTGTATATGTGGTGGTGGTGGGGGCGTTGGTGTGTGTGTACCTTTGGGGGTAGACACCCCAGTGGGTTGCCAGACAGGCTGAGTTGTGTAAGGGCACTGAGGGCAGACAGGCATCGAGGCAGACACCTAAGCCTGTTCCCTGATGAGAACCCCCTGATTTCCAGGTTAACCCATAGTGTATGGCAGTTCCATGCGGCTCCGTATTCTCTATATAGCTCCCTATCAGTGGATGCAGCTGAGGGGAGGCTGCTGAGCATATTCTCTATATGGCTCCCTAAAGTGGTAGCTCTAGCCTTTAAGGGTAGGTAACAACACATCCGCCAGGCTGATCCTCCCTTCCTGTACTCCCTGTTCACTCATGACTGCACAGTCAGGCATGACTCCAACACCACCATTAAATTTGTAGATGACACAACAGTAGTAGGCCTGATCATCGACAACGACGAGACAGCCTATAGGGAGGAGGTCAGAGACCTGGCCGTGTGGTGCCAGGACAACAACCTCTCCCGTGATCAAGACAAAGGAGATGATTGTGGATTACAGGAAAAAGAGGACCGAGCACGCCCCCATTTTCATTGACAGGGCTGCAGTGGAGCAGGTTGAGAGCTTCAAGTTCCTTGGTGTCCAACAAACTAACATGGTCCAAGCACACCAAGACAGTCGTGAAGAGGGCACGACAAAACCTATTCCCCCTCAGGAGACTGAAAAGATTTGGCATGGGTCCTCAGATCCTCAAAAGGTTCTACAGCTGCACCATCCAGAGCATCCTGACTGGTTGCATCACTGCCTGGTATGGCAACTGCTCGGCCTCCGACTGCAATGCACTACAGAGGGTAGTGCGAACAGCCCAGTACATCACTGGGGCCAAGCTTCCTGCCATCCAGGACCTCTATACCAGGCAGTGTCAGAGGAAGGCCCTAAAAATGGTCAAAGACTTCAGCCACCCTAGTCATAGACTGTTCTCTCTGCTTCCGCACGGCAAGCGGTACCGGAGCCCCAAGTCTAGGTCCAAGAGGCTTCTTAACAGCTTCTACCCCCAAGCCATAAGACTCCTGAACATCTAGTCAAATGGCTACCCAGACTATTTGCATTGCCCTCTCCCCCTCTTTACACCACTGCTACTCTCTGTTGTCATCTATGCATAGTCACTTTAATAACTCTACCTACATGTACATACTACCTCAACTAACCAGTGCCCCGCACATTGATTCTGTGTCGGTACCCCCCTGTATATGGTCTCGCTATTATTATTTTACTGCTGCTCTTTAATTACTTGTTACTTTTATCTCTTATTCTTATCCATATATTTTTTTTAACTGCATTGTTGGTTAGGGGCTCGTAAGTAAGCATTTCACTGTAAGGTCTACACCGGTTGTATTCAGCGCATGTGACTAATAACATTTGATTTGATCAGTGGAGGCTGCTGAGGGGAGGACGGCTGATAATCATGGCTGGAATGGAGTAAATGGAATGGCATCAAACACATGGAAAGCATGTGTTTGATGTATTTGATACCATTCCACTGATTCCGCTCCAGCCATTACCATGAGGCCGTACTCCCCAATTAAGGTGCCACCAACCTCCGTGCTCCCTATTCCCTAATATAGTGTATTCCTTTTGGCCAGAGCTCTATGTGGCAGCATATGAATCTTTGGCCAAAAGTAGTGCACTATATTAGGGAATAGAGAGCCGTATATTAGTGAATATGGTGTAATTTCAGTTTTGTTGAAGGTTGATGACATCACTCTCCAAGTGTGTAAAAATCTTCTATCCTCGGTTGTAACACTCACTACCAAGTTCCCGAACTGCCTCTGGAAGCAACGTCAGCACAAGAACTGTTCGTTGGGAGCTTCATGATATGGGTTTCCATGGCCGAGCAGCCGGACACAAGCCTAAGATCACCATGCGCAATGCCAAGCGTTGGCTGGAGTGGTGTAAAGCTCACCGCCATTGGACTCTGGAGCAGTGGAAATGCGTTCTCTGGAGTGATGAATCACGCTTCACCATCTGGCAGTCCGACGGACGAATCTGGGTTTGGCGGATGCCTGGAGAACTCTACCTGCCCCAATGCATAGTGCCAACTGTACAGTTTGGTGGAGGATAAATAATGGTCTAGGGCTTTTTTTAATGGTTTGGGCCTCTTAGTTCCAATGAAGGGAAATCTTAATGCTACAGCATATAATGACATTCTAGAGTGAAGACGATACTATGCTTCGAACTTTGTGATATCAGTTTGGGGAAAACCCTTTCCTGTTTCAGCATGACAATGCCCCGTGCACAAAGCAAGGTCCATACAGAAATGGTTTGTCGAGATCGGTGTGGAAGAACTTGACTGGCCTTCACAGAGCCCTGACTTCAACCCCATTGAACACCTTTGGGGTAAATTAGAACACGGTCAGTGCCCGACCTCACTAATGCTCTTGTGGCTGAATGGAAGCAAGTCCCCACAGCAATGTTCCAACATCGAGTGGAAAGCCTTCCCAGAAGAGTGGAGGCTGTTATAGCAGCAAAGGGGGGACCAATTCCATATTAATGCCTACGATTTTGGAATGAGATGTTCGAGCAGGTGACCACATACTTGTGTGTGTGTATTGTATCTGACCTGCAGACATAGTAGAGCTTCCGGTGTCTCTGGTACATTCTTCAGCTGGTTCTGGGTAACATACAGCTCCCCCAGCAGTCCCAGGCTAATGACCTCAGCAGGCAGGGTAGTCAGGCTGTTCTCCGATAGGCCCAACAGCTCCAGGTTGTAGAGGTTCTGACAGAGGCCATAGGATAGCCTCTCCAGCTCTAGCCCATTTAGCGATAGTTCCCTCACCTTGCCAATAAACTGCAGCGCGTTCTGCAGACGATCTCTTCCAGTCTTCCGTACCAGGCTGAGGTCCAGTGAGTTGTGGCTGAGGTCTAAAGAGCGTAGTTGCGGCAAGCAACTCAGCTCTTGGCACACGGTGCCCAGCTGGTTGTAGGTAGAGAACCCGCAGGCAGGTAAGGCAGGAGATGTCAGGTGGGATGTGTTGGAGCTGGTCCCTGTCCATGTGGACTGGGTGGAGCACCGGGGAGGGGAATACCGTAGGGCCCTGTCCAGAACAGTCCCGGAACAGGATTTTAGCTTGCCAGTCCCCAGGCATTGCGAACCCAGTAGGCTCACGCTCCAACCGCCCGTCTCGCACCACCAGCTCTACGTTTTCATAGAAGTGGATAGAGAGCATCATGCTACCTTTCATGATACCACAGAGAGGAGTTGGCACTATCTATGTTACCACCAGAGTTACAATTGCTAGAGCTCAATCCAATACAGGTCAACGTTACGTGGTGGCTGAACAGGCGGCCAGCTTTGAGGTACCATAATGAACATTCAATCGATGTCTCCTTGGGAATGTTCAGGATTCATTGTGTGCTTTATTAACAACCAACTAACATACGAAAGTTAATGATTGCCATAGTAATTACCAGAGCCATACCATTGTTCTAGAGCGCAATCGGAAAGTATTCAGACGCCTTTCCCTTTTTCCACATTTTGTTACGTTACAGCCTTATTCTAAAATTGATTAAATAAAACATTTTCCTCATCAATCGACACACAATAACCCATAATGACAAAGCGAAAACAGGCTTTTAGAATTTTTTGCAAATGTATTAAAAATAAAAAACAGTATTCAGACACTTTGCTATGAGACTTAAAATTGAGCTCAGGTGCATCCTGTTCCATTGATCATCCTTGAGATGTTTCTACAACTTGATTGGAGTCCACCTGTGGCAAATTCCATTGATTGGACATGATTTGGAAAGGCACACACCTGTCTATATAAGGTCCCACAGTTGACAGTGCATGTCAGAGCAAAAACCAAGTCATGAGGTCAAAGGAATTGGTCTTAGAGCTCAGAGACAGGATTGTGACGAGGCACAGATCTGGGGAAGGGTATCAAAACATTTCTGCAGCATTGAAGGTCCCCAAGAACACAGTGGCCTCCATCGTTCTTAAATGGAAGACGTTTGGAACCACCAAGACTCTTCTTAGAGCAGGCCGCCTGGCCAAACTGAGCAATTGGGGGGAGAAGGGCCTTGGTCAGGGAGGTGACCAAGAATCCGATAGAACCTTCCAAAAGGACAACCATCTCTGCAGCACTCCACCAATCAGGCCTTTATGGTAGAGTGGCCAGACGGAAACCACTCCTCAGTATAGGACTCTCAGACCATGAGAAACAAGATTCTTTGGTCTGATGAAACCAAGATTGAACTCTTTGGCCTGAATGCCAAGCGTCACGTCTGGAGGAAACCTGGCACCATCTCTACGGTGAAGCATGGTGGTGGCAGCATCATTTAGCGGCAGGGACTGGGATACTAGTCAGGATCCAGGGGAAAGATGAACGGAGCAAAGTACAGAGATCCTTGATGAAAACCTGCTCCAGAGCGCTCTGGAACTCAGACTGGGGTGAAGGTTCACCGTCCAACAGGACAACGACACTAAGCACACAGCCAAGACAACGCAGGAGTGGCTTCGGGACAAGTCTCTGAATGTCCTTGAGTCGCCCAGCCAGAGCCCAGACTTGATCGAACATCTCTGGAGAGACCTGAAAATAGCTATGCAGCGACGATCCCCATCCAACCTGACAGAGTTTGAGAGGATCTGCAGAGAAGAATGGGAGAAACTCCCCAAATACAGGTGTGCCAGGCTTGTATCGTCATACCCAAGAGGACTCAAGGCTGTAATTGCTGTTTTTGCTTTGACATTATGGGGTATTATGTGTAGATTGTGGGGGGAAAAACAATTTAATACATTTTAGAATAAGGCTGTAACGTAACAAAATGTGAAACAAGTCAAGGGGTCAGAATACTTTCCGAATGCACTGTAGATGTAGAACATTGAGCAATCTAAACTTTTCTTAATGTTCTATGCAAAAATTGTCATTACCATGGCAACTCTATCACATTAACATGTTGGCGATATTTGGTGTACCAGCCATATTGCAAATGTATGAAAAGGATCATTTATTTTTTATTTTATTTAACCTATATAACAGGAAAATATATTTTTGAGGTTACAAAACCTTTTTGGGAAGTAGGGCCTGACAAGCGGTCAACGTGAACATACAACACAAGAGCATGATACAAATAGGACATGAACAGAGAAGTTACTTAAAACAGTTTATTAGATATTTATTAGAGTGCATGTATGCATCATGTACACTGATGATAAAAGTTGAACTGAATCTGCGCTAGGTGGGTAGTATTATTAAGGGTTTAGGTTGTGTGTGAGGAGTTAGGATGGAGTTGTGTATTTGTGAAGGCCAGAGCTGCATTGCTAGCAGGATTTACATCCTGTCCGTAACTGGGTGTCCAGTAGTAGTGCCGCTTCAGCCCATGGAAGACCTCGGCCAGACACACACACCCGTCCACCTCGTACACACACACATCGGTCTGCTCCGACGACAGACGACCACTGGACAGCAGATCACTGAAAGCCTGGTGGGGAGGAGTAAGACTGTGGCTTTGAGTGTGATTTTGATTGTGTGTGTGTGTGTGTGTTTTACCTGACAGACCGGCTCCTCCAGTCTGTTCCCCCAAATGTAGATGTGTGTGAGAGTGTTGTTAGCCTGCATGGCCCGAGACAGAGACACCAGACCAACAGTAGCTATGTTATTACTGGGGATAGACAACCTGGAGAGACAGAGCAAGAGAGAGAGGGAGAAGAGAGAGTTGGATAAATCCTGGTGTGTTCAGTAGGAATGAAAATGTAGGAAAAGTTTTGAAACAAAGTGAAGAAATGCAAGCACTAACTGAACTTGTCCAATATGTAACACTCAAGGGTTGGGGTGGGTTAAAGGTAAGGTGTGTGTGTATGTGTGTCTCACGCTTTGAGGTTGCAGGTGGGCAGGGCGATAGCCTGACTGAGGTAGAGGGGCGCCATCGTCTTCGATGCGATTGGACGCCAGGTCCAGAATCTCCAAGGTTCCATTGTTCTTCAGGACCTTTGCTAGACACCGCGCCCCGTCACGAGTCACACGGTTACTGAGCAGAGGAAAGACAGAGAGGAGGGGTGTATGGTGTGAGTAACTATGAGCGTGCTTATGGTGTGTGTAAGTATGTGTATGGGCTGTGAGTGTATGACGTTTATGTGCATGGTGTGTGTGTGCGTGTGTGTGTGTACCAGCGTAAGTCCAGGTATTTGAGGGTGTAGTTGGTTCTCAGGGCGTCAGTGAGTCTCTCCACTCCAAAGTCAGTCATACCCATCTTCCCCAGGTGCAGCTCCCTCAGACACTGATTAACCACCAACATACCTGACAGATGGACCGCTGTCTCCTCCTATGACAGAGAGAGAGAACCTGATGAAGGCAGCGTAGCTGTTGAAACGTGGCTTTCCTAAACGTATTACCTCGTAGCCATTAGAGTTTGCAGCTTTTATTTTATCAGAAAGAGACAGAGCCACACAAAAGATGCACATCTGACATGGTAGTCTTTCTGAAGACTACATCTTAATACACATTGTGTGCAGTGTACCTGGTGGCTGAAGAGTAGAGGTCTGCTGATGTTGACAGATCGGAGGCTCTTGTTGTTGTTCAAGACGATGGCAAATGCTATCACACTCTGAGTCCCCTACGCAGAGAAAGAGAGAGACAGTGACCAAGTCCGAATACCCAAACTTGCATCCTAAATAGTAGGCCATTTGAGCATGCGAAAAAATTATGTTTAATAGTATGCCACATTTTTTTATTTATCGAGTATACTTTAAATGCCTGGATGTCATACTCATTTTGGCTTTGACAACAGCTCATCAATTACATATGGGGATGCACTACAAAATCAACAAATAGCGGGAAACAATGCAATCGCGCATGATGAATTCTCAGTATGCAAAAATAGAATGTTTTATAGTATGTGAATTTTCGAAAATCGCGTATGGTTTAAATGCCAAGATGTTATACTAATTTCAGCTCTTCCATCTAGTAGAATTCGATGCACACTTTTCCACAATGCATTGAAGATGTGGTCTGCGAGTGATAGGCCCTAGTTCTCTTCAAGTAGCCAAACAACAAAACTAGGCTACTTAATTGGGAAGATGATGAATAGCGAAGCTTCTGTGGTGGTGTTCAAATGTAGGCTAAATAGTTTTTGTTCTCCTTAAAATCTTAAATTTTTTTGTGGATTTCTGTTTTCTCATTGAAAAGTGATTATTGTTCTCTTGGCCTTCATCAGAGCTTTTAAAGTAAATACTAAACCATCTTTTGATTTCCGAATGTGTCGGCACTGTGCCGTTATTGATGTCATGTTAATCGGGCCTTTTGATTTGAACATATGGATTGTTTTAGTTTTTGGCAGATATCTAAGCTTGGATGTCGGCCCACAACCGTAAGCTTAACCTCAACAAGGTGGAGCTGCTCTTCCTCCCGGGGAAGGCCTGCCCGCTCCAAGACCTCCATCACGGTTGACAACTCGACGGTGTCCCCCTCTCAGAGCGCCAATAACCTTGGCCTGACCCTGGACAACACCCTGTAGTTCTCTGCAAACATCAAAGCAGTGACTCGCTCCAGCAGGTTCATGCTCTACAACATCTGTAGAGTACGACCCTACCTCCTAATCCTGACACTTGTTGTTGGCTGGGCTCCGCGCTTGTACCATCAAACCACTGCAACTTATCCAGTACACTGCAGCCCACCTGGTGTTCAACCTTCCCAACTTCTCCCATGTCACCCCACTCGTCCACACACTCCACTGGCTCGCATCAACTACAAGACCATGGTACTTGCCTATGGAGCAGCAAGAGGGACTGCCCCTTCCTACTTTCAGGCTCTGTTCAAACCCTACATCCCAACCCGAGTACTCAGTTCTGACACCTCTGGTCTCTTGGCCGTCCCACCCCTACGGGAGGACAGCTCCCGCTCAGCCCAGTCCAAACTTTTCTCTGTCCTGGTACCCCAATGGTGGAACCAGCTTCCCCCTGAAGCTAGGACATCAGAGTACCCGCCCTTCTCCTGAAAACACCTGATACCCTACCTATTCAAAGAGTATCTTAAATAATCTCACAGCCCACAGTTTTCGGACACAGCCAGTATGTGTGTGTGGTGCATGTGTTACCAGGTCAGAGTCGGCCACGTCCAGCACCTGTAGTGTAGAATTGACCTGCAGCATGCTGGCGAAGTGCATGGCTCCTCCATTCCCTATCTTATTACCAGTCAGCCTCAGAGACAGGAGGGCATCATTAGACTGGAGATAGTGAAAAACACACACACTTTACATGGTGTATACAAATGGAGAAATCATGTATTGAAGACTTCCTGTATGTTGTTTTATGTGGTCTATATAGCTACTGCATAGTGTGTTCATAAATAATGTATATACAGTTGAAGTCGGAAGTTTACATACATCTTAGCCAAATGCATTTGAACTCAGTTTTTCACAATTCCTGACATTTAATCCTAGTAAAAATGCCCTGTTTTAGGTCAGTTATGATCACCACTTCATTTTAAGAATGTGAAATGTCAGAATAATAGCAGAGATAATGATTTATTTCAGCTTTTATTTCTTTCATCACATTCCCAGTGGGTCAGAAGTTTACATATACTCAATTAGTATTTGGTAGCATTGCCTTTAAATTGTTTAACTTGGATCAAATGTTTCGGTTAGCCTTCCACAAGCTTCCCAAAATAAGTTGGGTGAATTTTGGCCCATTCCTCCTGACAGACCAGGTTTTTAGGACTCCTTGCTCGCACACGCTTTTTCAGTTCTGCCCACACATTTTCTATAGGATTGAGGTCAGGGCTTTGAGATGGCCACTCCAATACTCTGACTTGGTTGTCCTTTTACACCTGCATTGCTTGCTGTTTGGGGTTTTAGGCTGGGTTTCTGTACAGCACTCTGTGACATCAGCTGATGTAAGGGGGGCTTTATAAATACATTTGATTTTGATTTGATTTAAGTCATTTTGCCACAACTTTGGAAGTATGCTTGGGGTCATTGTTTGTATGACCCATTTGCGACCAAGCTTAAACTTACTGACTGATGTCTAAACTTACTGAGATGTTGCTTCAATATATCCACATAATTTTCCGGTTTTCGAGCTGTGGCTTCTTACTTGCTGAGCGGCCTTTCAGGTTATGTCGATATAGGACTTGTTTTACTGTGGATATAGATACTTTTGCACCTGTTTCCTCCAGCAACCTTCACAAGGTCCTTTGCTGTTTTTCTGGGATTGATTTGCACTTTTCGCACCAAAGTACGTTCATCTCTAGGAGACAGAACACATCTCCTTCCTGGGTGGTATGACGGCTGCGTGGTCCCATGGTGTTTATACTTGCGTACTATTGTTTGTACAGATGAACGTGGTACTTTCAGGCGTTTGGAAATTGCTCCCAAGGATCAACCAGACTTGTGGAGGTCTCCGAATGTTTTTTCTGAGGTCTTGGCTGATTTCTTTTGATTTTCCCATGATGTCAAGCAAGGAGGCACTGAGTTTGAAGGTAGGCCTTGAAATACATCCACAGGTACACCTCCAATTGACTCAAATTATGTCAATTAGCCTAACAGAAGCTTCTAAAGCCATGACATCATTTTCGGGAATTTTCCAAGCTGTTGAAAGCTGTGAAATAATCTGTCTGTAAACAATTGTTAAAAAATTACTTGTCATGCGCAAAAGTAGATGTCCTAACCGACTTGCCAAATCTATAGTTTGTTAACAATACATTTGTGGAGTGGTTGAAAAACGAGTTTTAATGACTCCAACTTAAGTGTATGTAAACTTCCGACTTCAACTGTACATACAGTCAAACTCTTTGCAATGCATTCTGCTCCGTCTGTCTGAATGTCATTGCACGTCAGGTCCAGAGAGCGCAGACACACGTTCTCCTGACACAATATAACACACAACAACACACAGGTTAATTAATACACACTTAACAACAGCATGTCTGGATTTTAGGAAATGGGACCAGTGTTCTCATCGACCTCCATTATATGTGACCAGGTTACCTTGAGGAGGTCAGCGAGGTGTCCCGCCCCCTCGTCTGTGATGCAGTTGTACATTAAGTCCAGACCTGTCAATCAACAACACACCTGGATGAACAACAAGACACATGGACATAAGAGTGCATCTCAATATCTATAAGTGAAGTTCTCTCCTCTCCTTCATCTTCCCTGATCTGAGCAGGGCTGGCGTTATGGGCGGGCCTTTGGGGGCCAGGCCCGCCCTACCGTACCTCTTTGCCCATCCAAATAAAACATTTGAATGTTTAATTTATTTGACCGAGACGCGCGCCAACAGAAAGACATTTATCGAGTTAAAGCATCCGAGAGAGTGAATCAGCACCCCTCTGTCTCAGTATGTGTAGACCATGTATCTGATGCTGTCTGGACCAAAAGAGCGTGGCATGTGATAATATTTCTGTCCAGACAGCATCAGATACTTGGGCTACATATAGAGGAGTGCTGTTTTGCTCACTAAGATGCTTTCTCCGGTGACATAGTTTCAGCAGAGAGGAAGAGGCCAAGCGCAAGGGTTCACTCTTGCCAAAATCAGTCCAGAATAAGCCCCGAGTAGCGCATAGGTCTAAGGTTCGATCCCGGGCTGTATCACAACCACCGTGATCGGGAGTCCCATAAGGCTGTGCATAATTGGCCCAGCATCGTCCGGGTTAGGGGAGGGTTTGGCCGGGGTAGGCCGTCATTGTAAATAATAGTTTGTTCTTAACTGACTTGCCTAGTTAAATAAAGTTACATTTAAAAAAAATAAGAAATATGTGTTTCTATGGGAATAATATGTAGACCTAAGCTTGTCGCTGGCCTTTCCGCCTTTGGCACAAAGTCTCCCATTGTCACTCGTTTTACTGTGGATATAGATATTATTGTGCCTGTTTCCCCCAGCATCTTCACAAGGTCCTTTGCTGTTGTTCTGGGATTGATTTGCACTTTTCTCACCAAAGTACGTTCATCTCTAGGAGACAGAACGCATCTCCTTCCTTCCACACAGCAGTATGACGGCTGTGTGGTCCCATGGTGTTTATACTTGCATACTCTTGTTTGTACAGATGAACGTGGTACCTTCAGGCGTTTGGAAATTGCTCCCAAGGATGAACCAGACTTGTGGAGGTCAAGAAGAAGATGGCGAAGATATGGTGTGTCTCTCTCCAGAATGTGAATGCATGCATATGTAGGAAAATGCCCATTTGGCAATGTCTGATTTCTGATTGTCTTAACTCACCATGTACACCACTAATAAAATGAGCTTCTCAGTCATTTTTTCTTCGCCTCACACAAGTCAACAAAGTCTGTTTTTCTTAACATCCATTGCTAATGATAGTTCCTCAGTATTTGAAAAATCTTTCCAACACTCCCAACTTCGATAATCACCACGCTTCGGTGTGAAAGAGCAAAATATCATGATCTGATGATCCCATATATCCAGTGGAAACATCCAAAAAAAACAGCTGTCTGTTCAGAGCTAATGGGCTCAGGAAACTCTGAGGGCCAGGAATAAGTTCACTAGTGACAGCTTCTCAAGATGGATAGAAAGAAAGTGAGGCAGACAGGTGGAGTAGAGAGATTAATTTGATTGAAAGAACCAGAATTTTCATCAGGATATTTTTGTATGTATTTTACTTGGTTGACATGGAAGTTATAGGCCTACTGCTGCATTGCATTGGCCTGTAAGTTATAACGGAGTTCTATGCTCTCATTTCTTTAGTCGCCAATGGATCACAGTGTACAAATGTGTCCATATGGCAGAGGCTGGTGCTCTCGCCATAGTTGAATTTGAACTTTAAGATTTTTTTTATCATTTTACTTAAGATTTTTATGATTAACCAAGTGGCACTGCTTTTGAGAAGCGAAAACGTTATTATTGAAATGAAACTGTTCCACGAAAATGCGCATATAAAAAAAATATCACAATTGACACACAGATCGGTAGATATGGTAGGATAAATGGTAAGCTTCCCCAACCTTGCAACTCACGAACTGCTTGTTCTTTACTACTACACCCGTAACAAAAATTGTGAACGCGTAAGTGCGTGCACACGTGGGAGGTCCCTCAACAAACGTGCGCACCTATGAAAATCACCAGTCAAGTCCAACTGATTCGTTCTGCGCCGGCCCTGGATCTAAGAACCCGACAGGAGAAAACATATCCCTGTGCTTGCATGTCTACAATGCGTTCACCTATCCTATCCTCTGACTTCGCAGACCAGTGATGAAGGAGAGGAGGATCTCACTTGAGGATGTTGTTAGAATGCAGGCTATCTATGGTCTCAACAGTAAACATGTCTATCTACCTGTCACTGAGTCGTTGTCTCGGAGGGTTCTGGACAGAGCGAGAGCATCTTTGTTGGTCACCTTTTCTACCTTTCTCAGCCTGTCGTTCCCAGTCAGTTTGAGTGTGATGTCTCTACGGAATGCAGACAAGGCAGGCAGGGCTTGGTAAAGCTCGTTCGTGAGAACCGTGAATGTCAGTATAAGAAGTTGCTTTTGCGGCTAGAAAATTAACTGTGCAGCATGACATGATGCTGCGAACCTACCCCGTCTTCCCCTCCGTCTCTTGCAGGACTTCTAAAATATATCGATTAGTTCGTAGCTTTAGTTCTTTGCAGACAGAGGAGTAAACCTCTGTAATACTTCCCATAGTAGCGAAACTTTAGGCTAGCTGTGAATGTCAAAACACCAGTCAAGGCCGGAGGACAATAAATAAATGGTTACGTTCCTATGGCAACAGGCGCGCCCCCGCGCTTGTAAAAACAAAAACGCAAGCGAAGAAACGCGCACCCAACATTCATTAGAATGATTAAATCTCTGATGTTGAAAGAAACACATATTTAAAAACGTTAACTTTCTTCAATCCACACTAATGTAAAATGTTAAATGGGTCAAATGTAAGTATAGTGGTGCATCTACAGTGCCTTCAGAAAGTATTCACACCCCTTGACCTTTTCCACATGTTGTTGTGTTACAGCCTGATTTTAAAATACATTAAATTTAGATTTTGTGTCACTGGCCTACACACAATACCCAATAATGTCAAAGTGGAATTATGTTTTTCAATGTTTACAAATGAAAATATGAAATGTCTCCAGTCAATATGGGGCGGCAGGTAGCTTAGCACGTTGGGCCAGTAACCGAAAGGTTGCTGGATCGAATCCCCAAGCTGACAAGGTAAAAATATGTCATTCTGCCCCTGTACAAGGCAGTTAACCCTCTGTTCCCCGGTAGGCCGTCATTGTAAATAAGAATTTGTTATTAACTGACTTGCCTAGTTAAATAAAGGTTAAAATATACAGTTGAAGTCGGAAGTTTACATACACCTTAGCCAAATACATTTAAACTCAGTTATTCACAATTACTGACATTTAATCCTAGTAAAAATTCCCTGTCTTAGGTCAGTTAGGATCACCACTTTATTTTAAGAATGTGAAATGTCAGAATAATGTTAGAGAGAATTTTTATTTCAGCTTTGATTTCTTTCATCACATTCCCAGTGGGTCAGAAGTTTACATACACTCAATTAGTATTTGGTAGCATTGCCTTTAAATTGTTTAACTTGGGTCAAACGTTTCGGGTGGCCTTCCACAAGCTTCCCACAAATAGTTGGGTGAATTTTGGCCCATTCCTCCTGACAGAGCTGGTATAACTGAGTCAGGTTTGTAGGCCTCCTTGCTCACACACGCTCTTTCAGTTCTGCCCACAAATTTTATATAGGATTGAGGTCAGGGCTTTGTGATGGCCACTGCAATACCTTGACTTTGTTGTCCTTAAGCCATTTTGCCACAACTTTGGAAGTATGCTTGGGGTCATTGTCCATTTGGAAGACCCATTTGCGACCAAGTTTTAACTTCCTGACTGATGTCTTGAGATGTTGCTTCAATATATCTACATCATTTTCCTCCCTCATGATGCCATCTATTTTGTGAAGTGCACCACACCCTCCTGCAGCAAAGCACCCCCACAACATGATGCTGCCACCCCCATGCTTCACGGTTGGGATGGTGTTCTTCAGCTTGCAAGCTTAACCCTTTTTCTTCCAAACATAACGATGGTCATTATGGCCAAACAGTTCTATTTTTGTTTCATCAGACCAGAGGACATTTCTCCAAAAAGTACGATCTTTGTCCCCATGTGCAGTTGCAAACCGTAGTCTGACTTTTTTATGATGGTTTTCGAGCAGTGGCTTCTTCCTTGCTGAGCGGCCTTTCAGGTTATGTCGATATAGGACTCGTTTTACTGTGGATATAGATAATTTGCACCTGTTTCCTCCAGCAACCTTCACAAGGTCCTTTGCTGTTGTTCTGGGATTGATTTGCACTTTTCTCACCAAAGTATGTTCATCTCTAGGAGACAGTCTCCTTCCTGAGCGGTATGACGGCTGCGTGGTCCAATGGTGTTTATACTTGCATACTAATGTTTGTACAGATGAACGTGGTAGCTTCAGGCGTTTGGAAATTGCTCCCATGGATGAACCAGACTTGTGGAGGTCTCCAAATGTTTTTCTGAGGTCTTAGCTGATTTCTTTTGATTTTCCCATGATGTCAAGCAAAGAGGCACTGAGTTTGAAGGTAGGCCTTGAAATACATCCACAGGTACACCTCCAATTGACTCAAATTATGTCAATTAGCCTATCAGAAGCTTCTAAAGCCATGACATAATTTTCTGTAATTTTCCAAGCTGTTTAAAGGCACAGTCAACTTAGTGCAACTTCTGACCCACTGGAATGTAAACAATTGTCTGTAAACAATTGTTTGAAAAATTACTTGTGTCATGCACAAAGTAGATGTACTAACCGACATGCCAAAACTATAGTTTGTTAAGAATACATTTGTGGAGTGGTTGAAAAACGAGTATTAATGACTCCAACCTAAGTGTATGTAAACTTCAGACTTCAACTGTATATATTTATTTTAAAGATCAGATGTGGTGGGTGTCCCCGAGATAGCCTGGAGGAACAGAACAAAGGTATCAGTATTCCTAATTATCATGGCATCTGGGAGACAGCACCAGAGGCAGATGACCACAGGATGAAAAGTGGCTTATGGTCCCCAATCTATATGGTTGGAGAGGGTTGAACCAGCTATGACTGAGCAATCTTGGTATCAGGTATATAAGGAACAGCATGGTCTGTAAATGGTAGGCTCAATAATGACGGTTTCATTATTGCAATAATGAATCAATATTGAATAAAGATGATTTTTTGAAGAAATGACAAAGTCTTTCTCACTTGAATAGAATATTCTACCACAGGAATCAGTGACAGTGGCTATGTGGTCCCAAATCGGGGATTAAGGGGCTCTTTTCCAAGTTTAAAATGATTAACGTTCAACATTGGCCATGCTGTCAATGAAGCATGATTTGTGCCGCGTACAAACAACTGTTAACTCTGAGGATTACCACGCCACCTTCCTGTTCAAGTGAGCCGAGCACAGCAATGTGAGTCCAAAAATGTATTGTATGCTGCTTCATACATTATGTAATATGCCAGGGAGATATGTATACTGTAGCTAAGAGAGTAATACTAAGTGTATGTTGTGTAGTAAGATGTTAGCCCATGTGCCTCACCCTAATACTTTGGTCGATTTACCCCTCTTCATTTCGCCTACCATTCTGACTGTTCTACTGTAGCCTATAACCTGTTTTAGAGCAATGTAATCAAATCAAATTTTATTAGTCACAGGCGTCGAATACAACAGCTGTAGACCTTACAGTGAAATGCTTACTTATGAGCTCCTAACCAACAATGCAGTTTAAAAAAAATACGGATAAGAATAAGAGATAAAAGTAACAAGTAATTAAAGAGCAGCAGTAAAATAACAATAGCAAGACTATTTACAGGGGGTACCGATACAGAGTTAATGTGCGGGGGCACCGGTTAGTTGAGGTAGTATGTACATGTAGGTAGAGTTATTAAAGTGACTATGCATTGATGACAACAGAGAGTAGCAGTGGTGTAAAGAAGGGGGGGCAATGCAAATAGTCTGGGTAGCTATTTGACTGGATGTTCAGGAGACTTATGGCTTGGGGGTAGAAGCTTTTAAGAATCCTCTTGAACCTAGACTTGGCGCTCTGGTACCATTTGCCGTGCATTAGCAGAGAAAACAGTCTATGACTAGGGTGGCTGGAATCTTTGACAATTTTTAGGGCCTACCTCTGACACCGCTTGGTATAGAGGTCCTGGATGGCAGGAAGCTTTGCTCCAGTGATGTACTGGGCCGTTCACACTACCCTCTGTAGTGCCTTGCGGTCGGAGTCCAAGCTGTTGCCATACCAGGCAGTGATGCAAGCAATCAGGATGCTCTTGATGGTGCAGCTGTAGAACCTTTTGAGGATCTGAGGACCCATGCCAAATCTTTTCAGTCTCTTGAGGTGTAATAGGTTTTGTCGTGCCCTCTACATGACTGTCTTGGTGTGCTAGGGTTTCTGGGATGATGGTAATGATGAGAGCCATGACCAGCCTTTCAAAGCACTTGATGGCTACAGACGTGAGTGCTACAGGTTGGTAGTTATTTAGGCAGGTTACCTTAGTGTTCTTGGGCACAGGCACTATGGTGGTCTGCTTAAAACATGTTGGTATTACAGACTCGGACAGGGAGAGGTAAAAAATGTCAGTGAAGACACTTGCCAGTTGGTTCGCGCATGCTCGCAGTACACATCCTGGTAATCTGTCTGGCCCTGCGGCCTTGTGACATCGGCTGCGGAGAGAATGATCACACAGTCTTCCGGAACAGCTGGTGCTCTCGTGCATGTTTCAGTGTTATTTGCCTCGAAGCGAGCATAGAAGTACTTTAGCTCGTCTGGTAGGCTCGTGTCACTGGGCAGCTCTTGGCTGGCTTCCCTTTGTAGTCTGTAATGGTTTGCATGTCCTACCACATCCGACGAGCATCAGAGCCGGTGTAGTACGATTCGATCTTAGTCCTGTATTGAGGCTTTGCCTGTTTGATGGTTCGTCGGAGGGCAAAGCGGTATTTCTTATAAGCTTCTGGGTTAGAGTCCCGCTCCTTGAAAGCGGCAGCTCTAGCCTTTAGCTCAGTGCGGATGCTTAGATTTAGGCTACATAAGCCTACAAACAATCACAATATAGATAGTGTGGTCTACAGCTTATCATGAGATACTCTACCTCAGGCGAGCAATAGCTTGAGACTTCCTTAGATATCGTGCACCAGCTGTTATTTACAAAAATACATAGTCCGTCGCTCCTTGTCTTTCCAGACCCCGCTGTTCTATCCTGTTCTAATCATCGAATATTGTAAGTGCTTTCATTATCTGCTTATATGCCCCCTTTATTTATCCTATGGTTCTAACTTGGGGTACAGGGAGAGCACTGTAAGAACGGCGCATGTTCTGAATTCTGTCGCTGTACATTTCAAAAGTACTAAACAAATAGTTATATTGACTAATGCTACATCCGTCCAAGCGCGCTCATTGTCTTAATCGAAAATACGGATTTCCTCTTATCAGCTTGTCGTCCCCTTATGCCATAGTTTGTACATCTCAATTGTCATTAGAAACCACATTTGTTTAAGCAAGTCAGCCATATAAGCTATGTTTTTTTAAAAGGCAGTAAATGAGGCTGAGTGAACTGATAGTTACTGATAGCTCCGCTGATAGTTAGCTTATCATATATGCATAGTCACTTTTAACTATACATTCATGTACATACTACCTCAATTGGACCTTTTTTTACTGTTGTTTTTATTTCTTTACTTACCTATTGTTCACCTAATACCTATTTTTTGCACTATTGGTTAGAGCCTGTAAGTAAGCATTTCACTGTAAGGTCTACACCTGTTGTATTCGGCGCACGTGACAAATAAACTCTGATTTGATAAGTGTAGCAGTGGTAAGATGTTGGGATAGCTGTTGGGACAGCTTTATGTAGGCACTAACAGTTTGTGGACACGGTTTGTACCGTTATAGTGCAATTAATGTATTGTTTAGTGTTGTGTTGTGTAGTGGCTTTGCTGGAATGCATTCCACTGTATTCCAGCAAAGCATTCCATTCCTTTTTTTGTGTCTTATCAAGATTTACATGCTAAAATTGCCTCTGGTCCTTCCTAACTCAGTTGCTGGAAAGGAAGGAAACTGCTCAGGGATTTATTTCACCATGAGGCCAATGGTGACTTTAAAACAGTTACAGAGTTGAATGGCTGTGATAGGAGAACAACATTGTAGTTACTACACAATACTAACCTAAATGACAGAGTGAAAATAAGGAAGCCTCTACAGAATAAAAATATTTCTAAACATGCATCCTGTTTGGAATAAGGCACTAAAGTAAAACTGCAAAGAAATTAACATTATGTCCAGAATACAAAGCATTATGTTTGGGGCAAATTCAACACATCACTGAGTACCACTCTTCATATTTTCAAGCATGGTGGTGGCTGCATTATGTTATGGGTATGCTTGTCATCGGCAAGGACTAGGGAGTAAAAAAAATATTAAAAATATTGGAATAGAGTTAAACACAGGCAAAATCCTAGAGGAAAACCTGGTTCAGTCTGCTTTCCAACAGAGACAAATTCACCTTTCAGCAAGTTAATAACCTGAAACACAAGCCCGAATATAAACTCAGCAAAAAAATAAACGTCCTCTCACTGTCAACTGCGCTTATTTTCAGAAAACTAAATATTTAAATATTTGTATGAACATAACAAGATCCAACAACTGAGACATAAACTGAACAAGTTCCACAGACATGTGACTAACAGAAATTGAATAATGTGTCCCTGAACAAATGGGGGGTCAAAATCAAAAGTAACAGTCAGTATCTGGTGTGGCCACCAGCTACATTAAGTACTGCAGTGCATCTCCTCCTCATGGACTGAACCAGATTTGCCAGTTCTTGCTGTGAGATGTTACTCTACTCTTCCACCAAGGCACCTGCAAGTTCCCAGACATTTATGGGGGGAATAGCCCTAGCCCTCACCCTCCAATCCAAAAGGTCCCAGATGTGCTCAATGGGATTGAGATCCAGGCTCTTCACTGGCCATGGCAGAACACTGACATTCCTGTCTTGCAGGAAATCATGCACAGAATGAGCAGTATGGCTGGTGGCATTGTCATGCTGGAGGGTCATGTCAGGATGAGCCTGCAGGAAGGGTACCACATGAGGGAGGAGGATGTCTTCCCTGTAATGCACAGCGTTGAGATTGCCTGCACTGACAACAAGCTCAGTCCGATGATGCTGTGACACCGCCCCAGACCATGACGGACCCTCCACCTCCAAATCGATCCGGCTCCAGAGAACAGGCCTCTGTGTAACGCTCATTCCTTCGACGATAAACGCGAATCCGACCATCACCCCTGGTGAGACAAAAACGCGACTTGTTAGAGAAGAGCACTTTTTGCCAGTCCTGTCTGGTCCAGCGACTGTGGGTTTGTGCCCATAGGCGACTTTGTTTCCGGTGATGTCTGGTGAGGACCTGCCTTACAACAGGCCTACAAGCCCTCAGTTCAGCCTCTCTCAGCCTATTGCGGACAGTCTGAGCACTGATGGAGGGATTGTGCGTTCCTGGTGTAACTCGGGCAGTTGTTGTTGCCATCCTGTACCTGTCCCGCAGGTGTGATGTTCGGATGTACCGATCCTGTGCAGGTGTTGTTACACATGGTCTGCCACTGCACGGATGATCAGCTGTCCGTCCTGTCTCCCTGTAGCGCTGTCTTAGGCGTCTCACAGTACGGACATTGCAATTTATTGCCCTGGCCACAGTCCTCATGCCTCCTTGCAGCATGCCTAAGGCACGTTCTCGCAGATAAGCAGGGACCCTGGGCATCTTTCTTTTGGTGTTTTTCAGAGTCAGTAGAAAGGCCTCTTTAGTGTCCTAAGTTTTCATAACTGTGACCTTAATTGCCTACCGTCTGTAAGCTGTTAGTGTCTTAACGACCATTCCACAGGTGCATGTTCATTAATTGTTTATGGTTCATTGAACAAGGATGGGAAACAGTGTTTAAACCCTTTACATTGAAGATCTGTGAAGTTATTTGGATTTTTACTAATTATCTTTGAAAGACAGGGTCCTGAAAATGGGATGTTTTTTTGTTGCTGAATTTACACTGGAGTTGCTTACCAAGACGACATTGAATGTTCCTGGCCTAGTTACAATTTTCACATAAAAATCAGCTTGTAAGTCTATGACATTGCTAGCAATGACCAACAACCAACTTGACAGAGCTTGAAGAATTTTTTATAATAATGTGAAAATATTGTACAATTCAAGTGTGCAAAGCTCTTAGAGACTTACCCAGAAAGATTCACAGCTGTAATCGCTGCTAAAGGTGATTCTAACATGTATTGACTCAGGGGTTGTAATAAGTTATATAAGTGTTGTATTTTTCAAAAGATTTTTTTTTTTACTCATCTTAGAATTTTCCTTCCAATTTGACATTACAGAGTATGTTGTGTAGATCATTGACAAAAAATACAATTAAATCCATTTGAATCCCACTTTAACACCAATTTTCTGGGGAAAAATCTAGTTGTGTGAATACTTTCTGAAGGCACTGTATAATGATAATGTACTCTTGTGGAAAGGATGAGAAAGCGCACAGAGATTTCAGAGATGTATTCCTCCCAATAAAGAATAAAGCTGTTGAATTAAAAACCTTGACTTTTCATAAATATCCATCCATCTCAATACTACCTCTAGATTCCATAAGACATTAAGCCCCATGTTATTGAGACGTGTGTTTAAAACTAGAACATTGAACAGAGAACGATTCAGGATGTGTAGAGAAATGCAAAGCCAGCAGATGGTAAGCCTGGCTGTTCTGTGTAGGTCCTCCGTGATTATTTCTAGTAATAAACATTTAAAACATACAATAAAATAAAATTAATGTTTAGATCTGAGTGAGTTCATTGCATGAAAAGATGGAGTGAATTACAAAAATGTATGCACTCACTACTGTAAGTCGCTCTGGATAAGAGCATCTGCTACATTACTAAAATGTAAATGTAATTACATATCAACATTTGTCAACATCCACACTATTCACAGTTCTATGTCTGACACTACAGATGATTCATATTGGATCCTGTAGGTCCCGTTGATCCATTCAAAAAGTGTGGATCCACTCAGCCTGAGAGAGTAATGTTAGGGTCTGGGTGAGGGGGTCAGAGGTGGTTGAGTCAGGGGTCAGGGCAGGGGTCGTTGTCCAAAGTTCTAATGATGATGATCTGCTCCATGTCTTCAACAGGGTAGGCTGGATCACAGTGGGAGAGTGGGGAAGAGAAGGAGGAGGAAGATGTACGCAGCTGTTCCACTAGAACACTGAGAGGGTTTGGGCTCAAGTTAGGGGTCGTTGGTTCAGGGTTGTCTGGCTCCTCGAGGTCAGGGTTGCCTGGCTCCTCGAGGTCAGGGTTGCCTGGCTCCTCGAGGTCAGGGTTGCCTGGCTCCTCGAGGTCAGGGTTGCCTGGCTCCTCAAGTTCATCTGGCTCCTCATGGTCAGGGTTGTCTGGCTCCTCGAGGTCAGGGTTGTCTGGCACCTCGTACATGGGGCTGGGGGCATCGCGGGAGATTAGCCCCTGGTGGTCGATAGGAATGTTGTGGAGGAGAGCCCCTTCTGGAACCTCCACTGTAACTGGAGAACACACACACAGGTTAACATAGACATAGATGGCCAAAAGGATAAGTTGACACACACACACACACCTCACCTAAGTGTTGTCTCTCTTGGTGTTTCTTCAGGCTGCTCAGGCCAGCGTAGGTGTTTCCACACAGCTCACATGTCACACGCTGCTTAACAGCTGGGTCTCCACCTACACACTCGCCGCACGGCACACACACACACAAATCTTTCCCCATTCTCTACAACTAGGGCCAGGAGTCTTTCCTGGTCAAGTCGCATGGTCTGGAAAAACTCAGAGAAACATCTCAATATCAACTCCTATCCATCGCTTCCATCTTCTACCTTCTTCCTGCTACACTTCTATACGGTCCCTTCTCCCATCCTCTATTCTTTACCTACATCTCTCTCCTCTTCCTAGTGACTCTCTTCATCCTGTGTTTCCTCTCCACTCCAGGACAGGTGCCCTTCTAGAACACAGTAGATCTACACAACTAACAGACAGTGATTTGTTTGACATCTGGACACTTGGTGCTTGTCATCTTTTCCCTTGGATAGATTTATATATTCAAAGTGGTTGGTTCTCACGTGTGTGTGTGTTTGGTAGACTCACCGTTGTGGATGTGGGAGTGTTTGTTGAGTTCTCGTTTGGTAATGAAGGCCTTCTGACACACCAGACACTCGTGTGTAGCTTCACCTGGAAAACACACAGAAACGCAGACACGCGCACACACACACACACACGTCAGAGAATACAGGGACCCATGCTCACACACACACCATCAAGACAAATTTAACTGGTAATGTTTCTCTTTGCTTCAGTGTGTTACCTGTGTGTTTGCGTTTGTGTGTGATGAGAGAGGAAGAGACGGAGAAGGCCATCCCACAATTGTCACATTGGTAAGGTTTTTCTCCGGTGTGGCTTCTCATGTGATAGGTCAGAGTGCTGGCCTGGGCAAAACCCTTCCCACACTGTTCACACACATACGGCTTCTCTCCACTGTGCTTCCTATATGGACACACGCACAGATAAATAGATACACACAAATAGGTCTTCTCTCCACATACGCACGCACACCCAGACACATACAGTCCTACCTGCAGTGTATCTTGTAGTTAGATGAGGTAGCGAACTGCAGCCCACATTGTTCACAGGTGTAAGGTTTCTCTTCTCCGTGGTACATTCGACAGTGAGCCACCAACTGACACTTCTGGGCAAAACCCTTGTCACACTGAGAACATGCAAACGGCTTCTCTCCTAGAAAGGCAGAGAGACAGTTAGGGTGTCTCACACCTGTATGTGTATGCGGAGGTGTGTGTGTGTCTTACCTGTGTGTATGCTAGCTGTGTGTGTGTCTCACCTGTGTGTATGCGAAGGTGAGTCTTGAGCTGGTTTCCTTGTGTGAAGGCTCGGTTACAGAAGAGACACTGGAAAGGTTTCACTCCTTTATGGATCCTCATGTGTCTCCTAAGACTACTGATCTCAGAGAACTCTTTGTTACACTCAGCACACACCGGCTTCTCTTTCACCTGTTGGTTCTTCAACCCAGCCTTCCCCTCATCCCCCTCTCCATCGCTCGATCTGTTCTCCTTCAGTTTCCCTCTTCCTCTCCCGCTCTTCACTCCTCTCCTCTCTCCACTGCTCCTCTTTTGTCTCTTGACAGGTTTCAATGATGAAGGGCTGAGGTCTGTCTCATTCTCCTCAACGATCTGAAGGTCTGACTTCATTAACAACAGATCCCTCCTCATTCCTCCTCCCCTCCCTCTCCCTCTCCCCCTTCCCTTGCCTCTCCCCCTGCCCCTGCCCCTCTGAGGCTGGGGGACTGTTGTGTCATCTTGGGTGTCGTCATGGCTAGGTGATGTTAGGTTGCGAGGCAAGGTTTGGTTTCCAGGTGAGGTCTGGTTGCGAGGTGTGGCCTTGGGCTTTCTTCCCTTCCTCTTCCTCGCTCCTCTTCGGGGGGATGTTGGGGGGCTTGGGGAGGGAGGGGTGTACTCTGGATCTCCCCGCTCATCTTCCTCCCCCTTCTCTCCTTCCCTCTCCTCCTCCCTCTCTACCGAGCCCCCTCCAGAAACGCAGAACAAGGGCTTGAACGCCTCTGGGCTGGGGGGTGAGGGTAAACAATGGTGGGAGGGGGTAGGTGAGGTTGACTCTATCCTCGTCTCCTGTTGGCTGTCAGTCTTGTCTTTCAGGTGACGCTCCGCCTCCCTCATCCCCAGGAACACCGCCGCTCCCAGCACGGCCTCTGACCCCTCACTGTTATCATGGCAACCACAGATAAACAAGAGATCAATAACAAAAACAGATTAACAACAGATTAACAACAATATACAGTTGAAGTCAGAAGTTTACATACACTTAAGTTGGAGTCATTAAAAAACTCATTTTTCAACCACTCCACAAATTTCTTGTTAACAAACTATGGTTTTGGCAAGTCGGTTAGGACATCTACATGACACAAATAATTTTCCCAACAATTATTTACAGACAGATTATTTCACTGTATCGCAATTCCAGTGGGTCAGAAGTTACATACACTAAGTTGACTGTTCCTTTTAAACAGCTTGGAAAAATCCTGAAAATTACATCATTGCTTTAGAAGCTTCTGCTAGGCTAATTGACATCATTTGAGTCAATTTGGGGTGTACCTGTGGATGTATTTCAAGGCCTACCTTCAAATTCAGTGCCTCTTTGCTTGACATCATGGGAAAATCAAAAGAAATCAGCAAAGACCTCAGAAATAAAATGGTAGTCTGGTTCATCCTTGGGAGCAATTTCCAAACGCCTGAAGGTACCAAGATAACCTGTACAAACAATAGTACGCAAGTATAAACACCATTGGACCACGTAGCCTTCATAACGCCCAGGAAGGAGATGGGTTCTGTCTCCTAGAGATGAACGTACTTTGGTGCAAAAAGTGCAAATCAATCCCAGAACAACAGCAAAGGACCTTGTGAAGATGCTGTAGGAAACAGATACAAAAGTATCTATATCCACAGTAAAACGAGTCCTATACTGACATAACCTGAAAAGGCCCCTCAGCAAGGAAGAAGCCACTGCTCCAAAACCACCATAAAAAAGCCAGACTACGGTTTGCAACTGCACATGGGGACAAAGATCGTACTTTTTGGAGAAATGTCCTCTGGTCTGTTGAAACAAAAATAGAACTGTTTAGGCCATAATGACCATCGTTATGTTTGGAGGAAAACGGGGAGGCTTGCAAATCAAAGAACACCATCCCAACCGTGAAGCACAGGGGTGGCAGCATCATGTTGTCACAAAATAGATGGCATCATGAGGGAGGAAAATGATGTGAATATATTGGAGCAACATCTCAAGACATCAGTCAGGAAGTTAAAGCTTTATCGCAAATGGGTCTTCCAAATGGACAATGACCCAAAGCATACTTCCAAAGTTGTGGCAAAATGGCTTAAGGACAACAAAGTCAAGGTATTGGAGTGGCCATCACAAAGCCCTGACCTCAATCCTATAGAACATTTGTGGGCAGAACTGAAAAAGCGTGTGCGAGCAAGGAGGCCTACAAACCTGACTCAGTTACACCAGCTCTGTCAGGAGGAATGGGCCAAAATTCACCCAACTTATTTTTTTATTTTGTACCTTTATTTTACTAGGCAAGTCAGTTAAGAACAAATTCTTATTTTCAATGATGGCCTAGGAACAGTGGGTTAACTGCCTGTTCAGGGGCAGAATGACAGATTGTCGGAAGCTTGTGGAAGGCTACCCGAAACATTAGTTAAACAATTTAAAGGCAATGCTACCAAATACTAACTGAGTGTATGTAAACTTCTGACCCACTGGGAATGTGATGAAAGAAATAAAAGCTGAAATGAAAATTCTCTCTACTATTATTCTGACATTTCACATTCTTAAAATAAAGTGGTGATCCTAACTGACCTAAGACAGAATTTTTACTAGGATTAAATGTCAGGAATTGTGAAAAACTGAGTTTAAATGTATTTGGCTAAGGTGTATGTAAACTTCCAACTTCAACTGTAGTATCCTACATAGCACAGGAGTTTGGTGGCACCTTAATTTGGGAGGACGGGCTCATAGTAATTGCTGGAATGGAATAAAAGGAATGGTAATTGAACTCATCAAACACATGCTTTCCATGTGTTTGATACCATTCCATTCACTCCATTCGGCCCTCAGCAGCCTCCTGTGATACATAGTTATTGTGATGGTATGATGGTGGTGTAGTCGTATTATACAAAGGGAGCAGTAGGGGCGCTTACACACCTTTTGATTTGATGAATAGTATTGTCACACCTATTGCTAAATTAGCTTTGTACACATGAGTGTAGTGATGTACCTACCTGTCAGTGTGTAGTTCTCCAGAATAGATGTATTTCAGCAGGGTGTCCAGGGCCTGCTCACTGACAAACTCCGGGTTAAGTGTCGTGACCAGGTGACCTCTGTCAGGCAGTGCGGAGAAGAACCCGCTGAATGCCGCCAGGACATTACGGTGCGCTCGGAACAGCGTGTCGCCCACGACGACCGTGATGTCACAGAGAACGTTGCTTTCCCGCTGCCAACGCAGCTGCTCCAACAGGTGCTCGCTGTGGGCCAGCTGTGACATTTCTGCTTCCGGGTTCACGCTGGGGTCAAACTGCAGGGAGGGGAATTAATTTCAATAGGGTTGTTTTTTAACTAACAGTGCAATACCTTTTCTCTTAGGTCTTTATGGCAGAGGAGGTAGTGTGCTTGTAAGGTTGTTGCTGTTTAATTTGAGTAATTTTCTACTAACAGTGCAGGCTAGGACAGGGCCAACCTCAGACTGCCAGTATCTGGACTAAACGAATTATATATCCTCATGGATTCTTGAAGAATAACTTAGAAATGCCTCAGGAGCTTAGTTCAACTGTCATACCCCATCAGAACCCAAAATATAAGCTTGTTTAACTCCAATGTTTGTAAACATTGTAAATATAAATGGTCAGTCCTTGCATTCATATTCCTATGAATTTGAGAGAGGTTACATTTCTCCAGGTCCAGCCCTCATCTGTTTACCAAAACATTCTTAATGTTTAAACAGTCCATCTTTTCTCTCCCAAAATAATAATAGCTTATCCATCTACCATTCTAGTTCTTTACTTCTCTATCCCTCAGCAGGATACACATAACACATTTACATAAATACACATGTACTCACCCTTTATAATAATGTTATTGTTTGGTTGAAAGTGTGTATCAGGTGCTCAGTTGGGATAAAAAATTAGTGATGGAAATGAATACACAATTACAACCGCAACACTCATCTCATCGAACAGTTTAGCCAACGTTACGAAAATAAAAGTTCCTCAGTTCCATGGCTAACTGCCCTACAGCTAACCGCGAAAATCAGATCTATTGAACCATTACTGATATATCAATTTTATTGTGAATCATTCTGATGCTATAATTAGAATTGTACATTAAGATCAACGTTTATAAAGCTTGAAACCATTTTATTTATCTTAAGTTTTGATTTCGCGGATATGATCGCGCTGATACTGTTAATAACAAAGCGCTCTTATTTCGAAATGCGACGAGGAGCGCGATAAACTAGCGAAGTTAGTCAATTTTCAAATGACTGGGCATTCAGGAGGGTAACCACATAGACAAATATAACATTAAAAACATATGACATGTAGAAATAGAGCACATAGACGGATTTAAATGTGTAAAATGAAAATACCGTATTTTATAATCCCTTTGACTAAGTAGCCATTTTCAGATGACGTCAGACCACGACCTAAATCCACTGCTCAGGTCTCGCGTTGTTTGACAATATACATTAAAACCTTTATATGAAGTGGAAAGGCAAACTGGATAGTTTCTTTATTGAATAGAAATCATATTTACAATCCAAACAGGGACGTGACAGTGCGTTTATTTAGTACTGTACAGAACAATCTCTACCTTCTTGCCCTTTGTGTTGTTGTCTGTGCCCAACTACGTTTGTACTGTTCTGTGCTGCAAACACGGAACCCAAACCGGCTGCGCGCGTGCGCCATCGTGCATAAATGTATTTTGTCCCACCACACCAAACGCGATCACGACACGCAGGTTAAAATATCAAAACAAACTCTGAACCAATTACATTAATCTGGGGACAGGTCGAAAAGCATTAAACATTATGGCAATTTAGCTAGCTTGCTGTTGCTAGCCAATTTGTCCTGGGATATAAACATCGAGTTATTTTACCTGAAATGCACAAGGTCCTCTACTCCGACAATTAATCCACACATAAAACGGTCAACCGAATCATTTCTTGTCATCTCACCTCCTTCCAGGCTTTTTCTTCTTTGAACTTATATGGTGATTGGCATCTAAACTTTCCCAGTATTACCACTACTACCGGCAACACAGTTCATCTTTCAATCACCCACGCGGGTATAACCAATGAGGAGATGGCACGTGGGTACCTGCTTCTATAAACCAATGAGGAGATTGGAGAGGCAGGACTTGCAGCGCGATCTGCGTCACAAATAGGACCGACTTCTATATTAGCCCTTGGCAACGCAGACATGCACAAGCAGTGTGGATGCAATAATTGAATAACATAGATTTCTAAATTTATTTAGCAACGCTCGCGTTAGTCAAGGTATTACATGTGTTGCTGCCATGTTGTGTCGCTACCTGTCTTGATGTGTGTTTTGTCCTATATTTGTAATCCCAGCCCCCATCCACGCAGGAGGCCTTTTGCTAGGTTGTCATTGTAAATAAGAATTTGTTCTTAACTGACTTGCCTATTTAAAATAAGGGTTAAATAAAAATAAAGCAATGTAGTGAAATAACAAAAAAATATAAAAACATGAACATTGAGTCCAACCTTTAAATGTAATTTAGCTAATCTTCATAAAGCTAAAAAAGAAACACATTGTAAAATAAACTCTACCGTTTCCCTTTATTAAAATACAACCAGTTGTCCATGTATGATGCAGTATTCAGTTTTATTTAGTTAACAACAGCATAGCAGCCTGGGAGGGTTGAAGATCAGGGTTGGTGGGTTGGGGTTTGATTAGTGTGTGTGTGTGTGTCAGTAGTATGTATGTATGTATGTATGTATGTATGTATGTTACAGAGGAGGAAGGCCTATGTGGTGCACGTTGCAGTATGGCTGTATGAGGTATCTGGCAGTAGACCAGAGGGTATCGGTGCAGCTGAGTCCAGTACAGTGGTCGTAGCAGCCAGGGACCATGGAGACCAGCACACCCAGAGGAGCCAGGAAACCCAGGGTGAAACCTCCTGCTGCCTTTACACCTCCCACCAGATCTGACCACACACATCTCTTCTCCTGTAACAGCTGTTTCTCCTCTTTCTCATCTCTTTCTATCCTCTCCTCCACTCTCTGCTTCTCCTCTTTCTCTACCCTCTCCTCCTGCACCTCCTCATCAGAGGACTCATCCTGGGATAGGAAGTGAACACATACATTTCGCAACAGAGCATCTCCCCAGTGTGTGTGAAGGCAGCCTGCCTCCCAGCCAAGTCCTACCAAACCCTAAGCACACACTGTCCATGTAGTACTACCTGATCACCACACAGTGAAGACAACACTACAGACAAGCATTTCTGCACTTTGGGGAAAGATGTGGAAAGAGTGATCTGTCATATGTTGTTTGTATGCAACCCACCATCCTACGTGGCAGTAGACCCATTTCCTCTGCTAGAGAGATGGAGCGCTGAGTGGCTGCAGACAGAGTCCCATCTAACGCCATGTAACGCCCCTCTCCTCCATTACTAAAGACAGAGAAAGAGCGAGGGAAAGACAGGGGGAAAGAGAGAGAGGCTATTACAAAGAACATGCCAAAATTAGAGAGTGATGCGTGAGGGATGTTATGATTGAGTGTGTGTGTGGTTACACTAGGGCCTCTGCCAGTTGGCTCTCCAGATCTTTCATTTTCTCCTTCAGATCCTGAGAACAGAGAAACACACACAACATAAAGCCCACAGTGTGTATCAGTTAGATGTGTGAGCGTGTGAGGTCAACATCAGGCATATGTAAAATGTGTGTGTTGTACCTGTGCGATGGAGGAGTACTCTGTGAGGGACTGCTCCAGCTGCTCAATAACTAAGTCCTTCTGTAGGAGAGACACACAAAGAGATGTTGGGCACTGGCCAGCCAGCTAATAGACTGCAATGGACCCAATTTAAACTGGCAAGCCATGTGGCATGTCTAAAGAACATCTGTTACATTTATTGGGTATTTAGGGCATATTTGAAATGTAAACATTATTTTCAATATGTAGTTATCACATACCTTATGTATGACCTCATACCTCTGATCCAGGGTGAGTCTGCTCTCCTCTAGCCGTAGCTGTTTCACACACACACACACACACACACAGTTAATAGTTGGGCAGGAACAAAAGCGTGTGGCCTACCAGGACCAATCACCCCCTTGTGATCTGGCGGAAGGACCGCAATCACCCCGTGATCTGGCGGAAGGACCTCAATCACCCCCATGTGATCTGGCGGAAGGATATCAATCACCCCCCATGTGATCTGGTGGTATCAGATGATATCCGAGGGTGTATGTGTGCTACCTGTAAGGCCTGTAGAGCCTGGCTGAGGTCAGCAATCTTCTTCTTGTCAGTGGCTCTATCTGGTATAATACGGGACATCTAAGGGAGAGAGAGAGAGAGAGAGAGAGAGCAGAACAGCTCAGTGATGTTTTGAGGACAACAAATTAATATGATGTATCCATATTGGCTAGCCAGTGAAATGTTCAGTTTGTCTGTTCTAACAGGGTCAAAGGTCAAGGCTCAGTGAGGTCATCATACCTCACTGCCAATGGTCTCGATCTGGTCTCCCAAAATGTCCTTCTCTTTCTCCTGCCGGGACAAGGGATGAAAACAACATCAGTTTATCAACGCTCTACATCTTTCCTAGGCACTTCCTACTGACCAATTAGCTCAGTTGATGAGATGATTGGTCAAATCAGGTGTGTTCGGTTGCCTGGTTTTATTTGTCATGTATATGGTTTCTTGGTTATTATTGCTCTACACCACTTCCTGGTAACCCACCAGTTGTTTGATGTAGGCCTCCAGGTTGCCCATAGCGCCGTCCTTCTCAGCTGATAAGCTCCGGATCTCCTCCAGCTCATCCATCAGCTGCTCTGCATCATGGATCGACTGCTTCATCCTGACAAACACACATAAATAATGATGAACATTTTGATTGATGGTTACATTTAACCAGGTTGTGCAGTGCAGTGTGTCTGCATGGTTGCTACTGTTACCCTTTAACTTGGTTGCGCAGTGCAGCGTTCTCAGTGCGTAGCAGTGTGTTGTTGTCATCGGCTAACTCCACTGTTCTCTGCAGCTCTGAGTTCAATTGCTTTAGTCTGCTTCGGGAATACACCAACTCTGCTAGAACATCACTCCTCTCCTCTGCACTCCTACAACACACGTTAGAAAGTAGTAAATACACCAACTCTGCTATCACAACAGTACTAGGGCAGGCAATGGGAGTTGTCTGGGGCACTCACAGGTCTGCAGAGTTGAGGATCCTCTCCTCCTCTGACAAGTACAGCCTTACAAACTCGTCATTTTGCTTCTTCTCTGAAACACACAAAACATCATTACAGACACAAATGCTAAAAAACTCCCCTAATACACACACCATGTGATTTGAATTTGATGTAAAGAGCAGCCATAACAGATAGACTCACCTTCATAATCATTGCCATTATCTTCCACTGACCTAAACACACACAGACATAGAACACACTAAATATAAGTGTGGACACACAGATATGAGCAGATAGATGTAGACTACTACAGCAATAACTGTGTGTGTTCACCTTAGCTGGTCTGAGCTGGTATACATATCACTCCACCTGGGTCCCCCTGGTGCTACAGGAAAGAGGAGAGAAAGGACCAAGAGTTACCAATACGTCACTGATGTGTAAATGAATCTGACTACTAGCTGCATGTTTGGAACCTCAAGAGCCATAGAGAGGAAGAATCAGAATTGGAAAGAATGGCAGATTGTCCGACCAGTCGACTCTCACCAGTAGAAGAGGGCGTGACCACTAGTCCTCCCTCATCCTCCCATTGACCTTCCTCGGCATGCCCCTGGTACCAGCCCCACCGTTCATCCTCCCAATGCCGTTGCCCGCGGTGAGCGTTGAGGAGAGCCGGGAGGTCGAGCACCGAGCATGATGTCACACCGTGGGAGCCACAGCCCAGTAGACCCAGCTGCTGCAGCTGTCCCGCCTACATTAGAACCACAACTTCGTTAGGAAAGGCTTTAAGTCTACATACACAACTCTCAAAGAGCTAACAAATTACTATAAGCAAAACAATAGCAGTCTAGTACAGTATTCAGGTGAGCTTTATTGACATTAAACTGAAATAACCCAATGTTGCCAAAGCAATAAAAAAGGACATTGAAAAAAACATTTGTTGGCAGAATATGAACATATTCTAGCTACAGACTTCTAGATATTACCTCAACGGGGAAGGAGACGGTCCTGCGCAGCATTCTCCCTCAAAGCCCCAATGCCACTGGAAATCTGTCCACCTTGAGAGAGAATCAGAACATTTCACGCTATTTCTAGGATTCAGTGTCGTTTAGTCAGCTCTACTGATAAAGTATAGTGGTATAATTTGCAATAAAATAAAGTATGGAGGTAAAGGCAGGTAAGTCACTAGCTATATACTTGGAAAGCTACACAATGTCTGAGCTTGAAAAAGAATGCCAAATAAGTTCAGCGGGCGTTTATGACGTCGGAGTATAAACATCGCCTTGATGTCGTCACACTAGCTAACAAAGGACAAGCCTCCAAAGGCTAAGCTAAGTAGCTAGCTAGCTGTCCTTTTCAACAGTCTGAAAGCGAACAACTGATGTGTTTTAGCTAGGAAAATGTATTCAATTTCAGTTTTCAGCTACTTTCATAGCAATGTTGTTACTTTTCTCTTAGTTAGCTAAGCTAACTTTTAGTAAACGTTAGCTCAGGATCGCAAACTGGTTACCTAACACTGTTAGCTACCTAACCTAGCAATCTAATGAATATGCTTCCATCAATTAGCTAACAGTGATGTAATATATTATTGGCCGATTCAAGTATTTGTTGATTAAATACAATTATTTTAACTATCTAGCTAATTATTCCAGTTCCATGTAACTACCCCACTCTACTCCTCTGTCTTTCTCACCAAACGACGGTGGTCCACTGCCCAGGGCACAAGCAACTCAACATCTAGCCAATCAGTGCTCGGTTTCATTATTGTCGACTCACTTGACTGATCACCCACCTCAGCAATCACCTGTCCAGTAGTAATACATTTTGGCCAAGCACTTTACACTCTTTTACGACTTAGAAGTTTTTCTAGATTTCTAAAGTTTTCATAGACTAGCTTCTACGCTCGGTCGACCACAATTTAATGGACTGCCTGAGTTGGACATCGTGCAGTATTGTAGAAGTTTTCAACATTGCCAATATTTTCACATGATCTGGTGTAACCCATGTCGGATTGTTGTGTTAACATATTAAAAACGCATAGGCCTTCTGTGTATCATGTCCATACAGACCTCAGTCAAATATTTGTATAACTAACCCAAGAATAGTCCAATAGGAGCAAATTAATCATAGTGAGCACAACACACCAGTGGAGGTTCTAGACCCTTTCAACTGGGGCAAGATGGGGCCAGTTGTACTGTTAGAGGGCCAGTTACATTAGACGTTATTGTTGTTATATCGTTTTCTTCACTTCATTGCAGGCATTAGTAGGCAAAAGACCATGTCCCTCTAGTAAATGTGTGGATTTAATTAGAGTTCCACGTTGCCACTGTCTAATAACGGATGTAAAAAAAGAACGATAGCAAAAATTTGTTATGCAAAAATTATTTCATACTCCACATTTAGGGGGGCCACAAGGGGGTCCAAAATTGTTGTCACAGGGGCACTGGCCCCCCCTGCCCACCCAGTGCAACACACAGGGAGGTGGCAGAGCTGGTGAGACCCTGTTGGCGCGTTCTAACATTTATTTTTATATTTTCGTTAGGGAACGCCTTGTCTGTGAAGTGCGCATGTGCAATAACTCAATTCGCCCTTCTAAACAACGCAATTTTTTGAAAATTTGCCCAAGGGTAAAGTCTACATAACGCAGTCCACTCTGTTTATTATTTAAACTGTATGGAGATCAAATGTTTCATCGATGAGAAAATGTGCAGGATGTCGGGCAAAATCCATCTAGCTCCGTCTTGTCCCACTGTCGGCCACTGGGCTTCCTCTCGTCACCGTATTTGGTAGTGAATGGAAACGCCAACCGGATGCTTCACATTTATACATCCAGTTAAATGTCTGGCTAATAATTGTTCTATCTGTGCCTCAGAAATGCCTCAAAGAAATGCCCTGTAGGCCTACATACTGCCCGCAGGCTACCCCTGTAAACACACACGCACCCCTGTTCAAACAAGTGTTTGATGTAGTTTGTCAATAAGGCAGTCCTTAATTCCAAAGGTAAAAAAAAGAAGTCCCACACATACATAAACAGCTCACAGGTCCTGAACTAGGAGGGAGTGTGAATAGGAGAGCAGCATTTTCAGCTTATTCATTCAAAAGAGAAACAGGTTTTAAACCATGTAGGCCTTTATGTGGCCATTGCCTTGAACCAGATTTAAATGTAATGCATAAGGGTGATTCCTCACGAAACAGGACATAAGAAGACCATGATTTGGGGGATTTTCACAAAATGTATTCCATAGATGGGTCCTTTGGAGGAAGGATTGTTGACATATATTTGACATGTATTTTAAAGCATTATTGAGAAATAATTAATTGAAGTTTGAATATTTGTGACATTTTGGCCTTACCCATATAAATCTCCATAATATTTAATCTGTAGGTGCTACAAAGCAGAAATTGGTGTCACATGAAGCTTTACTGTTTGCTCTGTAATATGAGTAGTATATTGATTTCAATATTAATTTTCTTGCATTTATTTATTAATATATAAAAATATAAACATGAATGTTGGCTAAAGTTTCAATATATTGTTGATCATAAAATAGCCTACTCTATAGATCCAGTGGGATCTCTGCTACTTTTAGAGTTATGACCAAGCGTTACCAACAGAATGAATGTGAAAATGGGTTAAAAATGGTCGCCCTCTGCTGGTGATTTGAAGGATGTGTTATGAAGTAAAAGGAGAGCTGTATATATATATATATATATATATTTATATATATATATATATATATATATATATGTTTTAGAGCGCTGTGTGATCATGTTAACATCTCGTTTCTCCAAGAGAGCTGAGTGGCTGCTGACTGGGAAAATATGCAGCCTTTGCAGGTACTGTGTGTCTATGTCTGTGTATGTGAGTGTATATGTATTAATTACACAGTAGTCTCAATTCCATCTCAATTACCACTGACATTATGTGTGAGATTGCTGTGTGTTTTGTGTCTGATCCTGTGTTTATGTGGCTAGGTACTGTGTGTTGTCCTGGTCACCGTAGCGGTTGCACATGCTCAGACCGTTCACCTGGGAAGATGCCCCACGCCCCCCAGTTCAACAGGACTTCAACGTCACCAAGGTAACTGCAGACGCATGCTCACAAGCGCAAGCACACACAATCAGTGGTAATCGAGATGGAATTTATCACACATTAACACACACACTGTCAGTGGTAATTTAGATGTAATTTATCCCCCACACACAAAGTAAAAAAGTCATAGTAACTCGAAATAACTTCTAGATGGTGTGTGTCAATACCTGGGCAGATGGTATGAGGTAGAGAAGCTGCCTGCTGTATTTGAGAGAGGAAAGTGCCAACAGGCCACGTACTCACTACTCCGCAATAGAACACATACACTCACATCACAGACTGTATGAAGTCAGTCAAATCATAAACATGAACACTCATAACCAGATCTTCTTCAAAGGTGCGATGTGGTCCCAGTCCCAGTCCCAACCACAACTAGCTCCTATCCCCAAACCAACCCTAGCCCTTAACCCCTACCTCACCTGTCTCTCTGTGTGTGTCTAGGTTTACCAGGTGATCCATACTTGGTTCTGTCTACAGACTACAGTGGTTTCTCTCTGGTCTACTCCTGCACAGACTTCCTTACCAATTTCTAACAAAATATGATTTTGGAATTGACTGCTGTAGTTGAATCCATTGATTCTCAATAAAGTTTTGTAATGTGAATTGATTTATTAGGTCTGTTCCGTCGACTTTGCCTGGATTGTTTCCCGGACACGATCGTTGCCAAGTGATGTCATCAGCCGTCTCCATGGTGCCCTGGAGGCCATCGGTGTCGACCTCAGATGCCTCACAGTGTCAGACCAGACGGGCTGCAAAACTGTGGCCTGAGAACAAACAAGCACACAGTTTAGTAACTGTAACTACACTCTGAAAAAATTGTTACAAAAGGGTTCTTTGGCTGTCCCCATAGGAGAACCCTTTTTGGTTCCACGTAGAACCCTTTTGGGTTCCATGTAGAACCCTCTGTGGAAAGGATCCTACATGGAACCCAAAAGGGTTCTACCTGAAACCAAAAAGGGTTATCCTACAGTCCCAGTCTGTATTAAATAGAACGTGCCCACCCGTGGGAAAAACAACCCGTGGTTACCTTGGTTACCCTATTTGCTCACAGCAAAAACTTGACCTTTTTCAAATGCAATTTTCTTGTTGTCTGCTTGTTTTAGACAATTACAAAACAACATTTAAGAAAAGCCTATTGAGTCCACTGGTCCTACTCACAGAGAACTACCCTACGCCTTGACCTATTTCTCCCCTCTCTCTCCAGATGAAATCCTACGACCGCCCGACATCCTGCCCACTTGACCCCATCCCCTCATCCCTTCTCCAGACCATCTCTGGAGACCTTCTCCAATTCCTCACCTCATCAACTCATCACTGACCACAGGATGCATCCCTCTCTGACTTCAAGATGGCCAGAGTTGCTCCCCTCAAGAAACCAACACTCAACCCCTATGAAGTCAAAAACGACAGACCGGTATCCCTTTTCCCCCAACCAAAACCCTTGAGCGTGCTGTTTCTGACCAACTCTCTAGTTATCTCTCTCAGAACAATCTTCTTGACTCTAACCAGTCAGGCTTCAAGGCGGCTCACTCAACTGGGACCGCTCTTATCTGTGTCACAGAGGCTCTCTGCCTTTCCAAATCTCACACCACATGCTCGCACTGTTTCCCCCAGGGCAGTTTTAGGCACTCTTTTCTCTATACATTAAATCACTTGGATCTGTCATATCTTCACATGGTCTCTCCTATTATTGCTATGTGGATGACACTTAACTACTCTTCTTCTCCCCTTTCTGACACTCAGGTGGTGACACACATCTCTGCGTGTCTGGCAGACAACTCCGCTTGGATGTTGGCCCACCACCTTAAGCTCAACCTAAAGGGAAGGCCTGCCTGCTCCAAGACCTCTCCATCACGGTTGACAACTCCTTGGTGTGACCCTGGACAACACCATCATTCTCTACAAACATCAAAGCAGTGACTTGCTCCTGCAGGTTCATCCTCTACAACTAGGGCTTTTGCATTGACTGTATCACAGCCACACCGGCAGTCACAAACCTTTGGTCACTGTAATCTCATCCAAAACTGTGCAAATGAATGGCACTGATGGGTAGCCTAGCCTAGCCTAGCAAACGGTCCTTGCACTCAGCTATTGTCACTCTAATCAATCCCTAAACACTTCATGATTTAATACATTTACATTTGAGTCATTTAGCAGACACTCTTATCCAGAGCGACATACAGTAGCGAATGCAAACATTTTCGTACTGGTCCCCCGTGGGCATCGAATCCACAACCTTGGCGTAGCAAGCGCAATACTCTATCAACTGAGCCACACAAAATGGTGATTGGAGTTAGAGCTGCCGTTCCCAAATTGACACGGGATATCCACAGACTCAATATGCATAAATGAATTGCTAAAACCCGTTCCGAAAGGACCTAAAGTACAACCGGTCCGATCCGAGAGAGAGAGAGAGAGAGCAGCTGTTGGCTACAAGGGAGCGGAGGCTGTGCGGTGTGTGTGAATAAGATACGGGAGGCTCAGTGCACAGTAGCAGGCAGAGAGACCGCAACCATTTATCTCGTGCTAGACTAACTTCTTGATAGTTATTTATCACCCCATCTGATAACATAGCACCTGTCTTGACAGTATCAAACCGAGAGAAGCTACCTAACTAGGCTAATGGAAGCTAGCCATAACGTTATTTCTCACCGTCCTACAGTTAGCGTACACATAACAACAACTCCATTCAGATTATAGCCTAAATTGTAGCCTACTTGTTGGCGTTTGGTCATCGGAGCCTTTCTTTCTCATTTCACTTTTAATTATTTGATTTTAATTCCATCTTCCATTGATTAGATCTCCCCTAACTTGCTTGCCACAAGAAGAGCAGCAATGCAATTCTCTTTCTCTCCGCCTCAAGAGCTTGGGAAGTATCAGAGCGCATATACCTTTTATCAATTTTCTCTCTCTCCATATCATCAATATTGAGTCGCATCATGCAGTACTTATGTTTTGATTTCTAAGACATTCCCAGGTTTATAGGCCTATCACAACTAAATACTTTTATTTGGATGGTGTAGGCTATATTACATGGATTTATCCGACTTTTAAAAATGTAGATGTTCCAAAGGCACGCATCAGCAGCATGTATGCGTGGATGCTTAACATGATTATATTAATTATTTTTCATGACAATGAATGGCTGGATCCCGCTTGTGCCATCATACCCCTGCAATATATCCAGAATGCCGCAGGCCGCCTGGTGACCACCCTAAATTCTCCCACGTAACCCCGCTCATCCGCACACTCCACTGGCTTCCAGTCGAAAGCTCGCATCTTCTTCAAGACCCTGGTGCTTGCCTACAGAGCAGCAAGTGAACTGCACCTCCTTACCTTCAGGATATGCTCATCCATATATGTATATATTCTTATTCCGTCCTTTTAAATAGATTTGTGTGTATTAGGTAGTTGTGTGAAATTGTTAGATTACTTGTTAGACATTCCCGCACTGTCGAAACTAGAAGCACTCCCTATGCATTCCCTAGGCGCAGCTCGCTCTGCATGCACTCTGCTCACGTGGTCTGAGAGCATTTCGCTACACTCGCAATAACATCTGCTAACCATGTGTATGTGACCAATATAATTTGATTTTCTCAACCCTATTTACCAACCCGAGCACTCCGTCCTGCCACCTCTGGTCTCTTGACCCTCCCACCCCTACCGGAGGGCAGTTCCCGCTCAGCCCAGTCAAAGCTCTTCTCTGTCCTGGAACCCCAATGGTGGAACAAGCTTCCCCCTAAAGTCAGGACAGCGGAGTCCCTGTCCATCTTTCGAAAACCCTACTTCTTAGAAGAGTATCTTAAATAACTCTCACCGCGCCCCCGGCGCCCCCTCAACTCAACTACAAGTAGTGAGTGGAGTTTCAAACCGACAATACTAACCCGTGATCAGGGTTGAGGAGTAGAAAATGACATGTAAGCGATTACAAAAAACGGTAACTGTAATCTGTTACATTACCAGCAGAAAATGGTGTAATCAGATTACAGATACTTTTGAAAGTACTTTTAAATCCAGAAAGGATGTTTGCGAAAAAAAATCGTTGACACTTCTCAGTTTTCTCAATGACATTCAAATCAACATTGAAAAAGTCGCAAATTTAAGTTTGTTCCACCTGAGCAAGTCTGACCACAAATCAGAGACCACTATGATGACACACCAAATGTGTTTGTTGGATCGCGGGAAAAGAGCATGGATAGGCTTTTGTAGTCTACAGTCCAAGCTATGTCTTCCAATGGTGCGACTGCTGTCTGCATCCAAAGATTATCCAACTTGCTTAAACGCTTGGAGGTAAGAATGGCAGCAGTGGCGTAGTCTACGGCGATACGGATATCACTTATTATTGATATCTACATAGCGAATTAATGTGAAACACGCTGCTGCTCTTCCATTGAGCTATATGCGCCTTACGGGTTGTGGATGGCTGTTCACAAATCTAAATGTGTATTTGAACCCAATAATGGTTGAATTCAATAAATTTAAGCTGCCTATCAATCATTGTTTTTGAAACCAGTGGACAACCAGTGAAAAATGCACTCTTGCAACAGCTGCATAGTGTGGATCCCTGCCTATGGAATAAAAGTTAGGCTTTTATTGCTCAATCTAATTCATGCTGTAAAATAAATATATCCATAGGCCTAATGGACACATGCTCAAACTCGCACACTTTTGATAGACTTAAAGGGGCAATCTGTAGTTGCTACATCCATTTTTGGACTTATAAAATAGACAGATAGATATATATCCATTGATTATTGAATAATATAACTTGAAAATGCCTCATGAGCTTAGTTCAGCTGTCACACTCCATGAGAACCCAAAATATAAGCTTGGTTTTTTTCAATGTTTGTCAACATTGTAAATGTTAACAAACACTGTATAGCCTCAAAACATGGTTAAAACAATAATGTTGATGTCATGGATTGTCAGTCCTTGCATCCATGTCTATTAATCTGAGAGTGGTTACATTTCTCCAGGCCCTTCCCTCAGCTTTTTACCAAAACAGAGGCGGGGTGACTGTTTGTTATTGTTTCATCTGTGGATTTGCCCTTTAAACAGCTGCATATTATCAAGATAAAGTGTCACCAACAAAAAGGTAAACAATAGGCCTATAGCAAATGCAGCATATGTCATTAGTTTTTCACATGTAAATAGTACTTTTCAGTAGTGCTCAAAGCATGCCATTCCATGAGTGTAGCATTTATTTTTCAACTCGAATCAATGAGCCCAATCAGTCCTCCATGACAACAAAATATAAACATAAACAACAGAATAGGGCTGGCTAATAAGTGCTTAGTTTTGGGGTTATGCTCAGATAAAATAATTTGGCTAATCTATACTTCCATATCTCCAAGTCCTATTCTTGAACATCAAGGGGTATAACATTTATTGTAATGACTGGAATTCTGATACACTTTGGTTTTTAATGTAAAGATATATAATTTAATCATATTATTATCTGTAGTAGAAAGCGATGGGTTAGAAGAAGCCTACATAACCAACCCATAAAGTAAAATGGAACATCTATATATGGCCAGCTATGTAAACTTTAACATTGATTTATCCTGCAATAGATGTTGTTCAATTGGTAAAATACATTTTTGTCTTCTAATGCCTCTTAAGGGGAAAGTAATCTAAAAGTAACTGAATGCAATCAGATTACGTTACTGAGTTTGGGTAATGCAAAAGTCACATTACTGATTACAATTGGACAGGTAACTAGTAACTGTAACAGATTACATTTGGAAAGTAACCTACCCAACCCTGCCCGTGATTAAATGTTTTCCATGTAGCTTACTTGGACACCGGGTCCCCACAATTTCCCAATCTTCCGCAGCGAATAGCCTGATGCCACAGGGCTCTTCTTGCAGGCTCCATTTCCCTACGTGGGAGCATTGTGAACCATAGGTCTGGATTTCTGACCTGGTTACATGTACATTGAACAACACGGCAGATTTTCTGGGATTTTTTGTTAGTTCTGTATTTAAAAAAATCTACGATGAAGTTGCCACTTTTATAATGGGTGTAAATAGGAAATATTGTTTGTTCTCCCCAATTTGTGGGCGTGGTCTTCTTCTTCTATGGTATAATGGTGCTTTTCTGTAAATACCTCATTCTAATCAGAATCCTCCTGTGAGGGCAGGACACTTCCTAGCAACAATAGTCTTTGTAGTGCTTCTGCCAAGTTTTGGAACCCCAAAAACTTATTGGCTGCAGAAATAATGATATCCAGCTTCTTTGACTTGTTAGACACTTGTGCTGTACAATTAATCACTGTGGCTTTAAATGCTACAAAATCCACCTTCTTCACAATGAGTGTATCCAGATCATCCGATTGACTTAAAACACTATCAACAGGTTGCAATGCATCTACCGCCATATCTTCAACACTGTTGCCTCTTGCCCCTTCAACTCTCTTCACCGCCTCCACATAGGAGATCCGCTGGCAGCCCTGATCCTTGACACATCAACCTCCTTCACCCTAACAGGGCATTCAAGGAAGTCTGGAGTATGATGCCCACCAAAGTTGCAACATTTTCCATTCACAGATTCTTCAATATTATACTTCTCCAGTCTTTAAACATGTGACACGTGACCATATCCTTTACAATTTCCACACTGTAATGGGTTGGACACAAATTCTCTCAACGCATACCTCACATATCCAAGCCTCACATATTCAGGTAGAGTCTCCTCAAACAACAATAATATCAACAGGATTTTCTCCTTCCTTCCATTTACCATACGGGTCAGGCGACGTGCACTGACCATTCCTGGGATTTTCTAAGGTACTCATCATTTACAGTACCAGTTTGGACACACCTACTCGTTCAAGGGTTTTTATTTATTTGTACTATTTTCTACATTGTAGAATAATAGTGAAGACATAAAAACTATGAAATAACACACATGGAATCATGTCAAAATATATTTTGTTCAGTAGCCACCCTTTGTCTTGATGACCGCTTTGCACTCGCTTGGCATTCTCTCAACCAGCTTAACCTGGAAAGCTTTTCCAACAGTCTTGAAGGAGTTCCCACACATGCTGAGCACTTGTTGGCTGCTTTTCCTTCACTCTGCTGTCCAACTCATCCCAAACCATCTCAATTGGGTTGAGGTCGGGTGATTGTGGAGGCCAGGTCATCTGATACAGCACTCCATCACTCTCCTTCTTGGTCAAATACACAGCATGGAGGTATGTTGGGTCATTGTCCTGTTGAAATACAAGCATTTCTCCACACCCGCAATAACACCTGTCTGCTAAACATGTGTATGTGACCAATAAAATTTGATTTGATTTGAAACAAATGATAGTCCCACTAAGCGCAAACCAGATGGGATGGCATACTGCTGCAGAATTCTGTGGTAGCCATGTTGGTTAAGTGTTCCTTGAATTCTAAGTAAATCACTGACAGTGTCACCAGCAAAGCAACCCCACACCATCACACCTCCTCCTCCATGCTTCACGGTGGGAACCACACATGCAGAGATCATCCGTTCACCTACTCTGCGTCTCACCAAGACACGGCGGTTGGAACCAAAAATCTCACATTTGGATTCATCAGACCAAAGGACAGACTTCATGAAGCTGGTTGAGAGAATGCAAAAAGTGTGCAAAACTGTCATCAAGGCAAAAGCTGGCTACTTTGAAGATTTGTTAACACTTTTTTTTTTGGTGTTATTTCATAGTTTTGATGTCTTCACTATTATTCGACAATGTAGAGAACAGTAAAAATAAAGAAACCCTTGAATGAGTAGGTGTATCCAAACTTCTGATTGGTACTGTATATCCAACAGACTCCAGCTATAACTCCTTTGGCAGGCGCCCTGCTCCGAAGATCAATGCATGTTACTTCTGACATGGACAATTTTGCCAGATCCTGTGCACACTTCTTCTGTTCTTCATCAACACAATTAACCTTAAAAAGGCTGCTTCTAGTCACCTTGATTGAATCCACCCTTCCCACTACTTTCTTCACCGTGCTTGATATTACAAATGGATTCGCCAAATCAATCTCCTTGTCCAAAAAACGCAGCCCAATAAGAAATGCATTATTGGACCAGTCATCGTCTTCTACTACAACTTTTGCTTGTTTTGTTCCATTGTTTTATTTCACTATTTCCCATTCATTATCACACACTTCACTTGCCTCACTTTCGGATTCAAGCACATTCACCATTTCCTCCGACCCACGTCCCGCCGCCTAGCAACCACTTCCTCCCACACTGGTATCGTCTGTGTTATTTCTTCTGGGTCGACCTGTGGGCGTGGTCGATGGGAATTCCTACTTATGACATGAATACCGACTTGGGAGTATTGGGACAGCTATTTTACGTTCTAGATAGGAAATGTTTTGGTCCAGTAATAGAACTACAAGAGGAGAAGAAAGCCTGAATCACCAGTTAAATGACAAGACAGCATCTTCTGATAAACACAGACACATTCTCTCTCTGCTTCTCTCTTTTTCCCTCTCCCTTTCCAGAATGGACCCAGAGAGAGAGATTGGTCTCAGTGATAACACACTCACACTGTCTTCCTGATACCTACGTGAAGCAGCAACTTGGGGGAAGTATATTTTGCTCAGTGGAGACTGATGAGGGGAGGAAGGCTCATAATAATGGCTGGAATGGAGTGTATGGAATGGTATCAAGCACAGGAAAACGATGTCTTTGAAACCGTTCCATTTATTCCATTCCAGCCATGACTTTGAGCCCATCGTCCCCAATTAAGGTGCCCCCAGCCGGCTGTAAATTAATGTGACATAATTGGGTGTCTCTATACATTCATGAGATAAAGTTCGTGTAAATAGCATGCTGGTAAGAACTGATTATAAACTGTTAAATATTCAAATAAATGTTCACATTTTATAACAATCTAAAACATGATTCATATTGGGAACAATTGAATGCTATGTAAAGTGACTGTGACATGTCATGGGATGACATTTACCTGGAATTCCTTTGTCAATGAAGCAAATATCAATGTAAAAAAATACTGAAATGACTAGTAGACTAGCTTACAGTGTAAATCTACAGTGTAAGATGTTTTTGACTGTGTTTGTGACCTTTAGGAGCAAAGCTTTCTATTTAAATCCCACTGGCAGGTTTGAGATGTTGTTTTTCAATGCAGGAGGAAGGTAATAGGGCTGTTGAGTTGTGTATGTTTTGCATCCTGAGAGTTGGACACAGTTCCCATAGAGACACACAGGAAATGCTCCAGAATGCTAAACTTCTCTCTCTCCATCGCTCCCCCTCTCCCTCTTACAGATGCCAGAGCCTTCACCCCTAAAGGAGGTAAAATAGGGACACACACATGCACAATGCATGCACACACATTTTCCCCATCATAGAAACAAGTTCACAGGGAAGGGATAAGAGATAAGAAAAGAGGACTACCTAGATAAGATAAATCTAGGAACACCTAGATAAAAGCAATACCTATGTAAGAATGCTGTTCATTGACTGCAGTTCAGCGTTCAACACCATAGTCCTCTCCAAGCTCGTCACCAAGCTTAGAAGCCTGGGACTGAACACCTCCCTCTGCAATTGGATCCTGGACTTCCTGACGGGTCGACCCCAGGTGGTGAGGGTAGGCAATATCACCTCCACCACGCTGGCCCTCAACACGGGGGTCCCACAGGGGTGTGTGCTTAGTCCCATCCTGTATTCCCTGTTCACCCATGACTGCGTGGTCAAGCACGACTCCAACACCATCAAGTTTGTTGACGACACGACAGTGGTAGGCCTTATCACCAGCGACGATGAGACAGCCTACAGGGAGGAGGTCAGTGACCTGGCAGTGTGGTTCATACTGGGCTCATACCTCTCCCTCAATGTCAGTAAGACCAAGGAGATGATCGTGGAGTACAGGAAACGGGGGACGAGCACGCCCCCATCCCCATCGACGGGGCTGCAGTGGAGCAGGTCGAGAGTTTCAAGTTCACTCTGTGTCCACAAACACGCAAACAGTCATGAAGAAGGAGCAACATCAGTTCTTCCCCTCCAGGAGGTTGAAAAGATTTGGATGGGCCCTAAAATCTACGGCTGCACCATTAAGAGCATATTGACTGGTTCCATTACTGCTTTGTATGGTAAATGCAACACCCTCAATCGCATGGCGCTACAGAGGGTGACGCGGGCAACCCAGTACATCACTGGGGCCGAGCTCCCTGCCATCCAGGACCTCTATATCAGGCTGTGTGAAAAGAAGGACCAGAAAATTGTTAGACTCCAGCCACCCAAGCCATAGACTTTTCTCCCTGCTTCCGCACGGCAAGTGGTACCGAAGCAACAAGTCTGACACCAACAGGCTACTGAACAGCTTATATCCCCAAGCCATAAGACTGCTAAATACCTAACAAAATGGTTACACGGACTATCTGCAATGACCCATTTAATTGTTTCACTGACTCTGCACAGTCACACACTCACTCTATGCACACTACACACACACAACACGCCCACTCAGTTTATCATATATCCTGATGTCACCTTACTCCTATAAATGCTTATTCACCTTACCCTGGAATCGTCCCTGTATATAGATTACTTACTTTCTCATGTTCATCTAATATATCTATTTCTCATGTGTTTCTGTTGTACTTTATTTTTATTTTATAGTACTGCTGATATTTATTACTGCATTGTTGGGAAAGAGCAAGCAAGAAAGACATTTCATTGTATTTGTGCATGTGACAAAAACTAGAAAACCTGAACTGGAGGAACAGGTGTAGCAGTACAGGTGGTATGTAGACTGCCTGCAGAGTTCTACAGGTCAGATGACATGTCCATGGACAAATTATGGAATGTAAAGCACAGCATTTCAGATAGTCACGCTAAACTGTTGTTTTGGTTACCTGTACTTCATAGGCATACAGCTTTACTGTACCTTATGGCTTTACCTGTCTTCCCCTTCTCTCATCTCTCCTCTTCTCTCATTAGGAAAATGTTTCCTGTCTCTTGGCTCCTATAGGACTCGTTTTACTGTGGATATAGATACTTTTGTGCCTGTTTCCTCCAGCATCTTCACAAGGTCCTTTGCTGTTGTTCTGGGATTGATTTGCACTTTTCGCACCAAAGTACGTTCATCTCTAGGAGACAGAACGTGTCTCCTTCCTGAGCGGTATGACGGCTGCGTGGTCCCATGGTGTTTATACTTGCATACTATTGTTTGTACAGATGAACGTGGTACCTTCAGGCGTTTGGAAATTGCTCCCAAGGATGAACCAGACTTGTGGAGGTCTCCAATTTCTTTTGGTCTTCGCTGATTTCTTTTGATTTTCCCATGATGTTAAGCAAAGAGGCACTGAGTTTGAAGGTAGGCCTTGAAATACATCCACAGGTACACCTCCAATTGACTCAAATGATGTCAGTTAGCCCATCAGAAGCTTCTAAAGTCATGACATAATTTTCGTGAATTTTTCGTGAATTATAAGTGAAATAATCTGTCTGTAAACAATTGTTGGAAAAATTACTTGTGTCATGCACAAAGTAGATTTCCTAACCGACTTGCCAAAACTAGTTTGTTAACAAGACATTTGTGGAGTGATTGAAAAACGTTTTTTAATGACTCCAACCTAAGTGTATGTAAACTTCCGACTTCAACTGTACCAGAGGTGTGGACTCGAGTCACATGGCTTGGACTCGAGTCAGACTCGAGTCACAAATATGATGATTTTAGACTCGATTTGACAAAATCAAAAAATACTTAGAACTCGACTTTGACTTAGGGAGCAGTGGGGCGCAAAATCCAAAGTTGAATTATTAAACATTCATCAATATACAAGTGTTGCATAGTCATCAAAAGCTCTGCTTCTTGGCAATATCACAGCGTTGTCAGATTTCAAAAAGGCTTCACGGTGAAAGCACAACATTTGATTGTTTGAGGATAGCACCTTCCAATATTTTTATTCATTAGCATAAATTCATAAACCAGCGTGGTTCACACAAAACCCATATCACAGCAAAAACAAATCCCTTACCTTTCGAAGAACTTCTGCTGAGAGCTTCCCAAGTGTCCAACGAAGACATCCAATGGTTCTTTTGTTAGAAAAAGTCATTTATTACGTCCATAAATCTCAGTTTGGTTGGCGCGTTATGTTCAGAAAATCCAACGTCGAATCGCCCATTGAAATGTGAAGAGAACGCGTTCAAATATACCTATGAAACTTTTCCTAAACAAATCAAAGACCAGTTATAATGCATCCTTAGCTATCCTTTTATGAATATTAGCGATAATATTTCACTCGGATGGTAACCTAAACGTTATGAAAGGAAAATACAGTGGGGCGCGCATACGGTCTCGCGCCGAGAAATCTTGTTGACATCTGAGCTCCCTTGACCATTTCCTCTTCCTATCCGTTTTGCTTACTCCTATCGATCCCAGACTCTGTATAGAGACTGCTGACATCTATTGGAAGCCATAGATACTGCAGTCTCAGTCCTGGTTAAAATAAAAATGAATAGGCAGCCTGGAGAAGAAGGTCAAGTACAAAAACAACTGCAAATCCGGATGGATTTTCCTCAGGTTTTCGCCGGCTATATCAGTTCTGTTATACTCACATACATTATTTTAACACTCTTAGAAACTTCAGAGTGTTTCAAATCTAATAGTACTAATTATGTGCATATCCTATTTTCTGGGCCTGAGTGGCATGCATTTTACTTTGGGCACGCCAGACTCTCCAAAACCGTCACCTATGCAGCCGCTCCCTTTAACACCAATGACCTGTGACTTAACTTGACCTTGAGCATTTTGACTCGAACTGACTTGATACCCTCCCCAAACTGACTTGATACCCTCCCCAAACTGACTTGATACCCTCCCCAAACTGACTTGATACCCTCCCCAAACTGACTTGATACCCTCCCCAAACTGACTTGATACCCTCCCCAAACTGACTTGATACCCTCCCCAAACTGACTTGATACCCTCCCCAAACTGACTTGATACTCTCCCCAAACTGACTTGATACCCTCCCCAAACTGACTTGATACTCTCCCCAAACTGACTTGATACCCTCCCCAAACCCAAATATAAAAAATTATGACATTATCAAAAGTGTGCAGCGCATCAACTCCTCATTTAATGGATTACAGTTTGAATCAAATTGTGCCAGCAGAGAAAACGTTGCGCGTGGCAGTGCAGAGGAACGTCGGCTGGTGAATTCAGACGGAGCCCTTGGAAAGATGATACCCAAAATTATTATTTTCGGATATAAAGACTACGCTGTAGTCAACATAAAACGGGGTGGACGGTGCGGTGCTACTGCCGACCCTCAATTATTTTTTGACTGACTTTTATCGAATTTGGTCTTTTGCATCATAGGGCCCTGAGATAAGAGAAAAAATGAAACTGTTTATGTATCACACACACGTAGTCTCCATGTTCAGATTTTATCTCCCATCTTTGGGATCTGTATTTTTTTCTCAGACATTCAGGCCAGTGTTCAAAATGTAGGCCTACTTGAAGTTCAGTATCAGTTGTTTTGATGTACCTTTTAATAAGTGATTGTAACTTCATGGCAGGATTATTTTAGATGTCTAGAGTATATCTGGAGAGAGAGAGAGAGAGAGCACAACAATATTTTGTTTTGGTTGTCATTGATGTGTCTTTCTCATGGCTACCCATGTATTTCCATGGAAATATAAAGTTTATTTGGAAAGTAATAAATATATATATTTTTAAATCATTCATGATTTGCGTAAATTTAATATATTAACTATTACTCTTGTTCAAAGAATGAAATGCTATTAAATTTGGTGAAGAGCACATTATGACTTGTTTAGGACAAAACTCAAAGTTTAGGACTTGACTTGACTTGGGACCTGTCGGTCTTGACTTGAGACTTGACTCCAACTTGCCTGTCTTGACTTGGGACTTGACTTGGGACTTGAGTGCTAAGACTTGAGACTTACTTGTGACTTGTAAAACAATGACTTGGTCCCACCTCTGCTACCTACAAATGTAGGATCTTAATTGTTTTTGCTTAGAATTTTCCTTTTCACTTTGAAATTTCATACTTAATTTACCCTAATGAAAAATGTATTAACCCTTACAAAAATGGCCATTAATTATAATCCACATAGTAATTTTAATGTCCTGTTGCTGCAGGATTATTTTCCTGCTGTAGCAAACTGGCTCAAATTAAGATCCTACAGCTGTACCATCTAAGTTCTACTATATATCTATCACATTATTTTATATTTAGAGACTTTACAGACTGTAGTTGGAGATCTGTTAGTTTATAATGTGGTTTGATTGATTTCATGTCTAGCTATGTAACAATGGTGATGGTTGCTTCATGGGATGAATGTAATGCTGACAGCATGAGTTAGTTCTCTGGCCTCAAACTGAAGATGTGTGGTTGTGACAAGGGTATGTGGGGGGGGCTGTGTGTATTGGGTGGGACGCGAGATCTTATAACAGGATCCTGCTGCTTCATTCCTGCCGTGAGCTTTAGACTCTTCTGGACCCCGAGACAGACAGCACCTCTGGAACGACACACACAGGTAAAAATAACAAGACTCCTCTCACTACAACCCAGTGTTGTTGTTTTGATTCTGATTAATATGTACAGTTTAGAGTTAGTAGTTTAGGGGGGTTTTCTTCAATGAACTCTAGGCTATGTGTATAATATGTGTGTTTACAATGTCCTCTCGGGACGTTTATAGTGTCGATTGAGGACCTAGTAGCTGAGAAATGTAACTGTTGTTTTCGATTGTATTTTAAAATTTTGCGTATTTATGCATATGTAGTTCTAATGTGTATATTATATCTCAATGTGTATTGTGTACACAGGGCTCATCTGGAAATGAGACCCTCGGTCTCAGTGTTGACTTCCTGTTAAAATAAAGTTTTAAACAATTATAATAATGTGTATGTGTTTTCAGAAGTCAGGATGAAGTTGCTGGTTCAGCTTAGTATTCTCTTCCTCTGTCTCATCACCTGTAAGCTCACTGGTGAGTCTCTCTGCCTCCATTAAAATGAGGCTGCAAATAGAAGTCTCTAAACTATTACTAATCATCAGCAACCTCTGGGATACCCTGAGTTGTGTTACCTTCTGCTTGCTCAGGGGGTTTAGGCCAGGACTGATGTTAAGCATTTTATGTCAAATCTATTAGTACATAGTGCTATATGTGTAATCCATATTGTGTGTCGTTGTATGTAGTTAATCCATATTAAAGTGCTAGAATAAGTACACAGCATTATAAGTTAACTGACTCAGAGCTGGAGATAACTTAATGGTGGATTCAGGAATTACCGCTTACTGCATCCATAAGGAGAGGTTTGTTTTGAGAACTGCATGTGGACAAAGAGCACTGTGTGTTTGTGTGTGTGTGTGTGTGTGTGTGTGTGTGTGTGTGTGTGTGTGTGTGTGTGTGTGTGTGTGTGTGTGTGTGTGTGTGTGTGTGTGTGTGTGTGTGTGTGTGTGTGTGTGTGTGTGTGTGTGTGTGTGTGTGTGTGTGTGTGTGTGTGTGTGTGTGTGTGTCTGTGTGTGTGTGTGTGTGTTTGTGTGTGTAAACCCAGTGAGGAATAATATTTGAGGAGGAAGGAAGAAAGTTTCTTCAGGTATCCCAGAGTCCTCAGGGAGGGGCTCATTTTTCCGAACTCTCAATCCCTTCTTTGTGTGTGGAATACGTGAAATGCTCCAGAATGCTAAACTTCTCTCTCCATCGCTCCCCCTCTCCCTCTTACAGATGCCAGAGCCTTCACCCCTGAAGGAGGTAAACTACACACACACACACAGACCTTCTATAGCATGTGCTGATAGGCTCTACATGATTATTATATTACGTAGACTTCCTTGGGGTTGTCAGTCAGTGAGTGATGTGATTTGTTTCTGTCTGTGTCTGTAGTTCCATACGATGAGCCCCCGGCAGTCCCTTACTGGCCCTACACCACCTCAGACTTCTGGCACTACGTAGAGTACTTCAGGTCTATTGGAGCCTACAACCACATCAATGAAATGGCCCGGGCCTTCTATGCTCACCAACACCTGGGAGACACACTGGGATATGAGACCAACGAGGGACATGAACATTGAGGAGAGAGAGGAGAGAGAGAGGGGAAGGGAGGGTAGAGGGAGAATGCGATAGAGGAGGAGGGAGGAGGAGAGAAGGTGGGGAGAGGGGCAGGAAGGGAGAAAAGAGGGGGAGAATATAGGAGAGGGGGAGGGAGGAAAAGAGGGCAACATAAGATAAGTCATATTGTCAATCGAAATGCATTTAAAAATATGAGGTTATATAAATATGTATTTGGACCTATCATTAAATATATTAATGCACCTCACACACATGAGAAAAAAACATATTAATTCCAAACACTGCTATAATCTAAAAAGTTATATCAATGTAATGTGCAATAATAATACATTTTGACAAGAAATGTGATCTCGTTGTCTTTAATTTGGATACTTGCAAGGATTGAAATGTAATAGGGATTTTGTATGTAGAATTTTCACAAAATATAGATTTATATTACAATTACCTATGTGTTTCCAATGCTGGGTATGTAACTCCTTTCATCACCTGGGTGTTTGTACCATATTTTACATAGTTTTATCTACATTTTAGCCAACCTTCAATCTCTACCTACACCCAAACCACCTGTTGGTTCCTTGTGACAGTCGAGCCCATTATATTGTTACCAAAAAAAGAAGTGCTGTTACGAGAAAAGGAGATGAGTGTAGAGCAGGGCTCTCCAATCATGTTCCTGGAGAGCTACCCTCCTGTAGGTTTTCCCTTTAACCCTAGATGTAACTAACCTGATTCAGCTACTCAACCAGCCAATTCTTAGAATCAGGTAGGCTAGATTAGGGTTGGAGTGAAAACGTGCAGGATGGGAGCTCTCCAGGAACAGGGTTGAAGAGCCCTGGTGTAGAGGCAAGTGGGGGTGAGGAAGATTGGCGTCAAGTACAAAAATAAAAAAACTTACTCTGGTAGCTCAGAAATGGAACTTGACAAGAGTGAGGATGAATTACCTGCGGAGGCAGGTAATCGTCCCTATGATGACAAAGATGATTCTGGCTCAGTGGGAGTGAGATTTTTGGAGTGAATGTATCCTTGCCTTCTGGCTGGTCCATATGTGGTGTCAGGTTGGGTGGAGAAGAGGTTGGGACTGTTGAGTCTGTTGAAAGTAACTCGAAGTGGACTCGTGATGATTTTTTGCGTTCCTTCCGTCTAGAGGGAGCAGGCACTCTGCACCACATGCCTCGGGACAAGAACTGTGACTTAAAGGTAATCTCTGTTGGCCTTCAATAAATCAATATATTCAGCTTATCAGCGTAAAATAAGTATGCTATGGGCTATGCAGAGCCGAGGTCGGGTCCATTCATGTCCACTCAGGTCTATCAGCTGTAGTTACATAGACCCGAGACCTGATGACAATTAAACAGGACCTGACCCGGACCCGAGGGAAAAGTTAGAATTTTGGACCCGGACCCGCTTGGGTCCCGGGTTGGGTCTCGAGGATTTGGGTTCAGGTGGACCCGTGAAGGCGTCTACTGTGACTTGCTTTGCTCTCCGGAGCAGGGCGCTGTTGAAAGGAGTGATAACTGGAGTGGCGTTAAGTGTTGAGGAGGATCAACTGAAATTGAAGATTCCCAAAGTATGTGACGCCCGCCATTTGGTGTGACGCAGACCCAGCGGAGAGAGTGGTGAAACAGAAGACACTATCTGTCCTGCTGAATTTTGATGCAGTCTTTACCACCAAAGTCAAGTTAGGATGTGTCAGTTATCCCGTGAGAGCTTTTGTCCTGAACCCGTTATGGTGTTTTAGGTGCTTATGGTCATGTTGCAGCAGTGTGTAGGAGGGAGATTCCTATATGTGAAAAGTGTGCAAGAGGGCATGAGACAAAGGAATGTGTAGTATCGGTGGAAAAATCTGTGTGTGCTAACTGTAGGGGTACCCATTGTGCTGGAGATCAGAAGTGTCCGGTGAGAGAAAGGCAGGTTGAGTTTGCCATGATCAGAGTAGTACAGAAGGTGTTATATGCTGAGGCAGTGAAGAGAGTAGTAGAGGAAGATGGGTCCAGGGCGAGGGATCCTAAGAGGCTCCCTGTGAGTAGGCCGAGGCCAATACAGAGTGATAGGAATAACGTGGTTGGTTTCATAGCGTTCATAGCAATGGTTATCAACCTTACTGCAGAAATGGAATGTAAATCCCAGAAAATAGATGTGGTGGCAGCTACAGAGAAGTTCTTGGGTGTACAAGATTTTACTGCAGAAGAGTTACAAGGTGTGCTACACGATAGCGTCCCGTCCTCTCAGGCTGCCGGGCTGGTTTAGGATCAGATAGGGCCAAGTGGTGGATAGTGGTGAGGTTTTAATGGGTGTAGTTGATAGGGCCATTTTTATTCCCTTTTCCCCGTCCTTTTCTCCTTCCCTTTTTGTGTCACAACATGTAATGAATTCACACTTCAGAACATAGACGGAAACCCAGGGCTAGATAAGAGAAATAGATGAATGGGGAGGCCGTGACCCACCTCACACTCCAGTACAGTAGGTGGCGGTGTATGCAAATTTAAAGAAGAATAAGAAGAAGTGGTGTTGATCTATGCTAGGGGAACCTTTGATGGGGAGGCTGATTGTCAGAAACTTGTCGTTGGAAGATGGCGGAAGCAGATGTTCTGTTTGAATCAGATGGCGTGTCGAGTGGAGATGAGAAGAATTGGAATACAGTGGCGAATACAAAAGGAAATTAGAGAAGTAAAGTGGTAGTGGAATCTTGTAAATCCAACGTAAAAAAAAAAAATGGTCTGAGTAAGGGTTTTGGATCGATGGAGTTACCTGGGAGATCCGTTTGTAGTCTATGAAAATCACGGATGCATTGGGTAAGGTGGAGTTGGTGAGAGTAACGAGAAGTGGCCTCAAGAAGATATCAGATTGGAATGTGTGATGTGTGGATCTTCCGAAGCAGGGCGCCTATCAAGGGTGTTATCTCTGGGGTGGCGCTAGAAGTGAATGCAAAGGATATACGTGAAGAATTGGATCAAGTGGTTGGTGCACACCGACTGACCCGCATGGTGGATGGAGCGAGGAAGCCCACTTCAGCCATTCTATTGTTTTCTGAAGAAGAGTCTCTGCCTTCTCACGTGTATTTGGGTTTTATGACATACCAGTGGTGTAAAGTACTTCAGTAAAATTACTTTAAAGTACAACTTAAGTCGTTTTTGGGGGTATCTGTACTTTACTATTTATATTTTTGACAACTTTTACTTCATTACATTCCTAAAGAAAATAATGTACTTTTTGCTCCATACATTTTCCCTGACACACAAAAGTACATTTTGACAGGAAAATGGTCTAATTCACACACTTCATTTGTAAATTAATGTCTGAGTGTTGGAGTGTGCCCCCTGGCTATCCGTCAATACAACATGTAATACAAATTATGCCGTCTGGTTTTCATAATATAAGGAATTTGAGACTATTAATACTTTTACTTTTGATACTTAAGTATATTTTAGCAATTCTATTTACTTTTGACTTTCACTTTTACTTTAGTCATTTTCTATTAAGGTATCTTAACTTTTTCCTCAAGTATGACATTTTAGAACTTTTTCCACCACTGTGAGATACCCTGTGAGAGCTTTCGTGCCCAAACCCATGCATGTGTCAAGTGTATGTAGACGGGAGGAGTATCGTATGCCAGCTGAATCTAAATGCTGCAATTGTGTTAGTGAACATGCGCCCAAATTCCTGAAGTGTCCTGTTAGGGAGAAGGAGACAGAGGTGGCAAGAATAAGGCCTGTCCAGAATGTCTCCTATTCGGAGGCAGTGACAAGAGTGGAAGAAAGGAGTGAAGTTGAAGAAATAATGTTAGTAGGTGTAGAGACACTAGAGGGATACTGACATGCTGCATGCCAAGGTGGACTTTGTTGCATTTATTGCATTGGTTTTCAACTGCACAGTGCAAACAGAGAGAAAATCTGAGAAAATAGGCATCATTGTGAGTGCGGCTGAGGCATTACAAGGAATTCTGTCGACTAATGCTTCGTCCTCACAGGCCCCTGAGCCTGTGTATGGATGTGTTTTGAATTGTGACTGAAGGAGTGGGATTATTTATTTTTGTTACATTTTTGTATGATGTTATTTTTGTTTCGCTACCCTGTACAGTAGGTGATGGCAATACATCAATCTTAAAGAAGAAGAAGTGAGTATGCTCAAATTCCATGTCAGAATTGAATAGTTTATCATCTGGCAAATCTAATAGGAGTGACCTACTATTGGAGGCATTCATGTTATTATGGAAAATTGAGAGACTGGGTGTAGTAGTGAGATTCTGCTGGGTCCCAGCACATTCAGGTGTGGAAGGGAATTAAGTTGTAAACCAGATAGTTAGAGCTTTGAAACAAGATATCATGTATATTAATGTTCCACTGGGTAGAGGTGAGGCCAAATGTAGGATCAGAGCCATTTTGATAGATGTGTGGCAGAAGAGATGGGACTCTGAGCCCAAGGGACGGCATTTATATGAAAGAAAGGTCGGTGGACCAAGATTAAAAAGTCAGATTAGGAAGGAAGAGGTGGTGTTTGCTCGATTGCACCTAGGACATTGTACTCGTCATTACATCTGGTTGGCAAGCATGTGAATGGTTTGTGTCTGGAGTGTATGGTCGATGAAACGGCGATTGTGTTATTATATTGTTGTTAGTATGTTAAAGAGAGGGAAAGATTGAAATGTAGGGTCATTGAGGTTGGACGGGTTGGGGGGGGGTGGAAGGGATTTGGGGGATGGTCTATTAAAAGTTAGTAGGGCTCTTTTTTTATTTTCTCAGAAGTACTGCTTTAGGTAGGAGGATTTAGAAATATGGAGCTAATGTTGTAAACCGTGATTGACCACACACTTCAGCACAGTAGATGGCGGCATGCACCTTTAACGGTTGTTTTCGGACCGCCATATATCATAGAAGAAGAAGAAGGGTCAGGTCCGGTTTGTTTTGTTTACGTTGACAGAAAACAGCTAGGTAGCTAACGTTAATATTCTTTACGGTAACTCGTCGAAGACAGAAACTATCATGAAACCAGCGGTGGACGAGATGTTCCCTGAAGGCGCCGGGCCTTATGTGGATTTAGACGAGGTTAGTGATCATCAGGTGACACGAAAGAATTACCGACCTAGCTAGCTAACGTTACCACGTTACCTCCAACGGTAATCTAGCCACCTACAGTAACTACAGTAGTGACTCGGAGACAAAAAGCGCCCGCTGTTATCCAGTCATCTTGTTCAACACACAGTTGTTGGGAACTTGCTACTACTAACGTTAGCTAGCTAGCTATGTTTAAAAGCTTAGGCATACATCTGAATTTTGTCAAAGGCTAGAATGTTGTGTAGCTGTAGCGTTAGCACATATAGTTGTTGTCTGTAGACTGAACGAACTGTTTTGGTTTATTACTTTTCTTGTTGAGCTCATGTGTTTTCTGTACTTTGGTAAATGGCCAACATGAAACTGTACCGGTGTGTGCGCGCACTTGTGTGTTCTTCAGGCTGGGGGCAGCAGCGGTCTGCTCATGGACCTGGCAGCAAATGAGAAAGCAGTGCACTCAGACTTCTTCAACGGTGAGATACAAACACACTAACACTGTAGGCAGGGCAGGAGGCTAGAATAGACCAGTTTTTCTCAAACATATTCTTGAGTAACTTCAGTCATTACACTAATTTGTTATATTCCAATACAAGAATTCCTGATTTAAACTAATCGAGTGCTGATGACCTGTTGAATCAGGTTTATTGGTGCTGGAATAGATCAAATAAGTGGAATGGCTGGAAATACAGGAGAATAGTTTGGGGGAATCACTGGGCTAGACTGATGTGAAGGATCTAGGGGACTAATAAAGTGTTCTGTGTAGGGATGTTCATCTTTCCCTTTCAAGGCGGTTCGATACATATCTAGATACATGGGCCCCTATACGATACAGGAAAGATATGTTTTAGTTAGTTTGAAACTAATCAATCCGATTCGGTTTAATGCGATACGATGCACTACATTTTTTTGCATAAACACATTCATTTTCCATTCTAAATTAAAATCTGCTGCTGATAGAGCTCATGAGTTTGCCCTCTGAGCGTGTGTGTGTGTGTGTGTGTGTGTGTGTGTGTGTGTGTGTGTGTGTGTGTGTGTGTGTGTGTGTGTGTGTGTGTGTGTGTGTGTGTGTGTGTGTGTGTGTGTGTGTGTGTGTGTGTGTGTGTGTGTGTGTGTGTGTGTGTGTGTGTGTGTGTGTGTGTGAGTCTATGGTGTATTTACTATGTAGGCACCTGAGCTGAGTCATAAGGGAGACCCCACTATCAGATTAGGGGGGTCAATGTAGCTTGTTTTTTGTCCCCACTTTGGTTCTGAAATCACCAACCATCACCCACATTAACTTGTCATTTTTGCAGATTAAGTGTTTGAACTAGTAATGGATCAATATTTATCAATAACAAATTAGCTATGACATAGCCAATGAATATATAGCACAATTTTGGATTTAACCCCCATCTCGTTTGGAAGTTTTTACGGAGAGATCTTCTCGTTTCGGTCATGCAAAAGTGCTCGTCACCCTGTGTGTGTGTTAAACTCAGTTTTTCACAATTCCTGACATTTAATCCTAGTAAAAATTCCCTCTCTTAGGTCAGTTTGGATCACCACTTTATTTTAAGAATGTGAAATGTAAGAATAATAGTAGAGAGAATGAGTTATTTCAGCTTTTATTTTTTTCATCACATTCCCAGTGGGTTAGAAGTTTACATACACTCAATTAGTATTTGGTAGCATTGCCTTTACATTTTTTTTACTTGGGTCAAACATTTCGGGTAGCCTTCCACAAGCTTCCCACAATAAGTTGGGTGCATTTTGGCCCATTCCTCCTGACAGAGCTGGTGTAACTGAGTCAAATGTGTAGGCCTCCTTGCTCGCACACGCTTTTTCAGTTCTGCACACACATTTTCTATGGGATTGAGGTCAGGGCTTTGTGATGGCCAATCCAATACCTTGACTTTGTTGTCCTTAAGCCATTTTGCCACAACTTTGGAAGTATGCTTTGGGTCATTGTCGATTTGTAAGACCCATTCGCGACCAAGCCTTAATTTCCTGACTAATGTCTTGAGATGTTGCTTCAATATATCCACAATTTTCCTTCCTCATGATGCCATCTATTTTGTGAAGAGCACCAGTCCCTCCTGCAACAATGCACCCCCACAACATGATGCTGCCACCCCCATGCTTCACAGTTAGGATGGTGTTCTTTGGCTTGCAAGCATCCCCCTTTTTCCTCCAAACATAACGATGGTCATTGTGGCCAAACAGTTCTATTTTTGTTTCATCAGACCAGAGGACATTTCTCCAAAAAGTACGATCTTTGTCCCCATGTGCAGTTGCAAACCGTAGTCTGGCTTTTTTATGGCGGTTTTGGAGCAGTGGCTTCTTCCTTGCTGAGCGGCCTTTCAGGTTATGTCGATATAGGACTCATTTTACTGTGGATATAGATACTTTGTACCTGTTTCCTCCAACATCTTCACAAGGTCCTTTGCTGTTATTTGCACTTTTTGCACCAAAGTACGTTCATCTCTAGGAGACAGAATGCGTCTCCTTCCTGAGCGGTATGACGGCTGCGTGGTCCCATGATGTTTATACTTGCATACTATTGTTTGTACAGATGAATGTGGTACCTTCAGGCATTTGGAAATTGCTCCCAAGGATGAAACAGGTACACCTCCAATTCACTCAAATTATGTCAATTGGCCTATCAGAAGCTTCTAAAGCCATGACATCATTTTCTGGAATTTTCCAAGCTGTTTAAAGGCACAGTCAACTTCTGACCCACTGGAATTGTGATACAGTGAATTATAAGTGAAATAATCTGTCTGTAAACAATTGTTGGAAAAATTACTTGCCATGCATAAAGTAGAGGTCCTAACCAACTTGCCAAAGCTATAGTTTGTTAACAAGACATTTGTGGAGTGGTTGAAAAACAAGTTTTAATGACTCCAACATAAGTGTATGTAAACTTCCAACTTCAACTGTATATATATATATATATCAAAAAAAAAAAGACAAATCACATTTTTTTAAATCAAATTTTATTAGTTACACAACAGGTGTTCACCTTACAGTGAAATGACAATATACACTGATTGTGTAAATCCAAACTATTGCTAATGATGAACCTGAATAATCCACATAAAATCGGTTGTAAGCCCCATTCAACAGGTATAGCCAGAGTTCTGTCTCCGATTCTTTTTGTTCTCTCCTGTAAAACACAATTCTTAACAGCACATAGATACAATAACCTAGCAAATGACACAGGTTGTCACTCGACTAATAAAGCCTGATATCACGCAAACCGTTGAAGCATTTGAATGGTGAAGGTGCCGCGCAGATGTGCAAGACCTGGCGTTGGTCAGCGAGTGGAACTGGGCACAGTGTGCAGGCAGTTTGACTAGGCTACTGGTATTGCCTGGGGTTGTCTGGCGTGCAAAATTAATTGTAGACTGTCAAAGCAATTACATGCAGTTCCACACTGAAATAGAGGACGCATCAGTTGTCACAAAAGATTAGAGGTATTTTTGGAAGGAAGAATTAATGTAATATGTGCACACACAAAATGTGACCCGGAGATTCATAACATTTGAATCGGTTTTCTGACCAATGCATGCTACATTTGGATCGGTTTGGGATCCTGCTTGTGCTTACAGTTCCAACCATGCAGTAGTATCTAACAAGTAATCTAACAATTTCACAACAACTACCTTATACACACAAGTGTAAAGGAATGAATAAGAATATGGACATATAAATGTATGGATGAGCGATGGCCCGAACGACATAGGCAAGATGCAGTAGATGGTATAGAGTACAGTATATACATATGAGATGAGTAATGTAGGATATGTAAACATTATATAAGTGGCATTGTTTAAAGTGGCTAGTGATACATTTATTACATCCAATTTTTAATTATTAAAGTGGCTAGAGATTTGAGTCAGTATGTTGGCAGCAGCCACTCAATGTTAGTGATGGCTGTTTAACAGTCTGATGGCCTTGAGATAGAAGCTGTTTTTCAGTCTCTCGGTCCCAGCTTTGATGCACCTGTACTGACCTCACCTTCTGGATGATAGCGGGGTGAACAGGCAGTGGCACGGGTGATTGTTGTCCTTGATGATCTTTTTGGCCTTCCTGTGATATTGGGTGGTGCAGGTGTCCTGGAGGGCAGGTAGTTTACCCCCCGGTGATGTGTTGTGCAGACCTCACTACCCTCTGGAGAGCCTTACGGTTGTGGGCGGAGCAGTTGCCGTACCAGGCGGTGATACAGCCCGACAGGATGCTCTCGATTGTGCATCTGTATAAGTTTGTGAGTGTTTTTGGTGACAAGCCGAATTTCTGTTGCGCCTTCTTCACCACGCTGTCTGTGTGGGTATACCATTTCAGTTTGTCTGTGATGTGTACGCTGAGGAACTTAAAACTTTCCACCTTCTCCACTACTGTCCTGTCGATGTGGATAGGGGGGTGCTCCCTCTGCTGTTTCCTGAAGTCCACGATCATCTCCTTTGTTTTGTTGACATTGAGTGAGAGGTTACTTTCCTGACACCACACTCCGAGGGCCCTCACCTCCTCCCTGTAGGCCGTCTCGTCGTTGTTGGTAATCAAGCCTACCACTGTTGTGTCGTCTGCAAACTTGATGATTGAGTTCGAGGCGTGCATGGCCACGCAGTCATGGGTGAACAGGGAGTACAGGAGAGGGCTGAGAACGCACCCTTGTGGGGCCCCAGTGTTGAGGATCAGCAGGGTGGAGATGTTGTTTCCTACCCTCACCACCTGGAGGCGGCCCGTCAGGAAGTCCAGGACCCAGTTGCACAGGGCGGGGTCGAGACTTAGGGTCTCGAGCTTAATGACGAGTTTGGAGGGTACTGTGGTGTTAAATGCTGAGCTGTAGTCGATGAACAGCATTCTTACATAGGTATTCCTCTTGTCCAGATGTGTTAGGGCAGTGTGCAGTGTGATTGCGTCGTCTGTGAACATATTGGGACGGTAAGCAAATTGGAGTGGGTCTAGGGTGTCAGGTAGGATGGAGGTGATATGATCCTTGACTAGTCTCTCAAAGCACTTCATGATGACGGAAGTGAGTGCTACGGGGCGATAGTCATTTAGCTCAGTTACCTTTAGCTTTCTTGGGAACAGGTACAATGGTGGCCCTCTTGAAGCATGTGGGAACAGCAGACTGGGATAGGGAGAGATTGAATATGTCCGTAAACACACCAGCCAGCTGGTCTGCGCATGCTCTGAGGACACGGCCAGGGATGCCATCTGGGCCGGCAGCCTTGCGAGGGTTAACACATTTAAATGTTTTACTCACGTTGGCTGCGGTGAAGGAGAGCCCGCAGGTTTTGGTAGCGGGCCGTGTCGGTGGCACGGGCAAAGAAGTTGTTTTATTTGTCTGTGAGCAAGACCTCGTGGTCTGCGACGGGGCTGTTAACACCAAACCTCTCCTAGAACCTAAAGTCCTGAGAGCCCAGATACTACATACCAAATACAAACATATGGTACTACTGCATGATCTGTTATGAAGCATACTGCATCCTGGACAACTATTATAGGATGTTTTCAAACTTCAGCTTGCCTATCATGTCAGTCATCTAAGTGTCAGCAGATAGGAGCTGTCAATCGAATCAGAAACTCACTGACGTATCCTTTCTGTCTTTTTCTGTTTGTCTTTTTCTGTTTCTGTCTGTCTCTTTCTCTGTCTGTCTCTTTCTCTGTCTGTCTCTTTCTCTGTCTGTCTCTGTTTCTCTGTCTGTCTCTGTTTCTCACTCGGTCTCTGTTTATCTCTCTCTGTTTTTCTCTCAGACTTCGAGGATTTGTTTGATGATGAGGACCTGCAGTGAATGAAGAAGACCCCCCCCACCCCCACACTGCCACTGTGTTTGTTAAAAATAAAGGCTTATTTAAAAAGCAGATGTGTGTGTGAATTCTGTGGATCCCATACATTCCATAGCCAAGCTAAATGATCAGTGTGGGTTTAGAGTGGTTGTGTTTCAATGTGCTGCGGCAGGCAGGTCTGTAGGCGCTGAGAAACACCTGTTAGCGGACTAATAATTACATACTCCATAATATTACATGCACACTCATACCTATAAGAATTATATACCACATCCCCAGTTAACATGACCAGTATGTTGATGGCTACTGGACAGCAGTTCTAAAAGCTTTTACAAGGCCTTTTGTAGTTTCATAAATCATGTAGACGTTGTCAAAAGGGTTGTCACATTTGGCAATGTTCCGGGTTGTATTCATTAGTGCACACCGTAGCAACGTAAAAAGTTGGATACAAAACACACAGGTGACAAATGCATAGATTTATATCCATCTCTGTGTGGCTGCGACCTAGTTGGAGTGTTTTGTGAGTCCCAAAACATCACCTGTTAGGTTTGGGTGCTATTGCATCTTACAGGGACGTTGCTCGAGAGCCACTGTACGGAAGCAGGACCTGTGTGTGTAAACCCTGTTACAGGGCAGACGTGTCTGAACAGTAGAACTAATGAGGAAACTAGCACCTGAAATGACTGATGGGCAGACCAGCTGTCCGTGTGTGCCAACAGAGCTGTCTAACGTTAGCTAACAGACAGGGGTTTTGGGCCTTCCTCCTACAAAATGGGTTCTGTGAAGTGCTTATGTGGCGCCTTTACTCTCCTTTCCCCCTTCATTATTTCCCCTCTATTTCCTTGTCTCCCTCTCTGTTGTTTTCTGTCTGTGTCTCTCTCTCTCTCTCTCTCTCTCTCTCTCTCTCTCTGTGTGTAATTACGGAGTCTCTGATTGGTCAGGTGGTTGAGCTAGCAGCAGCCAATAGCAGCTCTGGTAGCAGTGCCCCTCGATCTCCTGGAAAGGTTTGTGTGTGTTAATTATTAGAGGTCTGTTTAAAACCAGACCTAACCATTTTCGGGGGCACAGTCTGTCAGTAGGGCCAGAGGGACAGGGTGCGCCAGGAGTCTCACATACACACGTAAACATCCAGCCTCTGAACCGGCCAGTGGGCTTCGTCTGATACAGCCTCTCCTCAAGATCCAACAGAGACTCCACTACACACAACTACAGGTAAGACAACATCAAGGTTTCGTTTAAGTCCAGTTTAAACGTCAGGTTTGAATGCTCTGAAACACCTGTAGCCTGTGTAGGAGAATCAACCAGCAGAGCAGCCTTAACCCCCTGATGAGACTCAGACAGAAGACCCTCTGAGGAAGCAGTTTAGACGGGTAGAAGCAGACCCACTGGTTGATGTAGACTGGAAACATTGTTATAATGTGAAGCAAGACAACTAAAGGTGATTTAGCAGGACGAGGGTACTAACCGTCTTCTACAGCATTCACTGGTCTTGGTTAGGAATGGCACTTTATTTGACAGTAAACTGTTTCCACTGGTATTTACCTGAAATTGTCTGTAGGAGAGGAGGAGGCCATGACTGGAAGGAGCAGAACGTCGTTCTCCGGTGTGTTCACTGCTGCTCTGTTGGCCACCATACTGCTGCCTGGTGAGTCACACATGCATTCACGCTCAAGCAGACATAGGGGTTCATGTTAGGATGGATGAAGGACTTTCTGATGGATGGGCTTTGTGAATATTGATCCTCTCCTACCGTACTCCTCCTCTCCTCAACTTGCCTATTCGCAAGCCCTTGACTAGTTGAATCAGGTCTGTTATTGCTGGGCTAGAACAAAAATGTCCAGTCCTGAGGGTAACCAAGGAACAGATTCGGAAACATTGTCCTAACCCTAACTAAAATTCCGAACAATCTCTGTCTGCCTCTAATTATTACCTGTTGTAATAACCTCTATTATAACCTCACCATATGTAACTGCCTCAGATAACTGCCTCCAGACCAGCTGTTTCTGGTTATATGTTGACATGATTGACAGTTCCCCTCAGAGGAATCTTTAGTCAATCTCCTCTTTCCTCTAAAACTGTCTCTCAAACAGACCCATAATCCTGACCTTAACCCATCATGTATTTACAGGGATGGAGGAGGAGAGGGAGGGAATTCTTTCATTGTTCCAACACTGCTAAAAGATTATTACCTGTCAGCATCAGAGTCCCGCTTTTTCCCTCTCCTCCTCCCCTTCCCCCTGTCTGCTTTTTCCCTCTCTTCCTCCCCTTCCCCCTGTCCGGTAAAGGCTGTTGTTTCCAGATGTTCCAGTCTTTTACTGGCTCATTAAATATAATACAGTGGATACACTGATACACCACGCACACCTCCCTGCATCCACCATCCATGCATCTCTCTCTCCTTCTCTTCCTCTGTCCCTCTCTCCCTCTTTTCATCTCTTCCCCCTTCTCTCTCTACCTCCATCCCACGCTGTCCTTCCCTCTGAAAACTGTTAGCACCTTTTCCCCGTGGAGATGAAAGAGCATGCAGAGCTGTTTACTGTTTCTCTCTCTCTCTCACACACACACACACACACGGAGCTCTGTAAGGTAGCTAGCCCAGTAGGGGTCCACTGTTACATGCTCACCTATAAAATCTACAAAGAGCCAAAGTCACGGAACATCCAGGCACTGCCAATAACCCCTGCCCTGTAAACCTGTGTGTGTTTATTCCCAATCCTTTCCACCTGTATATTACACTTGCTGTGGGGAAAGGTACTTAGTAGTATATGTAATCATGTTTTGGTCTCTGCTGCTGACGCTGGCAACATCTAGCTCTGACAGTGTGTGTCTATCTTCTCAGAATTCCTGTTGGCAGGGCCGGTGTTTCAGAAGCTCAATGGACATGGTAAATGCACAACTATCTAACAAACATACTTTACATACACAACAATGTTTGATGCTTGATGTCTCGCCAGTAGGGGATGCCAATGAAGAGACAGCGGTTGCCATGGCATCGGCAAGGAGGCTTGTCCGTAACCGTAGAAACATCAGCTGGTACAAGCAACACTCAGACTTCTGGAGCTGGTACAAATACTTCACAGACAATGGAAACACGGAGGCAGTGAGTACACTCTGAGGAGTTTGGGGTGTTATCTGTGAATGGTCCCAACCCTTCTGGTCCCGAGGGGCCAACACTAACTAACCACAGACCTTCAGAGTTGAGTATCATCTGCTTAGAGATGAAAAGGGATCTTGTGTTTGAGAATGACATGGGAACCTTGGGGAACTCCACCGGTATCTCTATTCATGTTCTTGGGGTTTCCCTAGCTTTGGCTTTCATCTTGATAAACCTCATATACCTCTAACCTCCTACAGTGGGGAAAAAAAGTATTTAGTCAGCCACCAATTGTGCAAGTTCTCTCACTTAAAAAGATGAGAGAGGCCTGTAATTTTCATCATAGGTACACTTCAACTATGACAGACAAAATGAGGAAAAAAAATCCAGAAAATCACATTGTAGGATTTTTAATGAATTTATTTGCAAATTATGGTGGAAAATAAGTATTTGGTCACATACAAACAAGCAAGATTTCTGGCTCTCACAGACCTGTAACTTCTTCTTTAAGAGGCTCCTCTGTCCTCCACTCATTACCTGTATTAATGGCACCTGTTTGAACTTGTTATCAGTATAAAAGACACCTGTCCACAACCTCAAACAGTCACACTCCAAACTCCACTATGGCTAAGACCAAAGAGCTGTCAAAGGACACCAGAAACAAAATTGTAGACCTGCACCAGGTTGGGAAGACTGAATCTGCAATAGGTAAGCAGCTTGGTTTGAAGACATCAACTGTGGGAGCAATTATTAGGAAATGGAAGACATACAAGACCACTGATAATCTTCCTCGATCTGGGGCTCCACGCAAGATCTCACCCCGTGGGGTCAAAATGATCACAAGAACGGTGAGCAAAAATCCCAGAACCACACGGGGACCTAGTGAATGACCTGCAGAGAGCTGGGACCAAAGTAACAAAGCCTACCATCAGTAACACACTACGCCGCCAGGGACTCAAATCCTGCAGTGCCAGACGTGTCCCCCTGCTTAAGCCAGTACATGTTCAGGCCCGTCTGAAGTTTGCTAGAGAGCATTTGGATGATCCAGATGAGGATTGGGAGAATGTCAGATGAAACCAAAATATAACTTTTTGGTAAAAACTCAACTCGCCGTGTTTGGAGGACAAAGAATGCTGAGTTGCATCCAAAGAACACCATACCTACTGTGAAGCATGGGGGTGGAAACATCATGCTTTGGGGCTGTTTTTCTGCAAAGGGACCAGGACGACTGACCCATGTAAAGGAAAGAATGAATGAACTTGTTATCGTGAGATTTTGAGTGAAAACCTCCTTCCATCAGCAAGGGCATTGAAGATGAAACGTGGCTGGGTCTTTCAGCATGACAATGATCCCAAACACACCGCCTCGGGCAATCTAAGGAGTGGCTTCGAAGAAGCATTTCAGGGTCCTGGAGTGGCCTAGCCAGTCTCCAGATCTCAACCCCATAGAAAATCTTTGGAGGGAGTTGAAAGTCCGTGTTGCCCAGCGACAGCCCCAAAACATCACTGCTCTAGAAGAGATCTGCATGGAGGAATGGGCCAAAATACCAGCAACAGTGTGTGAAAACCTTGTGAAGACTTACAGAAAACATTTGACCTCTGTCATTGCCAACAAAGGGTATATAACAAAGTATTGAGATAAACTTTGTTATTGACCAAATACTTATTTTCCACCATAATTTGCAAATAAATTCATAAAAATCCTACAATGTGATTTTCTGGATTTTTTTCCTCATTTTGTCTGTCATAGTTGAAGTGTACCTATGATGAAAATTACAGGCCTCTCTCATCTTTTTAAGTGAGAGAACTTGCACAATTGGTGGCTGACTAAATACTTTTTTCCCCCACTGTATCTCTTTATCCCCTTCTCCCCCCTCCCCCCTTAGGTCCAGGAGCTGGACAGGGTCTACCTGGCCTACCTCCAAAATAAGAACCGTGCTGAGGGACGTCGCTCTTATAAGGCCTACCTGGGCCACCTAGGGGACATCTACAAGGCCTGCGCCGACTCAGAGGACCCAAACTGCGTGGCCTCGGCCACTAGCCGGCAAAAACCTGAAACCCCCAAGGCCCCTCCGAAGCCGGCCCCTGTCAAGGCCTGTGACCCCTACAGGTCAGTCATGTTAATTGATTTCTGTGTTATATAATACATTTTATGCTTATGAATTGAATCTAATCTAATGTCCTGTGTAGGGACCCATATTGTCTGTATGCTGCCCTGGCACATGCCAAGAGCCAGCCCCCACCTGCCCCCGCACCTGGCCCGGTCAAGGCCCCAGCCCCCTTTATATGCACTCCCCTGTGGCTGTTAAAGAACCTCATTCTGGGTACTACTACTCCCCCGCTGTGCAGCCCTTCCTGTCCAAGGTACAGTATTACTACACTATTACTGCTTTTACTGTACCACTATACTAATGTATATTGTCTATCTCGCTATCTAGAATTAACATAGTCATTATTGTTTTTATTCCCATCTAGGAGCAGAAGGCAGAACTGCTGCGTATCTGTTCAGCGGAGGATGTGGAGTGTCTCCAGTACCACCTGAGAGCTGCTTTCGGCCACAAGCCTTCCGCTGGGCCCCTGCCTTCCTACGCCCACCTGGGCTGTGACCCGAAAGACCCCACCTGTAAACCCCAGCTGGTCCAAAAAGCTCCCTCCGGCCTCTTCCTTCGTTACCCCAACTGTGACCCCAGAGACCCTCGCTGTGCCTACGCTGCATCCCTACAGGTACGATTGTTATTTGTTGCCATCATCATTATTATTATAGCGATTATCATGATCATGACTGTCCTTCCGTCCCCAGGCACCCCGTGCCCCTGTTCCCCCCCCCGGCAGGTCCTGGTTCCTGCAACCCTCTGTTGGAGGACGGTTGTAACCCTCTCACCGCAACCAATGAGTACGCCACGGCACCAGAGGAGTTCAAGGAAGAACACAAAGATGAACCCGCCGTAATGCGCACTGCGCCCCCAGCTCCCGAGCAACGCAGCGACCCATTCGCTATGTACAGGGATGCTTATGCTAACGCTAATGGTAACCGCCAAGGCAGTGCTCCCAGCGCTCAAGCTAGCGACCCATATGCCATGTACCGCCAAGGCAGTGCTCCCAGCGCTCAAGCTAGCGACCCATATGCCATGTACCGCCAAGGCAGTGCTCCCAGCGCTCAAGCTAGTGACCCATATGCCATGTACCGCCAAGGCAGTGCTCCCAGCGCTCAAGCTAGCGACCCATATGCCATGTACCGCCAAGCCAGTGCTCCCAGCGCTCAAGCTAGTGACCCATATGCCATGTACCGCCAAGGCAGTGCTCCCAGCGCTCCAGCTAGTGACCCATACACTATGTACAGGCAGGCTAATGCTAATGATCCCTTAGCAATGTACCGTGAAGCTGCGGTCTCCATGCACAGACATGTCTCCCCCTCCCTGCGGCAGCAAGCCCCCGCCCCCCCTTCCCGCTATGAGGAGCCCCCACAGGAGGATCGCCACCCGCTGGGCCCCCGGGGAAAGACCAAAGAGGGCTATGAATGCTTCATCGGCTACGACCAGGAGTGCTACCCAATAGCCCGCGCAGAGCCGCGTTCTGGCGCCCACCGTAACACCGCCTACCCCGCCGAGCCCTACGAGCCGCATCTCAATGCCGATGGATCACGGAACGGAGTTCTGGAGCCTTCTGACCCCGACTGTGACCCGGAGTATGACACCAACTGCCGCTTGCGTCGCTACGAACCCCTGGAGGATCTGCTGCCAGACGGCAACGCCCAATCTGTACAGCAGGGGGAGCCAGAGCACAGCCAGGACCATAGCTACAACCAGGGGAAGCCAGAGAGAGAAAGCGAGGCAGATTCAGAGCCATACCAGAGTGGCCAGGAGGAGACCTACGGGGCTTACCCCCCTCCCTCGCAGGGGCTGTCGTACGGGTCCTACCCCTCAGCCCAGCGGGTAATGCCCAGCTTCCAGGACATGCTAAGAGGATACCGAGACCACTACCCTGAACAGGACAACCACAGAGCATACGCTGCTGACTACCGCAAAAAATAAATACACACATATACACATACATACATGCATGTACACACACATTACATACACAGACACACACTGCATATGCCATAAAGACTACAACAACAAAACTAACCAGCACACCAGCCAAAAACAGGAGCAGGTGACGTGGGACACTATATTTAATACAAAACAATAAAAGATTGAATGAAGTCTGACACACACACATGCACACACACACGTCACGTATGCACGAACATGCACACACACACACACACACACAGTAATGTGCGATTAGCAGTAGAAGCAGGAGAGGTTTCTCTCCACTAGCTGTTTTATCTGTCAGTTTGATAGCTTTTATTAATTGATTAATTGACAGTAGTTGACGATTGTTCCCCTCATTCTCACTAGAATATTTAATACATTCTTGCAGCTCTGCTTCGCTTCTGTAGCTACAAACTTCACATGCTTTTTGTGTTTGTTTTGTTTATGATGTATTATGTAAAGTTTTTTTCCACTTTGAATGTTTTAAATAAAAGCTTTTAAAAACATGTATTTACTCTGTGTTCATGTTCTATACTGGCCCCTATAGGCTAAGAGTGGTAATATTATCTACAGACCCCTATAGGCTAACAGTGGTAATATTATCTACTGACCCCTATTTGGGGGGGCAGGTAGCCTAGTGGTTAGAGCGTTGGACTAGTAACTGAAAGGTTGTAACAACAGCTGACAAGTTAAAGTCTGTCGTTCAGCCCCTGAACAAGGCAGTTAAACCACTGTTCCTAGGCCGTCATTGAAAATAAGAATTTGTTCTTAACTGACTTGCCTAGTTAAATAAAGGTAATACAAAAATAGGGTTCCCCCTATACACATAAAAACCATTATGGTACTTTAAACATATTAATGTTGACTCATTTTTATTACACCAGGAGTGGATGAGTGCACACTTTGGAGAGAAGGGGGCAGAGCAAATTAACAAAGAAAAGGGGAAGAAGTTGAGTTTTAAAAATCTCCTGCCCTCTCCTCTTTCCTGCCATGCACCTGACCCCTCCCCCAACTGACCCACCTCGCTCCCAAACTCACAGAAAGACAAGAAAAAACCCTGTTTGAAACATCAATACAACTTTATTGATCCAAGAGCACTCTGATTCAGTAACAACAGCTGTTAGCCCAAAGGGAACCCACTCACACAGCTTCTCTTTTTGTGTGTGCATGTTCGTGTGTATGTGACAGCCTGTGGCAGGTGACCTTTATCATTACAGAACTAAGATGATTATAAATATAGATTACAGCCACACACACACACACTGGCCCCCTGGGCTGGAGGCCAGCTGGACACACTCAGGGACAGGAGGAGAGGAGCGTGTGGGGATTGAACATACAGGGGAAGGGAGGGAAAGGAAACAGAGTGAGAAAGAGAGGGGAATGATAAAAAGAGAATAAGGGGAAAGAATAGAGAGAGAGAGAGAGAGATCAGTTCTACTAGGGAGAGAGGTGGGGGATAGGGAGAGAGGTGGGGGATAAGTAGAGGTGGGGGATAGGGAGAGAGGTGGGGGATAGGTAGAGGTAGAGGTGGGGGATAGGGAGAGAGGTGGGGGATAGGTAGAGGTGGGGGATAGGGAGAGAGGTGGGGGATAGGTAGAGGTGGGGGATAGGGAGAGGTAGAGGTGGGGGATAGGTAGAGGTGGGGGATAGGGAGAGAGGTGGGGGATAGGGAGAGGTAGAGGTGGGGGATAGGTAGAGGTGGGGGATAGGGAGAGAGGTGGGGGATAGGTAGAGGTAGAGATGAGGGATAGGTAGAGGTGGGGGTGGGGGTGGGGGATAGGGAGAGAGGTGGGGGATAGGTAGAGGTGGGGGATAGGGAGAGGTGGGGGATAGGGAGAGATGTGGGGATAGGTAGAGGTAGAGGTGGGGGATAGGGAGAGGTGGGGTTAGGGAGAGATGTGGGGGATAGGTAGAGGTAGAGGTGGGGGATAGGGAGAGAGGTGGGGGATAGGTAGAGGTAGAGGTGGGGGATAGGGAGAGAGGTGGGGTTAGGGAGAGATGTGGGGGATAGGTAGAGGTAGAGGTGGGGGATAGGGAGAGATGTGGGGGATAGGTAGAGGTAGAGGTGGGGGATAGGGAGAGGTGGGGTTAGGGAGAGATGTGGGGGATAGGTAGAGGTAGAGGTGGGGGATAGGGAGAGAGGTGGGGGATAGGTAGAGGTAGAGGTGGGGGATAGGGAGAGAGGTGGGGATAGGGAGAGAGGTGGGGGAAAAAGGGATGTGATGGAAAATAAGCAGCTGCTACTGTAAGTAGGTATGTGTAGCAGGTTGTCCAATCGGCTGCCTGGTAGGCACAGCTAAAGCAGGAAGTCAGCGTCGGCGGTTGTCCAATGGGCTGCTAGGTAGGCGTGGCTGAATCAGAAAGCCAGTAAAGGTGGAGTCATTGTTGATGTCAGCGTAAATTCCAACTTCTTCCTGTTCCTCACCATACACCTGCAGACAGAGGGATATTATATTAGCTATTAATGAAGTAATAAGTTAGTGACGTGACTTGTGATGACTGTCAGAGGAGTAAAAAGTCCACTTCTAATGCAAACAAACATGTAATAGCAGCCATAGGAAATTCACCAGTTTGGTAAAAGAGTTGTTTGCTAGACTGATTCAGCCATATTAACTTTTTCAACCAGACTTTAGAACTCTAAATAATAAAGAATGAAAGGAACTAAAGGAAAAAGACCCCCTTCATTGTTTCTTTTTTATTTCACCTTTATTTAACCAGGTGGCCCAGTTGAGAACAAGTTCTCATTTACAACTGCGACCTGGCCAAGATAAAGCAAAGCAGTGCGACACAAAGAACAACACGGAGTTACACATGGAATAAACAAGCGTACAGTCAATAACACAATAGAGAAAAAAAAGAAAGTCTATATACAGTGTGTGAAAATGGCGTGGGGAGGTAGGCAATAAATGGGCTATAGTAGCGAGGTAAATGACAATTTAGCAGATGATGATGTGCAAGTAGAGATACTGGTGTGCAAAAGAGCAGAAAAGTAAATAAAAACAGTATGGGGATGAGGTAGTTAGATTGGGTGGGCTATTTACAGATGGACTATGTACAGCTGCAGCGATCGGTTAGCTGCTCAGATAATTGGTGTTTAAAGTTAGTGAGGGAGATAGAAGTCTCCAGCTTCAGCAATTTTTGCAATTAGTTCCAGTTACTGGCAGCAGAGAACTGGAAGGAAAGGCGACCAAAGGAGGTGTTGGCTTTGGGGATGACCAGTGAGATATACCTGCTGGAGCGCGTGCTACGGGTGGGTGTTGTTATCGTGACCAGTGAGCTGAGATAAGGCGGAGCTTTACCTAGCATAGACTTATAGACGACCTGGAGCCAGTGGGTCTGGCGACAGATATGTAGCGAGGGCCAGCCGACTAGAGCATACAGGTCGCAGTGGTGGGTGGTATAAGGGGCTTTGGTAACGAAACGGATGGCACTGTGATAGACTGCATCCAGTTTGCTGAGTAGAGTATTGGAAGCTATTTTGTAGATGACATTGCCGAAGTCGAGGATCGGTAGGATAGTCAGTTTTACTAGGATAACTTTGGCGGCGTGAGTGAAGGAGGCTTTGTTGCAAAATAGAAAGCCGATTCTAGATTTGATTTTGGATTGGAGATGTTTAATATGAGTCTGGAAGGAGAGTTTACTGTCTAGCCAGACACCTAGATATTTGTAGTTCTCCACATATTCTAGGTCAGAACCGTCCATGGTAGTGATGCTAGGCGGGCGGCAGGTGCGGGCAACGAACGGTTGAAAAGCATGAATTTGGTTTTACTAGCATTTAGGAGCAGTTGGAGGCCACAGAAGAAGTGCTGTATGGCATTGAAGCTCGTTTGGAGGTTAGTTAGTACAGTGTCCAAAGAAGGGCCAGAAGTATACAGAATGGTGTCGCCCGCGTAGAGGTGGATCAGGGAATCACCTGCAGCAAGAGCGACATCATTGTTGTATTCAGAGAAAAGAGTCGGCCCGAGAATTGAACCCTGTGGTACCCCCATAGAGACTGCCAGAGGTCCGGACAGCAGGCCCTCCGATTTGACACACTGAACTATGTCAGCAAAGTAGTTGGTGAACCAGGTTGGGGTAGCCAGGAGGAAAGCATGGCCAGCCGTAGAAATGCTTATTGAAATTTTCGATTATCATGGATTTATCAGTGGTGACTGTGTTACCTAGCCTCAGTGCAGTGGGCAGCTGGGAGGAGGTGCTGTTATTCTCCATGGACTTTACAGTGTCCCAAACATTTTTGGAGTTAGAGCTGCAGGATGCAAATTTCTAGCCTTTGCTTTCCTGACTGACTGTATTGGTTCCTGACTTCCCTGAACAGTTGCATATCGCAGGGGCTATTCGATGCTATTGCAGTCCGCCACAGGATGTTTTTGTGCTGGTCAAGGGCAGTCAGGTCTGGAGTGAACTAAGGGCTGTATCTGTTCTTAGTTCTACATTTTTTGAAAGGGGCATGCTTATTTAAGATGGTGAGGAAATTGCTTTTAAAGAACGACCAGGCATCCTCTACTGACCGGATGAGGGTATCCTTCCAGGGTATCCATGTCGATTAGAAAGGCCTGCTCGGCAAAAGTGTTTTAGGGAGCGCGGACCCATAGCGGATGCAGGCAATAAGGGCAGTGATCGCTGAGATCCTGATTGAAAACAGCAGAGGTGTATTTGGAGGGCAAGTTGGTCAGGATAACATCTATGAGGGTGCCCATGTTTACGGATTTAGGGGTGTACCTGATGGGTTCCTTGATGATTGGTGTGAGATTGAGGGCATCTAGCTTAGATTGTAGGACTGTCGGAGTGTTAAGCATATCCCAGTTTAGGTCACCTAACAGAACAAACTCTGAGGATAGATGGGGGGCAATCAATTCACATATGGTGTCCAGGACACAGCTGGGAGCTGAGGGGGGTCTATAACAGGCGGCAACAGTTAGAGACTTATTTCTGGAGAGATTAATTTTGTTAATTAGAAGTTCAAACTGTTTGGGCATAGACCTGGGAAGTATGACAGAACTTTACAGGCTATCTCTGCAGTAGATTACAACTCCTCCCCCTTTGGCAATTCTATCTTGACGGAAAATGCTGTAGTTGGGTATGGAAATCTCAGAATTTTTGGTGGCCTTCCTAAGCCAGGATTCAGACACGGCAAGGACATCAGGGTTGGCAGAGTGTGCTAAAGCAGTGAGTAAAACAAACTTAGGGAGGAGGCTTCTGATGTTAACATGCATGAAACCAAGGCTTTTTCGATTACAGAAGTCAACAAATGAGAGTGCCTGGGGACACGCATGGTCTGGGTTAACCTCCAGATCACCCGAGGAACAGAGAAGGAGTAGGATGAGGGTACGGCTAAAGGCTATCAGAACAGGTCGTCTAGTGTGTTGGGGACAGAGAATAAAAGGAGCAGATTTCTGGGCGTGGTAGAATAGATTCAGGGCATAATGTGCAGACAGGGGTATGGTGGGGTGTGGGTACTATGGAGGTAAGCCCAGGCACTGAGTGATGATAAGAGAGGTTGCATCTCTGGATGTGCTGGTTCTACTGGGTGAGGTCATCGCATGTGTGGGAGGTGGGACAAAATAGGTATTTGAGGCATGTAGAGTGGGCCTAGGGGCTCCGCTGTAAATTAATACAATGATAACTATCCTAAACAACAGTATACAAGGCATATTGACATTTGAGAGAGACATAAAGCAATCACAGATGTTGATTGGGAGAGCTAGCTAAGACTTGTGCTAGCTTCAGGGCAGGGGCGTTAGCCACTATAGCCACTCGGTAGTAGCTAGCAGCGATGATCCGCTGCAAAGGTCCAGAGCTTACGGCAAGTAGCCGGTGGATTAGTGGATTCAAGCCGTGTCCAGGAGGCATCGGCTGGGTAGCCGGGTAATCTCAGGGCTAGCTTCAGAGCTAGGTCACTCGGTGGCAGCTAGCTAGCTGTGATGATCAGGAGTAATGGTCCAGGGTTTACGGCAGGAATCCGGCGTTGTAGTGGAGAAAAACAGTCCGAGGCTGGTAGGTATTATCCAGGCTAGACAAACGGTTGGTGCCTGTTGAGAAGGTAAAGGTCGCTAGCAATGGCTAACAATGACTGAATAGCTAGTGGCTAATTAACTGGTTAGCTTCTGATGGCTAAGGTGGCTATAAAGTCTGAAAAAAAAAATCTGATCCGTGTCACATTGAGTGAGGCGGGTTACCGGAAGGTATATTTAATTTTAAAATAGAAAAATTAATTGAAATATATACAAAAAGTAAACGAGAGGACGACAAAACACGTCTGCACTGCTATGCCATCTTGGGTTAGAATCTGCAGCATATGACTCACCTGTAGCCATACCTGGTCTCCAGATGAGAGGTTTAGGACCACCCCTCCAGAGGACTGATCCAGGTCAGAGGTCAGGAACTGGTCCAGCGTTAGCGACATGACACGGCCGTTACGGTACAGCCCCACCTTACACCCTTGACCCTAAACAAAGTTTACAGTAATGTACTGTTTAAACCAAAGTTTCTTTGGAATTTACAGTAACATATTGTACCTTTTTGTACAGTAACTTACCGTTACAGGATTTGTTTGTGTGTGTTACCTGTACAGTGAGGTGGAAGGTGAAGTAGTACACGCCGGGGATAAAACAACGGAACTTCCCTGAGATGTCGTCATAGTGATGCTGGATAGACAGACAGACAGACAACAGAAAAACTGGATATAGTGAAGCTGGAAAGAAGAATTGATATTTCATATTTGCTCTGACATCACACACACATACAGTACCTGTTCGTTGTAGAAGATCTTGGCGAAGTGAAGGGGTGTGTCTGTCGTGGTAGTGGGTGTGGTTAGTCCCACGCTGAAGGCAGAGCGATACAGGAAGGAACTCTCGCCCCTCTGCCCCTGCAGCCCTGGGGCCCCCGGGAAACCCCGTCGTCCCTGGACTCCGTCCCCCCCAACTTCCCCCACCTCTCCCCTCTCACCTCGCACACCTAGGGAGGACAGGAGAAAGAGAGCGAGATGGGCGGAGAGAGAGAAGGTGAGTGAGGGAAAGTTTGAGAATCTATATGTTGATTGTTGATTCCCTGATGTGTTCTACCTGGAAGTCCAGTGTCTCCTGTCTCTCCCTGGCGTCCCTCTCTCCCATCTCTCCCATCCTGCCCGTCCAGACCAGGAGTCCCAGGAACACCTCCCATCCAACGGCTGCAACCTTCCTGAACTCCGACCTCTGACCCATACCCCTCTGCCAGCACACACAACAGCAGCATCCAGCTTATTGTTACCATGGTGACCTGACCTCTGATCCGTTACCTCTGAGACTGCACAAAGCGGGGAATCGCTGAAGAGACGGAGTGGAGAAAGAGTAGAAGAGAGTGATACAAATCTATCTCGTCCTTGTGTGTCTGAGCATGTGTGTGCTAGTGTGAATTGCGCTCCTATATTTATCTTTGACTGTGTGTGACTCCGGCTGGTGACAAAGTCACACCCCCAAATGACCTGCCAGAAACACCCCACACACACACACACGCCGATCCTCTGCCTCCCTCTTGTGGTCAGGGCAATATTTTAGTATGATACAGTAGGCTAGTATCCATGTTGACTGAGAGAAAAAGGGAGGGAGGGAGATAGATAGATTTTCCCCCTCTACCCTCTACCCACTTTCCAACTGATACTCCATGATAAACCTTATTCCCTGGGCTCTCCTCCCCTCTCCTCTCCCTCCACCCTTATACCCCTCTCCTCTTCGCTCCCCCCTCCCTTATACCCCTCTCCTCTCCCTCCTTCCTTATTCCTCTCTCCTCTCCTCTCCCTCCACCCTTATACCCCTCTCCTCTTCGCTCCCCCCTCCCTTATACCCCTCTCCTCTCCCTCTTCCCTTATTCCTCTCTCCTCTCCTCTCCCTCCACCCTTATACCCCTCTCCTCTTCGCTCCCCTCCCTTATACCCTCTCCTCTCCCTCTTCCCTTATTCCTCTCTCCTCTCCTCTCCCTCTTCCCTTATTCCTCTCTCCTCTCCTCTCCCTCTTCCCTTATTCCCCTCTCTCCTCTCCTCACCTCCTCCCTTATTCCCCTCTCTCCTCTCCTCTCCCTCTTCCCTTATTCCCCTCTCTCCTCTCCTCTCCCTCTTCCCTTATTCCCCTCTCTCCTCTTCTCACCCTCCTCCCTTATTCCCCTCTCTTCTCTCCTCACCCTCCTCCCTTATTCCCCTCTATCCTCTTCTCACCCTCCTCCCTTATTCCCCTCTCTCCTCTCCTCACCCTCCTCCCTTATTCCCCTCTATCCTCTTCTCACCCTCCTCCCTTATTCCCCTCTCTCCTCTCCTCACCCTCCTCCCTTATTCCCTTCTCTCCTCTCCTCACCCTCCTCCCTTATTCCCCTCTCTCCTCTTCTCACCCTCCTCCCTTATTCCCCTCTATCCTCTCCTCACCCGCCTCCCTTATTCCCTTCTCTCCTCTCCTCACCCTCCTCCCTTATTCCCCTCTATCCTCTCCTCACCCGCCTCCCTTATTCCCTTCTCTCCTCTCCTCTCCTCACCCTCCTCCCTTATTTCCCTCTCTCCTCTCCTTACCATCCTCCCTTATCCCCTCTCTCTTCACACTCCTCCCTTATTCCCCTCTCTCCTCTTCTCACCATCCTCCCTTATTCCCCTCTCTCCTCTACATGACTAAAGAGAAATTAGGCCTGAGGTGTGTGTGTGTTTATATGTGTGTGTGTGAGGGAGAGGGCAGCTACCTATCTCCTGGGGTGATGTGTGTGTGTGTGTGTGTGTGTGTGTGAGGGAGAGGGAAGCTACCTATCTCCTGGGGTGATGTGTGTGTGAGGGAGAGGGCAGCTACCTATCTCATGGGGAGATGTGTGTGTGTGAGGGAAAGGCCAGCTACTTATCTCCTGGGGTGATGTGTGTGTGTGAGGGAGAGGGCAGCTACCTATCTCCTGGGGGGATGTGTGTGTGTGTGAGGGAAAGGCCAACTACTTATCTCCTGGGGTGATGTGTGTGTGTGAGGAAGAGGGCAGCTGCCTATCTCCTGGGGGGATGTGTGTGTGTGAGGGAGAGGGCAACTACTTATCTCCTGGGGTGATGTGTTTGTGTGAGGGTGATAAGAATGTTTGTAAGTAATGTAAAAATGTATGCAATAGGGATAGGGTTATAAGACTGATAATCCAATAGATGTGTGTGTGTCTAGCATTTGTGTATACTGTATAGAGACTGGGACAAGGTGGTACAACTTGCCATAAGGGTGAGAACAAAGCATTATTTGTAAAACCAGATTGCAGGAGAGAGGCCTTCTCGTCCTTGGGAAGGAAGGAACTGATAGGATGTCTGGAATTGACTTATGTTGCAAGATGGTGTTATGCCGAGGGATGTACTGTGGGAAAATATTATTTCCTAGAGAGGGTGGGGCATTTGTACCATTGGTGTTCAGCTTAAAGCTTATACAGTATAAAAAGACTGTGTTCACATTTCGTGGACAGAATTGTCATGAATAAACAAACCTGACTAAATTGCAGATATGGGACTTTGTCTAATTTGTCATTAACTAGAGCTTTAAAACCTCTAGGAATTATTCAAAGCCTGATTGATAGTTTATGTCAACAATTGAGAACGAAATTCTCATGACAATTTGGTCCTTCGCGCCAGATCTCAATATCTGTGTCTGTCGTCCAAAGATAAAATGCCGAATACCGTGTACGGGCGGAGGATCGCATCCGTAAGATCAAAGACCTGCCCCCTGACATTGGGGAACTATTGCAGGCCGGTGTATATCTAAGAACGACAGAGACGGTGACGAGATCCAACTTATATTGCTTTTCCCAGTCTGCAAGAATAAGGTCAGTAATCTTTATTCATAGATTTGGGGTTAGAATCTAACACTTGTACTAGATATTTAAAATAACTTGTAAAAATGTTGTTTAGAATACTGGTATCAACGGAAGTTAATACGATCTAAATCTTAGGAATATTTGAGTATTGGTTAACCGTGTCCAAGAGTTTTGCGTAGAGAAAGTTGAAAATAACGAGTATTCTATGCTTACGAGAGACGGCACTAATACCTCAAGTAAAACCGGTATGCACAAACAGGTCCGCAAAGACCTGGGGTACTGTGCAAGCCACAACTAAACTACCTTAATAATTCGGAGACCTTTTAGATGGACCTTTTAGATGGATAAGGTCGATTATTAAGAGGGGATATAAAATAATAATTCGGAGACCTTTTAGATGGATAAGGTAGATTATTAAGAGGGGATATAAATTAATAATTCTGAGACCTTTTAGATGGATAAGGTCGATTATTAAGAGGGGATATAAAATAATAATTCGGAGACCTTTTAGATGGATAAGATCGATTATTAAGAGGGGATATAAAATAATAATTTGGAGACCTCTTAGATGAATAAGGTCGATTATTAAGAGGGGATATAAAATAATAATTCGGAGACCTTTTAGATGGATAAGGTAGATTATTAAAAGGGGATATAAATTAATAATTCTGAGACCTTTTAGATGGATAAGGTCGATTATTAAAAAGGGGATATATAATAATAATTCGGAGACATTTTTGACGGAACAGGTCGATTATTAAGAGGGGATATAAAATAGGTGTCGTGGGAAATTAAAAATCAATGGTCAAAAGTATGATTGAAGTATGTGGAAACAATGTGAAGAAACAACATGGGATTTAAAATAGGTAGTGTGAGAAATAACGGTCGTTTAACTGGTTTCATAAAACTAGAGTCTTGGTAACCTCTGGGTTACTGGTTGGATGATTTATATGACTTAATTATATTTAGTCATAAGTTTGCTCAAAAGTCACATCTAATGATAAAGTCCAAGGGAAAAGTGTTTCCAAGCGGGTTGAGATACATCTGAGATATATTTGTAATATCAGCATGGGAGGTAAATCCTCAAAAGAGGTTCCCGAATTTACGGGAGATGAGAGATACATGGAATTAAAGGACAAAAGAAATATAGACTATGGCCCAAGATGGAGAAAGAAATATGGGTTTGATGGGCGATTGGACGTAGATAAATTAGAGGCTATGGTAAAACAGATACATAAAGAATGTGGCAACAAGAAAGAAAAACAGAAACAGGAGGGTTTGAAGACAGCCAGGGTGTGGCTCTTAGTAGCCTGAAAAAGAGGAGAGTATAAAAGATTTTTAAAAAGTAAGTACAGAAAAAGAGGCAGAAAGTAAAACATGTTCGCCGTCAGCCCCACCGGAGGAAGTGACTAAAAGGAAGATTTACCCATCACTGATAGATCAGGCGTGGAGAGACAATCCCGATGATGAGGTGGTGGTTGTCCGGAGGAGAGTACAAATGCCACCCCCGCCTCTTCCCCCAGCGAGACAGCCACCCCCCTATCATGTACCGGGAGTAGTGGGGGGAGACGGGACAGAGCAGAGTGAGGAGAAAAAAGAGGAGAGAGAGAGCCCAGTTGAGATATTAACTAAAACTATACTAAAATTAGTACAGGATAAAGAAGGACAGAGAAGAGAGTTGAGACAGTCAAAACAAGATATAGGTACAGAATACTCCCCCATGACCACAAGGTCAGGGATAAAAAGGGGAATCTCAGATGGGGGGGACACAGGCACAGCCAGATCTAGGGCCGTTTTATGAATTATATGTTTAATGACTAAATGTTTGTACGTTTAAGTAAATACTAAGAATATTCCATTCTGAAAATGTATGCAATAGAGATAGGATTATAAGACAAATGGTAATCCAAATCAAATCAAATCAAATCAAATTTTATTTGTCACACATTCACATGGTTAGCAGATGTTAATGCAAGTGTAGCGAAATGCTTGTGCTTCTAGTTCCAACCATGCAGTAGTATCTAACAAGTAATCTAACAAATTCACAACAACTACCTTATACACACAAGAGTAAAGGAATGAATACGAGTATGTACATATAAATATATGGATGAGCGATGGCTGACCGGCATAGGCAAGATGCAGTAGATGGTATGGAGTACAGTATATACACATATATATGAGATGAGTAATGTAGGATATGTAAACATTATATAAATGGCATTGTTTAAAGTGGCTAGTGATACATTATTTCATCCAATTATAATTATTAAAGTGGCTACAGATTTGGGTCGATGGCCGAACGGCATAGGCAAGATACAGTAGATGGTTTAGAGTACAGTGTATACATTTGATATGAGTATGTTGGATACGTAAACATTATATACAAAATTGTTTAAAGTGGCTAGTGATACATTTGTTACATCCAATTCCTATGTTTAAAGTGGCTAGAGATTTAAGTCAGTATGTTGGCAGCAGCCACTCAATGTTAGTGATGGCTGTTTAACAGTCTGATGGCCTTGAGGTAGAAGCTGTTTTTCAGTCTCTCGGTCCCAGCTTTGATGCACCTGTACTGACCTCACCTTCTGGATGATAGCGGGGTGAACAGGCAGTGGCTCGGGTGGTTGTTGTCCTTGATGATCTTTTTGGCCTTTCTGTGACATCGGGTGGTGTAGGTGTCCTGGAGGGCAGGTAGTTTACCCCCGGTGATGCGCTGTGCAGTCCTCACTACCCTCTGGAGAGCCTTACGGTTGTGGGCGGAGCAGTTGCCGTACCAGGCGGTGATACAGCCCGACAGGATGCTCTCGATTGTGCATCTGTAAAAGTTTGTGAGTGATTTTGGTGACAAGCCGAATTTCTTCAGCTTCTGAGGTTGAAGAGGCGCTGTTGCGCCTTCTTCACCACGCTGTCTGTGTGGGTGGACCAATTCAGTTTGTCCATGATGTGTACGCCGAGGAACTTAAAACTTTCCACCTTCTCCACTACTGTCCCCTCGATGTGGATAGGGGGGTGCTCCCTCTCCTGTTTCCTGAAGTCCACGATCATCTCCTTTGTTTTGCTGACATTGAGTGAGAGGTTATTTTCCTGACACCACACTCCGAGGGCCCTCACCTCCTCTCTGTAGGCCGTCTCGTCGTTGTTGGTAATCAAGCCTACCACTGTAGTGTCGTCAGCAAACTTGATGATTGAGTTGGATGCGTGCTTGGCCACGCAGTCATGGGTAAACAGGGAGTACAGGAGAGGGCTGAGAACGCACCCTTGTGGGGCCCCAGTGTTGAGGATCAGCGGGGTGGAGATGTTGTTTCCTACCCTCACCACCTGGGACCGGCCCGTCCAGGAAGTCCAGGAGCCAGTTGCACAGGGCTGGGTCGAGACCCAGGGTCTCGAGCTTAATGACGAGCTTGGAGGAACTATGGTGTTAAATGCTGAGCTGTAGTCGATGAACAGCATTCTTACATAAGTATTCCTCTTGTCCAGATGGGTTAGGGCAGTATGCAGTGTGATTGCGATTGCGTCGTCTGTGGACCTATTGGGACGGTAAGCAAATTGGAGTGGGTCCAGGGTGTCTGGCAGGATGGAGGTGATATGATCCTTGACTAATCTCTCAAAGCACTTCATGATGACGGAAGTGAGTGCTACGGGCGATAGTCATTTAGCTCAGTCACCTTAGCTTTCTTGGGAACAGGAACAATGGTGGCCCTCTTGAAGCATGTGGGAACAGCAGACTGGGATAGGGACTGATTGAATATGTCCGTAAACACACCAGCCAGCTGGTCTGCGCATGCTCTGAGGACACGGCCAGGGATGCCATCTGGGCCGGCAGCCTTGCGAGGGTTAACACATTGAAATGTTTTTCTCACATTGGCTGCGGTGAAGGTGAGCCCGCAGGTTTTGGTAGCGGGCTGTGTCGGTGGCACTGTATTGTCCTCAAAGCGAGCAAAGAAGTTGTTTAGTTTGTCTGGGAGCAGGGCGTCATGGTCCGCGACGGGCTGGTTTTCTTTTTGTAGTCCGTGATTGACTGTAGACCCTGCCACATTCCTCTTGTGTCTGAGCCGTTGAATTGTGACTCTACTTTGTCTCTATATTGACGCTAGCTTGTTTGATTGCCTTGCGGAGGGAATAGCTGCACTGTTTGTATTCAGTCATGTTTCCGTAGCCTTACCCTGGTTAAAGCAGTGGTTCGCGCTTTCAGTTTTATGCGCGAATGCTGCCATCAATCCATGGTTTCTGGTTGGGGAAGGTTTTAATATTTGCTATGGGTACAACATCACCAATGCACTTGCTAATAAACTCGCTCACCGAATCAGCATATACATCAATGTTGTTGTCAGATGCTATTCGGAACATATCCCAGTCCACGTGCTCGAAGCAATCTTGCAGCATGGAATCAGATTGGTCGGACCAGCGTTGAACAGACCTGAGAACGGGCGTTTCCTGTTTTAGTTTCTGTTTGTAGGCTGGGAGCAACAAAATGGAGTCATGGTCAGACTTGCCGAAAGGAGGACGGAGAATAGCCTTGTATGCATCACGGAAGTTGGAATAACAGTGGTCCAGGATTTTACCAGCCCGGTGGCACATTCGATATGCTGGTAAAATTTCGGGAGCCTTGTTCTTAAATTAGCCTTATTAAAATCCCCAGCCACAATAAATGCAGCCTCAGGATATGTGGTTTCCAGTTTACATAGAGTCCGATGAATTTCTTTCAGTGCCGTCGATGTATCAGCTTGAGGGGGGATGTACACGGCTGTGATTATAATCGAGGAGAATTCTCTTGGTAGATAATGCGGTCTGCATTTGATTGTAATGAATTCTATGTCAGGTGAACAAAAGGACTTGAGTTCCTGTATGTTGTTATGATCACACCACGCCTCGTTAATCATAAGACACACACCCCACCCTTCTTCTTACCAGATAGAAGTTTTTTCTGTCGGCGCGATGCGTGGAGAAACCAGGTGGCTGTACCGACTCAGATAACGTGTCCTGAGTGAGCCATGTTTCCGTGAAACAAAGAACGTTGCAGTCTCGGATGTCTCTCTGAAAGGCAACCCTCGATCGGATTTCGTCTACTTTGTTGTCAAGAGACTGAACATTGGCGATTAAAATACTCGGGAGAGGTGCACGATGCGCCCGTCGACGTAGCTTGACCAAAGACCGCCCGCTTCCCTCTTCTCCGGCGCCGCCGCTTTGAGTCGCCGGGTGCTATCCATTCTATTGTCCTGGCTGGGGTAACAAACCGAGAATCCTCTTTGGGAAAGTCGTATTCCTGGTCGTAATGTTGGTAAGTTGACGTTGCTCTTATATCCAATAGTTCCTCCCGGTTGTATGTAATAAAACTTAATATTTCCCGGGGTAACAATGTAAGAAATAATACATAAAAAAACAAAATACTGCATGGTTTCCTGAGAACGTGAAGCGAGGCTGCCATCTCTGTCGGCGCCGGAAGTCGGAATGATGTGTGTGTCTAGAAATGTATATTGTGTGGAGAGTGGAACAAGATGGTACAACTTGCCAGAAAGAGTCTGTGAGAACAAAGAATTCTTTGTGAAACTAGATTTTAGGAGAAGAGGCCTTCTCGACCTTGGGAAGGGAGGAACTGATAGGATGTCTGGAATTGACTTATGTTGCAAGATGGTGTTATGCCGAGGGATGTACTGTTGGAAAATATTATTTCCTAGAGAGGGTGGGGCATTTGTATCTTTTGTATTCAACTTGTACAATATGAAAAGGACTGTTACCCTTTGAAATTCAGAATTCCCATGAATAAATAACCTGATCAAAATTGCAGATATGGGACTTTGTCTAATTTGTCATTAACTAGAGCTTTACAACCTCGAGGAATTATTCAAAGCCTGATTGATAGTTTATGTCAACAATTGAGAATGAATTTCTAATGACAATTTGGTCCTTCGAGCCGGATCTCAATATCTGTGTCTGTCGTCCAAAGATAACACGCCGAATACAGTGCACGGGCGAATGATTGCATCCGTAAGATAAAAGACCTGCCCCCTGACATTGGGGAACTATTGCAGGCCGGTGTATATCTAAGAACGACAGAGACGGTGACGAGATCCAACCGCCATTGCTTTTCCCAGTCTACAAGACAGGTAAGTAAAGTCTTTATTCACGGATTTGGGGGGAATGATTTAAGATATCTTTATTTTGGTTCTAAAGTGTTTAGAATTTAGCAAAAATAGGAGTTTATTTTGGTTCTAAAGTGTTTAGAATTTAGCAAAAATGGGAGCTTAATCATTCTTAACAAATTTACTAGTTTCTACTTTGAAAGTAGCCAAAAGTTAACTTTAAACGATCTATAAACGATCCAGAGCGACAGGTCCGAAATGACCTGAGGTAAGGTGCTGCCATAAATAAAACTATCTTAATAGATCCGGACTTTGCACACACGGATTATTAAGCCGGGATATTAAATAGGTGCTCTGTGTAAATATGGTGGTTTTGTGAGTAGGATAACCTAAATGGTAAATTAGCCTAGGTCGATAATTCAAAAAACATACCTAAATAAAGTCCTTATGTGAGGATATAAACTAGGTTTGGTGAGATAGACGGTAATTCTATGCGAACACAATAACCCCATCAATGCCACAGACCGGTCACTGAAATAAAGTCCAAAATAGGAGGAGAGGGAGATCTAATATAGCGGTGTGAGATATGAGATATTAACTTCAACAGTCCCAAGAAACAACAGAAAAATAGGCTGTTAACTAGGGCTTTATGACCCCTGGAAAATAGTTTATAGTTGTATACGGGTGAGATCTAATGTCCAATCGAAAGTCACCTCTATAGATAAAGTTTCCAGAATGGAGAAACCCACATGGTAGAACACATACACATAGAGTGTGGGAATACAGCATGGGAGGTAAATCCTCAAAAAAGGGTTCCCAAATTTACGGGAGATTGGAGATATATTATGGTCCAAGGTGGAGAAGGAGGATATGAATTTGATGGACATCTAGATGTAGAAAAGCTAGAATTTAGTTTAAAACAGATAAAACTACAAAGGAAAAAATAGGAAATAATATAGTTCAAACTAAGAAGCAAGGAATGATTATGAATATCACAGGAAAATAGGTAGAAGTGTGGGAAATAGTTATTGTAAAACCATGAAGTTGCTAAAAGAAGTGCACGTAAATTCTACCAATTTATCTCGAAGATGAAAGAGTAAACTAGATATGGTAAGGCAAAGTTACCCTATTAACAGGAGAATTCAAATTAAATAAAGAATTCAGGGAGGTAATTATGAATTGGAACAAGAACATAGAACCAGAATAAGAAGCTCAGTAAGTGTATTGAATTTAGCGCTTCTATTAGCGTGATTACGCTCATCGGACTATTTTGAGAATGGATAGTGTAAAACGGGATGCTTAGTAATGTCGTTAAGGTTATTTTGGTTGGAGTTCGAAAGCACTAGATTGGATATACCAGAGTTCAGAATAATTATAGAGTTCACAAATGCTATTTGGTTTGAATATTGTTGGGGTAAGTAAATTTAAGGGAAATAACATAATTTGACGTGTTTAAATAACAAGTAAAGAGCCTAACTAACTTTGCGAGGTGAGTAGATTGAAGATGATTTTCTTGGATCTGGAAATAACGTTAGCTAAATTAGTTAGCCACGTTAACTTAGGTGTTTAAATTTGAATTAACTCTGTTCATTAGTGGATATTAGGTAACATTAAAATGGGTGAGAGCACGACTAAGTAATGTTTTATGGAGTCTAACGTATCTCGCCACATTCAAACCATCGCTAAAAGTTTAGATTTGAGGTTCAATGTTGAAAAAATATGTATGCTATGTGGAAGAGCAGAATTGTTATGTATTCTAGACATGATAATCTGTTTCCAGTACGTGGTACAGTGTCTAGTAATAAGAGTAGAGAGAGAGTTTTGGGCTGAACACACGTGAGCTAGAACGTGCAGTTAGACAAGGGAACATAATTGTTTGACAGTAAGGCAGTACCTAGAGAGATTAAAGGATGTCTTTTAATGCTAATAGTGGGACACCAGAGGCCCAGCGTGTGATCAAAATACCCCTTACCACCAGCAATTGAATATAGCATTCCTCACCGGAATACGTCCCGAAATCAGTAGGGAAGCGAAAAAGACTCTGTTGGGATGGGGTATGGCGACCTTGGCTGAGGTTAAGCGCTATGCAGTACATCATGAACAGCATAGTAAGGCAGATAAACGAAGGAAGGAAGATAGAAAATATGAATTTCTCATAGCAGTCCTGGAAGACAGGGCCACAGGAAAGGGAGGAAGGCCAGAAGACCAAGGGCCTTCTGGTGATAGAGAGGGAGTGAAGTGTTACAACTGTAAGAAGATAGGGCACTGCGCCAGGAGTTGTACAGCTCTTTGTGAGCATTGCGGTGAGAAGGGACACAACCATCAGGATTGTTCTAAGGCAGTAGGGAGTAGAGTGGTGAAAAGGGTAGGCGCCCACCACCAGACAGTGTAGGGGAGGAGGACAAGATAGATACTGAATGTGAGGTATTTGAGTTAGCTACAGTAGATTTGGCTTTAGCACAGGAACAGAAACCATTTTTAACATTGTTCTGACTCAGGAGGCTTCAGGGGGGCAATGGTACCGGTGCTAATTTCCAAGTTGTGTCCCGTTAACCTACTGGGAAGGGATGTTTGGCATTCCCTAGATATGACTTTTTGTTTACTCAGACTGTGGACTGTAGGGAGGGGTTCATGACGTCAGCTTTGACCTAGAAACAGGGGGGAAAAAGGATTGTCACTCCTCTCCTTTGGATAAGGTGGAGTCCTTTGTGTCTTGTATGATTATATTGTTAGACATGTCAAATTTGACTATTGAGAGATGTGCTACTCTGAACACCTCCACCCTTATTCTAATAGCTACTGACGGGAGTACACATGATTGTGTAACTGAGAAAGTTGTGTTGCATAGGCCTGATTTGACAGATTGGTCTTTACCAGATGGAAAGAAATTACTATGCTTATAGATAGGTCTTCAAGGTAGGACTCAAGGTAGATGGTTCAGGGCAGATGATTCGAATGCAACTGGGTACGATGTTGCTACCCTTCCTAAAAACTTAGAGGCTGAATCACGACCTAGTCACTATTCTGTGCAGCAGGCAGAAATTGATTTATTTGTTATGATTGTTTTTAGATATGGTAGTGTTTTGATATAGGGGGCAGAGCCTTGTATCAACAGGAGGGATATGGTAGAGATGATTGTTAGATATGGTAGAGATGATTGTTAGACAACAAAAATTACTTAATACATTTTTTTGTTGGAAATTGATTTTATAGAGCTCACCAGGAGCGATGGAAAGAAACAGTGTTTAATTATTATTGTGTTGGGCCATTGTCCTGTTGAAAAACAAGTGATAGTCCCACTAAGTACAAACCAGATGGGATGGCGTATCGCTGCACAATGCTGTGGTAGCCATGCTGGTTAAGTGTGCCTTGAATTCTAAATAAATCACCGACAGTGTCACCAGCAAAGCACCCCCACACGATCACACCTCCTCCTCCATGTTTCACGGTGGGGGAAACGCATGCAGAGTTCATCTGTTCACCTACTCTGCTTCTCCCAAAGGCACGGCAGTTGGAACCAAAAATCTCAAATTTGGACTCATCAGACCAAAGGACAGATTTCCACTGGTCTAATGTTCATTGCTTGTGTTTCTTGACCCAAGCAAGTCTCTTCTTCTTATTGGTGGCCTTTAGTAGTGGTTTCTTTGCAGCAATTCGACCATGAAGGCCTGATTCATGCAGTGTCCTCTGAACAGTTGATGTTGAGATGTGTCTGTTACTTGAACTCTGTGAAGCATTTATTTGGACTGCAATTTCTGAGTCTGGTAACTCTAAGGAACTTATCCTCTGCAGCAGAGGTAACTCTGGGTCTTCCTTTCCTGTGGCGGTCCTCATGAGAGACAGTTTTATCATAGTTCTCATCATAAATCTTGATGGTTTTTGCAAATCCACATTGACTGACTTTCATGTCTTAAAGTAAATATGGACTGTCGTTTCTCTTTGCTTATTTGAGCTTTTCTTGCCATAATATGGGCTTGGTCTTTTACCAAATAGGGCTATCTTCTGAATACCACCCCTACCTAGTCACAACACAACTGATTGTCTCAAACACATTAAGAAGGAAAGAAATTCCACAAATTAACTTTTAACAAGGCACACCTGTTAATTGAAATGCATTCCAGGTGACTACCTCATGAAGCTGGCTGAGAGAATGCTAAGAGTGTGCAAAGCTGTCATCAAGGCAAAGGGTGGCTATTTTGAAGAATCTCAAATATAAAATATATTTTGATTTGTTTAACACTTTTTTGGTTACTACATGATTCCATATGTGTTATTTCAAAGTTTTGATGCCTTCACTATTATTCTATGTGTGTAAATAAATATGTATACTGGAAGCATCGCTGCGTCTTGGTCCGTCACTACAGGAGAGCGTGACAACCACACTCCTGAGTTAGGTTTTTAATTAAGTCTGTGGGTTAGGCTAGTGAAATCACACAAACTTTCAAAGCGATGAGGAGAGATAGGGAAAGAACCTTTCCTCTTTTCCTCCTTTCATTCTCTCCTCATTCTCTCCTCTTCCATTCTCTCCTTTCTTTTCTTCTCATTTCCTCTTCTCTCTTCTGTAAGAAGCTGTACAGACTTCTCCTCTTCTCTCTGGGAGAAAAACATTAAAATATAATTGCACAAAATATTGCTTCAAGTGAAATTATTAAATGTTTAACACTGTATCAAATCCCTGTATTTTAAAACAGTGCTTCTGTATGAGGCATGGAAACAGGGTCAGAGAACCCATCAATAATCCTTATATCAACAAAATGCACTGAATATGCAGACTCTTTAGGCAACAAAATATAATTAAAAACCTAATCAAATAATATGTTCTCTGCCAAAAAACACTGTCTCACTGAAATGTTCATGCATAGCTGAAAGACAATTAATTTATGAAGCTAATAGCAAATAAAAACACAAGCTTGTGCTGTTTCTGTAGCTTGGTGTCATTACGTTGTTGTGGCATAGCTAATGTGTTTATGAATGAAATCTTATCTTGCATTTTTCTGCTTGTAAGGGCCTGGTATGTTGATTCCCTATCGCTGACCCGCTGGCATGCTAATTATTAATTCAACCACAAAGCAAATTGTTATTTGTCTCATTGCTAGCATGCTACTTCTACATTCAAATCTAATACAAACAGGTTAATGCTTGTCTCATTGCTACCATGCTAATTCTCCATTCAACCCCTATACAAACAGGCTAATACTTCACTACCATTCAAACACAATACAAACAGGCTAACGCTTGTCTCGTTGGTGGCATGCTAATTCTCCATTCCAACTCAATAAGAAATCCTAGACCTACGGCAGCAACAGTTACTAGGGTCTGTAATAAATGACAGATTATCTTGGTTATTTAAATAAAGAACAAAAGAAATCTGGGGAGGATCCTCTTCAGACAGATAACTCTCCCAATAAATCACGAGGCAAACACGCCCAAACGTCGCGATTCAAAACCAAAGTTTGCAGGCAAAACCTTTGCAGTGGTTTTAGGGAAGGTAGTTTACGCAAACTAGTCCCTTTGTATCCGGGGAATGTTTACACTATGGCCACAAGTGGATAAGGCAGTGATGTAAGAAAGTCTGATGACCCAACTCTGCCCTTTCCTCTATGTCTAACTAACATTGTATGCATATGTCACAGGAGGTTGGTGGCACCTTAATTGGGGAGAATGGGCTTGTGGTAATGACTGGAGCAGAATTAGTGGAATGGTATCAAATACATTAAACACATGGTTTGCAGGGGCTGATGCCATTCCATTTGCTCTGTTCCGGACATTATTATGACCCGTCCTCCCTCCAGCAGCCTCCTGTGGACATTGTAAATTAGAATATTGGAACATTGTGGGAGGCAACCCGTCTGTCTGAGAGACTGCTTTGAAGTTGCTCATAGCCACAGATCTAGTATCAGCTTATGCACAGTTCAGATGCAGAATTTATGGCGAGTTGAACTGAGTAGAAATTAAGACCGGGCTAGTATGGTTGAGAGCTTTGCTTGACATACGGGTTGGTTTCATACAACCGCTCTCAACACTGCAGACTTCCTGGTTGGTTTTGGGTCGAATTCAGGCATAACAGTGACATGTTTTATACATATATCGTTCATTAATTCAGACGAGACAAAAATAAATAAGTAAGATACACAGCCTATCATCAACATATGATGTAGGCACATACACACCAACACAACAGGAAACAACTAAGGAGGTGAATTGAGCCAAGAACGATTAAAAGTTTTTTTAGATTCATATGAAGCATCATAATGCCACCTCGTGTTAAATAAACCACTCGTTAAAGAAACCACTCGTTAAATAAACCACAACGTTGAAGAAACCACAAAGTTTATTGCACTAAAAAGATAAAGAAAGACGATTCACACAACTGTACATCACGGAAGTTAATGTTTGAAACAGTGAATATGATCTGGCTTAACTCCCTTTTACTAATCACAAAGTCTTGTTAAGTAGCCTTTCTGTAATATCTGAAGTGATTGGATAGCCTATGCTGTGATGAATACTGTGTAGCCTTTTTGGGAACTGTGATTCAGATATCTCTATAAACTATTGGAGCTGCTCCCCCCTCCAGAAATCGTCCACCAGCGAATCCAAGACCATGATTGTTCTTCGGTTATCTGCATGCAATTAACATGTATTAATACACTACCATTTCTCCCAACAGTGGAAGAACTAGTCTGACAGTGGAATAACTGCTCTGACAGTGGAATAACTGCTCCGGCACCTCTCTCTCTCTCTCTCTCTCTCTCTCTCTCTCTCTCTCTCACTCTCACTCTCACTCTCACTCTCACTCTCACTGACACACACATACACACTACATACACTAACACATGCAGCACACACACAACACACAGCAGGGTGTATATCACCTGGATAAACATAGTGTACTTAGTATAGTCTCCAGTTCCACACCTATATTTCTAGTCCACTACATTTATCAGTGTGTGCTTTTGCATGTTTTAACTTTGGTAACGGGATATTTGTTAAACTCAAGCACAGGTTGCAGGTTATTTAAGAGACAACACACACTCTTTGTGGCAGTCTGAACAGCCTTTTAAGTCTTTGGCTCTCCATGTCACCATGGATACGGCTGGGAGGAACTGAAGACTGACAACGCCAAACAGGGGTGCAGTGTCTGTGTGTGCATTTGTGCGTGTGTGTGTACCTGCCTGTTCATGTAGATGTATATAACAGTACATATATACACACACACATACAGTACATATACACACACACACACATACAGTACATATATACACACACACATACAGTACATATACACACACACACACACACACACACACATACAGTACATATATACACACACACACATACAGTACATATATACACACACACATACAGTACATATATACACACACACATACAGTACATATGCACACACACACACACACATACAGTACATATATACACACACACACACACACATACAGTACATATATACACACACACACACATACAGTACATATATACACATGTGTGTACACATGTTACTATACTATTGAGTACCAGAAGAATAGTAAATCAGCTAAAATTCTGAGAAGTGAGGACATTCTGCTAGTCCTCACTTGTAAAAAGGCTATTTTAGGCTCAGGGGTTAGGTTTAGGGTTAGGTTTAAAATTCGGTGTGTGTGTGTGCATGTGCGTGTGTGTTAATGATTACCCTCAAAAGTCTCCCTAACAACCTCAATCCCCAGGAATCCTCTAATTACTGCTTCCTGTACTCTCCTCTAATCGAGACATTGTAACTTTAAACTCTAAAACTAACTCTCTAATCTCTAAACGTAACTTTCTAAGCTCTAGACTCTTTAATAAGTCTAGAGCTTAATAATAATAATTTATAATTTAATACTTTTTGTATTTTGTATGATGTATTGTATGATGTAAAACAGGTGACCCTCGGATCTTACGGCTTACGCCCATATGCCATCCCCATCCACAATCCCCTAGAAAAACAAAAGCTTACTTGATGGTAATAACGCTCACCATTGCCCCTAGTGGCTGGTTTTGAAGTCATCTCGCGACATCCTGCTTACCTGGATGGACGTCGAATTTCGCAGTGGATCTTGAGTTACCTAGCTGCGGTTACACCATCCCCAGGCATTATATCTAAACTCAACTCTCTAAACTGTCAACTAAGCGAATGGTTATAAGAGGTCAGAGGTCAGGGGCTAGTTAACTGTTTGATAGCGCTGAGCAGCTTACTGTAGCTGTACATTATGACAGAAAAAGGCAGTAACAGACAGAAGGTGAACAGACAGACGATGTAGGAGATGTTGTTGGGTGTCTGGCTCCTCCAGTCTACTGAACAGGTGGTTCCTGGAACACAGTACAACAATACACCCTGTCAATATGAATACTCTTACTATCTATACTGTTACTAGGTAATAAATACTGTAGTTCCAACAGATTTTCATGAAATCAAATACTTTTTTTGCACCTTCACTCACACATACATTCACGAGCGCATGCACGCATGCACACACACACGCGCACACACACACATGCACACACCTGGTCCCTCGGGGCCGTAGCTGCTCCAGCCCAGCAGTAGAGCCAGGAGAAACACACTCCGGCCACCGCTGGACCGAAGTCACTGCAGTCAGCCTGCGTCCAACACAGCATGGTACAGCAACGCTCATAGGACAGCACTGCCAGGGGAGATCAGAGACACATACCTAGAACACACACACACACAAAATAGCATAGAGACATGACTGGGTATTAGGTTGCTGTTTCACAAGGCATTTGAACCCTATCCCAAACCTTAACCCTTAACCTAAACTTAATGTTTGAACCCTATCCCAAACCTTAACTTCGAAATTTGACATTTGGAGAAACAGTATGATGCCTCGCAGGAGGAGTAAACCCAGGGTGTCAAAAACACTTCAAAATTTGATGTTTGGAGTAAAGTGGATAAACGTCAGAATCTTAAAGGCCACAATGAGATCTTGTTGAACACACAAAAACACACACACACAATGGGCTGTGGCTGGAGAGAGTCTGAAGTTAATTATTTATTTAGATGTATGCTTAAGCACTTTACTGTTGAAGTTCATTGAGAAATCTGAGTCAAGATCCAATACATTTATCGAATACTTTCTGCTGATCACTACCACACACACACGCGCACACACACGCACGCACACTCACCAGGCACGCACACTCACCCACACGTAGACTATAGGCTGCTTACCCAAACAGGCGTTAATGAAGCCGTACAGACGCATCCCGTGCTACCGATCAACCACCGGCCCTGTGTGGCAGCGGCGAAGCTCAACGGTGTCGCGAGCACGCTGACCAGCAGGTCCGACACACATACACTCACCAGCAGGACATTGATAGGAGATCGCAGCGAGCGGTACTGGCAGAATAACGTTAACACCAGAAGGTTGTTGAGGAACCCGAATGTACCTATAAAACCCAGACACACCGCCACCACGAGGTGTCCCGTAGGACTCAGGGAACCTGAACCTCCTCCCTGCAAGACCACTGTCACTGACTCCCCATGAGCAGCTCGCGCCATAGCGCAGACCGACCCTAGACACGATCATGGCGGCCCCGTTAGTTACACTCTATGGTTCCCCGGTGGCCGAGTTTGTTGGAGAGGTAATCCATTTGGTTTGGTCTCTCTTTCTCTGCCTCTGTCTTGTCTCTGTCACTGTCAGCCCATCACGAGGACACAAACAGACTGGAGAGAAAAAGAAGAAGCGGGAAAAGGTTTGTCCATTCACTGTTAGCTGAAAAACAACGTTTCGACCGATTGGTCTTCATCGGGTGAAACAACTCAGTGAATTCCACTAGGTATAAATGGCAGTTCTCTCGTGCGCTCTGCTCTGCGACTGGCTGCGTAAAGTTCAGCTAAGTCTCAGTGTGTTTCCCCGGGCTTCACTGTGGACTCGGAGGTCATCGCGCTCTGCTTGCGCTTTTATCAGTGTGACGTGACATATCCTGGTGCACGAGAAGTTAACGGGAAAGCGGTCATTTACGGGGAGCACAGGGGAAGGGGTCATTTTCGGTGACGATAGATAGACAGACAGACAGACAGACAGATAGATAGACAGATAGATAGATAGATCGAGGGAGAGAGGATGCCTCTAGTGTTTTATTCATAAAACTGATGTTTGTTGATGATATGTCCTTTCAACAAAACAGGAAACTAGAAATGCCGCTCCCTAAAACGGACTAATTCAATCTCCTTTCTAATGTAGTGGGTTCCCATCGACCTGTTGTTCTTCAAAGCAAACATACAGTACATCACCAACAGATGCTTGATGGATAACATTTTCCGATTTCAGCACCTTAGACAGTGCCACACGGCGCGCTCCTTTCAGCCCGGACGGTATAATGGCCTGTATCAAAGTCCGATTTTTGTTTCTCTGAAACTCAGCCTGGCTTCGATTTGTGATAGGACTTGACGACTTCCTCTAGTTATTATATGAGAGAAAATGTACAACATAAAAATTTCGGAGCAGCGATGGTTCTGATTGGGTTAAATCAGCCAATGTAATTTACTGTCAGGGCACTGGGGGATAAATGCTATTGGGCTGGCCAATTCATTCCACACACCCATCCACACACAAACGCACGCACGCAGAGTGACTTGTTGTTATTTGTAAGACTTGTGTTAGCTCCCAGAGCTAATACACTTTAGCTCAGCGAGGTAGCACAGTCTTGTGATGGACAGACAACCTAGGGTCAAACAGTAAGCAACTTCATGCACTTCCACATCCCATTGCTCTGCTAATCCCAAAGAGATAAAACACTCACATAGACAAGTGTGCTATCACCTAAGGAAGAGGGACACACACACACACACACACAAAACCCTAGCTTCCTGTCCACACCCCAGCTCAAACCTAACCTTGGTTAATCCTTCTTCTATCCTACTTTTGTCTTTGGACCTGTAAGGTGCTGGAGTTCAGGTCCGCTTTGTTCTCTCCCTTTGACCCAATATGCAGGAGCCTGACTCCGGGTAGCTCTTGCTCAACTAATCTGTGTGTATCGTCTATGATCCCAAGGCACATTGAATGAACCCCTAAACACAACACTCCATCTGGTCGGTCAGGAGATCAGGAAAACCTTACTAGGCTCATCAGATCTCCTTATTCCCTATGCTCGCTATTCCCTATGCTCGCTATAATATTGTGAGTATTAAGAATTCTGTGCAGTTTTGTGTACAGACAACATTGGCCTCTCTCCCTATCTCTCTCCCTCTCTCTCTCCCGCACCTGATGTCTCGACCTCTGAATGCTCGGCTATGAAAAGCCAACTGACATTTACGCCTGAGGTGTTGACCTGTTGCACCTTCTACATCCACTGTGATTATTATTTGACCCTGCTGGTCATCTATGAACGTTTGAACATCTTGAAGAACAATCTGGCCTTAATGGCCATGCACTCTTATAATCCCCACTCGGAGCCTGGTTCCTCTCTATGTATTTCTGCCTTTCAATGGTGTTTTTCCTAGCCACCGTGCTTCTACATCTGCATTGCTTGCTGTTTGGGATTTTAGGCTGGGTTTCTGTACCGCACTTTGTTACATCTGCTGACGTAAAAAGGGCTTCATAAATACATTCGATTGAAATTTGATTGATTGATTATCCATTTACACACCATTACACACATCTATCACAATAAAACACAGTGACACATGCACACCCACTGAGAACTGAAACACCAGAGGACTGTCCCTGCTGACTGGACTGTCCCTGCTGACTGGGCTGTCCCTGCTGACTGGACTGTCCCTGCTGACTGGGCTGTCCCTGCTGACTGGACTGTCCCTGCTGACTGGGCTGTCCCTGCTGACTGGGCTGTCCCTGCTGACTGGACTGTCCCTGCTGACTGGGCTGTCCCTGCTGACTGGGCTGTCCCTGAAGACTGGGATGTCCCTGCTGGCTGGACTGTCCCTGCTGACTGGGCTGTCCCTGCTGACTGGGCTGTCCCTGCTGATTGGGCTGTCCCTGCTGACTGGGCTGTACCTGAAGACTGGGATGTCCCTGCTGCTAGGCTGTCCCTGCTGACTGGGCTGTCCCTGCTGACTGGGCTGGCCCTGTTGGCTAGACTTGTCCTTGCTGGATAGACTGTCTCTGCTGTCTAGACTGTCCCTGCTGGCTAGACTGTCCTACTGACAAGAAACAGTAAGTACAAAGAGGAAGTGAGAAATGGAGAGATGAGAGGGAGGTATAGAGAAAGAGAGAGAGAAAGAAAGAGAGACAGAAGGAGAGAGAAAGACAAAGACAGAGGGAGAGAGCAGGTGTTTGATGAGGACAGTTTTTGAAGAGTTCAGTCGTTAATCTCACTGATGTGCTGAATTACTATGTTGCCTGTTACTCATCACTCACTTTGTGTGTGTTCCTCAGTCCTGAGCCCCATTAACTCTTCCTCCCTCTCTCCTTCTTCCCTCCTCTCCCCTCCTCCACTCCTCACTTCTACCCCTCCTCTTCCCTCCTCCACTCCTCACTTCTTCTACTCCCCTTCCCCCTCTCTCCTCTCCCCTTCCCCCTCTCTTCTCTTTCCACACCCCTCCCCCCTCTCTTCTCTCTCTTCTCACCTCTCCACGTGTGTACATGTTCCAAGACAAGAGAGAAACCAGAATAGAATCCAGAGTTGATCCAAAAACCTGTTTATTATAAAATCTCAGACATGTTGGGTTACAGATCTGTTCTCCTGTAGTCAACATTACCCTACAACCACTGGACTGTCAGTTTATAGCACTACCACTGAGCAAGAGCCAACACACACATTAATTAACACTCTCTCTCACTCAATAACTCACACTCAAACACACACACACCTTGCAGTGTCTGAACCTCTGTGTAGATAGGTAGGTCTGTAATATGGTGTATGGCTGCTCCAGAATGTTTCATGACTATCATCATTATTATCACTATTCACTCACACACACACGCACACACACACACATGCACACACAATATCAGCATTTTCATGATAATCATCATCGTAAATGTTCTGTATGTCTGTCCCACCCCATAAAACACTATACTGCATACACAACGTTTTACTTAACATTACACTTAAATACTTAATACGTATTATACAATTTTTACTTGCAATAGTAATTTGTATCTAATATACAACATTGTTATCATACTTTACAATGACACATATCTGTGCAGAACCCTTCATCTGGACACATTGTCTGTAGTGTTGTAGTAGTCATGAAATAAAACAGAGTGCATCATTTTATATCCCTGATATACATATCATTAACAGTGACAGCATGAGCATCTACAGTAGCTATCAACACACACACGTACGCACACACACACATATATACGCACACACACACACACGTACGCACACACACACACACGTACGCACACACACACATGTACGCACACACACACACACATGTACGGACACACACGTGCATATGTACGCACACAAGCCCCCCCACACACACAAGAGCTGAAGTAATTAATGTAACATAAATAATCCTTAAATATCCAAACAATAAATATTTATACTTCATATTTGATCCTGTGAGCAAATATAACTAACAATGATGAACAGTGCATTCAGAAAGTATTCATACCCCTTGACTTATTCCACATGTCGTTGTTACAGCCTGAATTCAACATTTATTAAATAGATTTTTTTTCTACACATCTACACACAATACCCCATCATGACAAAATTAAAACATGTTTTGAGACTTTTTAGCAAATTTATAGAAAATTAAATATAGAAATATCTAATTGACATAAGTATTCACACCCCTGAGTTAACACATGTTAGAATCACTTTTGGCAGCGATTACAGCTGTGAGTCTTTCTGGATAAATCTCTAAGAGCTTTGCACACCTGGATTGTACAATATTCCTTAAAAAATGATTCAAGGTCTGTCAAGTTGGTTGTTGAGAGTGAAAAACACAGCAGCGCTGCAGTTCTTGACACAAACCGGTGCGCCTGGCACCTACTACCATACCTCGTACAAAGACACTTAAATCTTTTGTCTTGCCCATTCAACCTTTGAATGGCACACATACACAACCCATGTCTCAATTGTCTCAAGCCTTAAAAATCCTTATTTAACCCGTCTCATCCCTTCCATCTACAATGATTGAAGTGGATTTAAGTGATATCAATAAGAGATCATAGATTTTAACCTGGATTCACCAGGTCAGTCTATGTAATGGAAAGAGCAGGTGCTAATAATGTTTTGTACACTCAGTGTATATTTGCCCTTATGTTTTAGGTTATTGTCCTGCTGAAAAGTGAATTTGTCTCCCAGTTTCTGTTGGAAAGCAGACTGAACCAAGTTTTCCTTTAGGATTTTGCCTGTGCTTAGCTTTATTCAAATCAAATCAAATTTGATTTTATCCTTTTATCCTAAAAAAACTCTAGTCCTTGCCGATGACAAGCATACCCATAACATGATGCAGCCACCACCATGCTTGAAAACATGAAGAGTGGTACTCAGTGATGTGTTGTGTTGGATTTGCCCCAAACATAATGCTTTGTATTCAGCACATAAAGTTAATTTCTTTGCCACATTTTTTGCAGTTTTCCTTTAGTGCCTTATTGCAAACAGGATGCATGTTTTGGAATATTTTTATTCTGTACAGGCTTCCTTCTTTTCACTTTGTCATTTAGGTCAGTATTGTGAAGTAACTATAATGTTGTTGATCCATCCTCAGTTTTCTCCTATCAGAGCCATTCAACTCTGTAACTGTTTTAAAGTCACCATTGGCCTCATGGTGAAATCCCTGAGAGGTTTCCATCCTCTCCGGCAACTGAGTTAGGAAGGACACCTGTATCTTTGTAGTGACTGGGTGTATTGATACACCACCCAAAGTGTCATTAATAACTGCACCATGCTGAAAGGGATATTCAAATGTCTGCTTTTTTTTCTCCATCTACTAATAGCTGCCTTTCTTTGCAAGGCATTGGAGAACCTCCCTGGTCTTTGTGGTTGATTTTGTGTTTGAAATTCACTGTTCAACCGAGGGACTTTACAGATAATTGTCTGTGTGGGGTACAGAGATGATCATGTTAACCACTATTACTGAACACAGAGTGAGTCCGTGCAACTTATTATGCGACATGTTAAGCAAATACATGTTTACTCCTGAACTTATTTAGGCTTTCCATAACAAAGGGGATGAATACTTATTGACTCGACACATTTCAGATTTTCATTTTTAATTCATTTGCAAAAAGTTCTGAAAACATAATTCCACTTTGACATTATTGGGTATTGTGTGCAGGCCAGTGACACAAAATCTCAATTTAAAATTGAGGCTGTAACACAAAAATAACGGGGAAAAGTCAAGGGGTGTGAATCGTTTCTGAAGGCACTGCATCTATATAATATAACAATATAATAACTTAACTACTGAACATACAGTATTGTGTTCGTCCAGTGTTTCCCTCCGTATGACTCAACCAGGTCCTATAGTCTCCAGCAAGGGAATGTCTGTTCTATGAACCCCCCCCCTCTCAGTGAGCTACTAGTCTCCAGCCTTAAATCTGATGGCTTCGCCTGGCTTCACCTCATTGTTAGAGTTCTCTAGTATACAGGTGGCTGGTCTGTAGTTAAATATCTGTAGTATTAGGTAAAGGTTTGTTGTTTCAGGTCTGTAGTTAAAGGTCTGTAGTAATAGGTAAAGGTTTGTTGTTTCAGGTCTGTAGTTAAAGGTCTCTAGTATTAGGTAAAGGTTTGTTGTTTCAGGTCTGTAGTTAAAGGTCTCTAGTATTAGATAAAGGTTTGTTGTTTCAGGTCTGTAGTTAAAGGTCTGTAGTAATAGGTAAAGGTTTGTTGTTTCAGGTCTGTAGTTAAAGGTCTGTAGTAATAGGTAAAGGTTTGTTGTTTCAGGTCTGTAGATAAAGGTCTGTAGTAATAGATAAAGGTTTGTTGTTTCAGGTCTGTAGTTAAAGGTCTCTAGTATTAGGTAAAGGTTTGTTGTTTCAGGTCTGTAGTATTAGGTAAAGGTTTGTTGTTTCAGGTCTGTAGTTAAAGGTCTCTAGTATTAGGTAAAGGTTTGTTGTTTCAGGTCTGTAGTTAAAGGTCTCTAGTATTAGATAAAGGTTTGTTGTTTCAGGTCTGTAGTTAAAGGTCTGTAGTAATAGGTAAAGGTTTGTTGTTTCAGGTCTGTAGATAAAGGTCTGTAGTAATAGATAAAGGTTTGTTGTTTCAGGTCTGTAGATAAAGGTCTGTAGTATTAGATAAAGGTTTGTTGTTTCAGGTCTGTAGATAAAGGTCTGTAGTATTAGGTAAAGGTTTGTTGTTTCAGGTCTGTAGTTAAAGGTCTCTAGTATTAGGTAAAGGTTTGTTGTTTCAGGTCTGTAGTTAAAGGTCTCTAGTATTAGATAAAGGTTTGTTGTTTCAGGTCTGTAGTTAAAGGTCTGTAGTAATAGGTAAAGGTTTGTTGTTTCAGGTCTGTAGTTAAAGGTCTGTAGTAATAGGTAAAGGTTTGTTGTTTCAGGTCTGTAGATAAAGGTCTGTAGTAATAGATAAAGGTTTGTTGTTTCAGGTCTGTAGTTAAAGGTCTCTAGTATTAGGTAAAGGTTTGTTGTTTCAGGTCTGTAGTATTAGGTAAAGGTTTGTTGTTTCAGGTCTGTAGTTAAAGGTCTCTAGTATTAGGTAAAGGTTTGTTGTTTCAGGTCTGTAGTTAAAGGTCTCTAGTATTAGATAAAGGTTTGTTGTTTCAGGTCTGTAGTTAAAGGTCTGTAGTAATAGGTAAAGGTTTGTTGTTTCAGGTCTGTAGATAAAGGTCTGTAGTAATAGATAAAGGTTTGTTGTTTCAGGTCTGTAGATAAAGGTCTGTAGTATTAGATAAAGGTTTGTTGTTTCAGGTCTGTAGATAACGGTCTGTAGTATTAGGTAAAGGTTTGTTGTTTCAGGTCTGTAGATAAAGGTCTGTAGTATTAGGTAAAGGTTTGTTGTTTCAGGTCTGTAGATAAAGGTCTGTAGTATTAGGTAAAGGTTTGTTGTTTCAGGTCTGTAGATAAAGGTCTGTAGTAATAGGTAAAGGTTTGTTGTTTCAGGTCTGTAGATAAAGGTCTCTAGTATTAGATAAAGGTTTGTTGTTTCAGGTCTGTAGATAAAGGTCTGTAGTAATAGATAAAGGTTTGTTGTTTCAGGTCTGTAGATAAAGGTCTGTAGTATTAGGTAAAGGTTTGTTGTTTCAGGTCTGTAGATAAAGGTCTGTAGTAATAGGTAAAGGTTTGTTGTTTCAGGTCTGTAGATAAAGGTCTGTAGTATTAGGTAAAGGTTTGTTGTTTCAGGTCTGTAGTTTTTAGAACAGTAGGTCTGTAGGGTTAAAGGTCAGTAGTTATAAGTCTGTAGGTCAGTAGTCCTGGAGTCTGTCTCAGCCTACTTTTCCACAAGAGTCCAGTAGCATGGTGCTTGCCTGTTCTAGGTTCCACTGGCAACGCTCTAGAATCTCCTGGCACTCTGTTCTAGAACGCAGACCCAGCCGGAACAACTGTTCAACCTAAAACAGAGAGATACAGATGTTAGAGAGAGAGAGAGAGAGAGATGGAGCGAGAGAGAGAGAGGGAATGAGAGATGTTAGAGAGAGAGAGAGGGAATGAGAGATGTTAGAGAGAGAGAGAGGGAAAGAGAGATGTTAGAGAGAGAGGGAATGAGAGATGTTAGAGAGAGAGAGAGAGAGGGGGAAAGAGAGATGTTAGAGAGAGAGAGAGAGGGAAAGAGAGATGTTAGAGAGAGAGAGAGAGGGAAAGAGAGATGTTAGAGAGAGAGAGAGAGGGAAAGAGAGATGTTAGAGAGAGAGAGAGAGGGAAAGAGAGATGTTAGAGAGAGAGAGAGAGGGAATGAGAGATGTTAGAGAGAGAGAGAGGGAATGAGAGATGTTAGAGAGAGAGAGAGAGGGAAAGAGAGATGTTAGAGAGAGAGAGAGAGAGAGGGAATGAGAGATGTTAGAGAGAGAGAGAGAGAAAGAGAGATGTTAGAGAGAGAGAGAGAGGGAAAGAGAGATGTTAGAGAGAGGGAATGAGAGATGTTAGAGAGAGTGTGTGTGTGTGCGTGTAAACACATGCACACACACACACACACACACACACACACGTTTAAGCATCTCATAGGTTCAGAAGTCTTGCACTTGAATGCATTTCTGACACAATAAACAAGTAAACACAAAGAGCACTTGAATGCAGCCTCATTGTTCTGAATATTTCTAACCTGAATGAGGCCGTTCTCCCGTTGCCTGCTGGGAGTTGCAGTTAAATGCTGAGTCCTGTGGTTGTTGTTGTTGTGGGAGGAGTTAGGCCTGGCCCCACCCCCACCTGGCTGCTGTTGCACCATGGGTCGGACGGTGGCCATTTTGGCAGCTCCATACCTTTCTAAGTAGGCGGGGCATTCAGAACTCTGAGAGTTGTCAATAAGTATTGACAGGCCACTCCCCTCAGAGAGGGGATCCAACAAGGAACTGGGGGGAGGGGCAGCCATAAGCATGGAGGAATAGAGGGAGGAGGAGGGAGGAGAGGAAGAGGGGGAGGAGGAGACTAGCGAGCCGAGAGGACCAACAACCCCGTATAGCCCAGTCCTCTGACGAGAAGAGAAGGAGAGGGGAGGAGGGGGAAGACAAAGAGAGGAGGAGAGAGGGGAGACAGAGAGGGGAAGCACTAAAGGAATGGGGGAGGAAGAGCGTGAGGAGGGCTGAGAGAAGGCGTGGTCTCTGGGAGGTATCTGAGGGGGCGTGTTTTCCCTCTCACATAGGGAAATGCGTTTGGAGGAGCGGAGGGGTGGGATGGGGGAGCGTGGAGGTAACATAGGTCTGTCCTCATAGGAGGAAGAGGAGGAGGGGGGAGGAAGGTAGATCTGTCTGTGAGGGGCCAGGGAGAGGGGAAGGGGGGAGGAAGGGAGGGAACGGCCGGCTGTCATGGGAACAAGCAGCTTCACCATCACCTGTAGGTCAGCAGGAAAAGAGAAAAACAACGTTAAACGTCCAGACTCTAATGACTAACCTGTGGTGTGTGTGTCTTACCTCTCTCTGCAGCTCCTGGAACAGATCAGCTGACTGAGTTAAGCCCCTCCGCTCTGCATCAGTGTTGGGCGGAGCCAACATCCCCTCTGGCAATCCAGTGATAGATCGAACCTCCTGGTCTGCCAATTGACCCTCGGCCTCTGTGGCAACCTCGTCATAGGCAGGAAGAGGGAGGGGCCAGTCCAGGATGGAAGGAAGGTCCTGGAGGGAGAGAATAAGTTTATTTTGCCCACTGAGTGTGTGTATGTGTGTGTGTGTGTGTACCTGGAGTGTGTCCTGGTCAGGTATGCGTGTCTCAGTGAGAGGGGAGGGCGTGGCCGAGCTGAAGCTGTCATCGGTGAAGTCGATGAGTGAGACCTCGCTTTTGGCCAACCTCACACCTGACCCCTCCCCCGGGCGGAGTTTAAGGCCTATTGCCGCGCCCAGCCTCTTCAGCCCCGACGAAGCACCTTCATATTCATCATCTAACACAGAGTCATAGAACGGCTCTACACACACACACACACACACACACACACACACACACACACACACACACACACACACACACACACACACACACACACAGTTATCATCAATCAGAGAGTCATAGACAGCTCAACATATACAGGTAAATACACACTCAGCGTGGGAGACATACTCCTGATCAGGACAGCGGGCTGGGGAGGACGAGGAGGAGGCTTCTCTGAGAGACAAAAACAGAAAGAGGGAGAGAGTTTATGAATGAATAAAAAGGTAGAAAGATATTTGTAAGGAGAGAATAAATGTGTGTTAGTTTGTGTAGCCTACGCACTCCTGGTGCGGCTGGGTAGTTTGGTGGGCCGGGCAGTGTAAGGATCCATTCCCATAACATCAGGGGGGTCCATGGGGTTTCCCAAGTACAGGCTGGGGAAGGGTAAAGACCAGGGATATAGTGGAGTTTAAACACAGTGTCAACACAGTACTTCAGGTGTTCTTTCTTTTCCATTGGTTTTATTGTACCTGACAAGCTAAAGAGCAATAGCACTGCTAACGGGGCTCTGCCTTACTCCAGTTGTCAGACACTGTACCCGCAGGTAACAGCCAGGTCTCTGTGTGTGTGTGTGTACCTGTCTATGCGGTCAGCGTGCCCCCAGCTCCTGTGTGGGTCAGTGTCTCCGTGTCCAGTGTGAATGAAGGAGTGTGTGAGTGGTCTGCTGATGTCTTGGGCCGACAGGCCGCTGACCGACGTGACCACGTGGCGAGGAAACTGTCCCACACGCAACGTCCTTCTGTTCTGACCTCTCCACCAATAGAGCTCTGCTCTGGAGACACAGAGACACACACTGATATGATTCCCTATTGCACATTACAGAGAAGGATGTATGTTCTTCATATTAGATATGTATCTGCCTTTCTGAATGATGAATCATTCTTCTTACCCACCCACTCACACACCCACTGACCTGCCCTCGATGACGGTGATGATGTCATTCATGGTGATCTGAAGTTTGTCTGGTTCTTCAAAGTCCTGCAGTGATCTCATGTCTGTAGGCATGGTCTACACACACACACACACACACACACACACACACACACACACACACACACACACACACACACACACACACACACACACACACACACACACAATCATGATTATGACTACTAGGTGGAGAACATCATGCGCTAGGCTTAATCAGGACTAGGCTTAATCTGTGTCTGGGAAATCTGCCCCAAGATTTATGAAACCAGCATACATTTTTCCTTTGCACCTGCAGTCCTGCAATCACTCATGTACCTACAGTGCCCTCTGCTGGACACTTGGTGAACCCTGCTATGAATGTGTATTCTAGTGATGCATGGTTCATCTGTTTGTTCACCCACACCGACAATTGCCCGACTATATGTGATGGTGAAAATCTGAGGCCAGCACCCTACCCGCTAAAATAGAAAATGGTGGAGCGATATTTTGACAGGCCTGTCTATAGATAGGCCTATGTTTCTGCCTATAATTTCAGACATTTTGGTAGACTATTTGTTAGTCAACTTGTCTACAATTAGATACATGCGGCTTCACTACTTGTTAGCCATAGGCGGCGCATGAGTTAAGTTTGGGGAAGCAAATTACCATAGAAATGCACCCTTACAATAAACACATTTCATGCAACTCTACTACACTTTATATGACTGGACACAATCTGTTTTAATACGACAAAAATTACAGGGTAGACTTCTCTGTGAACACTGACAAACAGATGAATAAAAACGATGTTGTCTGATCTATTAAATCGGCTAGCGAGAAGGGGAGACAATATGATGTCCCTCTAACCTTGTCCCAAAAAAAAACCAGTTGTTGGCACTGACCCAAGAATGACAAAGAGTGAATATGCTCTCTGCTGGTGCCAATAAGATAGGCTATACTGTTCGCTCATTTAAGTTGAGAATTTTGATAATCCTAACTAAAAGACAGATTATAGTTTGTCTTCTCTTTACAGCAATAGCCATTTGCTTCCAAACTATGTTTTTGTATTTTGAAATAATGCGCTATGCCTGGCTGGGCCTCTCTACTTTTCACTGACAGTAGCAACTCAACAAACATCTATTTGGTATTTGCCGCGCAGCCTATCCAAATTGGAGGCCCTTCCAAACCTTTTTGGCCAAATCATGCTTTCTGGTGTAGTAGCCTATTTTGAATGATTTGATTTATTTTTGTAAGCTATAGACAGGAGTAGGATAATTAGGTTATAGAATGTCTTAAATCGATAGAATGAATACCTTAATCCAGTTTTCTCTCGCACAACAAGGTTTAAGGACCTGGGAGAAAATGCAATAAAACTGATTATTGCAAAATTTTCTTGACATCAGTTTGACCGGTTTTAAGGAAATTAAAAGCTGCAAAAACAACCTAAAATGTTTCTGATCAGATCTCAGTTCGGCTTGGATGTGGTTGAAATATAATCAGCTTTTATGATGCTGATAAAGAGACCACCTTTACACACAGTCCCTAACCACGCATTCATTCTCTCAAGATTTCTCCACTTACATTTGATGAGAGAGAGAGAGAGAGGGGGAGCGAGAGAGAGAGAGGGAGAGCGAGAGAGAGAGGGGGAGCAAGAGAGAGAGAGGGGGCAAGAGAGAGAGAGGGGGAGAGCAAGAGAGAGAGGGGGAGAGAGGGAAATGCTTCATTCTGCAGCAGTTCATATTAAGGCTATGTGGGAGGTTATAGACCTATAGTCAGTCCAGATTTCAGGCTACTATTCCATTGAACCCATCTGAAGTGTAGTACAGTTCTCTTGACAAGCCATTTTGAAGTCCCCGTCCTGTGACTGTCGAATTTGTATAGCGCCTCACAATCATCACACACAACATACCCGGCACTGCTATCATCCTCTTTTACCACTTCACCAAATCTTTCCCAAACATTAGACTACTGTTCTGGCCCTCCTTCTATAACATGAGACTACTGTTCTGGCCCTCCTTCTATAACATTAGACTACTGTTCTGGCCCTCCTTCTATAACATTAGACTACTGTTCTGGCCCTCCTTCTATAACATTAGACTACTGTTCTGGCCCTCCTTCTATAACATTAGACTACTGTTCTGGCCCTCCTATAACATTAGACTACTGTTCTGGCCCTCCTTCTATAACATGAGACTACTGTTCTGGCCCTCCTTCTATAACATGAGACTACTGTTCTGGCCCTCCTTCTATAACATGAGACTACTGTTCTGGCCCTCCTTCTATAACATTAGACTACTGTTCTGGCCCTCCTTCTATAACATTAGACTACTCTTCTGGCCCTCCTTCTATAACATTAGACTACTGTTCTGGCCCTCCTTCTATAACATTAGACTACTGTTCTGGCCCTCCTTCTATAACATTAGACTACTGTTCTGGCCCTCCTTCTATAACATTAGACTACTGTTCTGGCCCTCCTTCTATAACATTAGACTACTGTTCTGGCCCTCCTTCTATAACATTAGACTACTGTTCTGGCCCTCCTTCTATAACATTAGACTACTGTTCTGGCCCTCCTTCTATAACATTAGACTACTGTTCTGGCCCTCCTTCTATAACATTAGACTACTGTTCTGGCCCTCCTTCTATAACATTAGACTACTGTTCTGGCCCTCCTTCTATAACATTAGACTACTGTTCTGGCCCTCCTTCTATAACATTAGACTACTGTTCTGGCCCTCCTTCTATAACATTAGACTACTGTTCTGGCCCTCCTTCTATAACATTAGACTACTGTTCTGGCCCTCCTTCTATTTATTTTCAACTCTCTTATTTCGCAGCTTTTCTCTTATTGAAATAAACTCCGACATTGTCCTTTTCGCCTCAGTGGATCGACGTTAACCTTTTCTACCCAAGTTCCCAAAAGCATTTGGCGATTGCCGTGTATTTGGCACGCTACAGTTAGGCCCTAAAGCTTAGGCTGCGCACTAACTCGGGATAGAAAATAATGTAGCCTATAGATATGAATTGCACAAGAGTGATACATTCATGTTTTTTTTATGCATTGTTTTCTCTTTATTCAACCCGCCCTTCATCCACACAATATTTTATGACACTAAACTAGGGTGACCACATTTAAAAGACCTAAATGCGGGACAACAGGATGATTTTGCGGGACATTCTCAGGACAGTCTAGCCTCCATAAAATGTAATCATTTGGCAGCACCGTCTATTTATCCCCTTTAACAACGAGTTAGTAGAGCCCTGCACGGCATGAATTTTGAGTCCGAGCCCCAGTGGTGTGTATTCATGGATGCCAAGGGAAGACAGGCTTCCCCAAAACATTTACCAATAAAATAAAAAAACATAAAATAATGTATATTTCGTCTCTCTGCTTTATCATTTTCCTTCAATTTGCAAGAGGCTGAATGTATCTCACCGGGGAAAGCATTCGACCGAGCGAAACAGCACGCCCCTGTCTCTGTATGTGTAGGCCATCTATCTGATGCTGCATGGTCAAAAAAAGTATGACATTGTTGCCGCCAGTAGTATTAAACTGAGTGAGCTCAACTGTGAATGGTCCTGGCGCAACAACAAAAAAGTGTCAAGGGAAGCCTGTTTGGATTTGTCTTCACACCAATCACATTGAGAGCAAAACATCATTTACAGAAAAAACTTTAATTGTTGCATCTTGTTGTGTTGTTGTCCTCCGGTGGCTAGCTAGCTAAAATTGTCCCTTTCCTAAATGAGCCATGGATGGAGATAGGGATTTGGACTTGGTTTTACATAATTCTCCATACTGGTCAATGATTATAACGGTGATTCTAACTCAACCATAAATTCATACATTGTGCCCCTGACCTGAGAGGATGGAAGCTGGCTAGCTGGCTCATCATTGCCCATGAAAGGAAGTTAGGCTAGTGAACAAGCATTCTAGCCAGGTAGCCAATGACCACTAAAAGCGTACTACATGACAGAGTCATAGACCATTTGGTCAACATGAAAGAGAGGAGGGTGGCATTGGCGTTTCTCTACAAGTAGGGTGTCAACATCTTTAATCTACTTGAACACACACACACACACAGGTGGTGAGGGTAGGAAACAACATCTCCACCCCGCTGATCCTCAACAATGGGGCCCCACAAGGGTGCGTTCTCAGCCCTCTCCTGTACTCCCTGTTCACCCATGACTGCGTGAACAAGCACGCCTCCAACTCAATCATCAAGTTTGCTGACAACACTACAGTGGTAGGCTTGATTACCAACAACGACGAGACGGCCTACAGGGAGGAGGTGAGGGCCCTCAGAGTGTGGTGTCAGGAAAATAACCTCTCACTCAACGTCAACAAAACTAAGAAGATGATCGTGGACTTCAGGAAACAGTAGAGGGAGCACCCCCCTATCCACATCGACGGGACAGTAGTGGAGAAGGTAGAAAGGTTTTAAGTTCCTCGGCATACACATCACAGACAAACTGAAATGGTCCACCCACACAGACATCTTGGTGAAGAAGGCGCAACAGCACCTCTTCAACCTCAGGAGGCTGAAGAAATTTGGCTTGTCACCAAAAACACTCACAAACCTCTACAGATGCACAATCGAGAGCATCCTGTCGGGCTGTAATACCGCCTGGTACGGCAACTGCTCCGCCCACAACCGTAAGGCTCTCCAGAGGGTAGTGAGGACTGCACAACGCAACACCGGATGGGTAAACTACCTGCCCTCCAGGACACCTACACCACCCGATGTCACAAGAAGGCCAAAAAAGATCATCAAGGACAACAACCACCCGAGCCACTGCCTGTTCACCCCGCTATCATCCAGAAGGCGAGGTCAGTACAGGTGCATCAAAGCTGGGACTGAGAGACTGAAAAAACAGCTTCTATCTCAAGGCCATTGAGTGGCTGCTGCCAACATACTGACTTAAATCTCTAGCCACTTTAAATAATTGAAAATTGGATGTAACAAATGTATCACTAGCCACTTTAAACAATTTTTTATATAATGTTTACATATCTGACATTACTCATCTCATATGTATATACTGTACTCTATACCGTCTACTGAATCTTGCCTATGCCGTTCGGCCATCGCTCATCCATATATGTACATAGTCGTATTCATTCCTTTACACTTGTGTGTATAAGGTAGTTGTTGTGAAATTGTTAGATTACTTGTTAGATACTACTGCATGGTTGGAACTAGAAGCACAAGCATTTCGCTACACTCGCATTAACATCTGCTAACCATGTGTATGTGACAAATAACATTTGATTTGATTTGACACACACACAAATCAGAACCCTGGACAACCACATCATATTTAGCTTACGTTGATTGGACTAAATAATTGTTGGTATCTTTTAGTTGTCACTGTATTAGACTAAGCATAGGTGATTTGATGATGTTGAAGCTGAAATGGTGCTGGAATAGTGGAGGCAGCTCCTGTTTTCTTTGTGACTTATCCATTGCAACGGCTCCGCTTGGGCTGCTCTGCTCAATGACGAGACATGAGAGAGCAGTGAGCTTTTAGCTACTTTTCGTCACTCTAAACTCAGACATTAGGCATACTTAATTTCAAAATAGGCCATCATCACTGTCCATCGTGAATGATAATTATTCACATTTTACCGGTGAAACTCCATCAGCATGCCAAACATTTAATCGCAATCAGTTTCATGTGAATATGCATTTAGATTGTCTTCAATTACTTTTTTTTGTGAGCAGATTAGAGCAGATGGTGTTGATATACTACACTGAACTAAAATATAAACGCAACATGTAAAGTGTTGGTCCCATGTTTCATGAGTTTAAATAAAGATCACAGATATTTACCATACGCACAAAAAGCTTATTTCTCTAAATTTTTGTGCACAAATTTGTTGGTGAAATAGTGAGCATTTCTCATTTTCCAAGATAATCCATCCAAACTGATAAACAGCATGATCATTACACAGGTTCACCTTGTGCTCGGGACAATAAAATGCCACTTTAAAATGTGCAGTTTAGTCACACAACACAATGGCACAGATGTCTCAAGTATTGAGGGAGTGTGGAATGCCCAGCACAGCTGTTGCCAGAGAACTGAATGTTAATTTATCTACCATAAGCTGTCGCCAACATCGTTTTTGAGAATTTGGCAGTACGTCCAACCGGGCTCACAACAACAAACCATGTGTAACCACACCCGCCCCGGACCTCCACATCCGGCTTCTTCACCTGCGGGATCATCTGAGGGGGATGGGGGGGTGCTGAGGAGGATTTCTGTCTGTAATAAAGCCCTTTTGTGGGGAGAAACTTCTGATTGGCTGGGCCTGGCTCCCCAGTGGTTGGGCCTGGCTGCCAAGTGGGTGGGCCTATGCCCTCCAAGGCCCACCCATGGCTGCACCCCTGTCCAGTCATGTGAAATCCATAGATTTGGGACTAATGAATTTATTTCAATTGACTGATTTCCTTTTATGAACTGTAACTCAGTTTATATTTGTGTTCAATACACAGTAAATAGCCTTCCTGTATTTTATTTAATTCCAAGCATATTTCTGCCTAGTGGCGCACACTGTTGAGTTTTGACGACATGAGAATTTCTGTTTTACTATAAGCTAACCATACCTAAAATCTCATAAGAAATGACTAATGTGGTGTTCTTGGTATAAGAGTAATGTTATAGGCTACTATGCTATTATATTTGGGTCTGTAATGTAGTATACTAATGAATCATTATGTGATCTTGCAAGACATTGATTCAGGTTTGATCTGATTGACTAAAGGAGCACCATAGTGCAAACTGGCAGAGAGACTCTCTGGTGCGTTCCGGCAGCACTACACCGCTGCAGTCCACTGCACCCAACAAGATAATTGAAGCGCACCTAGCCTACTCTTTTGCCTCACGCAAAATGTGGTGATGCAGAAACTAGAGACCACATGTGTGGCTGTTTTATGAAAATCTGTGAATATTTGGCCAAGAAAACATTTCTGTTTGGTCTCAGGGACTGTAAAACAGTTAGGATGGAAGCTTTTTATTAAAATGGGATTGAGTGAAGTTGCAGAAAATATGTTCAATGAGAAACTAATGAGCATGGAGAGCCTCACAATTTTGACGAAATTACCTGATATCTTTTAGTTTAATACTACTTTGTAGCTCCTCGTCAGAAGCAGGATTTTGGTTAGTAGTTAGGCCTAACTGTCCTCTCCAAGTTTAGCTGGAATTTAGCCCAAAAGGATTTGAGAAACGTGATTGGTTGACGATAGGCCAATGATATTGGTCTACGTCTCGTCTTGTGCTGCGCAGAATATCAGATCTCAACAAAGATTTGATTAGTGTTTAAAATCACCGGTATCACATCCTTATGACATATACAGTATATGGATATATACAGTACCAGTCAAAAAGTTTGGACACGCCTACTCATTCAAGGGTTTTTCTTTATTTTTTGTATTTTCTACATTGCAGAATAATAGTGAAGACATCAAAATTATAAAACAACACATGGAATCATGTAGTAACCAAAAAATTGTTAAACAAATCAAAATATAGTTTAGATTTATATTTTAGATTCTTCAAACAGCCACACTTTGCCTTGACGACAGCTTTGCACACTCTTGGCACTCTCTCAACCAGCTTCACCTGGAATGCATTTCCAAAAGTCTTGAAGGAGTTCCCACATATGCTGAACACTTGTTGGCTGCTTTTCATTCACTCTGCGGTCCAACTCATCCCAAACCATCTCAATTGGGTTGAGGTCGGGTGATTGTGGAGGCCAGGTCATCTGATGCATCACTCTCCTTCTTGGTCAAATAGCCCTTACACAGCCTGGAGGTGTGTTGGGTCATTGTCCTGTTGAAAAACAAATGATAGTCCCACTAAGCACAAACAAGATGGGATGGCGAATCGCTGCAGAATGCTGTGGTAGCCATGTTTGGATAAGCGTGCCTTGAATTCTAAATAAATCACTGACAGTTTGACCAGCAAAGCACCCACACACCAGCACACCACCATGCTTCACGGTGGGAATCACACACGCAGAGAAAATCCGTTCACCTACTCTGCGCAGATCAAAGGACAGATTTCCACCGGTCTAATGTCCATTGCTCGTGTTTCTTAGCCCAAGCAAGCCTCTTCTTCTTATTGGTGTCCTTTAGTAGTGGTTTCTTTGCAGCAATTCGACAATGAAGGCCGGATTCACACAGTCTCCTCTGAACAGTTGATGTTGAGATGTGTCTGTTACTTGAACTCTGTGAAGCATTTATTTTCTGAGGCTGGTAACTCTAGTGAACTTATCCTCTGCAGCAGAGGTAACTCTGGGTCTTCCTTTCCTGTGGCGGTCCTCATGAAAAATCAAATCAAATTTTATTTGTCACATGCACAGAATACAACAGGTGTAGACCTTACAGTGAAATGCTTACTTACAAGCCCTTAACCGACAGTGCTTTAAGAAAACAAATACAAATAAGTGAAGTAAAAAATATAAAATAAAAGTAACAAATAATTAAACAGCAGCAGTAAAATAACAATACAGAGGCTATATACAGGGGGTACCGGTACAGAGTCAGTGTGCGGGGGCACCGGTTAGTCGAGGTAATTGAGGTAATATGTACATGTAGGTAGAGTTAAAGTGACTATGTATAGATTATAAACAGAGAGTATCAGCAGAGTTCCTCTGTCCAATGGCTGTGTTCTTTTGCCCATGTTAATCTTTTCTTTTTATTGGCTTTTTCTTTGAAACTCTGCCTAGAAGGCTAGCATCCCGGAGTCGCCTCTTCACTGTTGACGTTAAGACTGGTGTTTTGCATGTACTATTTAATGAAGCTGCCAGTTGAGGACTTGTGAGGCTTCTGTTTCTCAAACTAGACATTCTAATGTACTTGTCCTCTTGCTCAGTTGTGCACCGGGGCCTCCCACTCCTCTTTCTATTCTGGTTAGAGCCAGTTTGCGCTGTTCTGTGAAGGGAGTAGTACACAGCATTGTACGAGATTTTCAGTTTCTTGGCAATTTCTCTCATGGAATAGCCTTCATTTCTCAGAACAAGAATAGACTGACAAGTTTCAGAAGAAAGTTGGAACACAGGAGTGATGGTTGCTGATAATGGGCCTCTGTACGCCTATGTAGATATTCCATAAAGAATCTGCCGTTTCCAGCTACAATAGTCATTTACAACATTAACAATGTCTACACTGTATTTCTGATCAATTTGATGTTATTTTAATTGACCATTTTTTTATTTTCTTTCAAAAACAAGGACATTTCTAAGTGACCCCAAACTTTATATTTAAAGAAAAATCATAAGCACAAAGTGACTGCAAGAGACAGGTTGGAATGTGACTGAAATATGTTACAAATCAACTGTATTTTCTAAATTAGTGTTTGAATTTGTTGATAAATATACGGGACAAGATTGTTTGGTTGCGGGACAAAGGGCCAAAATATGGGACTGTCCCACACAATCCGGGAGATGTGGTCACCCAACCCTAAACCCGCCCGCCCACACCGCGGATATAACTGCGGGGACTGCGGGTTATGAGTAAACCTGCGCATCCCTAGTCTGGTCCCTACCTCCAATAGAAAGTCTCTGAGGGCGGTGAATGTTGGTCTGTCATCAGGCTGAGGGCTCCAGGTCTGCAGCATCACGTTGTAAACATCCTGGGGACAGTCTTCTGGCTTCACCAGCCTCTCCCCCTCCACATCCACCTTATGGAGAATCTACACACACAAACTTATCAAGCACTGCCGAGAGACACTCATTGTGTGTGTGCATGTGTGTGTCTGTGTGTGTTTGTGTGTACCTGGCTGCCGTTGAGTCCTAGCCATGGCTCCTGTCCGTGTGTAAACATCTCCCACAGAGTGACTCCAAACATCCAAGTGTCTGAAGCATGAGAGAAACTCCTGCTCCTCAATGACTCTGGAGCACACCTAGAGAGAGAGAGAGAGAGAGAGAGAGGGAGAGACACACACATATAGATAGATGGGGGGGTAAGGATAGAAAAATATCATATTGTTTAGTACAGGATCATGCAGTGAGAATGCACACACACCCACACAGTCACCAACTCACCATGCGAAGGGCACCTTGTGGCTCTCCTCCATAATGTATGTATCCTGGTGTGTTGGCAGCGCTCTCATCAGGCCAAAGTCACCAATCTTCACCATCTCATTGGTTGACAGCAGGACGTTCCTTGCCGCCAGGTCTCTGTGGAGGAATCGCCTCTGTTCTAGATATGCCATGCCACACGCCACCTACACACACACACACACACACACACACTTAGCAGATGTGAACTAACTAGCTAGTGAGCAATAGCTAATCATGTAGTAGCTTCACACACGTACACACACACTGACCTGTACAGCGTAGCCACACAGAGAGGAGATGAGGATGTGTCCCTGTCGCTTCCTCAGACGATCCAACAGAGAACCAAGAGGAGCCAGCTCCGTCACCTACACACACGTTAGAGATACATTAAGTAATACCATGTATGGTAAGTGTGTGTATGTGTGTATATGTATGTATGTATGTATGTATGTATGTGTGTGTGTGTGTATATATGTATATATGTGTGTGTGTGTATTCGTATGTGTGTGTTTGTGTCTCACCCTCTTCATGGGGTGTGTATGTGTATCTATATGTGTGTGTATGTATATGTATGTGTGTGTGTGCGTGCGTGTATGTGTGTGTGTGTCTCACCATCTTCATGGGGTGTGTGAGCACCACTCCATAGAGCCGTATGAGGTTCTGGTGGTTGAGGGAGTGCATGGCGTTCACCTCTCTAATGAAATCATCCAATCCCTCAGTGTCCAACACACTGTCTGTCTTTAGACACTTCACTGCTACTGACAGCTGGAGAGGGAGGGACGGAGGGAGAGGGAGGGAGGGAGGGAGAGAGGGACAGAGGGAGAGAGAGGGGCGGAGGGAGAGGGAGGGAGGGACAGAGGGAGAGAGAGGGGCGGAGGGAGAGGGAGGGAGAGAGGGACAGAGGGAGAGAGAGGGGCGGAGGGAGAGAGAGGGGCGGAGGGAGAGGGAGGGAGGGACAGAGGGAGAGAGAGGGGCGGAGGGAGAGGGAGGGAGGGACAGAGGGAGAGAGAGGGGCGGAGGGAGAGGGAGGGAGGGACAGAGGGAGAGAGAGGGGCGGAGGGAGAGAGAGGGGCGGAGGGAGAGGGAGGGAGGGACAGAGGGAGAGAGAGGGGCGGAGGGAGAGGGAGGGAGAGGGGCGGTTACTCTTTGAACCAGCTCTCATATGAAATCATCCCCTACTGTTATTCAAATACTTGTATTTTTCGGTTTCCTGGGCTCTCTCTCTCTCTCTCACACACCATTTGTCCAGTGGTTCCAGTCCACTCTCCTCTCCTGACGACTCCAAAGGTTCCGTCTCCCAGTCGTTCACACAGCTGTAGCTCCGCCTCTCGGATCAGACAGGTCAGGGCTGCCCCCATCCCATCGCTGGACGGGGTTAACCCTTCAAACACCAGGGACAACAACAGTTAATATAATATAATTGTGCGAGATAGCATACTCCAATTATAACTCCGTACAACAATATTGTTTATACTGTAGTTCACAAATAAGCATGAGTAGGTCAGAATCTTATCAATTATAAAACTAACCTTGAGTAAGGAATATATCAAACAAACACACCTTGAGTTGTTAAGTTGGGCGACGCCCCCCGGACCTGCTGGGGGTCGGAGTCAGAGTCAGTTCGTTTCCCTGGAAACACCTGCTGGCCCAAACACAGAGACTACTGCTCAGAGTGACTATATACAGTGGGGGAAAAAAGTATTTAGTCAGCCACCAATTGTGCAAGTTCTCTCACTTAAAAAGATGAGAGAGGCCTGTAATTTTCATCATAGGTACACTTCAACTATGACAGACAAAATGAGGAAAGAAAATCCAGAAAATCACATTGTAGGATTTTTTATGAATTTATTTGCAAATTATGGTGGAAAATAAGTATTTGGTCAATAACAAAAGTTTATCTCAATACTTTGTTATATACCCTTTGTTGGCAATGACAGAGGTCAAACGTTTTCTGTAAGTCTTCACAAGGGTTTCACACACTGTTGCTGGTATTTTGGCCCATTCCTCCATGCAGATCTCCTCTAGAGCAGTGATGTTTTGGGGCTGTCGCTGGGCAACACGGACTTTCAAAGATTTTCTATGGGGTTGAGATCTGGAGACTGGCTAGGCCACTCCAGGACCTTGAAATGCTTCTACGAAGCCACTCCTTCGTTGCGGGCGGTGTGTTTGGGATCATTGTCATGCTGAAAGACCCAGCCAGGTTTCATCTTCAATGCCCTTGCTGATGGAAGGAGGTTTTCACTCAAACTCTCACGATACATGGCCCCATTCATTCTTTCCTTTACACGGATCAGTCGTCCCTGGTCCCTTTGCAGAAAAACAGCCCCAAAGCATGATGTTTCCACCCCCATGCTTCACAGTAGGTATGGTGTTCTTTGGATGCAACTCAGCATTCTTTGTCCTCCAAACACGACGAGTTGAGTTTTTACCAAAAAGTTCTATTTTGTTTTCATCTGACATTCTCCCAATCCTCATCTGGATCATCCAAATGCTCTCTAGCAAACTTCAGACGGGCCTGAACATGTACTGGCTTAAGCAGGGGGACACGTCTGGCACTGCAGGATTTGAGTCCCTGGCGGCGAGTGTGTTACTGATGGTAGGCTTTGTTACTTTGGTCCCAGCTCTCTGCAGGTCATTCACTAGGTCCCCCCGTGTGGTTCTGGGATTTTTGCTCACCGTTCTTGTGATCATTTTGGCCCCACGGGGTGAGATCTTGCGTGGAGCCCCAGATCGAGGAAGATTATCAGTGGTCTTGTATGTCTTCCATTTCCTAATAATTGCTCCCACAGTTGATTTCTTCAAACCAAGCTGCGTACCTATTGCAGATTCAGTCTTCCCAACCTGGTGCAGATCTACAATTTTGTTTCTGGTGTCCTTTGACAGCTCTTTGGTCTTGGCCATAGTGGAGTTTGGAGTGTGACTGTTTGAGGTTGTGGACAGGTGTCTTTTATACTGATAACAAGTTCAAACAGGTGCCATTAATACAGGTAACGAGTGGAGGACAGAGGAGCCTCTTAAAGAAGAAGTTACAGGTCTGTGAGAGCCAGAAATCTTGCTTGTTTGTATGTGACCAAATACTTATTTTCCACCATAATTTGCAAATAAATTCATTAAAAATCCTACAATGTGATTTTCTGGATTTTTTTTCCTCATTTTGTCTGTCATAGTTGAAGTGTACCTATGATGAAAATTACAGGCCTCTCTCATCTTTTTAAGTGAGAGAACTTGCACAATTGGTGACTGACTAAATACTTTTTTTCCCCACTGTGTGTGTGTATATATATATATATATATATACACATACACACACACATACACACACACACACACACACACACACACACACACACACACACACACACACACACACACACACACACACTACAGCCAAAAGGGATTCAAACTCACTGTGTGCTGTACCTTGCTCATCCAGGACTTGCGTTTATAGAGAGCTCTCCTCCTCTTGACTGCCTCCCAAAGCCGCCTCTGTCCTGCAACACACAGAGAATACATTACACACCGTCAGCCTCCTCAGGCCTGCAACACACAGGGAATACATTACACACCGTCAGCCTCCTCAGGCCTGCAACACATAGAGAATACATTACACACCGTCAGCCTCCTCTGACCTCCTTGTGACCGTGTTATGGCCTCCTTTTGACCGTGTTATGGCCTCCTTGTGACCGTGTTATGATCTCCTTGTGACCGTGTTATGACCTTGTTGTGACCGTGTTATGACCTCCTTGTGACCGTGTTATGACCTCCTTGTGACCGTGTTATGACCTCGTTTTGACCGTGTTATGACCTCGTTTTGACCGTGTTATGACCTCCTTGTGACCGTGTTATGACCTCCTTGTGACCGTGTTATGACCTCCTTGTGACCGTGTTATGACCTCCTTGTGACCGTGTTATGACCTCCTTGTGACGGTGTTATGACCTCGTTGTTACCGTGTTATGACCTCGTTATGACAGTGTTATGACCTCGTTGTGACCGTGTTATGACCTCGTTGTGACCGTGATATGACCTCGTTATGACCGTGATATGACCTCGTTGTGACGGTTTTATGATCTCGTTGTGTCCGTGTTATGACCTCGTTGTGACAGTGTTATGACCTCGTTTTGAACGTGTTATGACCTCGTTGTGACCGTGTTATGACCTCGTTATGACCGTGTTATGACCTCGTTGTGACGGTGTTATGATCTCGTTGTGTCCGTGTTATGAGCTCGTTATGACGGTGTTATGACCTCCTTGTGACCTTGTTATGACCTCCTTGTGACCGTGTTATGACCTAATTGTGACCGTGTTATGACCTCCTTGTGACGGTGTTATGATCTCGTTGTTACCGTGTTATGACCTCGTTATGACCTCGTTGTGACCGTGTTATGACCTCCTTGTGACCGTGATATGATCTCGTTGTGATGGTTTTATGATCTCGTTGTGTCCGTGTTATGACCTCGTTGTGACGGTGTTATGACCTCGTTTTGACCATGTTATGACCTCCTTGTGACCGTGTTATGACCTCCTTGTGACCGTGTTATGACCTCCTTGTGACCGTGTTATGACCTCCTTGTGACCGTGGTATGACCTCCTTGTGACCGTGGTATGACCTCCTTGTGACCGTGGTATGACCTCCTTCTGACCGTGGTATGACCTCCTTCTGACCGTGGTATGACCTCGTTGTTACCGTGTTATGACCTCGTTATGACGGTGTTATGACCTCCTTGTGACGGTGTTATGACCTCGTTGTTACCGTGTTATGACCTCGTTATGACAGTGTTATGACCTCCTTGTGACCGTGATATGATCTCCTTGTGACCGTGATATGATCTCCTTGTGACCGTGTTATGACCTCCTTGTGACCGTGTTATGACCTCCTTGTGACCGTGTTATGACCTCCTTGTGACCGTGTTATGACCTCCTTGTGACCGTGTTATGACCTCCTTGTGACCGTGATATGATCTCCTTGTGACCGTGATATGATCTCGTTGTGACCGTGTTATGACCTCCTTGTGACCGTGTTATGACCTCCTTGTGACCGTGTTATGACCTCCTTGTGACCGTGTTATGACCTCCTTGTGACCGTGCTATGACCTCCTTGTGACCGTGCTATGACCTCGTTGTGTCCGTGTTATGACCTCGTTGTGACGGTGTTATGACCTCATTTTGACCGTGTTATGACCTCGTTGTGACCGTGTTATGACCTCGTTGTGACCGTGTTATGACCTCGTTGTGACCGTGTTATGACCTCCTTGTGACCGTGCTATGACCTCGTTATGACGGTGTTATGACCTCGTTGTGATGGTGCTATGGCCTCGTTTTGACCGTGTTATGACTTCGTTGTGACCGTGTTATGACCTCCTTGTGACCGTGTTATGACCTCGTTTTGACCGTGTTATGACCTTGTTGTGACTGTTATTACCGTTTCTGGAGTAATAGACTTTGAACTTTCCTTGATTTTTAAAATAGGATATACTTTACATACCTGGGCGCCCCATGCCGATCTTCTCCAGGTCTTCATTCTTGACGTAGTCAAAGTGTGACAGGCGCGTCACGTTCAGCTCATCACGAATACGCAGGAAGTACTGCTGCAGCTGAACGTCTGTTAACAGATCTACCAACCACTCTGTCCCTTCCTCCGTCATCTACACACACACACACACAGTCAATAAACTAACAACTAAATCAACCAGTCTCTAACACAGTATATACAATACTTTACCATCTCTTCTTCTCCTCTCTCCTTCATTAATCCCTCCTTCCTCTCTTCCTTCCTCTCCTCCTCCTCCTCTTCTCTCTCGTAGGACAGACGCTGGTACATAGAGTTCTCTGCCATGGCTGCTGCTCACCCCTCACTCGTCCGTAAAATCTCTCCCTCACCCTCTCTCCCTCTCTCTCGGTCCTCTATGATTTTGTCCTGGCTTCAGCCGTGTGTGTCTGTGTCACTCTGCTCCAAGTCTGTTGATCACCCCTCACACGCACCATGAGACTCCTCTCTCTCCTCTATCCATCCGTTTCTAACAGCCAAGCTAAGCTATCTATACACTCTCCCTTTCTCCCTCTATACTGACTCACCCCTGCACAGCACACCTCCCTACCCTCTCCCCTCTCTACTCCTCCCTACCCTCTCCCCTCTACTCCTCCCTACCCTCTATACACCTCCCTACCCTCTCTCCTCCCTACCCTCTCCCCTCTCTACTCCTCCTTACCCTCTCCCCTCTCTACTCCTCCCTACCCTCTCTCCTCTCTACTCCTCCCTACCCTCTCTCCTCCCTACCCTCTCCCCTCTCTACTCCTCCCTACCCTCTCCCCTCTCTACTCCTCCCTACCCTCTCCCCTCTCTACTCCTCCCTACCCTCTCTCCTCTCTACTCCTCCCTACCCTCTCTCCTCCCTACCCTCTCCCCTCTCTACTCCTCCCTACCCTCTCTCCTCTCTACTCCTCCCTACCCTCTCTCCTCTCTACTCCTCCCTACCCACTCTCCTCTATACACCTCCCTACCCTCTCTCCTCTCTACTCCTCCCTACCCTCTCTCCTCTCTACTCCTCCCTACCCTCTCTCCTCTCTACTCCTCTCTCCTCTCTACTCCTCCCTACCCTCTCTCCTCTCTACTCCTCCCTACCCTCTCCTCTCTACTCCTCCCCACCCTCTCTCCTCTCTACTCCTCCCTACCCTCTCTCCTCTCTACTCCTCCCTACCCTCTCTCCTCTCTACTCCTCCCTAACCTCTCCTCTCTACCCTCTCTCCTCTCGATTCCTCCCTACCCTCTCTACTCCTCCCTACCCTCTCCCTCTCTATTCCTCCCTACCCTCTCTCCTCTCTACTCCTCCCTACCCTCTCCCCCTCCTCTCTATTCCTTCCTACCCTCTCCCCCTCCTCTCTATTCCTCCCTACCCTCTCTACTCCTCCCTACCCTCTCCCTCTCTATTCCTCCCTACCCTCTCCCCCTCCTCTCTATTCCTCCCTACCCTCTCTATTCCTCCCTACCCTCTCTCCTCTCTACTCCTCCCTACCCTCTCCCCCTCCTCTCTATTCCTCCCTACCCTCTCTATTCCTCCCTACCCTCTCTCCTCTCTACTCCTCCCTACCCTCTCTTCTCTATTCCTCCATACTACTCTCCCTCAATCGGACTCTTAGCATCCTCTGTCTACTGTTGAATAAGACAACATCCCTGGAGGGAGAGGGAGAGAGATGCAGTTGATGCAGAGACCAGGTAACCATGACAACTCAGTGAGCTATTACCATCCTGAGTGATGACAGCTGACAGGGCCAGTGAGTGACAAGTGAGTACTGTGCATATCAGATGGTAAGAGGGAGACTGAGAAATGGAAGAAGATGGTGCCAATTATTCTCCCCTCTTGGACTCATTCAGCTCAACACTTGTGAGGTATGAACCCACACACAACAAACCACCACACGCACACTAAATGAGTGGAGAAACAGTGCTTACTCTCTGACTGTCTTATTGAGCGCACTCTGAATATCGAAAGCTAAATATAGCCTGTATTCCTCATATCTCTGGATTATCAAACAGCACTGCAGTGCAGACTTCTGTTGCTATAGGGAAAATACAGTACTCTGCCTTCTCTCTTGTTAAATACCCATACATGACCCTAAGCTAAATAACAGAGACGCGCATCGAATCTAACACGTACACTTCGGCTTTTCAACCTAATCGACTGAAGTGTTAAACATAACAGGTCGCATCAGTGGACCATACAGACGCTGATTAGCCTAATAAAGGCACCCTAATTAGTGACAAACATCTGAATCAAGATAACGGTATAGTTCATGCCGGCGCTCAGAGAGTGATGGAGAAAGAGAGTCTCCCTATTTTCTCAACCTCGCCAAAACTCGCCTTAATCGGTTGTTTTCACCTTGGTAACAGAAGCGCCCAGTTGATTCCTGTCGGTTTTCTCTCCTCTCCGTTAATTCCTGGTCTCGTGCTGCTGGGATTACTGGCGTTGCGTCACCGCGTCAGAGACGGTACGTTCCAGGCCGCAAACATTGCAGCCGCCAACGCGCTGCACAAACTATTGATTGGGTAGGGACGAGCTGCTTTTAGTAACGCTAGTATTTACGCGTTGCTATGATTTACATACTAGTGTTGCTAGGAATTAGTTTGCACATAAACGGAATAGTCCGCCGGAAGCCAGAAATTAAACAACATTTAATTTCAGTTTACTCCGCTGATTGTAAGGTTGGTCCTTTAGCAGAGGGTTTATTGAGACATAACAGAATGTAAATTCAACTGCCTTTCCAAATGTGGGTCTGTTGTAGACCCACTTCCTCTCCGTTTACCTCGTCAAAATAAAAGTCCTGCACAACAAAAAGCAAGAATTTGTGGGTACTTTTTATTTTGACATGAGGTAAACAGAAAATAACTGCATGGGTCTAGGTTTAGAATATCTGTTCTATGCTCCATTAATATTTGTTTCTCAAATTCCCCACTGCATAAGGACCAAGCCTACACACAATCGACAGATTAAGTTGAAATATCATTTTATTTTACTACAGGCAGGCGATACATTATTTAATTTTTGCCAATTCCCAGCAACACTCGTGTGTAAATACTAGCGTTGCTAAAAGCAGCTAGGCTATTGGTGATTTGATAGCTAACAACCACAACTAATGATCAATAACCACACACAGTCCAGTATGCTAAGCCAAAAGGTTTATTGAAGCACAACATAAAAATAGAACTCAATAGTACAGAAACCTCTAAAAGCACCCATACACTGTCTTCTACAGCATTTTAACACACACCAAGTGAGTGGTAGAACAGTCAGATTAACATGTATGAGTTCAGACTAGCACTGACAAGTCTAACAGAAATGTTACTAGTTACCTGACTGACAGTGTGATCAATAATCAAAAGAACAATAATATTTAGCGGACAGCTACAACAGGAGTTTCAGTGTCTGAAATTCACACATGGGAAAATACACAGGAATAGAATCCTATTGACCTGAATGGGAATACCTGTTGTAGGGATTGCATTTCTAAAGGAAAATACAGTAACATGCCGTAGGACGCACAGGAGGTTGGTGGGACTTTAATTGGGGAGGACGGCTCGTGGAAATGGCTGAAGCGGAATGGCATCAAACACATGGTTTCTATGTGTTTGATGCCATTCCATTCGCTCCGTTCCAGCCATTATTATGAGTCGTCCTCCCCTCAGCAACCTCCACCGGTAGGTAGGTAGGACATGTAGTTCAGAGGGGAGCAAGAGCAGTAGTAGGTCACACACAGAAAGGACATACATACTAGAATGTGAACACAAAGAAAAATAGTTATAAAACTCTGGGAAACACTGTTCCCGATAAGTTACTCCACCCTTCAGTGAAATATGGGAGTCGCTGCCCCCGATACATTCAAACATACACACACACACACTGGTAGGCAAAAACTACCATCAATGCTTGTCATTATGGAAGACACTGCTCCCGATAATGGTTCAGATCAGAAATAAACTGCTCCAAAATAAGACTGGTTAACAGAAATGGCTCTTTTTCTGCCTGAATGATATTATTTCTGGATTTAAACTCTATATAAACAATATAAAGCTCCTTTTATAGTTCAGCTCAGAGGTGAGATTTGAGCCGGTTTTCCTTGATGTTGCCTATGTTGCATCTGAAATTACACCCTATTCAGTTCACTACATTTAACCAGTCTTTTAAGGCTATATATAAAACAGGGTGAAATCTCAGATGCGGCCCATGTAGCTAGCTCTGACATGTTTAAAACATGCCAAATTCAACACTGAATTTAAGTCCATGCATTTCAGCCAATCAAAATGTGACATAGTCATGACAACCGTCGCTGTCGGGTACCCAACGTTTCTGTGGTGATACCCCGTTGCTGCAGGTTTCTGTTTCCATAGTAGCGTGGTAGCAGCAGGTGGTGTATTTCTGTTAACAGAGTTGTGTATACAGAGAAAGTCTGACCATCTGTAGCTGGACAGTTTTTCTCCCTTTAACGGCAAGGCAAACTGAATATTTAAACCAACTGTCATGGGACCTTGGGTGGTCAGACTGTCTGTTTACGGGACTCTGTTGCTTCAGCAGATGCTGCCGTAGTAGGAGACAGTATAACCGTCATAAGTATGGAAGGCACTGCTCCCGATAACTTTATCAAATTAAACGATAACTTTATCAAAAGCCAAACGAACGCCGACCCGTCATAAGTCTGGAAGGCACTGCTCCCAATAACTTTTATAAAAAAAACAAAACGACATTTAAACATTTATAGTGAGCACTGGCACTGATAAATAAATAAACTCTTAACCCAAACTAACGACATGAAACTGCCATAAATCTGGAAGGCACTGCTTCCGATAACTTCATAAATATAAACAGTATCTTTATCAAACTGATAACATTTATAGTGGTCTCTGCCACTGATAAATAAAATATAAATAGGCTCCAAGGGGTTAGAGGTCGTCTCTGTGGTAGTGAGCAAGGCTTTAGTTTGGGGGAGGGGTGAGGGGGAGTGTCACCAATCTCAACGTTTTTCAGGAAGTCCAGTGACTGGGTCATCACAGTCACAAATCTGTAATTACAGCTAAACTCTACCTATTTCTATAATTTCTCTTCTTAACATATGATTTTAAACCTAACCACACTGCTAACATTATGCCTAATCCTGACTTTAAAATGAAGACCAAAAGCACATTTTTGTTTTCATGAATTTTTACAAATCGACAATTGACTTTGTGGCTGTGATAAATAGTGACAACCCAGTGACTGACACTGGAAGGACCAACTTGGAAACAATACTTCCTGGTCTCCGTTATGACATAATCCCCCCTGACCAATCCCTCGTTATCTAATCTTGGGTTTTAAAGTGAACAAGGATGAGGCTGAACCCCCTGACACACACACACACACACACACACACACACACAGTTAGACTGTGTTAGATCTGGTTGTCGCTGTCCCAGACGTCTCCAGAGAGAGCGTTGGCACAGCCCTGTAGCGTCCAGGTGGCCAGGGCCAGCTGGGTCCGCAGTGCCTCCCTGTCCACCCCCTCCAAAATGGCTGCCATGGTGTGGGAACCATGGCCAAACACCAGGTGGCGGAAAGGAACCTCCTTGGGGGAGACAAACGGTGAAAGAAGGTTGTGTTCCACCTGGGCAGAGAGAGAGGAGAATCCAATGTTAGTTTATGAATCAAGACAGAACCACTACTAATTGACTTGTGTTCACAATAAAAACGGGAGCCGCATGGCCTTGATCGGTTCAGATGACATGGTTTGTGTGTGTGTGTCTCACCCTCATGATGCGGTCGTTGATGTTGTGGCAGGCCAGTGTGTCAGAGAGGTCGGTGTTGAGTAGGTCGGTGTTGAGGTCAGCAGCAGCTCTACTGTAGGACCCTAAGGCCATGATGAGCCATTGAGCTGACAGACCGTTGGCAGAACCATTCTGTAACACAACAACATAATTAGGACTGTGCTCAAAAACAACTACAATGTCAACAAAATCAACCATGAAAACAAACCCGGGTGACTTGTTTGAGGTGCTTGTTGATGTTGACCACCGATTGGCTGAGAACCTTCTTGTAGCGTTGCACGTCCAGACGCAACACGTGATCGTGGACCAGTCGTAACGCCAGCTGACCTGCGACCAATCCCGCCCCAGTGGCTATGGAACTAAGGTGATGGGCGGTGGCGAAACCAAGGTATTCCTTGTTGTCAAAAGAGGTGCCGTAGTGAGGGTAGCCCTACAACATAGACACACATGGAGACAGACAACGTTAGATCTATCTAGGTTACCCACCCCTGTATTAGAGATGGTTATCGAACCATCTGTAAACACATCCAAACCTGACAGTGTGTGTCTCACCTCCTGAGAGGCGAAGCGGAAGGAGAGAGAGGGGATTCCAGAGAAGGCCAGGAACGGATATGCAGAGTCTTCCATCTGCATGGGCTCATACCTGATATCACACACACACACACACACACACACACATTAGGCCTACTGTACACATGTTTGGTGTGATATATCATTGGAGTGATAGGTGAGGTGTACTCACACTGCATTCTCAAATTTGACTCCAGACACCTGATCATACAGAGACTTCCCAGACTCTCCAAAACCAATGGGATTCTTCACCTCCTTCATGGTTCTTTCCAGAAGGCTGTAGAGCAGGGGACTGGCAGACGCTTTGACATGATAATTTCCTGAGGATCACACCCACACACGCATATTAAAAAGATACTTCAAAGTATTTTGGTGGTGTGTGTGTGTGTGTGTGTGTGTACACACTCACCTGTGACTACTCCGTCCAGGCTGATGTAGGTGAAAGCTCTTCTGTCCAGAGAGGAGAGGTAACCCTGGAGAGGAACACACACGGCATTAAATATCACACACTGCTACTTTAGAGGCTGGTCGAATCAGTGCTGTCCAGGGAAATTTCTCATCAAATGCCGTTAGCTGAAACACTGCCTTATCCTGACAAGGAACTTTCCACCCATAGTGTGTGTGTGTGTGTGTAGTGCTCACCTCCAGCCACTCTGTAGCTCCAACACTGCCGTACTCTCCTGCACTCCAACTGGCAAACACCAGACTCCTCCTGGGACGGAAACCATCTACACACACGTCAGAATGTGTGTGTGTTAATGCATTGGTGTGTGTGTGTGTGTGTGTATGCATTGGTGTGTGTGTGTGTGTGAATGCATTGGTGTGTGTGTGTGTGAATGCATTGGTGTGTGTGTGTTAATGCATTGGTGTGTGTGCTAATGCGATTGCATTCATGTGTGTGTGTTAACGTATTGATGTGTGTTACCTGTGTGCACCATCTCAGACACAGCTCTAGCCAGCTCCAGCAGCAGTGTGGTCCCGACAGTGGCTTTAGCGTAGCCTGGACCCCACGCATCCCTCTGAGCCCCCAGTACCACGTACCGATCTACACAGAATAAAATTAACACAAAACCCACTCACTAGCACAAACACCGTGCATAGAGATGAAACATTGCCCCTAAAACTGTAGCGTTCATAGATAGTATTTTTGAGTGGTCTGTGTGCCTCGGTTGGAGCATTGTGTTAACTTCTTAGGGAGCGGCAGCAGAGGTGACGGTTTGAGAGTCCGGCGTGCCCAAAGTAAAATGCCTGCCACTCAGGCCCAGAAAACAGGATATGCACATAATTAGTACTATTGGATAGGAAACACTGAAGTTTCTAAAACCGTTAAGGTAAGGTCTGTGAGTATAACAGAACTGATATAGCAGGCGAAAACCCGAGGAAAATCCATGCGGATTTGCAGTTTTTTTGTAGATGACCTTTTTCTCCAAGTTGCATAATGTTATGTAGGACTGAGACTGCAGTACCTATGGCTTCCACTAGATGTCAGTCTTTATACAGTGTCTGGAAGCTCTAGCACTAAGCAGAACGGATAGGAAGAGGAAGTAGTGAAGGGACCACTTTTGTCAACAATGTTTGACGGGCGCGAGATTGTGAGCGCGCCCCACTTTATTTTCCTTTCCTATTGTTCACGTTATCGTCCGGTTGAAATATTACAGTAAATATACATAAAAGGATACATTAAAAATGATTTGATTTGTTTGTAAAAAGTTTATAGGTATAATTTGAACGTGTTCTCTTCACGGTTCAATGGGCGACTCAACGGTGGATTTTCTGATCATAACGCGCCAACCAAACAGATTTATGGATATAATAAATCACTTTTTCTAACAAAAACCATTGGATGTCTTCGTTGGACACTTGGGAAGCCCTCAGCAGAAGTTCTTCAAAAGGTAAGTGATATTTTTTAGCTCTTATATGGGTTTTGTGTGACCCGCGCTGGATATGAATATATGCTAATGTAGAAAATATGTGGGGTGCTATCCTCAAACAATCTAATGTTGTGCTTTCGCCGTAAAGCCTTTTTGAAATCTGACAACGCTGTGATATTGCCAAGAAGCAGAGCTTCTATATTGATGAATGTTTAATAATTCAACTTTTGGATTTTGAATTTGGCGTCTTACATTTCACCGGGTAGTGTCGGGAGTGGCCCGCTAGTGCGCCGTTTCTCCCTAAGTAGTTAAAGAGCATTGTGTTAGCCACGCCAGGGTCCTAGGCTCAATTCCTGCTGGGGTCACACACACGTACCTGGCTCAGTGAACCCCTTGATGACTCCAAAGACGTTGTGTATCTCGGTGTCCTGCAGCACGTTGTTCACCTCCACTGTGACATCCTCACTACTGGCCCCCCCCACGGTGTACTTCAAAATGTCCAGTTTGCCTTTAAAACTGGAAGGAGCATCAGGCCCACCTATACGTCTGGGGAGAGACAGACACACAGTTAGGCGTAAGTGCACGTATGCGAGTGTGTGTGTGCGCGAGTGAGAGGTCTTACTTGAGTATCTTGACAGCAGCCTGATCAGTAATGCTTTGGGCCAGTACATTGGGCAGACCAGAGGACTGGGTGGGAGGGAACTGGGTGTGGTTGAAAGAGGGGAACCCTGGAGTATAGGGGTCTCCAGAACCTAGATGGACCTACAGGAGAACGTCACACAATCAGAACCTAGATGGACCTACAGGAGAACGTCACACAATCAGAGCTACAACATCAGAACTAAAGGGCTGCAGTTGAAGCAGCACCTCTGGATCAGGCTCAGTAATCATCACTAAATAAGATTCACTCTGTAGTGGTGTGTGTGTGCTCACATGTCCGTATAGTTCAGTAGTTTGACTCTTGTGTTCGGGGTAAATCAACACAGCAGATACTCCCAATGCAGCTACATTAGCCACCTGAAACACAAACACACGTAAGAACACCAAAATCCACTGTTACATATTCTAACGCACACACACACACACACACACCTGCTGTGCCAGGCTGATCTGTTCTGAAGCTCTCAGTAGAATCACAGTGCCGTTCAGCTCAACCTTCAGAACATGTAGATTTGCCAAGTCCTCCTGAGTCCCATAGTTACCATACACTGCCTTGCCCTGCAGACACACAAAACAATTCCCCTTGTGAGATTCAGGCAACAACTGTGATTGCAAACATTAAGTGGCAGAAAATATGTTACATACATGTCCCTTTCCAAGCATTTAACCTTAGATTATATTGGGCCAAAATATCAAAAAAGATAATCAGTCAATGTGGACATTGATTGGCTGACCTTAGCTTTTCCTGTGGCGCTATAGGCCAGATAGCCCTTAGGCTGGCACACCTCATCTTGGCCAATCAGTACACGGTTTGGCTTCTCACTGTGGGGAAAAGGGATTGGAGGGGAGACCGTTAGAAGCAAAGTGGAATTATGTGTGTGTGTGTGTGTACGAGACAGAGTATTTGTGTGTGTGCGCGAGTACCTGTTGGGCGTCTGTAGTTGGACAAAGTGTATGTCAGTCCAGGGCTCCATCTCCAGACTCTTAAAGCTTTCAAACACATGATTTCCCAGAATGTTGTCTCCAGTGCTCCCTGCTGTGTGATCTGTCTGTTCAACATCACTGCACAGAGAGACAGACAGACAGAGTCAGAGAGAAAGTCAGAGACAGAAAGAGAGCCCGACAGACAGAGACAGACAGACAAAGTCAGAGCGAGAGAGAGACAGAGAGAGAGCCCGACAGAAAGAGAGACAGACGAACAGAGAGAGAGACAGACAGGACAGTTTAGTTAGTCTTTTCAGGTGTGTGTACCTCAGTCTGCTGTTGAAGGCGTCAGGAGTCAGTCTCCGTGCCAGCAGGCTGGTGATGTTGGTCCAGGACAGAGAGTATTCTACTACAGACTCCTTAGCCACGCCCACTTCCTGCTCAGAATCACAAGGGATTGGCTCCTGGAGAGGAGAACGGTGGCTCACATAGCCAATCAGATAACCTGAAACAGAGAGGAGGCAGGGATTGGTTAAAGAGAGAGAGAAGGCAAGTTCATTTTGTGTCACCCAGTTCCCTGGGTGGGTGGAGATTTTACTTTAGGACCAATGGAATGGTCTAAAACACGCAAACTCTGCCCACCCTGGGCACCGGGCAATGCAAGACGAATTCGCTCAGGAAGCGCGGGCGAGTGTGACAAAGACATAAGAGAGAGTGAGGAAGACTATGCACCGATGATGAAGATAAAGAGGATTCCAAGGACCAGGTAACACACGTTGCGGTAGTTCTGCTTGGGGCGGGGCCTGTAGGAGGGCGAGCCCCCTGGTTGGCCTGCCTGCTCAGAGGGGGCGTGGTCATCTACGTCATCAGACAGCTTCACCTCCACGTGGCTCGCCCCGTCTGACTGCAGAGTGAAGGGGCTGTACCGCTCACTCTTAAACTACACACACGAAAGAAGGGGGGGAGAGAATAGAGAAATTATGTGTTTGTTGGGGTCTGAGGCAAATATTGTGTGCGTATATTTAAGAGATGCTCACCATTTTGGAAAGCGACGACCTCACTTGATTAATAGTTGCTGCCATTGTAAATCTGGAGGAGAGAGAAGCAATGAGAGGGAGGTAGAAGACAGAGGGTGAGAAGGGCGTTGAAAGAAACAGGAAAGGTTAGTCAAGTCATTTTTGAGCTTATATCCTCATTCCGTTTCTCTCCCTTCCCCCTGAAGTTTGCATTAGAGGTGTTCACGGGTCCAAAAAGAAAGTTTGAGCCATTCCAAAAAGGACCCAGGGCTTTCTCACCCGGACCAGATATGCATAGATACAAGAATAATATATAAAAAGAGCCGTTCCAAACGGACCTGATGACAACTACACCCGTTCTGTATAGACCTGGTTGGATCCAGACCCGATCAGAGTGAGGGAAGCGGCAGAAAAGTCATTTTATAAGCTACTTTATTAACCCGGAGCTGATAAAGTGTGGGAGAGAGGTGCCATACAAGCGAGAGACACAAAACAGGAACCAACAAGCCAACTCGTGCCATAGTAGACTAATAACTGCCATAGCTAGGTTATTTATCATCAAATATAATTACGTAGTACCAGTCTTGATTGCATCAAACCGGGAAAAGTTAGTTAAGGTAGCAAACGTTAGCTAGCTAGGCTAACTGGGGCTGCAGTGCCTTCGCTTTCTGATCCTACAGTTACAAATAACTCCATTCTGAATATTAAGTAGCCTGCCCATTGGCTCTTGGTCATTGTAGCCTATCCTTCTCCTTTTAATTCTGTAATTTTAATTCCATCTTCTGTTGATTAGATATCTCCTTACTTTTGCCACACATGGAGCGAGGCTCTATTGCCTATTGCCAATTTGACAAATCATGATTGGCCAACAACAAGCTAACATGCTCCACTCTCGTGAAAAGAAAGATCAATCGCATAAATTATTAAATTCATCCCTCTCTCTCTCTACCGCAGCATTCCCGTTCGGATCTGTATGGGCCCTTCCCGACAAGTCAGCTAAAATGACATATACCTGAGATCTGTGACAATCATATCAGATCCAACCCAGAACCACAACATTCTTTAGAATCCTGGAGCCAGACCCGCTTGAGTCCCGGATTGGGTCTCGGGTATTCAAGTACAGGTGGATCCATGAAGACTTCTAGTCTGCACATCTTCACTCCCCCTCATGGTTTAAAATCATTGGATTGGTGTAAGCAATGGGCAATACAGAATTTCCATCATGTTTAACACATTAAGGTGGAGGGAATAAATAAACCCTTAATGGAGAATGGGGCTGTACTGTAGACAAAACAGATCAGCCATTCACTGCACCAGTGATACGCATCAGGCCCAGGAATATATGTTGTGCAAATAAATAGAGTTTAGGTGTGTCAAGCGCAGATTGCTTCAGGCAGGAAGTTACAATCAAAGCCACAAACGGACACAGAAATACTTCTGCTACCAACCAACACTAGGTGACGCAACACAAGAAATGATCACACACAGAGACCCGCAGGCAGACCTTTCTATCCCTTCCCCTCTCTCCAATGATCTCTCTCCCTGATCTTGCTAAGACTCAACACTAGACCTTGGCCTTCTCTCACACTGGAGACAAAACACACACAAATAACAAAACTTGATAAATGGATAGTCACAGCATCAAAGTCCGTTACAGCACAAACAGATCTGGGGCAAGGCTAAGAAACTCACGCCATCAACTGAAAATGATGCATCTAATCTGCCTCAGTCAGAACCAGGAAACTATACATACATTTCTCCCGCCATTTCCCTGTGGTTGGCAGAGAACACACACACCACTCAGAAACAGTTCAACACCCAAATACACACACACACCATATGAGTGTCACAAGACATTTTTACATTTTAGTCATTTAGCAGACATTCTTATGCAAAGCAACTTACAAGTTAAATAAAGGTTAAATAAAAAAAAACAAAGTGCCTTGCTCAAGGGCACATCTACACAGTCGGCTCGGGGATTAGAGAACCAGGACCCCTATACCAAATACACAGACACAGCTTTTTGAATCATGAGGAGTTAAAACACAGTAATCCCCATCTTCATCATCATGTCCAGCTAGACCAGTTTATGTTAGCTAATAATAATTATATTGAGATGTCTCTCTCATGGCTACATTATGTGTGATATTTCCTATGGTTGCTAACACTACGTGTCAGCAGAGATAATTAATAGTATGGCTTTGACAGCCCTAACTATACCATCAAGGTCAGAGCTGGCACTTCCTGATCGTCAATGACTGTGTAGATAGAGGAGGCCATAGTTATAACATTTATCTGCCAGATGTCCTTAGAAATACTTCTAAACCAATTTACGACCAAACTACAGTTTAACAGTGCAGATTGAAATACTGTATTAGGAGCTAGCTAAAAGACGTACCTAGTTTGACTAGAGGCTGAGACGGTTTAAGACGTCTATGGCAAGGACATCGTATTGACTGGCAGGCCTGGCTACAGCGACCATGCTGCTTTTATGGCTAACTTACCCAGGCTAATAATAACCACAGCATAGACAGCTAACTACATTTTTATTTTCATGACTGTCATTATGACAACTTGAAAGGGACTTATCGATAAAATGCTAGCAGTTAGCTAGCTATAGTTAATTTTTAACTAGCTAACGTTGCAGACAGATACAGTAGCTAACCTCGGTGCAACCAATCATTTTTTGTTCAGCACAATGTAAAAACCCTCTTGGTTGCATCGAAGCAAATTTATAGCTAAGTCAGCTCAACTATCTACAGCTTATCAGTAGATAAATACAAAGCAATAAAAGTGAATCTTTAGTTAGCTAGCTTGCTACGTTACCGCACCTCTCTCCGCCGAGTGTCCGTGCTGTCCTCGCGCTCCGCTCTCCCTTCACTGGATGAGCTGCCGGTACATCCGGCATGACGTACAGTACCGCCAAGGAAATGATGGAACGAAATGGATTTTGGGTGACATTCTGCACATTATCTCATCGATCAAACATTTGATGTCAATGCAGTTTTCTGTTCCCAAAACTAAAATACGGTATGTACAGAGTGGACTAAAGTGTGTAGACTTTACCTTTTGCAAGTTTAAAAAAATCGCGTTGTTCAGGAGTGCAAAGGCGAATTGAATTATTTCACACATTTCACAGAGTAGGCGTTCCCTAACGGAAATATGCAGATGAGCCCAGTTATAAATCGTATTTTAGTTATACAAATCTTTGGTACCACCACAGATAGAACAATGAGGTTAGTTTCCAGTGCAAAGAAAACGTCTCTGGAAAAGGCATCCTGGCTAAAAGGGATCCAGCTTTGGTCAAATTGTCTAAAGTAATTTTTGTTAATTTTAACTAACCCTAACCATTTTCATAACCTTAACCTAATTCTCCTAAACTGCTGCCTAAATTCTAATCTGCTACGAAAATGTAAAATAAGACGTGCCGTGGAATATCTAATCAAAGGGAAGCGAGACTGCAGATTCTTTCAAACAACACTTTATTATATACGATTTGCAAAATTGAAGCATATCAACCATCACCAAGAATGGCTCAGAGTTGAAAGCTTAACAAACATAGCCGGGTCTCTGCTTTTACAGAGGAAATACAACCCCTTTCTGTAGATGTGGCAGTCAGCAGATAGTGTGTCAAAAGTAATTAGTTGTCTGTGCAGACTTAAGATAGCACAAGGTTGATAGCCCGAGGGCTCAACCGTCTAACTGCATTCACAACAGCGAAACACTTAAAAGACACACCCTCAGCCTTCAAACTAAGTGGACACTTCTGATGACGTCTCACGACGTCTGACGAGTATACTCTTGCAGGGCCAGGGGTGAGGGAGGAAGGAAGGAATTAATTTTAAATGGACCGACCCTTACCCGGAAATTCATCACTCGTTCGTGTGTTTTCAGCCACCGGTAGTTTTGGGTGCTTTATATGCGCTACAGTCAATTATGTTTGCATGTCTACTTATATTAACTGTATAATTATTATTATAAACTGTGTGGTTCGAGCCCTGAATGCTGATAGCTGTGGTATATCCGACCGTATACCAGGAAAATGTTTTATTTATACAATTTCCAAAAGATAACCAAACAAAAACATTACTTTTAAAATACGTTTGTGCCGTCATGTGCATTAGTGCACAATTTCAAACTTATTTATATTCGTTTTTTACTTACACTTGTATGTTGACTTCTCCATATTTAGAAGAAAAATAAACACACCTATATAGGCGAGGTGCTGGCTAGCGGAGTGGAAAACTTGAAAATAAAGAAGAGCCACACACTCTAGGAGCTCAGATGCTAAAAATATTTTATGTCCAACGTTTCGACAGGCAAGCTGATGAAGACAGCATGCCTGTTGAAACGTTGGACATAAAACATTTTTTTGCATCTGAGCTCCTAGAGTGTGCGCTCTTCTTTATTTTCACGACTTCTCCATATTGACGTTTAGGTTTTAAGTTTTGGCTGACTTTTCTTAATGGATGTACAATCATCGCAAATTGAATTATGGTGCGTTTCAGAACCCCGAAGTGAACATAACATCGCAAACTCGATCAAAAACAAGGGTTGAGGGGCTTACGGTGCGAACTTCCCTTGTTTGGCTAATTGTTTGGACCGATGGTGACTGTCACACCCTGATCTGTTTCACCTGTCCTTGTTATTGTCTCCACCCCCTCCAGGTGCCGCTTATTTTCCCCCAGTGTATTTATCCCTGTTTCCTGTCTCTCTGTGCCAGTTCGTCTTGTATGTTTCCGAATCAACCAGCATTTTTCCTGTTCTCTTGCGTTTCTCCTTTTTGTAGTCCTCCCGGTTTTGACCCTTGCCTGTTTCTGGACATTGTACACGCCTGCCTGACCATTCTGCCTGCCTTGACCACGAGCCTGTCTGCCACTCTGTACCTCTTGGACTCTGATCTGGGTTTGACCTTTTGCCTGTCCACGACCATTCTCTTGCCTACTCCTTTTGGATTAATAAACATTCTAAGACTCCAACCATCTGCCTCCTGTGTCTGCTTCTGGGTCTCGCCTTGGGTCATGATAGTGACAGGGATTCCCCCAAGGGCATAAGGCGGGGGGTAAGTGGAGGTCTTTTATGAGTTTGAAATGCAGCCTAAGTCCCAGAAAGACAAGTTTGTATCAGGTTAGAAAAAACACTAGCATATAACGAGACAATTCTTTAAACAGTAAAACATGGGATAGCATGACTAATTATGTAATTTTCCCCGATAGACATTCATTTGACAAAAGCTGGATCCCTTCTAACCATGACAAAACGGGGAGAAGCAAATTGTACAATATGACGTCCATATAGCCTGGAGGACATCAATTCCAGTGGTTATCATATATATTCACATGATAACCCAATGATCATTTGTTGAGAACTTCATAAGAGGAGGGACAATGTATGGACATTACAGCATAGGACAAAGGCCTCAATGGGATAGGACAACCTGATGTGTTGACTATTGGTTGTTCAAGCCTAACAATAGATGTAATCTTTATATGACACAAACACCTGAATGAATTCAACACTACCAAACAATTAAGAGCCCTGATTGTATAGGTGACCTGAAGAAGTGATATTCAAACAAATGAAAAGCACACCTGATGTTAATGTACAACTGTAGGTTCACCAGATTACCTCTCAAGACACCCATGTCGACTGGATTCCCACTGTGAAGATGAGCAATGCTGCAGCAGCATCAGTTTCTACTACTTTGTCATTTTCCAGATATGAAAAGGAGACATCCCTCAATTATAGGAGATGGTTGTCATATGCTGTGCTTTGGTAAATCTGAACGATTCTGTTGTGCCATTTGAGTAGAGCGCATTCACCTCGTCATGACAACAGTGCCCCCTTAAACCATATGAATATATATATAAAATGTAATCAGCACAAGGCATGTACAAAATCCAGTATAATGATTAGGCTCATATACATTGTCTACTGGTATGGTTTTAAATTGAGAACACATAGCTGAACAATATATAAACAGTGTGTGAGTTAAGCTATTCTCTGTTTCAGATGCAAGAGTTGCATTGCAAATGCCCATAAGGCTAATGTCATCATACTGTAGGCCTGTGGTTCCCAACTCCGGTCCTCGAGTACCCCCCCAACAGTACAGTTTTATTGTAGCCATGGACAAACACACCTGATTCTACTTGCCAACTAATCATCAGGCCCTCTGAGTTGAATCAAGTATGTTTGTCCAGGGCTACAACAAAAGTATGCTGTTGGGGGTACTCAAGGACTGGAGTTTGGAACCACTGCTGTAGACCTATGGCTGCATTGGCGTTGCATGCCATTATCAGCTGCAAAATGGGTTCACATGGCTGATATCCAGAAAAAAATATGACAACCAAATAAAACTAATTGAGAGCTTATGACTGAACAAAAAGGTAATGTTAATTTGAGAATACAACACAGAAACACAGACAAATTAGAGACAGATTCCCTTCCCCTCTTATTGTAGGATTGTGATCTGTGATTAATCAACATCAACACTAGTCAATCTTGAATAATAGTTCAGTTAACAATTAAAACAAGTTTAAACACTTAACTTCAAAGAATCAACACTTTCATATTTCAAAGTGTACAAGTAAGCTAACTCATATGTAAAGGTCAGACATTTTAGTAACAAGTAGACTATTATTACTAAAACAATTTTAGGTAAAAAAAAACAAAAAAACAGTCAATACCAGAGGTGGTTAACCTCGCTCCACTGATCTCTGATTTACTGGGTGAGCAGACATCTGTTCCAGCACAACAATAGCACACTTGATTATTAACTAATTAAGTTTGATACATTGCATCAGGTGTGTTAGTACTGGGTGGGAACAGAAGCCTGCACACCCAGTTGTAATAGGTTTTTACATTGTGGGACTTTTAAACTGTATTTTTCTTCACAGAATTTGCTAACATAATCCATGGTATACAAGGATGTACCTTTATTCTCGAGACATTCATTGGGACCTCTTCATCTGCAGACAGGGTTTGATGTCTCTGTATCTGAGGAGAGAAAACATCACAAAGAAACAGGCTGCATTATAGTCAAGTTAGACAGCCCAGAATATTATGTTGCTACAGTGCATTCTGAAATTATTCAGACCCCTTCCCTCTTCCACATTTTGTTAAGTTACAGCCTTAGGCCAGACAAAATTGATTCACTGTTTAACACATTTCCCCCCCAGAAAAGTGAGGCAAGCGAGCGAAAAAAATTAAAATCATTAGGTGGATAAGGAATAACAGTACTTTACCACATTGTCCTAGGCTGCTATATGAACATGAGCAATAGGATAAATATTCAATTTCAGACTGATTTTCAGATTATTATTATTAATACACAAATTAACATTACTGTACATTATTCACATAGGATGTATAATAGAATGCAAAATTCTATCATATTCAAAAATAATACAAAAATAAAAAAGTTATGTATGAATGTATTATCAGTTCATTGATCTACTTAATTGTATAGCCTAACAAATTCAAGAATGATTGACAATAAATAATTGTAATCAAATTAAAATGTTGATGCATTAATAATGAGTTAATTACCTGAATGCATCTCTATAGCCTAGGCGTTAACAGAATATTCATACAAATATGATTAGGCCTCTCATGGACTAGGCCTTGTAGAAAGAGGGTCAATCAAGTTACGTCTGCCAAATGAATGTAGCATTGGAAAAAAATCCAGCCATAGAGTATAACCTTTAATGTGTTGTTTATAACATGCACAATTAGAAGCATCAATCTATATAGATCAAGCGTGACTAAATTCGAGCCCAGTAACTTTGCTCCCGCATCCTCCTTCGATTGTCCCGACTGGCTGCCACGAAAAGCCCCCACTTGCTGATCTGCACAAAGATGTGTGCATGCCACTGGCGATGTACTTTGCTGGACATGCTAGCTGTTCTTGGCGGCGCATCATCACTTCAAACGCATTCCGTTGTGGTGTTATCGATTGGCCTACTACTACTTTTAGTACCGGTAAAATGTAAGTTATGAATCACAAATCAACATAAGCTGACTTCGATTTCATCAATCATTTTGAGTTCAATTTGGTTGTCCAAAATATTATCAGCTTGCACTGCGTCTTTGCTGATGAATGCCCTGATCTCTGGCCAGTCAATTGGTTAAATTACATTGTTGTTTTGTCTATTAAATCGCTTCTAATAGATCTGAAAATGATGCAATAACCATGAATTTAACCGACTGTTTGTTTATAATGAGAGATGTCCCAACTTTTAACCTGGACACATAAATAGTAGGAATTTGCACTGGCTTCAACCATGACTGCATGAGAGAGAAATGAAACATCTGCACGTCGCCTGCAGGTGCGAGAGTGTGTTTCATTGTCCAATCCGAGGCTTGAACAAGATCTGAGCGCGTGATCTGAGGCTGTTTGGTCTCTTGGGCATCAACTTGGGAAAGCCTCAAGGGAGAGCAGACAGTGTATTATAAACAAAGAGACACATATATTGGCCAAAAAATAACACATCTGATTATTTAGATTTTTTCCGGTGTGTAGAGAAAAATGAAGCGGGGCATCCATTAAACAGTAATAGAACTTTGTCCGGCATTATTGTATTATTTTTTCTACACACAATACCCCATAATGAAGAAGATAGCGCCAACAGACATGGCAGCTCTGCTTCTAACTCCTAAGCAACTTTGCAGTATTTCGTTTTTTGTGTGTGTTATTTCTTACATTATTAGCTCCGAATTAGTTTTTATAGTATTACATACAGCCAGAAATAACTTTTGGATATCAGAGCGGCGGTAACTCACCAGCATCACGACCAGAAATACGACTTTCCCGAATTGGATCCTTTGTTCGTACCCCCCAGAGCAATTTAACTTATTCCAGAGGTTGCTCCAAGACGTCACCGGCGGAGAAGAGGTATTTGGAGTGGACTTCTAGTCGGACTCAGGAGGCGTGCACACTATCCACCTCTTCCAAGTATTTTACTCGCTAATATTCAGTCCTTGGATAATAAAGTAGACGAGCTCAGGGCGAGGATCTCCTTCCAGAGAGACATCAGGGACTGTAACATACTCTCACAGAATCATGGCTCTCACCAGATATACTGTCCCCGTCCATACAGCCAGCTGGGTTCTCAGTACATCAGGCAGACAGGAATAAAGAACTCTCCAGAAAGAAGAAAGGCGGTGGTGTATGTTTCATGATTAACTACTCATGGTATGATTGTGATAACGTACAGGAACGCAAGCCCTTTTGTTCACCCAACCTAAAATATCTCACAATCAAATGTCGACCGTATTACCTCCCAAGAGAATTCTCTTCGGTTATAGTCACAGCCGTGTATATTCCCCCAGCCGATACCACGACGGCCCTCAAGAAACTACACTGGACTTTGTGCAAACTGGAAACCACATATCCTGAGGCAGCATTTATTGTAGCTGGGGATTTTAACAAAGCAAATTTGAGGATAACGCTACCAAAGTTCTATCAACACATTGCCTGTAGTACTCGCACTACAAAAACTCTTGAGCATTGTTACTCTCCCTTCCGGGATGGCTACAAGGCCCTCCCCCGCCCTCCCCTTCGTTAAATCAGATCACGACTCTATTCTGCTCCTCCCTTCGTATAGGCAGAAATTCAAACAGGAAGTACCCGTGCAAAGGTCTATTCAATGCTGGTCTGACCAATCCGAATCCATGCTTCAAGATTGTTTTGATCACACGAACTGGGATATGTTCCGGGTTGTCTCTGAGCATAACATTGATGTATACACGGACACGGTGACTGAGTTCATCAGGAAATGTTTAGGGGATGTTGTTCCCACTGTAACTATTAAAACCTACCCAAACCAAAAACCGTGGATAGATGGCAGCATTCGCTCAAATCTGAAAGCACGAACCACCACATTTAACCACGGCAAGGTGACTGGGAATATGGTTGAATACAAACAGTGTAATTATTCCCTCCGTAAGGCAATCAAACAGGCAAAACATCAGTACAGAGAAAGTGGAGTCGCAATTCAATGGCTCAGACACAAGACGTATGGGGCAGGGTCTACAGACAATCATGGATTATAAACGGAAAACCAGCCACGTCGTGGACACCGACATCTTGATCCCGGACAAGCTAAACACCTTCTTCCCCTGCTTTGAGGTTAACACAGTGCCACTGACGCCGTCCGCTCGCAAGGACTATGGGCTCTCGTTCTCCGTGGCCGACGTGAGTAAGACATTTAAGCATGTTAACCCATGCAAGGCTGCCCGGTCCAGACGGTATCCCTAGCCGCGTCCTCCGAGCATGCGCAGACCAGCTGGCTGGAGTGTTTACGGACATATTCAATCTTTTCCTATCCCAGTCTGCTGTCACCTCTTGCTTCAAGATGTCCACCATTGTTCCTGTACCCAAGAAAGCAAAGGTAACTGAACTAAATGACTATCGCCCCGTAGCACTCACTTCTGTCATCATGAAGTGCTTTGAGAGGCTAGTTAAGGATCATATCACCTCCGCCTTACATGACACCATAGACGCACTTCAATTTTCATACCGCCTCAATAGATCCATAGATGATGCAATCGCCATTGCACTGCCCACTGCCCTATCCCTTCTGGACAAGAGGAATACCTTTGTAAGAATGCTGTTCATTGACTATAGTTCAGCCTTCAACACCATAGTACCCTCCAAGCTCATCATTAAACTCGGGGCCCTGGGTCTGAACCCCGCCCTGTGCAAATGAGTCCTGGACTTCATAAAGGTGGTGAAGGTAGGAAACAACACCTCCACTACGCTGATCTTCAACACAAGGGCCCCACAAGGGAGCATGCTCAGCCCCCTCCTGTACTCCCTGTTCACCCATGACTGCGTGACCACGCACGCCTTCAACTCAATCATCAAGTTTGCAGATGACACAACAGTAGTGTGCCTGATTACCAACAATGATAAGACAGCCTACAGGGAGGAGGTGAGGGCTCTGGCGGAGTGGTGCCAGGAAAATAATCTTTCCCTCAATGTCAACAAAACGAAAGGGCTGATCGTGGACTTCAGGAGACAACAGAGAGAGCACGCCTCTATTCACATCGATGGGACCGCAGTGTAGAAGGTGAAATCTTCAAGTTCCTTGGCGTACATATCACTGACAATCTGAAATGGTCCACCAACACAGACAGTGTGGTGAAGAAGGCGCAACAGCGCCTTTTCAACTTCAGGAGGCTGAAGAAATTTGGCTTGGCCTCTGAGAACCTCACAAACTTTTACAGATGTACAATTGAGAGCATCCTGTCGGGCTGTATCGCCGCCGGGTACGGCAACTGCACCGCACGCAACCGCAGGGCTATCCAGAGGGTGGTGCGGTCTGCCCAACGCATCACCGGGGGCACACTGCCTGCCCTCCATGACACCTACAGCACCCGATGTCACAGGAAGGCCAACAAGATAATCAAGGACATCAACCACCTGAGCCACGGCCTGTTCCTATGTATATACTGTACTCTACTGTATTTTAGTCAATGCCCCTCAGACATTGCTCGCCCTAATATTTATATATTTCTTAATTCCATTCTTTTACTTTTAGATTTGTGTGTTTTGTTGTGAATTGTTAAGATTCTACTGCATTGTTGGAGCTAGGAACACAAGATTTTCACTACACCTGCAATAACATCTGCTAAATATGTGTATCTGACCAATAAAACTTTATTTGATTCTGACAAAGTGAAAAAAGGTTTAGGATTTCTTTACAAATGTATTAAAAAAACAAAACAGAAATACCTTATTTAGATAAATAACTTGATTGGAGTCCACCTGTGGCAAATTCAATTGATTGGACATGATTTGGAAAGGCACACACCTATCTACATAAGGTCCCACAGTTGACAGTGCATGTCAGAGCAAAAACCAAGCCATGAAGTCTAAGGAATTGTCCTAGAGCTCCGAGACAGAATTGTCCCGAGGCACAGATCTGGGGAAGGGTACCAAAAAGTGTCTGTAGCATTGATGTTCCCCAAGAACACAGTGGCCTCCATCATTCTTAAATTGAAGAAATATGGAACCATATTGAGCAAATAGGGAGTGAAATGGCAACCTTTGACTATTTTTGGTCTAGCGATCGATGACAGCAGAGTACGCTGCCCAACCTTATGTAATTAGAAAGAGGAGAATAACCTGATTAAAATGGTGTCAGACTTGAAAAAATCTAAACATACACATTGCGAGATATTTGGCGAAATATACCAGCATGCCTCTCCATAGGAAAACAAAACAATGGGGGGAGCTCAGTGTTCCAAGGGCAAAAGGTATTTATTTCTGTGTTAGCATTTGATGACAACGGAGTACTGCCCAGCCTTACATAATTAGAAAGAGGAGATAGAAAATAGACAGACACACCTGTATTTTCCTATAGTAAACAATGGGACGACCTCAGAGTTCCAGGAGTAATTTTTTGTTGTTCACATTTTAACTACAAACAACGTGAACATATGGGACATATGCTAATATTATGAAACTGGGCTCCACCGCGGATGCAATGAACTAGTTTGTATCAGGAAAAAAAGCATAGTTAAAAATGTAACGTGTCCAGCCTACCAAAGGCGCTTCAACAAGGTACCGAGTAAGGTGTCTGAATACTTAGGTTAATATGTGATATTTCAGTTTTAAATGTTTAACACATTTGCACAATTTTTGAAATATCAAAGGGTCTGAATACTTTCCGAAAGCACTGTATATCTCTGTCCTCAGTTTGTATCGCTAGGGACTGGAACTGGAGAATTGTTTTATAATGTCTTCCCACAAAGTTACCTGCCCTATCCAGAGTAGCATACTCTCGCTAACTAATAATTTCACCCTCTTCCATAGCTGTTTGCGAGCTACAAATGCATTTGGAGTTACAACGATAAATACATCAAGATAGCTAACTAGCTAATAATGAAGTTAGCAAGCTGGTGATATTTCATTCACCTAGCTAGTTATACAGTATGTACAGTTAGCTAACTAGCGAACATTACGTTAGCAGCTCATTTGAGTTAGCCTGGAGACTAAGTTTCTGTAGCAAGCTAGTTAATAATACATCGTTTTTGATCAACATATATTTACTTAGTTGAATAGGTTCTTCCACTGCCTCCGTTTTCTGGATCCTTAGAAAAAATAAATAACGGTGGTAGCAAGACGCATCCAGGCAGGTGGGCGACTGGAGGACTTTGGTCTTCCGACATGGCGCTTGGGTGCGGTTGCTAGGTGATTTGTGACGCAACTACAAGCCCTCTATAGTGACTGCTGTGGATGTGAACAAGGAAGCCAAAAAAATATACAAATATAAAATACATTAAGCAAAAATAATCATACCATTGATAGGCCTATTAATGTGTGTGTGCATGCGTGTGTGTTTGATATCCCTTCCTACACTCTTAAATGGTTTGTGTGGATGATAATGGCATTTTTAGCTTTATACTGCTGTCACATACCGATAGCCTAGTACACATACAATAAGAATAGAACACACAGTATTTCAAATACATATTTTATTATCTATTTCATAGCTCTGAGCTTAAAGCAAGTACACTTCAGTAAAACTCATATAGAGATTTGGACACTTTGGAAATACAATGTTCAAAAGGTTCTCTCTGGCTTCAATTGGAGAGAGGATATGAAACATCAACACAAAAATATTTTGTGGTATACTGTGTGAACACTATGTTTTAATGTTTCTACAGGCGTATCACTTGCTGTTTATAAAACATCTACATGCGTATCAGAAATACTACACTTGCTGTTTATAAAACAGACCAACAATTATGATAAATACAGTATTATACACAAACTGAGATGAAAATCAAACTACCTCAGAATCACAGATATGATGAAAATTATATTAAATGATTTGTATGAATACAGACTTCTCAGGTGAAAAACATCTTAACCTTCATGAATCTCTCTGTATATTGAGATATATTTCTGTTTGTCTCAGTAAAATATAACAGTATATCAATAATATATTACATGGTGTTCTGTAATGAAAGCCCTCTCCATGTCAACATAAGTTCAGACCCTTTTCTTTAGTTGGGATTTCTTCTCCTGACGCTTGCTATGAACAAAACAAAGCACACACACACACACGCACACGCACACACACACCCACACACACACACACACCCACACACACACACAAAGAGTTAGACAATCATACACACAACTTTTTTCAACGCCTATATGCGCACACATGCACAAGTGTACTCACCGCAGACAGCGTAGTACCCTCTTGGTCCAATCTTGAGAGGGGTCGGCACACACAAACTTGTTCCTTCGATTCTGGAAGCTGCAACAACACAGTGCAATGTCAACACACATTACACACACACAGTGAGTGAATGTCAATTGTCTTTCCTCGGATCCTCTCTCCTTGCCTCCGAATGCATTGGAGAAAGAGAAGATAAGAGTAATCAAGGAAATACAATTGATATTCAGCCACTATCCTACACACAATGTGCTAGGATGTGATTGGAGGACAACTCACATGACAGCGTTGAGGTCACACGAGGAAGTCATGTCCTGGAAGGTGTAGCCTTTCAGCCATCGGCAGTGCACCGGACGCGAAGTGAACTTCAGGCAACAGTCCGCTACACACAAACACATACGTTTTTTTCTCTTTGTGTCAGCAAGAGACATTGCGTGCATGTATTTGTACTGAGGTTCATGTGCATATATAGCATGTGTGTGTTGGCACTCACCCGATTGTGTGGTGGGAATGAGGGTGATGATGAGGAGAGAGAACATCACAGCCAGGACACACACTCTACAGCTTAGCATCCTAATCTTCAGATGGGTCCCACAGAGATGCTGAGAAAGGGGCCGAGAGAGAAAGTGTTTTTCAATGGAGTTGAGAGAGAGTGAGAGAGAGTGTGTTTCTGACTGGGAGTTGGAGCTCCTTAAGTAGGGCACTGGCTGGAGTTTCCCAACAGGTGATAGCTGTGGGTGTGCAAGGGGGGTTATTAGGTTGTTGAAGGACTGTTGGTATGCTCATGTGTGTATGTGTGTGCTCTGGCAGAGAAAGTGACTTTTGTCTCCACTTCCTCCTCGGCTGCAGGTTAATGATCTTGTTTCCATCCACGGAAAGATAAGACTGGAATGTGAGCAGAGTGTGGGAGTAGAGTGTCACAATCTTAACTGAGGAGTGTGAAAACAGTTCAATGAATGGGAGTTGACGTAGTTCAATAAATGGTTGATGTAATGGCTATTCTGTCCAGCGTCATAATGACATCATCTTCTGGTAGTGAAATGGTGTCCTGGTTGAGAAGACATCATATCACCCGATTACAACCAGCTTACTTTCTAGACCAGGGCTGCCCAATTCTGGTCTTGGAGGGCCACAACACTTCTGTTTTTTGTTTCTACCTGGTAGTTAATTTCACTCACCTGGTATCCCAGGTCTGAATTAGTCCCTTATTAGAAAGAGTTGATGAAAACTAGATGTGTTTCGTCCCTCCAGGACCAGGATTGGGCAGCCCTGTTCTACACGCCCAATTAGATGTCAGTTCTGACTAAAGGCTAAGCTTCTGACAGAGGTTGCGTTATGTTCATCCGGTTTATGTTTGGTCAGTTTAACCTCTAAAAGTCCAGGGGGAAACACATTGAATAACGCATTCATAAATTGCAAAAAAAGACAATCAAAAAATAAATCATAAGGAATAAGGTTTTGAAGTGTCTGTCCTATATCTAGGAGATATAAGAAAGCTCAGGAAATATATATTTTTTACACATATTTGACACATATTTAACCCCTCATTTTTATTGGCACAAAACTACCTCCGTCTGAAAAACACTTCTGTAGCTCAGCCACCTTCCACCGCAGATGGTGAAGGCCGCCATAGTCGGATGCGGTGGATTGAGAGGCAGCCCAGGCAAAAAGCCTGATACACAATATATACAAAAGCATGTGAACACCCCTTCAAATTAGTGGATTTGGCTATTTCAGCCACATCCGTTGCTGACAGGTGTATAAAATTGAGACACAGCCATGCAAACTCTATAGACAAACATTGGCAGTAGAATGGCCTTACTGAGGAGCTCAGTGACTTTCAACGTGGCACCGTCATAAAATGCCACCTTTTAAAACAAGTCAGTTCGTCAAATTTCTGCCCTGCTAGAGCTGCCCCGGTCAGCTGTAAATGCTGTTATTGTGAAGTGGAAACGTCTAAGAGCAACAACGACTCAGCCGCAAAGTGGTAGGCCACACAAGTTCACAGAACGGGACCGCCGAGTGCTGAAGCGCGTAGCACGTAAAAATCATCTGTCCTCGGTTGCAACACTCACTACCGAGTTCCAAACTGCCTCTGGAAGCAACGTCAGCACAAGAACTGTTCATCGGGAGCATCATGAAAGGGGTTTCCATGGCCGAAGAGCCGCACACAAACCTAAGATCGCCATACGCAATGCCAAGCGTTGGCTTGGTGTACAGGTGTACAGTTCGCTGCCATTGGACTCTGGAGCACTGGAAACGCATTCTCTGGTGATGAATCACGCTTCACCATCTGGCAGTCCGATGGATGAATCTGGGTTTGGAGGACGCCAGAGGAACGCTACCTGCCGTTGCTGTTTATAAAACATCTACATGCGTATCAGAAATACTACACTTACTGTTTATAAAACAGACCAACAATGATGATAAATACAGTTATTATACACAAACTTAGATGAAACTGCCCCAATGCATAGTGCCTACTGTAAAGTTTGGTGGAGGAGGAATAATGATATGGGGCTGTTTTTCATGGTTAAGGCTACTTAGTTCCAGTGAAGGAAAACCTTAATGCTACAGCGTACAATGACATTCTAGACGATTCTGTGCTTCCAACTGTTTGGGGAAGGCCCTTTCCTGTTTCAGCATAACAATGCCCCGGTGCACAAAGCGATGTCCATACAAAAATGGCTTGTCGAGATTGGTGTGAAGAAATTGACTGGCCTGCACAGAGCCCTGACCTCAACCCCATCGAACACCTTTGGAATGAATTGGATCGCCGACTGCGAGCAAGGACTAATTGCCCAACATCAGTGCCCGACTTCACTAATGCGATTGTGGCTGAATGGAATCAAGTCCCCACATCAACGTTCCAACATCTAGTGGAAAGCCTTCCCAGAAGAGTGGAGGCTGTTATAGCAGCAAAGGGGGGACCTACTCCATATTAATGTCCAAGATTTTGGAATGAGATGTTTGATGAGTAGGTGTCCACATACTTTGGTAATGTAGTGTATTTCTATCTTAAATTGGCAGATTTTGATGGGGATCTCTATATTATGTTACTTAGATTGACCCACCGGTGCATCAATGGACTCTTAAGGATTAATGTCATGTTCATTTTCATCTCATGGGGTCATGTGACAGTGGCTGATTTAACATGCTGTAGATGTGTTTATAGCCTACAATGTCTTCTTGCATCATTCTTCCTCCACACAGGGAGTGTATGTGTGTGTGTGTGTGTTAATTAGTAGTTTGAACACTGGTTTCTGAAACGTGATGCAATCTTACCTGTATAGGTGGACTCACCTGAATTCTAACCTGTGTAGGCGTGATCAAGTGTGTATGTACACGTTTTTTGTGTGATGAAATCCAACCTGCGTAGGCAACCAACATTGGAAACTTTAGACAGAGGCCCTGCATTTCCATGCAGAGAGAGGCTATAAAAGCTGAGCTATCTATGAATAGCTGAACTGCTGTCTCTATTCTCAACAGATATGGTCACACTTAATGAAAACATTCACAGCCTTTATTTTTAAATTTTTATTTTAGGAGTGGAGATTCACCTTACATAAATTATATGTTTTAGTTAAGATACAGTGCATTTCGAAAAGTATTCAGACCCTTTGACTTCCACATTTTGATACATTACAGCCTTATTCTAAAATGATTAAATAAAAACATTTCCTCATCAATCTACACACAATACCCCATAATGACAAAGCAAAAACTGTTTTTTAGATTTTTTTGCAAATGTATTAACAAATAAAAAACAGAAATACCTTATTAACATAAGTATTCAGACCCTTTGCTATGAGAATCGAAATTGAGCTCAGGTGCATCCTGTTTCCACTGATCATCCTTGATGTTTCTACAACTTGATTGGAGTCCACCTGTGGTAAATTCAATTGATTGGACATGATTTGGAAACGCATATCTGTATATAAGGTCCCACATAGCTAAAACCAAGCCATGAGGTTGAAGGAGTTGTCCGTAGAGCTCAGAGACAGGATTGTGTCGAGGCACAGATGTCTGCAGCATTGAAGTTCCCCCGAGAACACAGTGGCCTCCATCATTCTTAAATAGAAGAAGTTTGAAACCACCAAGACACTTCCTAGAGTAATCGGGGGGCAAAGGGCCTTTGTCAGGGAGGTGACCAAGAACCTGATGGTCACTCTGACAAAGCTCCAGAGTTTTTCTTTGGAGATGGGAGAACCTTACAGAAGGACAACCATCTCTGCAGCACTCCACCAATCAGGCCTTTATGGTAGAGTGGCCAGACGGAAGCCACTCCTCAGTAAAAGGCACATGACAGCCCGCTTGGAGTTTGCCAAAAGGCACATATAGGACTCTCAGACCATGAAACTAAGTTTGAACTCTTTAGCCTGAATGCCAAGCCTCACGTCTAGAGGAAACCTGGCACCATCCCTACGGTGAAGCATGGTGCTGGCAGCATCATGCTGTGGGGATGTTTTTCAGCGGCGGGGACTGGGAAACGAGTCAGGATCGAGGGAAAGACGAACGGAGCAAAGTACAGAGAGATCCTTGATGAAAACCTGCTCCAGAGCGCTCAGGACCTCAGACTGGTGGACAACAGGACAATGACCCTAAGGACACAGCCAAGACAACACAGTAGTGGCTTGGGACTGAATGTCCTTGTGTGGCCCAAGCAGAGCCTGGACTTGAACCCCATCGAACATCTCTGGAGAGATCTGTAAATAGCTGTGCTTGACCCTCCCCATCCAATCTGACAGAGCTTAAGAGGATAAGCAGTGAAGAATGGGAGAAACTCCCAATAGAGGTGTGCCAAGCTTGTGGCATCATACCCAAGAAGATTCTTGGCTATAAACGCTGGGTGCTTCAACAAAGTACTAATTAAATATTTTTATATTTCAGTTTTTATACATTATACATTTGCAAACATTTCTTAACCTGTTTTGCTTTGCCATTATGGGGTATTTTGTGTAGATTGATGAGGGAAAAAACTATTTAATCCATTTTAGAATAAGGCTGTAACGTCACAAAATGTGGAAAAAGTCAATGGGTCTGAATACTTTCCCGAATGCAGTGTAGATCAGAAACAGAGAGGGTGAGAGGTTAGGAGGAGTCAAAGTGTGAGTGGTGGACTCAGGGACTGAATCACGGTCTCCGGTGGGGAATAGCACTTGTATATAGAGCCGGAAGTGTTATCCACTAAACCACGGCTGTACACCATAAGTTCATTATAAGGCCTAGACACATTGCGACACACACACACACACACACACACACACACACACACACACACACACACACACACACACACACACACACACACACACACACACACACACACACACACACACACACACACACACACACACACACAATAATCACCCAAGGTCATGATTATCAGCAGCAGGAAGGGATGGTATTAGTGTTATCAGGGGCATTCTTAGAACATCACAACATTCTTTAAATACCCAGAGTTCTAGGTCTATAAATAGTAACACAAATAAGGACTGTGTGGGTTTATAACTCTGGACCCACAGTGATGTAACGCAGGGGAAACACCTTTATTCACCTTTCATGCACCTACTACACCAAATCAGCATTAGCCTTACGTACCGCCTGTCATCTGGACTGTTGTTCAGTGTTTACCCACCTTTTCTGCCACTACACCCTGCTACTGACATCATACCAACACCATCATCCAGAACTCTGATCTTTACCCTATATCTGTCTCCATTTTATAGATCTTAACTTACTTGATCTATTTTATGAATTGAGTGTTGTCTTTGTTAATGAGTGTTTACAGAATGTTGGGGGTATGCTTTCCACAGGAGTTTCCCTTTCGGAGTGGGTGTGTTTACTCTTCAAAACTCTGGTCAATGTTTATCTCAGGGTTAATCTCTCGTTAACCCTCAGAACAAAAACTTACCAGAAAGTAGTCATGGTTACTGCATAGTTTCTTAATATTATGCAAGTACAGGCTTATTTTGGGTTGTGATGGGGTAAGTAATGCAGCTCATGCAGCATTAAGTAATATTCATCAAGAACCAATGAGTATATATAATTTATTGAAATGACCTTGGAACAGCTGTAAATCTTGCATATTGCACCTTTAAAGTAGCACATTGAAATGACATGAAGACATCTGAAACATGAACACAGCTGTACTAAAACATGAAAAGCCACACACCTATGCTAACTACAAACACAGTTCTACACTATAGACCTCTATACTATACACCTCACTATACAGAATTAGAGAGAACAAGAAAATAAACACTACATTACAGACTGGTTGTCTGGTTGTGTGTGTAGCTAAATGCCCACTGCCTCTCTTGGCTAGGGCCACAAACTTCCTGGTGCAATACAGGACCAATGAGCTGGCAGAATTTGGCATGGGACGAAACCTAAGAAGCACATGTGGTGTACATAACACACACACACTCAATCACACGCTCAATCAAACACATACACACAACAGTTTGGTCTGTGTGTGCGCGTGTGTGTGTGTGTTTGTGCGTATGCATAGAAATAGAATGAATAGAATGGGTTTGCAACCTCTAACCCTGGCAATTTGAATGGTAATAATGGGTACACTCGCAATGGCTACCTGGTATTGTGATGCAATAATTTACATGGTAATATAGAATGTTCATTCAAATGATGCTAACTGATGTGGCTCATGGAATGTATTTTTTTGTAATGCCAGTTGAGTTGATTCAACAAATCACAACACAGATTGATGGGTACACACTTCCAGCTTTCACTTCCTGCTTTGCCCCTATGGGTACACTTGCAATGGCTGCCTGCCCAACCATTATGCCATCATTGACTTGAATGGGGACGCTCGTTCTATTCATTCTAATGCTGTGTGTGTGTGTGTGTTAAGGCAGTCGTAGTTCATGAATCCCATCATCCGTCATCTTTGGAGTCATCCCTTGTCAGCCTCTCTCGCTCTCTGTGCCTCTGGATACCCCGCCATATACGACACAGCACCCCACCCCTTCACACACACACACACACACACACACACACACACACACACACACACACACACACACACACACACACACACACACACACACACACACACACACACACACACACACACACACACACACACACACACACACACACACACAGGGAGAGAGAGAAAAACAAAAATACAGTATTACTTAAAGTGTGTTGCCACAGGTCCTACTATGTGATGATACACACACACACACACGCAATGACACGCACACGCAATGACACACCCCCACACGCACACACACGCAATGACGCACACACACACACACAATGACACACACACACACGCAATGACACACCCCCACACGTACACACACACGCAATGATACACCCACACAATGACACACACACAATGACACACACACACACACACACACAGTAGTTACCGTAGGCGTAGGTAGCGCAGGTCCTCCTTAGTGACATCATTAAGGACATCGCTCAGCGTGTACTCCTCCATTACAAACTGAGACAGAAAAATCAACTACATAGAACCATACTATAACCAGCATACAACCATACCAGAGGAGGCTGGTGAGGGGCGCTATAGGAGGATGGGCTCATTGTAATGGCTGGAATGGAATAAATGGAAAGGAGTCAAACATGTGGTTTCCATATGTTTGATGTATTTGATACCATTAATTTTTCTTTCTGCTTGCATTTTGTATTGATATTGATGTGTGTATTTTCTGTAATGAATTTAATTCAGGGTTCATCTGTAAAAGAGACCTTGGTCTCAATATGACTCCCTGATAAAATAAAGGTTAAATAAAATGTATCCCATTCCAGCCATTACAATGAGCCCATCCTCCTATAGTTCCTCTCACCAGCCTCCTCTGAACTATACTACAACTCAACTACATAACTGACGAACATACAACAATTAAAGAGCTGACGCTGACATGGGATGTAATAAACTAAACAACCAATGGCAAACTCAACTCAATAACCAATCAAAACACGACCTACACAAAGACACACGCAAGGACGAAATTGTAGACGGGGGTCCTCCCCCAGAATTTGTTTTTACATTTCTAAACTGTATTTCCTGCAATTCTACACAGTTTGACATGACTTATAGGTCGTGCCCGTCTTGAAGGTTATTTTGAGGGGTATATGGAGGGGTATTTTGAAAACCAAGTATAAGTGGAAACAGCTAACTTCCTGCATTTTCACACATTTTGCCATGGGGCAGCTATTCTTCACATTTACCCTGCGGATGAGAGAACCTTTGGCAGTTTTAAAGCTAATTTCCTGATACTCTACACATTTTGCCATGAAGCTGAAAATGTTGCAGTTTTAAATTAACTGTCCATCGAAAATGTATGTATATATGTATTTATATGTATTTGTGGCCAAAGCATCCCTTAAAACCCCACCTCAAACTTATATCTCAAACAGACCATTTAAAAAAATTATTGCTATTTCCTCATGAAGGAGCTAGCCAATCAGTGATCTACTCGCATGAATATTTTTATTGACCGGTATACGCCAACGCCATTCTCTTGTTGGGGTACGCCCACACCAACTGAAAATATGCTTTTAACATACTTAATTACAATTTTTTGGAAGAAAATCTATTGTAATTAGTTATAGGTCATATTTCATAGAAATCTGGAAACACTGGACAGTTACTTTAAAGGTTTACTTTGTGCAGAAATGCAAAAAGAACATATTTAAACTGTATAACTGATCAATACACCGTCATACCAGGTAATTTAATCCTAATGAATGAATAAGACACTTGGCTACAGAAGTGACATTTCTTACCGATCTCTACAGCTTCCATCCAAAAACATATCCTGTGAAATGACATCAATAGCTTATCTAACGAACAAGCTACATCTGTCGCGGCACGCATTACCAGAATGACACATTGTGCCCAAAGTCAACCGTTAAGGCTAATTTCCTCAAATTCTTCACACTTTTCCATCGCTTATGATGTGTTCCTATGCTATCTGGAGGGCCCCCAACCCATTTATTTATTTTATTATTGGGCCAAACCTTGACCCAGAAAATATAAAACTATATCGAATCTCCCATTCCTCTCAAAAATGTTAGAAAAAGCTGTTGCGCAGCAAGACAAAGACAAACAATGCATACGAAACACTTCAGTCTGGTTTTAGACCCCATCATAGCACTGAGACTGCACTTATGAAGGTGGTAAATGACCTTTTAATGGCGTCAGACCGATGCTCTGCAAGTTATCCATGCTTTTGTTAGACTACTGCAATGCTCTACTTTCCGGCTACCCGGATAAAGCACTAAATAAACTTCAGTTAGTGCTAAACACGGCTGCTAGAATCTCTCTCTCTCTCTCTCTCTCTCTCTCTCTCTCTCTCTCTCTCCTGTTCACCGGACGTGCTACCTGTCCCAGACCTGCTGTTTTCAACTCTCTAGAGACAGCAGGAGCAGTAGAGATACTCTGAATGATCGGCTATGAAAAGCTAACTGACATTTACTCCTGAGGTGCTGACCTGTTGCACCCTCGACAACCACAGTGATTATTATTATTTGATCCAGCTGGTCATCTATGAACATTTGAACATCTTGGCCATGTTCTGTTATAATCTCCACCCGGCACAGCCAGAAGAGGACTGGCCACCCCTCATAGCCTTCTTCCTAAGTTCTGGCCTGCATTGCTTGCTGTTTGGGGTTTTAGGCGGGGTTTCTGTACAGCACTTTGTGATATCAGTTGATGTAAGAAGGGCTTTATAAATACATTTGATTGAAATTTGATTGATTGGGGGTGACAAATGGACCTGTTCTGAATATTGGGGGGGACATGTCCCGTGGCAATTTCACCCATGGACCCACAACACAAACACAATGTATATGGATCAACCTTGTCTATGGTGTCTGCATCCGCACTCTGGTCTTTCAGCCAATCAGTGAGCTGCTTATCAGGCTCGTGGCCAACTGGGACTTGGAAGATAGACGGAGGAGGAACGTCTGAAAAAGAAAAAGAGAGATGGGGAGAGACAAGTTACCAGGGATACCAGTGTGTGTGTGTGGGTGTGTGTGTGTTTGTGTACCTGGGGGTCTGTATCTGACCCTGACCAGCTCCAGGTCATGTTGTCTCTGCTGTAGTGTTGTCTTCAGGACCTGCTGGTACTCTCTCTCCCTGTGCAGCAGTTCCTCCAACAACCTGCAGGGGGCAGAACAGGACAGCCATTCCACATATTTCTTCTATTCCATTACTGGGGCTCAAGGCGCTATAAGGCCACTTCATTCATAATCCGCTTTTCATCAAGCCCTCTTATCTTGAAGCACTTAGGTTCATTCATTTTAATTAGGTAAGACAACCCTTGATCAACATGAAATAGAAACCTCAGCCTCTCTTCATTGGTATGTGTGTATGTGTATACACTATACAGTATATAGTATATATGTGTGTGTGTGTGTGTGTTCGTGTGTGTGTGTGCGTGCGTGAGTGTCTACCATACTGTATTTATCTGTGTGTGTGCGTGTGCGTGTGCATGGGTGTATATCATAATACAGTATTGATGTTTGTGTGTGTGTGTGATACAACTGATTCTGGTTGGCTTCCAGGACTCAGTGAGAACCAACACACAAACACAAACACACCGGTTGGTCTCCTGTTTGAGCCGGCCCAACTGGGCTCCGAGAGGCTGTGAGCGCTGAGGCGGAGGTGGGGAGGAGAGGGCGGAGCTGAGCGTGCTGACTACTGAGGTCACCACGGGGTCGGGGGTCACAGCAGGGTCGTCTGGAGGCGTGACCAACACAGGGCCAAACTCTGCCTCCTCCTCCTCTTCCTCCTCCTCCTTATCTGGTCCCTCACTCTCCGAGGCCGGGCCGAAGTGGGTCTGGAGCTCTACAGGGAGAGTTAAAGGTCAGGGGTGAAGGGTTAGGTTGCTACAATTCAGAAAGTTTTTTTATTGAGTGCTTTAGCAGTGACCCCACACACCTGGTATGAGGATGGTGACTGCAGCCTGCACTGCTCGTCTGATGATGTTGTCCATAGCAAACATCCAGTGAGGTTTAATATGATGGTTCCTCAGGACCTTGTTCACCTTGAACACACACACACACACACACACACACACAAAATGAGCTCCAGAAGTATTGGGACAGTGACACATTGTTTTGTCTTGGCTCTGTACTACAGCACATTGGATTTGATTATGTTGTTAAAGTGCAGACCGTCAGCATTCATTTGAAGGCATTTTCAATTATACCACTTTTTGTACATAGACCTCCCATTTTAGGGGACCAAAAGTATTGGGACAAATTCACTTACAGTGCTGTGAAAAAGTATTTGCCCCCTTTTCTTTGTTTTTGCATATTTTTGTTATTGAATGTTATCAGATCTTCAACCAAAACCTAATATTAGATAAAGAGAACCTGAGTTTACAAATAACAACAAAAATGTATACTTTTTTTTATTTATTTAATTAACAAAGGTAAGCAACACCCAATTCCCCTGTGTTAAAAAGTAATTGCCCCCCTTACACTCAATAACTGGTTGTGCCAACTTTAGCTGCAATGAATGCAACCAAATGCTTCCTGTAGTTGTCAATAAGTCTCTAACATCACTGTGAAGGAATTTTGGCCCGCTCTTGCATGCAGACCTGCTTTAACTCAGCAACATTTGTGGGTTTTCAAGCATGAACTGCTCGTTTCAAGTCCTGCCACAACATCTCAATTGGGATTAGGTCTGGACTTTGACTAAGCTATTCCAAAACTTCAAATTTGTTGCTTTTTAACCATTTTGATGTAGACTTGTGTTGGATCATTGTCTTGCTTCAGCTCACAGACGTCTGGCCTGCCATTCTCCTGTAGAATTCTCTGATACAGAGCAGTATTCATGGATCCTTCTATTAAGGTAAGCTCGTCCAGGTCCTGAGGTAGCAAAGCATCCCCAAACCATCACACTACCACCACCATGCTTGACCATTGGTATGAGGTTCTTACTGTGGAATGCAGCGTTTGGTTTTCGGCAGACATAATGGGACCCATCTTATCCAAAAAGTTGACTCAAGTTTGCCAAAAAGCACCTGGAAGCACCTGGATGATCATCTAGACACTTGGAAGAATGTTCTATGGACAGATGAGTCAAAAGTGTAACTTTTTGGACAACATGGGCCCATTATGCCTGGCGAAAACCAAACACTGCATTCCACAGCAACAACTGTCAAGCATGGTGGTGGTAGTGTAAAAGGGCAGTTCATGCTTGAAAACCCACAAATGTCGAGGAGTTAAAGCGGTTCAAATCAAATCAAAGTTTATTTGTCGCGTGCGCCAAATACAACAGGTGTAGACCTTACAGTGAAATGCTTACTTACAGGCACTAACCAACAGTGCAAAAAAGGTATTAGGTGAGCAATAGGTAAGTAAATAAATAAAAACACCAGTAAAAAGACAGTGAAAAATAACAGTAGCGAGGCTATATACAGTAGTGAGGCTATAAAAGTAGCGAGGCTACATACAGACACCGGTCAGTCAGGATGATTGAGGTAGTATGTACATGTAGATATGGTTAAAGTGACTATGCATATATGATAAACAGAGAGTAGCAGTAGTGTAAAAAGAGGGGTTGGCCCAGCTACCCTATGACTTAGCCCCAGTGATGTACTGGGCCGTTCGCACTACCCTCTGTAGTGCCTTGCAGTCGAAGGCCGAGCAATTGCCGTACCAGGCAGTGATGCAACCAGTCAGGATGCTCTCGATGTTGCAGCTGTAGAACCTTTTGAGGATCTGAGGTCCCATGACAAATCTTTTTAGTTTCCTGAGGGGGAATAGGTTTTGTCGTGCCCTCATCACAACTGTCTTGGTGTGTTTGGACCATTCTAGTTTGTTGGTGATGTGGACACCAAGGAACTTGAAGCTCTCAACCTGCTCCACTACAGCCCCATCGATGAGAATGGGGGCGTGCTCGGTCCTCCTTTTCCTGTAGTCCACAATCATCTCCTTAGTCTTGGTTACGTTGAGGGATAGGTTATTATTCTGGCACCACCTGGCCAGGTCTCTGACCTCCTCCCTATAGGCTGTCTCGTCGTTGTCGGTGATCAGGCCTACCACTGTTGTGTCATCTACAAACTTAATGATGGTGTTGGCGTCGTGCCTGGCCATGCAGTCGTGGGTGAACAGGGAGTACAGGAGGGGACTCCTGCAGGGCTCCTGTGTTGAGGATCAGCGTGGCAGATGTGTTGCTACCTACCCTCACCACCTGGGGGCGGCCCGTCAGGAAGTCCAGGATCCAGTTGCAGAGGGAGGTGTTTAGTCCCAGGATCCTTGCCTTAGTGATGAGCTTTGATGGTACTATGGTGTTGAACGCTGAGCTGTAGTCAATTAATAGCATTCTCACATAGGTGTTCCTTTTGTCCAGGTAGGAAAGGGAAGTGTGAAGTGCAATAGAGATTGCATCATCTGTGGATCTGTTAGGGCGGTATGCAAATTGGAGTGGGTCTAGAATGTCCTTGAGTGGCCCAGCCAGAGCCCGGACTTTAACCCGATCGAACATCTCTAGAGAGATCTGAAAATAGCTGTGCAGCAACGATCCCCATTCAACCTGACAGAGCTTGAGAGGATCTGCAGAGAAGAATGCATGCAAGAGTGGGCCAAAATGTGAGAGACTAAGCAATAACTACATGAAGCACTTGGTTGCAGTCATTGCAGCTATGTGGCACAGCCTGTTATTGAGTGAGGGGACAATTACTGTTTCACGAAGGGGAATTGGGTGTTACATTTGTTAATTAAATAAATAAAATAAATACAACATTTTATGTTGTTATTTGTAAACTCAGGTTCCCTTTATCTAATATTAGGTTTTGGGTGAAGATATGATAACGTTCAGTATAAAAAAAATCTAAAATAGAGAAAATCAGAAAGGGGGCAAATACTTTTTCACAGCACTGTATATGTGTACTAAAGTACAGCGACTACATCAAGCTTGGGACTCTACAAACCTGTTGGATGCATTTGCTGTTTGTTTTGGTTGTTTCAGATTATTTTGTGCCCAAAATAAATGAATGGTAAATAATGTATTGTGTCATTTTGGAGGCACTTTTATTGTAAATAAGAATAGAATATGTTTCGAAACCCTTCTACATTAATCTGGATGCGACCATGATTCAGAGTAGTCCTGCGTACAGTGCGTTTGGAAAGCATTCAGAAAAGCATTCTTTTTCCACATTTTGTTACTTTACAGCCTTGTTCTAAAATGTATTAAATATATATGCATTTTCTCATCAATCTACACACAATACGCCATAATGATAAAGCAAAATCAGGTTTTTAGAAATGTTTGCAAATGTATTAAAAATGTAAGTAATGTATTCAGACCCTTTGCTATGAGACTCAAAATTGAGCTCAGGTGCATCCTGTTTCCATTGATCCTCCTTGAGATGTTTTTACAACTTTATTGGAGTCCACCTGTGTTCAATTCAATTGATTGGACATGATTTGGAAAGGCACACACCTGTCTATTTAAGGTCCCACAGTTGACAGTGCCAGAGCAAAAACCAAGCCATGAGGTTGAACGATTTGTCCATAGAGCTCCAAGCAGGATCGTGTCGAGGCAGAATTGAAGGTCCCCAAGAACACAATAACACACATGGAAGAAGTTTGGAACCACCAAGACTCTTCTTAGAGCTGGCACCCTGGCCAAACTGAGCAATTGGGGGAGAAGGGCCTTGGTCAGGGAGGTAACCAAGAACCAGTGGGTCACTCTGACAGAGTTACAGAGTTCCTCTGTGGAGATGGGAAAACCTTCCTGAAGGACAACCATCTCTACAGCACTCAACCAATAAGGCTGTTATGGTAGAGTGGCCAGACGGAAGCCACTCCTCAGTAAAAGGCACATGACAGACCGCTTGGAGTTTGCCAAAAGGCATCTAAAGGACTCTCTAAAGGCCATGAGAAACAATATTCTCTGTTCTGTTGAAACCAAGATTGAACTCTTTGGCCTGAATGCCAAGTGTCACGTCTAGAGGAAACCTGACACCATCCCTACGGTGAAGCATGGTGGCAGCATCATGCTGTGGGGATGTTTTCAGCAGCAGGGACTGGGAGACTAGTCAGGATCGAGGGAAAGAAGAACTGAGCAAAGTACAGAGAGATCCTTGATAAAAACCTGCTCCAGAGCGCTCAGGATCTCAGAACGAGGCAAAGGTTCACCTTCCAACAGGACAACGACCCCACGCACACAGCCAAGTCAATGCAGGTGTGGCTTCAGGACAATCTTCTGAATGTCCTTGAGTGGCCCAGCCAGAGCCCGGACTTCAACCCGATTGAACATCTCTAGAGAGATCTGAAAATAGCTGTGCAGCAACGTTCCCCATCCAACCTGACAGAGCTTAAGAGGATCTGCAGAGAAGAATGGGAGAAGCTCCCCAAATACTGGTGTGCCAAGCTTGTAGCATCATACCCAAGAAGACTCGAGGCTGTAATCACTGAGGGGAAAAAACAATTTAATCCATTTTAGAATAGGGCTGTAACGTAACAAAATGTGGAAAAAGTCAAGGGGTCTGAATACTTTCCGAACGGACTGCATGTGTGCACGCGTGTGTGTGTTCTCACTGAGTCCTGGAAGCCGAAAAGAACCAGTTGTATCTGGTTGATGGATGTGGAGTCGAAGTCTAAGTCCAGTTTGAGTTTGGAGATGGTTGTTGCCATGACGCGTCGCTCCGGGGAGTGGATGAAATCTCTCAGGATACAGATGATCTGTTTAATGTGGTCCACAGAGAGCTGCAGCTCCTCACTGCCCTACAAACACACACACCAAACACACACACACACAGAGGGAGAAAGAAGTAGAGGATTGTGGCAATATCTGGTTGCTCTTTCTTTAATCAATTCACAATTTTATTTATTTTCTCTCTCTCACATACAAACATGCACACACACACACACACGCACGCACACACACGCACACACACCTGTATATGGTTCTCCAGGAGGTTGGAGATTACTTTGTCCTGGTCCTCGTTTAGGACCTTGTAGAGGAGAGAGATGTTAATGAATTGTAGAGGAGAGAGATGTTCATGAATTGAATGAATTAACCCTCTTTGAATATTTTATTACACACACACACACCTTGTAGAGGATGGCTCTCCTCTCGCTGTCCTTCTTCAGCAGGAAGAGCCCTCCATCTCGGTCTTCTAGAGACGCAGGAGAGCTACGGTCCTCTGACACTGACCCCTCATCCGGTACACTGACCAATACAATGACATTCATATAGAATAATGACACCCTTTCTACTGTTGGAAAACGTGTGTGTGTTGGTATTTGTCACATCTTTGTAAGCAACACGTGTAGACTAACAGTGAAATGATTACGGGCCCTTCCCAACAATGCAGAGATAAAAAATAATAATTAGAATAATAATAATAATAACAGGAGTAATGACAACTTGGCTATATGTACGGTGTGCAGGGGTATGAGGTAATTGAGGTATGTGTGTGTTGGTATTGGTGTGTGTGTAACCCCAGTGTGACTTCAGTTGTGTTTACACATACAAAGGTATCCTGGCTGCATGGCACACTGAGTGTGTGTGTTCTGGAGGTTGTAAAAGTCACCACAAGGCATTAGACGGATGCTGTAAAAGGCATTAGAGCAGGATCAGCTATGACCACCTGGCGCGCGCACACACACACACACACACACACACAAAATCTCTACACCTGAAGTGTGTGTGTTTATGTGTACCTTAGGTAGTTGTTGCTAGGTGGTTTGAGCAGGTTCTCTGATCCTGATCGTTTGTTCTTCTGAAAGAAGACGTCCTGTTTGGAGTCACAGTCTGGACTCACTGAGCCAGGCTCACTGCTGCTGCTCCCGGTGGCCTCACACTGTAACTGCACCGGCAGCGACACACTGCGGATGTAGTCTGGCCGACACATACACACACGCACACAGACACACACACACAGTGTAAGAGAACCCTCTTAATCAAGAGAACTGGTTAGCTAGCGTTTTTTAGTTAACTAGCTACTTATAATGTTTAGCTATCAGCTAGCTTTAGCTATCTAGCCATACTGTTTATATTCCCATGGCAACAGTTGAGATAGAGATATGCTTCAGACTTCTTGGCAATGATAAGGACATACTAGCAGGGATTTTCAAGTCTTTCCGAGCCGACACATTTTTGTACCATACCAACACTATCACACCGGGTTTAACTCCTCAGGTGTGATATTGTTGGGCTGGAACAAAAATGTGCTGCGGGACTCTGCTTTAGCAGAAACAGATAGATAGCAACATGATCACAAACACTCACAGATACATGTAGACATGACCACAGACAGACATTGTCACACATGCTATACACACAGACACAGACATTGTCACACATGCTATACACACATACACAGACATAGTCACACATGCTATACACACACACACAGACATAGTCACACATGCTATACACACACACACACAGACATTGTCACACATGCTATACACACACACACAGACATAGTCACACATGCTATACACACACACATACAGACATTGTCACACATGCTATACACACACACACAGACATAGTCACACATGCTATACACACACACACACACTAAACAAAAATATAAAACGCAACAATTTCAAAGAGTTTACTGAGTTACAGTTCAGTTAATTGAAATATATTCATTAGGCCCTAATCTATAGATTTCACATGACTGAATACAGATATGCATCTGTTGGTGGGCTGTGGATCAGAAAACCAGTCAGTACTTGGTGTGACCACCATTTGACTCATGAGGCGCGACACATTTAAACTGATGATGGCCTGAGGCCCAAACGTTTGCGTTTTCTTTTCACCTTTCACTTATGCGCTTTCTTGTACAATGATGTTTCAATAAACATCATTCTTTTTTCAACAGTGTGCAGGCCATGGAAGAACTGGGACATTTTCAGCTTCCAGGAATTGTGTACAGATCCTTGCGACATGGGGCCGTGCATTATCATGCAGAAACATGAGGTGATGGCGGCGGATAAATGGCATGGCAATGGGCCTCAGGACCTCGTCACGGTATCTCAGTGCATTCAAATTGCCATCGATAAAATGCAATTGTGTTCATTGTCCATAGCTTATGCCTGCCCATACCATAACTCCACCGCCACCATGGGGCACTCTGTTCACAACATTGACATCAGCAAACCGCTTGCCCACACAACGCCATACACCGCTGTCTGACATCTGCCAGGTACAGTTGAAACTTTTATGGAAGAGAAATTAACATTAAATTATCTGGCAACAGCTCTGGTGGACATACCTGCAGTCAGCATGCCAATTGCACGCTCCCTCAAAACTTGAGACATCTGTGGCATTGTGTTGTGTGACAAAATTGCACATTTTAAAGTGGCCTTTTATTGTCCCCAGCACAAGGTGCACCTGTGTAAGGATCATGGTATTTAATCCGCTTCTTGATATGCCACACCTGTCAGGTGGATGGATTATCTTGGCAAACATCCCTGTCACTGACAGGGATGTAAACAAATTTGTGCATTTTGTTTTTATTTCCGCTCATGAAACATGTTGCGTTTCTATTTCTGTCCAAAACGTTAATCGGGAACAAACCTTGCCACACTGGCATAAAGATCCCAGGAGTAGACAGGAGAGAAAGAGACCGTTAACAGGAGAGAAAGAGACCGTTAACACAACCTCAATTACATCACCATATTTCTGACAGTGTGTGTGTGTGTGTGTGTATGTATGTATGTGTGTGTGTGTGTGTGTGTGTGTGTGTGTACAGTATGTCTGTGTGTGTTGTGATTTGTATGAGGTGCAGCATTTCAGTGACATCATGGAAACAATCTGAGTGGATTAAACAGTTAAATTACCCATTAATTTATTAGCACACACACACACACACACACACACACACACACACACACACACACACTAACACACTAACACATACACACACACCACAGACACACAACGCTGAACAGCCCTACCTGATGGCTTGAAGGCGATCTTGCTCTTCTTTCCCTTGACATTGTGTCGTACGAAGATATCTTTGAGCAGGTCTGAGGCGGTTGCCCTTTTTATTAGGGTCAGGCTCAAAACAACGGAGGATAAACGACTTGGCCTCCAACGACAACGACTCTGGGATCTCTGGGTGGATCTTAAACATCCCCACCTACACACGCACACGCACGCGCACACGCACGCACACAAACACTGAGCTGGATGTAAAGTGTAACAGGTGGTTTGATGAATCACGTTCACTTGATGCCTTCACTTCAGGCTTTAGCTCAGCTGGCTAACAACGTCTTATAACATGCAGGAGACACAGGTTTGAACCAGTCACATAATGAGTCTTGGAGCACATCAAACCAAACACACACACATACCTTAAACATGGCAGCCTGAGGCTCTCCCAGCTCGTGGAAGGGGGGTTTCCCAGTGGCCATCTCTATGATGGTGCAGCCCAGAGACCAGATGTCAGCTGGAGCCCCGTAACCCCGAGGACCCTTGTCTATGATCTCTGGAGCCATGTACTGCAGGGTGCCTAGATAGGACACAACACACACACACACATTCATAGCAACATTCCATGTTGATAACAAACTCATATGTAGGGAGAAAGAGGGAGACAGGTGTTGTTCAGAAAGGGAGAGAGAGAAAGAGGGAGAGAGGTGTTGGTCAGAAAGGGAGAGAGAGAAAGAGGGAGAGAGGTGTTGGTCAGAAAGGGAGAGAGAGAAAGAGGGAGAGAGGTGTTGGTCAGAAAGGGAGAGAGAGAAAGAGGAAGATAGGTGTTGGTCAGAGAGGGAGAGAGAGAAATAGGGAGAGAAAGAAAGAGGGAGAGAGGTGTTGGTCAGAAAGGGAGAGAGAGAAAGAGGGGATAAGAGAGTGGAAAGTAAAGGACAAATAATTAGGGATAGATAAAGAAAGAAAAAGATAAAGAAAGAAAAACACACTCGTAGTCCCTAACCCTCTCTGGCTAATTATATGACATCTCTCTGTGTGTGTGTGTGTGTGTGTGAGTGAGATTTCATCCACTCCCTGGAGCGACACGTCATGGCAACAGCCAAACTAAAACTTGGATGTGTGTGTGTTGTTTGTGTGTGGGCGCATGCATGTGAGATTCAGTGAGTGAGGAGCAGCCAGCTGTCAATGTGTGTATGAGGCTGATAGTGGCTCTTGACATTTCGAGGGTCATTTGACATTTTGAGATCCAGGCAAGACTAGACAGCCGTGGACTGACTGGATTGAACGTTAGATGTTGGATACTTTCAAGTTACTACTACTGATAACTTTTAATATATTTGCAGTTTAAAAGAAACAGTTTATTTGTAAGAGATATTCAACAACAGTTGAGAGATGTTAATACCAGGTTACCAGGTTGCAGGAGTTGCCACAGAAAACAATATTGTGTGTGCGTCATACCAGTGAAGGTCTCGGTGCAGGGGTTGACCCCAGCAAGCCTTTTCGACGTCCCAAAGTCTGATATCTTCAGAACTCCACTGTAGGTATTAACTAATACATTATCCCCCTTAGAGAGAGAGAGAGAGAGAGAGAGAGAGAGAGAGAGAGAGAGAGAGAGAGAGAGAGAGAGAGAGAGAGAGAGAGAGAGAGACAGCGAGAGACAGCGAGAGACAGCGAGAGACAGCGAGAGACAGAGAGAGAGAAATGTTCAATCATGAGGCATCAAAGCCAAAGGAACTGAATAATGTTAAGAAATGCTATAGATGGAAGGAAAGTAGTGTGGAAATCTACCAAAAAACTATTAGGCAACAACAAATGTAATCCCTTCTAGACAATCTCCTGGACAAAATGTTTCACTGTAATAGTGAAGGTGTAAACCTGGCAGTAGAAAACCTAAAACAGAATATTTGACCTCTCAGCTTCCCAATCAAAACTAAAAATGTCAAGCAGACAACCTAAGAAAATTAACAACAATGACAAATGGTTTGATGAAGAATGCAAAAACCTAAGAAAGACATTGAGAAACCTATCAAACCAAAAACATAGAGACCCAGAAAACCTTAGCCTATGCCTTCACAATGGTGAATCACTAAAACAATACAGAAATACACTACGGAAAAAGAAGGAATCAGCTCAATGTAATTGAAGAATCCATAGAATCTAACCAGTTCTGGTAAAATTGGAAAACTCTAAACAAACAACAACACAAAGAGTTATCTATCCAAAATGGAGATGTATGGATAAACCACTTCTCCAATCTTTTTGGCTCTGTAACAAAGAACAGAAAAAATATATACATGATCAAATACAAATCTTATAATCAACTATTAAAGACTACCAGAACCCACTGGATTTTCCAATTACATTGAATGAACTACAGGACAAAATACAAACCCTTCAACCCAAAAGGCCTGAGGGGTTGATGGTATCCTAAATGAAATGATAAAATATACAGACCACAAATTCAAATTGGCTCTTTAACATCATCATCAGCTCTGGCATATTCTCCAATATTTAGAATCAAGGACTGATCACCCCAATAACTATCGTGGCATATGCGTCAACAGCAAACTTGGGACAATCCTCTGCATTATCATTAAAAGCAGACTCGTACATTTCCTCAGCGAAAGCAATGTACTGAGCAATTGTCAAATTGGATTTTTACCAAATTACCGTACGACAGACCACGTATTCCCCCTGCACACCCTAATTGACAAACAAACAAACCAAAACAAAGGGAAAGTCTTCCCATGCTTTGTTGCTTTCAAAAAAGCTTTTGACTCAATTTGGCCTGAGGGTCTGCTATACAAATTGATGGAAAGTGGTGTTGGGGGAAAAACATACAACATTATAAAATCAATGTACACAAACAACAAGTGTGTGGTTAAAATTGGCAAAAAAACACACACATTTCTTTCCACAGGGGCGTGGGGTGAGACAGAGATGCAGCTTAAGCTCCACCCTCTTCAACATATATATCAACGAATAGGCGAGGGCACTAGAACAGTCTGCAGCAGCCGGCCTCACCCTACTAGAATCTGAAGTCAAATGTCGACTGTTTGCTGATGATCTGGTGCTTCTGTCCCCAACCAAGGAGGGCCTACAGCAGCATCTAGATCTTCTGCACAGATTCTGTCAGACCTGGGCTCTGACAGTAAATCGCAGTAAGACAAAAATAATGGTGTTCCAAAAAAGGTCCACGAATACAAATTCCATCTAGACACGGTTGCCGTAGAGCACACAAAAAAGTGATACATACCTCAGCCTAAACATCAGCGTCACAGGTAACTTTAACAAAGCTGTGAACGATCTGAGAGACAAGGCAAGAAGGGCCTTCTATGCCATCAAAAGGAACATCAAATTTGACATAAAAATTGCTAAAAATACTTTAAATCAGTTATAGAACCCATTGCCCTTTATGGTTGTGAGGTCTGGGGTCCGCTTACCAACCAAGAATTCACATAATGGGACAAACACCAAATTGAGACTCTGCATGCAGAATTCTGCTAAAATATCCTCTGTGTACAACGTAAAACACCAAATAATGCACGCAGAGCAGAATTAGGCCGATAGACTCTAATTATTAAAATCCAGAAAAGAGGCGTTCAATTCTACAACCACTTAAAAGGAAGCGATTCCCAAACTTTCCATAACAAACCCATCACCTACAGAGTTATTAACCTGGAGAAGAGCCCCCTAAGCAAGTAGGTTCTGGGGTTCTGTTCACAAACTGACCCCACAGAGGCCCAGGATAGCAACACAATTAGACCCAACCAAAACATGGGAAAAAAATAAAATAAAATACTTGACACATTGGAAAGAAGTTACAAAAAAACAGAGCAAACTAGAATGCTATTTGGCCCTAAACAGAGAGTACACAGTGGCAGAACACCTGACCAATGTGACTGACCCACAATTAAGGAATTGTTTGACTATGTACAGATTCAGTTAGCATAGCCTTGCTATTGAGGTGGAAACTGAGCTGTACTTCAAATGTATGACCATATTAGAGACACATATTTCCCTCAGATTACACAGACCCACAAAGAATTTGAAAACAAATCCAATTTTGATAAACTCCCATATCTACTGCGTGAAATACCACAGTGTGCAATCACTGAAGCAAGATTTGTGACCCGTTGCCACAAGAAAAGGGCAACCAGTGAAGAACAAACACTATTGTAAATACAACCTATGTTTAGGTTTATTTATTTTCCTTTTTGTACTTTAACTATTTGCATATCATTACAACACTGTATATATACACATAATGTGATATTTGAAATGTCTTTATTATTTTGGAACTTTTGTGAGTGTAATGTTAGCTGTTCATTTTTTATTGTTTATTTCTTTTTTTAATTATCTATTTCACTTGCTTTGGCAATGTAAACATATGTTTCCCATGCCAATAAAGCCCTTAAATGGAAATTGAAATTGAGAGAGAGAAGAGAGAGAATCATGTATTGTTTCCAGAAGTTGTGCTGTATATTCTAACTGATGGAGATACAGTGCCTGGGTGTACCTTGATGTGGTGATGTGTTGCTAAGGTTACCTTGATGTCACGGTGCACTATCTGGTTCTCGTGGAGATAGCGGAGTCCCTCCAGGATCTGTCGTGTGTAGAAGATGATGGTTGCCTCCTTCAACGGACCCCACTTTGACCGCAGCAACGCTGACAGACTGCCTGTTACACACACACACACACACACACACACACACACACACACACACACACACACACACACACACACACACACACACACACACACACACACACACACACACACACACAGCAATCATAAAAACTGCCTGCACATACAGGTTAGGACAGACAGACAGACAGACAGACAGACACACACACACACACACACACACACCTACCTCCAGGGACTTGCTCCATGAAGATCTTGATGTATCCGTCCTCTGAGACTGAGCCCAGGTACTGAACAATGTTTCTGTGCTTCAGGTACTTATGCAGCGCTATCTCCTCATGAAGGGGTTGGGAGTACCTAACACACACAGAAAAGAGGGTTACGTACATGTACACACACACACACAGACACACGCACACACAACAACTAGCTCTCACAGTCTCACGTCAGAATTAGACCATCCATGTTTCTCAAACGTCAAATTTGTAAGTTGTTGCAAACATTAAATTGTGTTTAAGGTTAAGTTTAGCTTCAACTCAGAAAATGTAAGGTTAGGGTTAATTTTAGGCATAATATCTGAAATCTTAAGGTTAGCCATTAACTGCAAATGGTTAAGGTAAGTGTTAAGGTTTGGGATAGGCTTGAAACAAACATTTCAAAAACAACTTTCTAGCACTGGATTCAAATTTACAACCTTTGTAGTCAGAGGCAGATGCTTACACCCATCTCCTATCCCTGTCCACAACACCCTAGCAAAACCCAAACCTACTTAAAGGTAACATCGCTCACTGTTGCCTCTAGTGTCCGGTTTCTACGTCATCTCCTGACGTCCTCAGACATGGATGGACGTTGAATACTGACTTGTATCAGGTGACCTGGCTGGAGACATCCACTGACCTGCTGTCTCTCTCTGGTATCTCTTTAATGGCGATGCGGACCTGGTTGCTCATGTCTCTCCCAGCGTACACCACTCCATAGGTCCCCCCCGGCCCAGCACCACACGGTCCGCCTTCTCGTTAATGTCATACTCGTACTGCAACACACGCGCGCGCACAATAACACGCGCAAACACACACACACATATTTATATGCACTCACTCGTACTGAACCATAGAGTGAGAGGTAAGCACAGTCCTTGTGGAACACATATTCCACACACACACACAGACACATAAATGACAAATATAACAAACACTGACCTCCAGTGTGTCTCCGTCTCCATCTCCCTCCAGCTCCACTGCATTTCCTGTTCCATCAGATATCATCTCCTTCACCATGGAACAGAACCTACACACAGACCAGAGAAAGTGTCAATACAACAGACATAGAAACAAGACGTACCTGAGCTGAATGTATGATGTCTGTCAGTGACAATGGGACTGGGGTGTGATCCTCACCGGCCACACTGGTCTTCAGTAGAGAAGTAGATCTGGAAGTCGTCTGAGTTGTCGTGAACATACAGGAAACAACAGCGCTCATCAAACTTAGAGATACTGAGGAGAGAGGAATGGAGAGACAGGAAGGGGAGGGTTGTTTTTAAAGCATGCCACATACAAACACTAATGTTAACATGAGCAAGGACATGAAAACCATGAACACACATACCTGATTCCTTTGATGGATGTTGCAGTGAAGTTCCACTCATGGATCCCTTTCTAGAGATGGACAGAGAGGTCAGAGGTCGAGGTCGGTTAACACACAAGATAGAGGAGGAGTGTAGAGGAGGATCGGGAGAGGAGGAGAGGGAGAGAGTAGGAGGAGAGGAGTTCTGACCGTTTCAGCAGGGGGAGACATGCCAGATGGAGACGTTCTTTTCCTCCGCTTCGCTGTTGATGGAAACATATGAGGGCTGGTAGACCTTAGTAGGCTCTAGGATCAACACCTACACACAAACAGTGAGAGAAAAGGTGTGTGTATGAGTATGTGTGTGTGTGTGTGTGTACGTGCATGCGTGCGTGCACGTGTGTGTTTGTGTGTGTACCGGGAAGCGCAGTCCGTTGCTTTTTCCTCTAGTGGCCTCTACGATGATGTCCATCCAGAAGTTGAGCCTCTCTCTCTGGGGAGAGTGTTCTACTGTTGTCTTCTTAAATCTCTGGATCAACTGCAGGTTCTAACCACAGACCGCAAGTACCTAGGAGAGAGAGAGATGTTAATGAATTGAAAAAACTTACCTTCTTTAAAAAATATTTGACTGTAAACACACAACTAACACACACCCACACCTTGTAGAGGATGGCTCTCCGCTCGCTGTTCTTCTTCAGCAGAAAAATAAATAGATGGATGGAGAGGGAGAAAGACAAAGAGGGAGAGAAAGAGAGGTAGAGGGATGGAGTGGGAGAAAGACAAAGAGGGAGGGAAAGAGAGGTAGAGGGATGGAGTGGGAGAAAGACAAAGAGGGAGAGAAAGAGAGGTAGAGGGATGGAATGTGTGTGTTTACCAAATGGGTGGTTTGAGTTTGAAGAGTTTCTCTGCGGCCTGCGTAGCTTTAGGGATGTCGTTAGCCAACATGCTAACGGTGAAGAACTGACCGACATCCCAGTAGTTATTCATCTTCTCTAACGAGCCCTTACGACCCAGGAGACTGTTTAACCTTACACCTGGGAGGTGGAGAGAGGTTAGAAGGAGAGAGTTTTTTTATTGTTTATTTCACTTTTATTTATTATCTATTTCACTTGCTTTGGCAACGTAAACATGTTTCCCATGCCAATAAAGCCCCTTGAATTGAATTGAGAGAGTGAGTGAGAGATAGAGAGAGAAAGAGAGAGATGGAGAGAGAGTCTAAAAACAACAGGGAAGTGTGTATTGATCCCTGGAGAACCCCAGTCGTGTAGGGTTAGGTGCAGGATTTAAGGGTGTACTGTAGAGTTCTTACCTATCTTCCTCAGCTCAATAGAACTCTCAAACTGTTGTCCAGCAACAATGAGCAGAATAGCCAGATTGATACCAGAGTAGAGAGTTGGCTGGAGCTCAAAACCTTTCCTGTACCTAGAGAGAGAAAGACAGAGGGAGGAGAGGAAGAGGAATTTTATTTTGACCATTTACAGCCTACTTGGCCCCCTTCTTGGAGACAGTGCCTCATGGGACGCCTGTCTGCTCACTTGGGCCCCAGGGCTTCAGTCCTGGTAAACTTGTGGGTGTGTTAAGTGTGTCTGTGTGTGTTTGTCTCACCACTGGATGGCGTTGTCCCTGTTCTTGGTGTCTTTACAGTCAGAGTCGAGAAAGATGTCCTTGTAGATCCGTCCACACAGGCAGAACATGTCTGGAGCCGGGTGGTCACATGACCGTAACACCTGTAACATCACACCTAGAGCCTGCTCTCTGTCCCCCGGGCTGTTCCTCCTATATACACAAGAGTTCAGTCTATGGTTAAAAATAAGAAAGTCAGAACACACTGCAGCCCACGAGGACCACCCCTGTTTACTAATCCAATCTTCAAGGGGAATGGAAAGGTTTTACAAGCTATGTCATATAAAACAATCTATACAAACCCCACATATATGGTCTGGGTGTTTGTCAGATAAACATTCCCACTTTAACATTTAGATCTTCAAACCCAATGATCATGAATGTTAATTTGGGACCGGGAACTGCCATTAATGTTTCCATGTTAACGAGCAGCTCTCACGTCCCGATATGAAGCTGAAGCTGTATTTGATGTCCATTGTGCAGCATAGCTAAGGCCTGTTAAACTTCAAAGTAAACAATGGTCAGTTTTATTATTGCAGTAGGCTACAGCTACAGAAGGCGATGTATGCATAGGCCTTTAACTGGCTCTTGCCTGTGGACGGCGGGCTCCATATCTAGTGAGCTTCTAAATAGGTACATCTTTAGCCTATCTATCTTCACTGTTCTCCTGCCACCTCCGCTGGCCTTTCAGCTGTTCCTAAACTCTTGTTGAGTCCCAGGAAAAACTACAACTTGTTTGTCACTTATTTATTTTACTGTTAGCCTATTTGATGACAGAAGCAAACTTGCTCTTGCTTGCTGAATGTAAAATACAGCTAGGCCAGAATGTTTGAAACGAGAGAGAGCGCAATGCTGTGATCACATTTGGTGGTGATGATGATGAAGACACATTGTTGCACTGACAGGACGCACCAGACAGGCAGAGATCAGTAGGCCTACTGTGAAAAACAAGATCCAAAAGAGTTTACAAAGTAGTTTAAATGACCTGCAAACCACTTGAGCAACGACCATTACAGGCCATTATAAATCACAACTCCAAAATGTTTCTGTCTAGTCAGTGATGTAATAAAAACAAAAGCATGGTGATTTACAGTTACAGTTATTTGGCCGTCTAGAACCTAGTGCTTCGGTTTCCCTTTTAGGCTCACCAGCCGTGTTCGTGTACGTGTACGCGTGTGTGTGTTTGTGTGTGTGAAAAATGACAATAATGACGTTAATCATGAAACATTCTGGAGCAGCCATACACCATATTACAGACCTACCTATCTTCACAGAGGTTCAGACACTGCAAGGTGTGCGTGTGTGTGTGTCTGTGCGTGCGCTCGTGTGTGCATGTGTGTGTTTGTGTGTGTGTGTGTGTGTGTGTGCGTGTGTGTTACCTGTTGAGAGCGAAAGCGTAGTGGAACTGTATCATGGGCTGTGTGGCCAGGTCACAGGTAGGCAGCATCTCCAGAGTCTGGACCAGTTTCACCATGGCATCATAGTCCTGTATGTCTCTGTATGAGAACAGCAGGTTCATGACGATGTCCTGTGTTAGGACCTCTGTGTTGTCGATGCGGAGTTTGATACGAGACAGCTCCTTGGCTAGCTCCTCCCCCCTGGTACTTATCACGGGCCTTCCTGATGTCATTCAGCAGAGTGTCCTTAAACGAGGCACTACAGAGAGAGAGGGGAGAGAGGGGGGAGAGAGAGAGGAGAGAGGGAGAGCGGGGGAGAGATGTGAGAGAGGGGGGATAGAGAGAGAGCAGGGGAGAGAGGGATTCTTCTAATCCAGCCCTGAGACTCTTCTTGTTCTTATGTTACATTTCCAGTTCAACTTGGGTCAGAAGCCCTTCTTTCCATCATGTTTAATAGTGTGTGTGTGTGTGTGTGTGTATGCGCGTGCACGCGCATGTCTGTCTCTGTGTGTGTGTTACCAGGAGGTGACATGGATGTCCTTGAGCAGTGAGGTGAAGCGGTCGGTGAGTGGCAGACAGAGAGGACTCAGCAGGCTGTCCCAGCTGGGCTGCATGTATTCACTGGCCCTCCTCTGGGCATCACTCTCACAACACATATACTCATGGTTAGGAGTCAGCACATAGGGGATGAAGTAGTAGTTACCACTGGACGCCTGGAGACAGCAAGAGAGAGGGAAGGAGGGAGGGGGCATAGGGAGAAAGGGAAGGGGGAGATAGAGATATAGAAAGGGGAAGAAAGGGGGTCAGTAGATTTGGAGGTAAAAAAAAATACTTCACCTTTATTTAAACAGGTTAGTCTTGTTGAAATGAATATCAGTTTTTCAAGAAAGGTTGATTTGGTCGTCAGCTGTTAGCCTCGTTAACACTCTGGAAAGCAGGTCATATCCCATGATTCCACAGTGATGGCAGTCACTTGGCCGCGCTCTGCCACATCGTCACCCTAAAGGTTGAAGTTCAGATGCTATGTGTGTATTGGGGGTCGGGTAGCTGTTTGGATGGGAGTCAGAGCCAGTGATTCTTACAGGGATTTTTCCCAAATGACAAATTTAGTCTGGGCTTTATTGAGAGCCTTGCAGTCTATGACACACAGACACACAGGATCAGCTCGATGAAGGGACAACTGAATATGTTCACAACAAGTCAGTCTAACAGCACTGAAATCAGGAAGCAGGTATTTGTGTCCCAACCACATAAACTACTCTCTCATGGAGTGCAACACAATACTCTGGAGCCATGTATTTAGAATGAGATAAATATCTCTGGTATGCACTACACACACACACTGACGGTCATCATGCCTTCTCATCCCAACACACTTCTAGAGGGCACATACTAAGGTGAGGTGAGTAAGGTCACACACACACAGACTCTGGTAAGCAAGGTCAGAGGTTAAGGTGAGCAGGGTCAGAGGTTAGAGTTAAGGAGAGCAGGGTCAGAGGTTAGAGTTAAGGTGAGCTGGGTCAGAGGTTAGAGTTAAAGTGAGCAGGGTCAGAGGTTAAGGAGAGCAGGGTCAGAGGTTAAGGTGAGCAGGGTCAGAGGTTAGAGTTAAGGAGAGCAGGGTCAGAGGTTAGAGTTAAGGTGAGCTGGGTCAGAGGTTAGAGTTAAAGTGAGCAGGGTCAGAGATTAAGTAGAGCAGGGTCAGAGGTTAGGGTGAGCAGGGTCAAAGGTTAGAGTTAAGGTGAGCAGGGTCAGAGGTTAGAGTTAAGGTGCTAGTGCCCCCCTCTATGGCAAAGGTATGTGTTAGGCCGGAAGGGGACTCCCAGGGTAATTTGCAGCAGTACCTACTTTGTTGCGTAATCCAGAGCATCTGTACTCTGGAGGGAGCTGAACCCAGGGGAACCCTAATGTCTGTGTTCTAGACGCCTTCTCCACAGACACACAGAGTGAACAACACAACAACACAGCAACACAGAGATAGAGAGAAAGTTCAGAGGCTAAAGATTAAGAAGTATTTTAGTACTCATGCAGGTACTTACAGTGTTTTTCTGTGCCACCATGTCCTACAAAAGAGAGAAATACTTGTAAGAATAAAGTTGAGGAGTGTTGTGAAGTTGAGAGAGTTAGTGTGTTGTAGTAGTGTGCAGTCTATCTGTTGAGTTGTGCTGTTTGGCATTAAGGGTATCCCACCCTTACTTCAGTTACAACAACATTCCTTTTTATCACCGTAGAAATAGCTGCCCAACACCTAGTCCACTGCAACTGTGGCTAAAGCACACACACGCACGCTGAACAACGAACAACAGACACACACACAGACAGACACACAGACAAAAAACACACACTGGGCTGAAAATAAACCCAGTCCGCTACGTTGTTCAGAGGACGGAATGCCATCTATGACCTCACAGCCAACGCCCCCTCACCCTACAGGTGCCGTATCTTAATTTGAGCCAGTTTCACACAGCAAGAAAATAATCTCCTTCTGAACCATGATTTTTTTTGTAGGGGTTGATGCATTTTTCAGGTAGGGCAAATAAAGTCTGACATTTTATAGTGGAAATTACAAGTTTTAGAAGTCTTCGCCTTTCTGCAACAACAGGATGATCAAATAGAAATATGGCATCTGTATCTACCCAGCTTGGATTCCGCTGTGTTTGTGTGTGTACCTTCAGTGACAGAGCGGTGTCGGGGTCAGTGTCATGGTACAGGATGACATTGTTGGCCATGTCGAAGCTCTCTCTGACACCCAGATGGTAAAACAACGAGGGCTGACGGAACACGTCGCTCATATCAACTACTGCTATGTCTGGAGAGAGAGAGAGAGAGAGAGAGAGAGGGAGAGGGAGAGGGAGAGGAGGGTTAGGGTTCAGGGAAACATATTCTGTCTTCAACAATGGCTGTATTGTAGTGGTAGTGTCTGTATTGTAGTGGTAGTGTCTGTATTGTAGTGGTAGTGTCTGTATTGTAGTGGTAATGTCTGTATTGTAGTGGTAGTGTCTGTATTGTAGTGGTAGTGTCTGTATTGTAGTGGTAGTGTCTGTATAGTAATGGTAATGTCTGTATTGTAATGGTAGTGTCTATATTGTAGTGGTAGTGTCTGTATTGTAGTGGTAGTGTCTGTATTGTAGTGGTAGTGTCTGTATTGGAGTGGTAGTGTCTATATTGTAGTGGTAGTGTAGTGTCTGTATTGTAGTGGTAGTGTCTGTATTGTAGTGGTAGTGTCTGTATAGTAATGGTAATATCTGTATTGTAATGGTAGTGTCTGTATTGTAGTGGTAGTGTCTGTATTGTAATTGTATTGTCTGTATTGTAGTGGTAGTGTCTGTATTGTAGTTGTAGTGTCTGTATTGTAGAGGTAGTGTCTGTATTTTAGTGGTACTGTAGTGTCTGTATTGTAGTGGTAGTGTCTGTATTGTAGTGGTAGTGTCTGTATAGTAATGGTAATGTCTGTATTGTAATGGTAGTGTCTATATTGTAGTGGTCGTGTCTGTATTGTAGTGGTAGTGTCTGTATTTTAGTGGTAGTGTCTGTATTGGGGTGGTAGTGTCTATATTGTAGTGGTAGTGTAGTGTCTGTATTGTAGTGGTAGTGTCTGTATTGTAGTGGTAGTGTCTGTATAGTAATGGTAATATCTGTATTGTAATGGTAGTGTCTGTATTGTAGTGGTAGTGTCTGTATTGTAATGGTATTGTCTGTATTGTAGTGGTAGTGTCTGTATTGTAGTGGTAGTGTCTGTATTGTAATTGTATTGTCTGTATTGTAGTGGTAGTGTCTGTATTGTAGTTGTAGTGTCTGTATTGTAGAGGTAGTGTCTGTATTTTAGTGGTACTGTAGTGTCTGTATTGTAGTGGTAGTGTCTGTATTGTAGTGGTAGTGTCTGTATAGTAATGGTAATGTCTGTATTGTAATGGTAGTGTCTATATTGTAGTGGTCGTGTCTGTATTGTAGTGGTAGTGTCTGTATTTTAGTGGTAGTGTCTGTATTGGAGTGGTAGTGTCTATATTGTAGTGGTAGTGTAGTGTCTGTATTGTAGTGGTAGTGTCTGTATTGTAGTGGTAGTGTCTGTATAGTAATGGTAATATCTGTATTGTAATGGTAGTGTCTGTATTGTAGTGGTAGTGTCTGTATCGTAATGGTATTGTCTGTATTGTAGTGGTAGTGTCTGTATTGTAGTTGTAGTGTCTGTATTGTAGTGGTACTGTAGTGTCTGTATTGTAGTGGTCATTTCTGTATTGTAGTGGTAGTGTCTGTATTGTAGTGGTAGTGTCTGTATTGTAGTGGTAGTGTCTGAATTGTAGTGGTAGTGTCTGAATTGTAGCGGTTGTGTCTGTATTGTAATGGTAGTGTCTGTATTGTAGCGGTAGTGTCTGTATTGTAGCGGTAGTGTCTGTATTAGTGGTAGTGTCTGTATTATAGCGGTAATGTCTGTATTGTAGTGGCAGTGTCTGTATTGTAGTGGTAGTGTCTGTATTGTAGTGGTACTGTCTGTATTGTAGTGGTAGTGTCTGTATAGTAATGGTAATGTCTGTATTGTAGTGGTAGTGTCTGTATTGTAGTGGTAGTGTCTGTATTGTAGTGGTAGTGTCTGTATTGTAGTGGTACTGTCTGTATTGTAGTGGTAGTGTCTGTATAGTAATGTCTGTATTGTAATGGTAGTGTCTGTATTGTAGTGGTAGTGTCTGTATTGTAGTGGTAGTGTCTGTATTGTAGTGGTCATGTCTGTATAGTAATGGTAATGTCTGTATTGTAATGGTAGTGTCTATATTGTAGTGGTAGTGTCTGTATTGTAGTGGTAGTGTCTGTATTGTAGTGGTAGTGTCTGTATTGGAGTGGTAGTGTCTGTATTGTAGTGGTATAGTGTAGTGTCTGTATTGTAGTGGTTGTGTCTGTATTGTAGTGGTAGTGTCTGTATAGTAATGGTAATATCTGTATTGTAATGGTAGTGTCTGTATTGTAGTGGTAGTGTCTGTATTTTAGTGGTACTGTAGTGTCTGTATTGTAGTGGTAGTGTCTGTATTGTAGCGGTAATGTCTGTATTGTAGTGGCAGTGTCTGTATTGTAGTGGTAGTGTCTGTATTGTAGTGGTACTGTCTGTATTGTAGTGGTAGTGTCTGTATAGTAATGGTAATATCTGTATTGTAGTGGTAGTGTCTGTATTGTAGTGGTACTGTCTGTATTGTAGTGGTAGTGTCTGTATAGTAATGTCTGTATTGTAATGGTAGTGTCTGTATTGTAGTGGTAGTGTCTGTATTGTAGTGGTAGTGTCTGTATTGTAGTGGTCATGTCTGTATAGTAATGGTAATGTCTGTATTGTAATGGTAGTGTCTATATTGTAGTGGTAGTGTCTGTATTGTAGTGGTAGTGTCTGTATTGTAGTGGTAGTGTCTGTATTGGAGTGGTAGTGTCTGTATTGTAGTGGTATAGTGTAGTGTCTGTATTGTAGTGGTTGTGTCTGTATTGTAGTGGTAGTGTCTGTATAGTAATGGTAATATCTGTATTGTAATGGTAGTGTCTGTATTGTAGTGGTAGTGTCTGTATTTTAGTGGTACTGTAGTGTCTGTATTGTAGTGGTAGTGTCTGTATTGTAGTGGTAGTGTCTGTATAGTAATGGTAATATCTGTATTGTAATTGTAGTGTCTGTATTGTAACGGTAGTGTCTGTATTGTAGCGGTTGTGTCTGTATTGTAGCGGTTGTGTCTGTATTGTAATGGTAGTGTCTGTATTGTAGCAGTAGTGTCTGTATTATGTGGTAGTCTCTGTATTATAGCAGTAGTCTCTGTATTATAGCGGTAATGTCTGTATTGTAGTGGTAATGTCTGTATTGTAACGGTAGTGTCTGTATTGTAGCGGTAGTGTCTGTATTGTATCGGTAGTGTCTGTGTTGTAGTGGTAGTGTCTGTATTTTAGTGGTAGTGTCTGTATTGGGGTGGTAGTGTCTATATTGTAGTGGTAGTGTAGTGTCTGTATTGTAGTGGTAGTGTCTGTATTGTAGTGGTAGTGTCGGTATAGTAATGGTAATATCTGTATTGTAATGGTAGTGTCTGTATTGTAGTGGTAGTGTCTGTATTGTAATGGTATTGTCTGTATTGTAGTGGTAGTGTCTGTATTGTAGTTGTAGTGTCTGTATTGTAGAGGTAGTGTCTGTATTTTAGTGGTACTGTAGTGTCTGTATTGTAGTGGTAGTGTCTGTATTGTAGTGGTAGTGTCTGTATAGTAATGGTAATGTCTGTATTGTAATGGTAGTGTCTATATTGTAGTGGTCGTGTCTGTATTGTAGTGGTAGTGTCTGTATTTTAGTGGTAGTGTCTGTATTGGAGTGGTAGTGTCTATATTGTAGTGGTAGTGTAGTGTCTGTATTGTAGTGGTAGTGTCTGTATTGTAGTGGTAGTGTCTGTATAGTAATGGTAATATCTGTATTGTAATGGTAGTGTCTGTATTGTAGTGGTAGTGTCTGTATCGTAATGGTATTGTCTGTATTGTAGTGGTAGTGTCTGTATTGTAGTTGTAGTGTCTGTATTGTAGTGGTACTGTAGTGTCTGTATTGTAGTGGTCATTTCTGTATTGTAGTGGTAGTGTCTGTATTGTAGTGGTAGTGTCTGTATTGTAGTGGTAGTGTCTGAATTGTAGTGGTAGTGTCTGAATTGTAGCGGTTGTGTCTGTATTGTAATGGTAGTGTCTGTATTGTAGCGGTAGTGTCTGTATTGTAGCTGTAGTGTCTGTATTAGTGGTAGTGTCTGTATTATAGCGGTAATGTCTGTATTGTAGTGGCAGTGTCTGTATTGTAGTGGTAGTGTCTGTATTGTAGTGGTACTGTCTGTATTGTAGTGGTAGTGTCTGTATAGTAATGGTAATGTCTGTATTGTAGTGGTAGTGTCTGTATTGTAGTGGTAGTGTCTGTATTGTAGTGGTAGTGTCTGTATTGTAGTGGTACTGTCTGTATTGTAGTGGTAGTGTCTGTATAGTAATGTCTGTATTGTAATGGTAGTGTCTGTATTGTAGTGGTAGTGTCTGTATTGTAGTGGTAGTGTCTGTATTGTAGTGGTAGTGTCTGTATTGGAGTGGTAGTGTCTGTATTGTAGTGGTATAGTGTAGTGTCTGTATTGTAGTGGTTGTGTCTGTATTGTAGTGGTAGTGTCTGTATAGTAATGGTAATATCTGTATTGTAATGGTAGTGTCTGTATTGTAGTGGTAGTGTCTGTATTTTAGTGGTACTGTAGTGTCTGTATTGTAGTGGTAGTGTCTGTATTGTAGCGGTAATGTCTGTATTGTAGTGGCAGTGTCTGTATTGTAGTGGTAGTGTCTGTATTGTAGTGGTACTGTCTGTATTGTAGTGGTAGTGTCTGTATAGTAATGGTAATATCTGTATTGTAGTGGTAGTGTCTGTATTGTAGTGGTACTGTCTGTATTGTAGTGGTAGTGTCTGTATAGTAATGTCTGTATTGTAATGGTAGTGTCTGTATTGTAGTGGTAGTGTCTGTATTGTAGTGGTAGTGTCTGTATTGTAGTGGTCATGTCTGTATAGTAATGGTAATGTCTGTATTGTAATGGTAGTGTCTATATTGTAGTGGTAGTGTCTGTATTGTAGTGGTAGTGTCTGTATTGTAGTGGTAGTGTCTGTATTGGAGTGGTAGTGTCTGTATTGTAGTGGTATAGTGTAGTGTCTGTATTGTAGTGGTTGTGTCTGTATCGTAGTGGTAGTGTCTGTATAGTAATGGTAATATCTGTATTGTAATGGTAGTGTCTGTATTGTAGTGGTAGTGTCTGTATTTTAGTGGTACTGTAGTGTCTGTATTGTAGTGGTAGTGTCTGTATTGTAGTGGTAGTGTCTGTATAGTAATGGTAATATCTGTATTGTAATTGTAGTGTCTGTATTGTAACGGTAGTGTCTGTATTGTAGCGGTTGTGTCTGTATTGTAGCGGTTGTGTCTGTATTGTAATGGTAGTGTCTGTATTGTAGCGGTAGTGTCTGTATTGTAGCGGTAGTCTCTGTATTATAGCGGTAGTCTCTGTATTATAGCGGTAATGTCTGTATTGTAGTGGTAATGTCTGTATTGTAACGGTAGTGTCTGTATTGTAGCGGTAGTGTCTGTATTGTAGCGGTAGTGTCTGTGTTGTAGCGGTAGTGTCTGTATTGTAGCGGTAGTGTCTGTATTATAGCGGTAGTCTCTGTATTATAGCGGTAATGTCTGTATTGTAGTGGTAGTGTCTGTATTGTAGTGGTAATGTCTGTATTGTAGTGGTAGTTTCTGTATTGTAGTGGTAGTGTCTGTATTATAGTGGTCGTTTCTGTATTGGAGTGGTAGTGTCTATATTGTAGTGGTAGTGTAGTGTCTGTATTGTAGTGGTAGTGTCTGTATTGTAGTGGTAGTGTCTGTATTGTAGTGGTAGTGTCTGTATAGTAATGGTAATATCTGTATTGTAATGGTAGTGTCTGTATTGTAGTGGTAGTGTCTGTATTGTAATGGTATTGTCTGTATTGTAGTGGTAGTGTCTGTATTGTAGTGGTAGTGTCTGTATTGTAGTGGTAGTGTCTGTATTGTAGTGGTAGTGTCTGTATAGTAATGGTAATATCTGTATTGTAATGGTAGTGTCTGTATTGTAATGGTAGTGTCTGTATTGTAGTGGTAGTGTCTGTATTGTAGCGGTAGTGTCTGTATTGTAGAGGTTGTGTCTGTATTGTAGCGGTAGTGTCTGTATTGTAGCGGTAGTGTCTGTATTGTAGCGGTAGTGTCTGTATTGTAGCGGTAGTGTCTGTATTGTAGCGGTAGTGTCTGTATTATAGCGGTAATGTCTGTATTCTAGTGGTAGTGTCTGTATTGTAGTGGTAGTGTCTGTATAGTAATGGTAATGTCTGTATTGTAATGGTAGTGTCTGTATTGTAGTGGTAGTGTCTGTATTGTAGTGGTAGTGTCTGTATTGTAGTGGTACTGTCTGTATTGTAGTGGTAGTGTCTGTATAGTAATGTCTGTATTGTAATGGTAGTGTCTGTATTGTAGTGGTAGTGTCTGTATTGTAGTGGTAGTGTCTGTATTGTAGTGGTAGTGTCTGTATAGTAATGGTAATGTCTGTATTGTAATGGTAGTGTCTATATTGTAGTGGTAGTGTCTGTATTGTAGTGGTAGTGTCTGTATTGTAGTGGTAGTGTCTGTATTGGAGTGGCAGTGTCTGTATTGTAGTGGTATAGTGTAGTGTCTGTATTGTAGTGGTTGTGTCTGTATTGTAGTGGTAGTGTCTGTATAGTAATGGTAATATCTGTATTGTAATGGTAGTGTCTGTATTGTAGTGGTAGTGTCTGTATTGTAATGGTATTGTCTGTATTGTAGTGGTAGTGTCTGTATTGTAGTGGTAGTGTCTGTATTGTAGTTGTAGTGTCTGTATTGTAGTTGTAGTGTCTGTATTGTAATAGTAGTGTCTGTATTTTAGTGGTACTGTAGTGTCTGTATTGTAGTGGTAGTGTCTGTATTTTAGTGGTACTGTAGTGTCTGTATTGTAGTGGTAGTGTCTGTATTGTAGTGGTAGTGTCTGTATAGTAATGGTAATATCTGTATTGTAATTGTAGTGTCTGTATTGTAATGGTAGTGTCTGTATTGTAGTGGTAGTGTCTGTATTGTAGCGGTTGTGTCTGTATTGTAGCGGTTGTGTCTGTATTGTAGCGGTTGTGTCTGTATTGAAATGGTAGTGTCTGTATTGTAGCGGTAGTGTCTGTATTGTAGCGGTAGTGTCTGTATTATAGCGGTAGTCTCTGTATTATTAAGTGTAATGTCTGTATTGTAGTGGTAATGTCTGTATTGTAACGGTAGTGTCTGTATTGTAGCGGTAGTGTCTGTATTGTAGCGGTAGTGTCTGTATTGTAGCGGTAGTGTCTGTATTATAGCGGTAGTCTCTGTATTATAGCGGTAACGTCTGTATTGTAGTGGTAGTGTCTGTATTGTAGTGGTAATGTCTGTATTGTAGTGGTAGTTTCTGTATTGTAGTGGTAGTGTCTGTATTATAGTGGTAGTGTCTGTATTATAGTGGTCGTTTCTGTATTGGAGTGGTAGTGTCTATATTGTAGTGGTAGGGTAGTGTCTGTATTGTAGTGGTAGTGTCTGTATTGTAGTGGTAGTGTCTGTATAGTAATGGTAATATCTGTATTGTAATGGTAGTGTCTGTATTGTAGCGGTAGTGTCTGTATTGTAATGGTATTGTCTGTATTGTAGTGGTAGTGTCTGTATTGTAGTTGTAGTGTCTGTATTGTAGTGGTAGTGTCTGTATTTGAGTGGTATTGTAGTGTCTGTATTGTAGTGGTAGTGTCTGTATTGTAGCGGTAGTGTCTGTATTGTAGCGGTAGTGTCTGTATTATAGCGGTAGTCTCTGTATTATAGCGGTAATGTCTGTATTGTAGTGGTAATGTCTGTATTGTAGTGGTAGTGTCTGTATTGTAGTGGTAGTGTCTGTATTGTAGTGGTAGTGTCTGTATTGTAGTGGTAGTGTCTGTATTGGAGTGGTAGTGTCTATATTGTAGTGGTAGTGTAGTGTCTGTATTGTAGTGGTAGTGTCTGTATTGTAGTGGTAGTGTCTGTATAGTAATGGTAATATCTGTATTGTAATGGTATTGTCTGTATTGTAGTGGTAGTGTCTGTATTGTAGTTGTAGTGTCTGTATTGTAGTGGTAGTGTCTGTATTTTAGTGGTACTGTAGTGTCTGTATTGTAGTGGTACTGTAGTGTCTGTATTGTAGTGGTAGTGTCTGTATTGTAGTGGTAGTGTCTGTATAGTAATGGTAATATCTGTATTGTAATGGTAGTGTCTGTATTGTAATAGTAGTGTCTGTATTGTAGTGGTAGTGTCTGTATTGTAGCGGTTGTGTCTGTATTGTAGCGGTTGTGTCTGTATTGTAGCGGTAGTGTCTGTATTGTAGCGGTAGTGTCTGTATTGTAGCGGTAGTGTCTGTATTGTAGCGGTAATGTCTGTATTGTAGTGGTAGTGTCTGTATTGTAGTGGTAGTGTCTGTATAGTAATGGTAATGTCTGTATTGTAATGGTAGTGTCTGTATTGTAGTGGTAGTGTCTGTATTGTAGTGGTAGTGTCTGTATTGTAGTGGTAGTGTCTGTATTGGAGTGGTAGTGTCTGTATTGGAGTGGTAGTGTCTATATTGTAGTGGTAGTGTAGTGTCTGTATTGTAGTGGTAGTGTCTGTATTGTAGTGGTAGTGTCTGTTTAGTAATGGTAATATCTGTATTGTAATGGTAGTGTCTGTATTGTAGTGGTAGTGTCTGTATTGTAATGGTATTGTCTGTATTGTAGTGGTAGTGTCTGTATTGTAGTTGTACTGTCTGTATTGTAGTGGTAGTGTCTGTATTGTAGTGGTAGTGTCTGTATAGTAATGGTAATATCTGTATTGTAATTGTAGTGTCTGTATTGTAATGGTAGTGTCTGTATTGTAGTGGTAGTGTCTGTATAGTAATGGTAATATCTGTATTGTAATTGTAGTGTCTGTATTGTAATGGTAGTGTCTGTATTGTAGTGGTAGTGTCTGTATTGTAGCGGTTGTGTCTGTATTGTAGCGGTTGTGTCTGTATTGTAGCGGTAGTGTCTGTATTGTAGCGGTAGTGTCTGTATTGTAGCGGTAGTGTCTGTATTATAGCGGTAGTCTCTGTATTATAGCGGTAATGTCTGTATTGTAACGGTAGTGTCTGTATTGTAGCGGTAGTGTCTGTATTGTAGCGGTAGTGTCTGTATTGTAGCGGTAGTGTCTGTATTGTAGCGGTAGTGTCTGTATTATAGCGGTAATGTCTGTATTGTAGTGGTAGTGTCTGTATTGTAGTGGTAATGTCTGTATTGTAGTGGTAGTTTTTGTATTGTAGTGGTCATGTCTGTATTGTAGTGGTCATGTCTGTATTGTAGTGGTAGTGTCTGTATTGTAGTGGTAATGTCTGTATTGTAGTGGTCATGTCTGTATTGTAGTGGTAATGTCTGTATTGTAGTGGTAATGTCTGTATTGTAGTGGTAGTGTCTGTATTGTAGTGGTAGTGTCTGTATTGTAGTGGTAATGTCTGTATTGTAGTGGTAATGTCTGTATTGTAGTGGTAGTGTCTGTATTGTAGTGGTAGTGTCTGTATTGTAGTGGTAGTGTCTGTATTGTAGCGGTAGTGTCTGTATTGTAATGGTATTGTCTGTATTGTAGTGGTAGTGTCTGTATTGTAGTTGTAGTGTCTGTATTGTAGTGGTAGTGTCTGTATTTGAGTGGTATTGTAGTGTCTGTATTGTAGTGGTAGTGTCTGTATTGTAGCGGTAGTGTCTGTATTGTAGCGGTAGTGTCTGTATTATAGCGGTAGTCTCTGTATTATAGCGGTAATGTCTGTATTGTAGTGGTAATGTCTGTATTGTAGTGGTAGTGTCTGTATTGTAGTGGTAGTGTCTGTATTGTAGTGGTAGTGTCTGTATTGTAGTGGTAGTGTCTGTATTGGAGTGGTAGTGTCTATATTGTAGTGGTAGTGTAGTGTCTGTATTGTAGTGGTAGTGTCTGTATTGTAGTGGTAGTGTCTGTATAGTAATGGTAATATCTGTATTGTAATGGTATTGTCTGTATTGTAGTGGTAGTGTCTGTATTGTAGTTGTAGTGTCTGTATTGTAGTGGTAGTGTCTGTATTTTAGTGGTACTGTAGTGTCTGTATTGTAGTGGTACTGTAGTGTCTGTATTGTAGTGGTAGTGTCTGTATTGTAGTGGTAGTGTCTGTATAGTAATGGTAATATCTGTATTGTAATGGTAGTGTCTGTATTGTAATAGTAGTGTCTGTATTGTAGTGGTAGTGTCTGTATTGTAGCGGTTGTGTCTGTATTGTAGCGGTTGTGTCTGTATTGTAGCGGTAGTGTCTGTATTGTAGCGGTAGTGTCTGTATTGTAGTGGTAGTGTCTGTATTGTATGCGGTAATGTCTGTATTGTAGTGGTAGTGTCTGTATTGTAGTGGTAGTGTCTGTATAGTAATGGTAATGTCTGTATTGTAATGGTAGTGTCTGTATTGTAGTGGTAGTGTCTGTATTGTAGTGGTAGTGTCTGTATTGTAGTGGTAGTGTCTGTATTGGAGTGGTAGTGTCTGTATTGGAGTGGTAGTGTCTATATTGTAGTGGTAGTGTAGTGTCTGTATTGTAGTGGTAGTGTCTGTATTGTAGTGGTAGTGTCTGTTTAGTAATGGTAATATCTGTATTGTAATGGTAGTGTCTGTATTGTAGTGGTAGTGTCTGTATTGTAATGGTATTGTCTGTATTGTAGTGGTAGTGTCTGTATTGTAGTTGTACTGTCTGTATTGTAGTGGTAGTGTCTGTATTGTAGTGGTAGTGTCTGTATAGTAATGGTAATATCTGTATTGTAATTGTAGTGTCTGTATTGTAATGGTAGTGTCTGTATTGTAGTGGTAGTGTCTGTATAGTAATGGTAATATCTGTATTGTAATTGTAGTGTCTGTATTGTAAATGGTAGTGTCTGTATTGTAGTGGTAGTGTCTGTATTGTAGCGGTTGTGTCTGTATTGTAGCGGTTGTGTCTGTATTGTAGCGGTAGTGTCTGTATTGTAGCGGTAGTGTCTGTATTGTAGCGGTAGTGTCTGTATTATAGCGGTAGTCTCTGTATTATAGCGGTAATGTCTGTATTGTAACGGTAGTGTCTGTATTGTAGCGGTAGTGTCTGTATTGTAGTGGTAGTGTCTGTATTGTAGCGGTAGTGTCTGTATTGTAGCGGTAGTGTCTGTATTATAAGCGGTAATGTCTGTATTGTAGTGGTAGTGTCTGTATTGTAGTGGTAATGTCTGTATTGTAGTGGTAGTTTTTGTATTGTAGTGGTCATGTCTGTATTGTAGTGGTCATGTCTGTATTGTAGTGGTAGTGTCTGTATTGTAGTGGTAATGTCTGTATTGTAGTGGTCATGTCTGTATTGTAGTGGTAATGTCTGTATTGTAGTGGTAATGTCTGTATTGTAGTGGTAGTGTCTGTATTGTAGTGGTAGTGTCTGTATTGTAGTGGTAATGTCTGTATTGTAGTGGTAATGTCTGTATTGTAGTGGTAGTGTCTGTATTGTAGTGGTAGTGTCTGTATTGTAGTGGTAGTGTCTGTATTGTAGTGTTAGTGTTTGTATTATAGTGGTAGTGCTGACAAGGTTCTCACGTTCTACAGAGTTGTGTTCAGTTGGTTTTAACGTAGCCACATTTTTGACAAGGGAAATTAAAATGAGTTTCTTGTTGGACAAGTTCAGGTAACATTAGTAGATCCTCTGTTGCGAAATGTTTTGTCCTGTTTCCTGCCTACCAAAGGCAGCCCTGGTGTTGTTGTTTGGTCACCCAGCTCGGGAGCAGCTGTAGGCGAGGTGTGGACAACATAATGGTATGGTATAAATAGAAATGAAAGCAGTCTGAGGATCATCTTATACAGCCATGCTGCCGCACACGCGTGTCGACTCCTTGAGTCTTATTAGAGAGGGCGAGGGAGTGAGAGAACGCAGTACAACATGCCAGTGTGTCATAGCCATCATCATCATCATCATCACCATCATCACCATCATCACCATTATCATCACCATCACTATCATCATCACCATTATTATCATCACCATTATCATAATCATCACTATCATCCTCATCATCATCACCATTATCATTATCACCATTATAATCATCATCATCACCATGACAGTGTTAATATTGTAAGCCAACCCATATAACAAAAACATCACGTGTTACTAGGAAGTGGGTCAATACAGCATGATACCAATGACACACGCAACAAGGCCAGTCTATCACACACACGCGCATGCGCACATGCACACGCAGACGCAGACGCGCACACACACATACACCAATACCAGATAGTCACATTACCGGCTGGCAGTCAGGCAATGTGTTCCTGGAGAGCTAGCAGGCAGGTAGGGATAGGGCAGGGGTTAGTAGGGTTAAGGTTAGGACACCAGACCAGAACAAGGAAATAACATGTGGCCTTGGTGTTCGTTGCTGCATAAATAATATGCTGTAAGATAAAGTACACTATTCTTTTTCCTATAAGTTTGTCTATATATTTTCTTATATAGTTTCCAGTCTTCGTATATTTCTATATATTCTGTAAATCCTTTGTAAAAAAAAATCAGTATTATATTTTCCTGCGGGCCCTTGTGGATTGTTCGACTCATTATCTCGCCAGTCTGTTCACCACGTGCCCATACTGGGTGAGTTCATCATCACAATAAAACAATGACAAATCCTATTACCGATATATTATGAATCTTAATCTCATTAACCTGGCTAAGGCTGCTCATAACTTTAAAAATATAATGTACTGTAACCTTTTTACCTGCAAAAAGCATTTTTCAAAAACCCTGGCAGAGGATCAAAACTCAACTCCAACTGTTAAAATGATTGTGAGAAATAATAATGACACACACACACACCTGCATCGTAGAAGGTATCCAGCACCGAGGTCTCTCCGAAATCCAGTCGTCCGAAGGTGACGGTGGTCAGCAGAGCACTCTCTGCATCACAGGCTCTCTGCAGACATTGGAGCGCCCCCGACTCGGGGCTGGTCGCCAGCACTGCCTTCAGCCCATCGTTCAGAACATAGACTGCTCTCAGGGAGCGCTGCTTGGTGGAGGGGCTTGGGCTGGACACATTCTCCCGGTCCACAGACCCGACAAACACCCCCTCGCGACTCTCCCCCCCTCCTCCTCGACCCTCTCCCCCTGCTTCGGTCGCAGGCGCACTCTGACCAGCCGTGTCCATGGCTCCAGGGATGAAAGCGGAGTCTGTCTCTCTCTTCCTCTGTTTTCCTCTCCTCCTGAGGATTGGAGCTGAGCTAGTGTCTCAGTGCACCTGTCGCCTGGGGAGCCGTGTGGGTCTGACTCTGTCCACTGACTGCATCTCACACATCATTACCTTACTGTGTTACCAACCAGACCAGATCAGGCTAGTTCAACACTATCACACAGAGACGGGGGGGAGTAGTGAGAGAGTGAGAGAGAGAGAGAGAGAGAGAGAGAGAGAGAGAGAAATAGTTATATGATGGCTCTGAGAAAATGTGTCAACAATCAGAAAGTCAGCAAACCGGCTGTCCGCTGCCTAGTGCCCGGTGGAGCGTGTGCTTCTGTAGATCCAGACCTCTCCTCTCCGGTTCCGTCAGCAGCTGCACCGCTTGTTCCCACAAATACTCACACGCTGGTGAGGACAGGGTGTGTGCATCTCCTCAGGCTATGTCCTTCTACAACACACACACACACACTCTCTTCAAAACAGCTTATACTTCCCAGAGGTACTTAAACAGCACACATAGACAGTTGGGTTGTAGAGCTCTCTAGCAGGGCTGAAGTCCTGCTGCCGCTGCAGCTAAATATAAAACACTGTCTGTCCTCTGATCTGACACCCCCAGCTAGCCAGCCAGCCAGCCAACACTCACACACTCACATACACAGTCAAGTTATTTTGAGTTATGTCCGCTGCCCCGAGGACATTCTGGGCCTGTCGCACATGATCTCTGTCTTTAGTCAAAGCAACACACACACGCAAAGACACACACAAATGCACGCACACACACACTACCTGAAGAGACAGCGATGGTAACACACACTTGCCTACAAAACATACACACACAGCAAATACAGCAGTTTAAACAAGCAAGAAAACAGCAGCCTGTGTGTGTGTGTGTGTGTTTGTGTGTGTGTGTGTTTGTGTCCAGTGCTCTATGGAGACTCAGTCATGTTCTACCAGACTAATTAACTGAATCAACAGAGTAAAGAGCAGTGGAGTGGCACTGGACACACACACATACACACACACATATAGACTCACACACAAAACCAATGCACATACGTGTGTGTGTGTCCAGGTTGGGTTATCAGAGACACAGAGTATCTGATACCGTGGCTCTCCCTGGGGGTAGGGTGACAGACAGAGGCACACAGAAACAGGTTGGTTGATGTTTTTTTTTATTAAAATCGGCACACATCCATACTCTTCATCTTTAGAACACTGGAATATAAAAGTCTATTTTACTTTCCTGGAGAGCAATAACCAAGAAAAAAACAAGACACTTTCTCTTTGTCATCTGAAAGAAAGATAGAAAGAAAGGAGGGAAGGAAGGAAGGAAGGAGGGGAGGAGGGAAGGAAGGAGTCTAAAACCGGAAGGAAGGCCACAGTGAGGGGTTGCAAAGGAAACCTTGTAATTTGACACACACACACACAAACAGGAGGAATAGGTGTTCCAGGTGTTTTGAGTGCCGTGGTGACAGACAGGTGAGAACTTGAGGCCACTCCCCTGATGCAGAGCACTCCAATCAGATTGCAGGAAACAAACAAATAAACAAGCCTTTTCAACACAAACAAACTAACAGACGGAGTGAGGGATTGGGATCGTCTGTCATTTTTGTTGTTGTTTTTTGGCACAAACTAGTTCGGCTGAACCCTGCCTCGGTATGATGTTAAACTCTGGCTGCAGTGTGTGGTGATGTCATCAGTGTGCGCAGCGGAGGGCTGAATGGTCATTTAGCTAAACTCTTCTTGATCTGCTCCACCTCTATCTGAAAACACAAACACCAAATATATAGATAAGAGGAAACAGTATCAGTAGTGAATGCATGTTGTTAAGCACTAGACAGGGAGCATCACCATGTGTGTGTGTGTGTGTGTGTGTGTGTGTATTCACCTGCAGAGTAATGCGGATCCTCTTTTCCTCTTCCAGGTCACTAGACATCTGCTTCATCTCCTGCCTGGGACAGACACAACACACGCACACACTATTAACACGCACACACAAACTCATCTGCACACGCACACACTATTAACACACACACACAAACTCATCTGCACACGCACACACTATTAACACACACACACCCCCCTACCTGTGTTGGCTCTTCAGCAGTTCTACGGAGGCTCTCAGCTCTCTAAGCTGTCCTCTCAGCTCTTCCATGGTGGGTGTCGGCCTACGCTCAGGGGAGGGGCTTAAACCGGAAGAGGTGTGATTTACAGTTGAAGGGGATGGGCTTGTTGGGCGGAGGGCCAGGGTTCCTGTGGAAGGTGGAGGGAGGACTGCAGGCTTGGGGGGCAGCACACACTTACTGTCAGGTACCTGTGGGGTTTAACAAAAATCAAGATTCATGAGTTAGCCAGCTAACCTACTTACATTTTTATTCAAAACTTTACATTTATTAGGAAAATATGCTTGAAATGGGCATGGATTGATTATAATGTTCTACAGCTACCCATATTCAAGTCTAGGTTCATCAAGGAACCTGAAAACTTTTTAATTTCTCAATGTTTATCAAAGTTATTTGGCTAATTTGATCATCCTGCTTTATAGTATAACCCTCTGGGTATACACACACACACAACATACACTCTGATTCACAGCTAAGATACAGGTTAATCATGAAAACAATTCTTACAGTGATGGTGGGAAGTGCTTTCCTCTTAGAGACATCTACTGGTCTTGGACACAAGGAGTCCTGCTCCTCCTCCTTCTCTCTGTCCTTCTCACTCTTCTCCTCCTCCAACGCAGGAAAGTTCAGCAAGTCAATACTGGACAGAGAAGACTGAGAGAGAAAAGAGGAAGGAGGAGAGAGAGAGAGAGAGAGAGAGAGAGAGAGAGAGAGAGAGAGAAGGGTGTCATCAACACCTTACGGGAAAAAGTATGTGTATGTGTGTGTGTTTGTGTGTGTGTGCAGGCACGTGCACGGATAGAGCCCTAGGGGTGCTGGAGCACCTGCTCTTTTAATTAAAAAATGATTTGACCATCAAACTAGATGACTTCTCATAAACTCTGAATCTCATAATGATTTGACCATCAAACTAGATGACTTCTCATAAACTCTGAATCACATAATGATTTGACCATCAAACTACAGTTGAAGTTGGAGGTTTACATACACCTTAGCCAAATACATTTAAACTCAGTTTTTCACAATTCCTGACATTTAATCCTAGTAAAAATGTCCTGTCTTAGGTCAGTTAGGATCACCACTTTATTTTAAGAATGTGAAATGTCAGAGTAATAGTAGAGAGAATGATTTATTTCAGCTTTTGTTTCTTTCATCACATTCCCAGTGGGTCAGAAGTTTACATACACTCAATTAGTATTTGGTAGCATTGCCTTTAAATTGTTTAACTTGGGTCAAACGTTTTGGATAGCCTTTCACAAGCTTCCCACAATAAGTTGGGTGAATTTTGGCCCATTCCTCCTGACAGAGCTGGTGTAACTGAGTCAGGTTTGTAGGCCTCCTTTCTCGCACGCTCTTTATCAGATCTGCCCACACATTTTATATAGGATTGAGGTCAGGGCTTTGTGATGGCCACTCCAATACCTTGACTTTGTTGTCCTTAAGCAATTTTGCCACAACTTTGGAGGTATGCTTGGGGTCATTGTCCATTTGGAAGATCCATTTGCGACCAAGCTTTAACTTCCTGACTGATGTCTTGAGATGTTGCTTCAAGATATCCACATCATTTTCCTGCCTCATGAAGCCATCTATTTTGTGAAGTGCACCTGTCCTTCCTGCAGCAAAGCACCCCCACAACATGATGCTGCCACCCCCATGCTTCACGGTTGGGATGGTGTTCTTCGGCTTGCAAGCCTCCCCCTTTTTCCTCCAAACGATGGTCATTATGGCCAAACAGTTATATTTTCGTTTCATCAGACCAGAGGACATTTCTCCAAAAAGTACGATCTTTGTCCCCATGTGCAGTTGCAAACCGTAGTCTGGCTTTTTTATGGCGGTTTTGGAGCAGTGGCTTCTTCCTTGCTGAGGTCCTTTGCTGTTGTTCTGGGATTGATTTGCGCTTTTCGCACCAAATGACGTTCAACTCTAGGAGACAGAATGCGTCTCCTTCCTGAGTGGTATGACGGCTGCGTGGTCCCATGGTGTTTATACTTGCATACTATTGTTTGTACAGATGAACGTGGTACCTTCAGGCGTTTGGAAATTGCTCCCAAGGATGAACCAGACTTGTAGAGGTCTTGGCTGATTTATTTAGATTTTCCCATGATGTCAAGCAAAGAGGCACTGAGTTTGAAGGTAGGCCTTGAAATACATCCACAGGTACACCTCCAATTGACTCAAATTATGTCAATTAGCCTATCAGAAGCTTCTAAAGCCATGACAATTTTCCAAGCTGTTTAAAGGCACAGTCAACTTAGTGTATGTAAACTTCTGACCCACTGGAGTTGTGATACAGTGAATTATAAGTGAAATAATCTGTCTGTAAACAATTGTTGGAAAAATTACTTGTGTCATGCACAAGGTAGATGCCCTATCCGACTTGCCAAAACTATAGTTTGTTAACAAGACATTTGTGGGGTTTTAATGACTCCAACATAAGTGTAATGTAAACTTCCGACTTCAACTGGAACTTATAAATGCCTCATGAACTTAGTTCAACTATCACACTCCATGAGAACCCAAAATATAAGCTTGTTTTACTCCAATGTTTGTAAACAATGTAAATGTAAACAAACGCTTAATAGCTCCAAAACATGGTTAAAACTATACATTTGATATCATGGATGGTCAGTCCTTGCATCCATATCTCTATCTAGGAATTTGTTATTGTTTCAATTAAGGATTACAGCTTTAAGTAAAATACATTATGCCGTGGCTGAGTTTTCGCCCCGGCCCCGCCCCTCTGCAAACCTGTTTTTTTTTAAGCTATGGATCCGGATCACGTTCACACACATTTTGTTCTAAGTAGCTGCTTCTCCCTTCATGTTCTCTTTCCTCGCCCTCTTCTGAACCATGATGATGTAGCCTACTGTATCTCTGCCTCTTATTTCTGAACAGCTGAAATAAAAACGCTGCAGTGATTTAAACAAACATGCCAGGCTATTATGACGGTTACAACCATCTCTGTCTGTTGTAATGGATACTACAGTGGCACAAGCAGGATGCAGTCCGTGCACATTGCATTGGAGCAAAAACAATCTGCGTTTTATGTGACGATGTAGGCTAATCTTTGTAGTGGCTGCCATATAATAGCCATTACCCAGAGTTGCTGAAAAAGAACACGACTACTTTGACTGTCTGTGGCTGTGTCTTGCTTGTGTTTGATATCCTGTCTAGATAGCTGCATGCAACTCCTCACTTGAGTTTTGCATTGGGGCAAAAAATGAATCTGCTAGTTTGTAGGAACCTGTTGCTCATGTCTTTTGTGTACAACATGTAACTAGCTGCATGTAGCCTAACTCCCCTCCTGAAAAAAGAACATGAAATCACGCTTATGCTTAATAACCTTCTGACGCATGGAATGCAGTAGTTAGAACATATCGACCATGTCCTTTGTGTACAACATGAAGTCGGTAGGCTACACCAGACAAAAGCTTCATTGCTGATCAAAGAGGGGGAAGCGGCAGTAGAGCACTGAGCAGCAGCTAAGTTGAGCACCTGCCCCACCAAAGGTCTGCGCATGGCCCTGTGTGTGTGTGTGTGTGTGTGTGTGTGTGTGTGTGTGTGTGTGTGTGTGTGTGTACACTCACTGTGCTGATGATCTGGGAGCGTGGTCTGCGGTCGAGGACTCTTGGTCTCATTGCGGTCGGATGGTTTAGTTTTTCTGTAGACAAGACTACAGAGTCCAAGTCAACCACATCTACAGACACACACACACACACACACACACACACACACACACACACACACACACACACACACACACACACACACACACACACACACACACACACACACACACACACACACACACACACACACACACACACACACACACACACACACACACACACACACCATACAACCATTATAATGTTAATCTATAGGAACAATTCCAACATTTAACCAGAGACTAGGCAATCAAACTAACAAACACAAACACTGTAAGAAGGCTAGGGTTGCTAATTCCTCGCTTATGGACAGAGAGTTGGAGAGAGAAAGAGAGAGAAAGAGATAAAGCCAAACCTCTGTCTCTTGAGTCATCCGACTCCCCTGCTCTGACTGGACTAATGTCCGGCCACATAACTGTCAAACTGACCCTGATTGGCCCCTTGTCCTGTCAAACTCACCAATATCTTTTGACCTGTCAAAGGCAGGATCTGGAGTCACAGCCCCACCCTCAAACTTAGGGCTCTCGCACCTGAACAGGTAGACCAAACAACAACTTTAGTGTGTGTTGATTTGTGTGTGTGTGTGTGTGTGTGTGTGTGTGTGTGTGTGTGTGTACTGACGGTACAGTAGGAGGTCTCTCAGGTCTGTCAGGGCGTCGGGGAGGGAGGTGGGAGGAGCTTGTCTTTGGTGGGTGGGGCTTCTTTGGAGATTTGGATGGGAGGGTGGGCTTAGGGATCTCTCCAACCTTCACCTCCTCACCTACACACACACACAAGTTAACAAACACATACATGTATACGGACAGGGTAAAATAGTAGGTCTCTGAATGGGAATGTCATACACACAGTCACACACGGTCAACATAGAGGTGAGGTGTCAGCCAGCTGAAGAGGTGGGGAAAGCTCCAGCATAAGGCCCAAACAGGCTGAATAAGGCTCAAACAGGCTGAATAAGGCTCAAACAGGCTGAATAAGGCTCAAACAGGCTGAATAGGGCCCAAGCAGGTTGTATAGGGACCAAACAGGCTGAATAGGGTCTAAGCAGGCTGAACATGGCCCAAGCAGGCTGAATAGGAACCCAAGCAGGCTGAATAGTCATATAGGGTAGAAGTCATAGAGAGAGCAGTAGTCAGGCTGCAGCAGGCATAGTAGATCATACTGGAATAATGCAGTATAGTATTGGTAGTAGTTGTAGTATAGTAGTAGTTATATAATAGTAGTACTGTAGTAGTAGTATGGTAGTACCTCTATTGTCATCAGATCTGTTTAGTATTTGTAGTAGTACTATAGTACCTTTGTTGTCGTCAGGTGGTCTATGAGGCAGGTGCTCGGGGCGCTCCGGGGGTACCTTTCTGACTTCCGATCTTTTCTCTACAGGTCACACAGGGGTCAGGGGTCAACTCAGGGCGACATTACTGACACTCCTCCCTAGATCTTTGGTTCTCTCTCGTTCTATCTCTGTCTGTCTGTCTGGTTTAATTATTTCCATAGCTAACGGTTTCTGCCTCTCTCCCTTAAACACACACAGAACAAAGAGGAGCGGACATGGAAATCGAGAGAGGTTTGAGAAGCACACAAAACGGTACCAGTGTCTGAGCGGAGAAGAGCAGAGAAAGGAGAGACAGAGGATTGAGATAGAGAAAAGATAGAGGATTGAGATAGAGGAGAGATAGGGGATGGAGATAGAGGAGAGATAGGGGATGGAGATAGAGGAGAGATAGGGGATGGAGATAGAGGAGAGGAAAAAAGAGGGAGAACAGAGGAAATTAGGGGAGAAAGGGGAAGAGAGGAGAGGAAAAGAGAGGTGAGGACAGGGGGATTACCTGTGGTGTGTTTAGCTGAGGGGGCACTGGGGGGAGGCGGCTTCTTTGGTCTCTGCAAACACACACGTTCACACACACACAAAGTAATTTTGCTCTCATGGTATTTCCTTCCTTGAACACTGCAATAACAGTATAAATCCAATTCTATTGTGTGTCTTACCTCTTTCTCTACATCAGGAATTAGCAGCTTGACAAAGTTATCAGGGAAGACTCCCTTTCTCCCCCCTACCTCCCCCATCCACCACCCCGCGTCAGCACAGTCCTACAACACACAGAATCCGCATACATAGGTTATACACACGCACGCACGCACACACACACGCGCACACACACACACACACACACGCAGGGGTCTCCCCCACCACCCACCCCCACATTCTGAAATTGCATTTTTGTTCCCTTGAGTTTTATGATTGAAATGTGATATAAAACGATGCAACAGTGTGCTTTAGGACCATGCGGACGCCTCCAAGCGATCGGGTAGGCTGTTTGGAGTATTAATCCGACTGGATAAAAAATAAATAATAATAATTATCCCCCCACTTCTAAAAGCAAAGTTGCTCCCCTGCATACACACCCTGTTAATGATGGAGATGATCTCTCCCTCTTTGATTGACAGCTCGTCTTCGTTCTGGGCGTCGTACGGGAAGATGACTTTACACAGCTCACGGCCTGAGAACCAGTCAGAACAAAGAGAAACTCACGCTGAATCCCAAAAGTGTATTTCTAGTAAATCAAAAGACTCAGCATTATTATCTTATTCTAGGTATGAATCAGGAAGTGAGACAGACTGTCCAATGAGAATCTAGAAGATCTCAGGCCCCTCACTCTCACCTTTCACCTTGCCCTCAGGTTCCGCCTTCATAGTTTCCGGGGCAACAGAGGGTGATTTCCTAACCTGTGCCTAGAGGAGTGGAGGGAAAACACACACACACATACAAACACACATACCCATATATCTCCATGTGCGATAATCAGGGGATCAAATCCGTACAGACTGGGCTCCGTGTACGTGTGTGTTTGTTTGTATAGTTGTTTGTGTGTGTAGTTAATAAGGGGCTGTTGTTATAAGGCTGGAATGGATCCCTATGCTGTGTTTGTGGAACAAGAGTGGCTCTTCAACAGGAAACACACACACACAGAGCCTGGTCTGTCTCAAACACACACTTCTCTGTTTCACACTCAGTAAAACACCCACTCTCCCTCCCCCTCTCTCTCTCCCTCCGGCTCTCTCTCTCCCTCCCCCTCTCTCACTCTTTCTCCCTCCTACCCTTCCATTGCTCACTCCATCACTCTCTCTCCACCCAGTCTAGTCCGAGTTGTACTAATAAGAGTAGTGTGAGGCACACACACACACACACCTACCAGTACACAACTGGTCAATCATCGTTAAAGTAACGTCAGACTGTGACACACAGCTGGATACTTCCTCAGCCCTCAGGGGAAGAGAGATTCCAGTCTAGTACAGATGTTAAGTCTAGACACAGTTTTCTTTAGGGGGGACAATCTGATCCTGCATCTGTGTCTAAAGTCTACTACCCAGAACTACCCATGGTAACCCCCCTCCCCAGCTAATCCCCCCCACCCCAATTCTCATTAGAGAACTGAGACTACACTTCCCATAAACCATTACTACAGCCACCCGCACAGCAGGACAGGCTGCTAAACATCCTACACACACACAAACACACACACCCTGACACGTACCCAAACTTACATATTCAAACACACACCCGACAAACATAGACTAGCACATGCATACACACCCTGACAAGACACACCCTAAAGAAAACGTAACCCTGCCATCATCCAGACAGTCTCTTTACAAAGCAGATTCAACACTAATACAGCGAGAGAGGGAAGATAAAAAGTCAAGAGAAAGAGAGAAAAGGAGAGAGATGTAACTGTCTTACCCTCCACAGTGACCCAGTGTATGTCTGTGTGTGTACACGTCGGAGAAAACCCCCAATGCCTCCCTCTTCCTTCCTCCCTCCTTCCCTGTAGAGCTCTCCCTCACTGATGAAGGGAGTGTGTGTGTGTGTGTGTATGTGTTTGAATGTTTGTAATGAGAAGTACTTCCTCTGCTGTGAAACTGAAAGACAGGAAAAGGCGGAGCCTAGTCTGGACTTCCTTTCTCCCATTTACACACACAAACACTGACATCATACAGGTAACTGCCAAAATAAAGGAACACCAACATAAAGTGTGTTAATAGGGTGTTGGACCACCACTATGATCCAGAACCGCTTCAATGCATCTTGGCATAGATTCTACAAGCGTCTTGAACTTGGTTGGAGGGATGCCGTACCATTCTTCCACGAGAAAGTCCATTATTTGGTATTTTGTTGATGGTGGTGGAAAACGCTGTTTCAGGCACCACTCCAGAATCTCCCGCACAGTACGTGTTATATTGGGTTGAGATCTGGTGACTGATGGCCGTGGCATATGGTTTACATCGTTTTCATGCTCATCAAACCATTCAGTGACCACCCGTGTCCTGTGGATGGTGACTATGGGGCATAGCCATAGCAGCCAAAATTATGGCCTGCCCAGCATTTTTATACATGTTAATTGCTTAATTAACTCAGGAACCACACCTGTGTGAAAGCATCTGCTTTCAATATACTTCGTATTCCTAATTTACTCGAGTGTTTCCATTATTTTGGCAGTTACCTGTATATGCACTATTATGTGTGTGTGTGTGTGTGTGTGTGTGTGTGTGTGTGTGTGTGTGTGTGTGTGTGTGTGTCACCTTCTCTCCCTCTGTGTCCATATCTTCAGATGCAGGTCTCAGTCTGATGGGCTGGTCTTTAAAGATGTCACCGAACCCAAACCCTCGAACCTGGAGATGCACATTACCACTACTATAGTTAACACAACTACACTATTACTAACTATAGTTACTACTACTATAGTTAACACAACTACACTATTACTAACTATAGTTACTACTACTATAGTTAACACAACTACACTATTACTAACTATAGTTACTACTACTATAGTTAACACAACTACACTATTACTAACTATAGTTACCACTACTATAGTTAACACAACTACACTATTACTAACTAGTTACCACTACTATAGTTAACACAACTACACTATTACTAACTATAGTTACTACTACTACTATAGTTAACACAAGTACACTATTACTAACTATAGTTACTACTACTATAGTTAACACAACTACACTATTACTAACTATAGTTACCACTACTATAGTTAACACAACTACACTATTACTAACTAGTTACCACTACTATAGTTAACACAACTACACTATTACTAACTATAGTTACTACTACTACTATAGTTAACACAAGTACACTATTACTAACGATAGTTACTACTACTATAGTTAACACAACTACACTATTACTAACTATAGTTACTACTACTACTATAGTTAACACAACTACACTATTACTAACTATAGTTACTACTACTATAGTTAACACAACTACACTATTACTAACTATAGTTACTACTACTATAGTTAACACAACTACACTATTACTAACTATAGTTACTACTACTATAGTTAACACAAGTACACTATTACTAACTATAGTTACTACTACTATAGTTAACACAACTACACTATTACTAACTATAGTTACTACTACTATAGTTAACACAACTACACTATTACTAACTATAGTTACTACTACTACTATAGTTAACACAAGTACACTATTACTAACGATAGTTACTACTACTATAGTTAACACAACTACACTATTACTAACGATAGTTACTACTACTATAGTTAACACAACTACACTATTACTAACTATAGTTACTACTACTATAGTTAACACAAGTACACTATTACTAACTATAGTTACTACTACTATAGTTAACACAACTACACTATTACTAACTATAGTTACTACTACTATAGTTAACACAACTACACTATTACTAACTATAGTTACTACTACTATAGTTAACACAAGTACACTATTACTAACTATAGTTACTACTACTACTATAGTTAACACAAGTACACTATTACTAACATAGTTACTACTACTATAGTTAACACAACTACACTATTACTAACTATAGTTACTACTACTATAGTTAACACAACTACACTATTACTAACTATAGTTACTACTACTATAGTTAACACAACTACAGTATTACTAACTATAGTTACTACTACTACTATAGTTAACACAACTACACTATTACTAACTATAGTTACTACTACTACTATAGTTAACACAAGTACACTATTACTAACGATAGTTACTACTACTATAGTTAACACAACTACACTATTACTAACTATAGTTACTACTACTATAGTTAACACAAGTACACTATTACTAACTATAGTTACTACTACTATAGTTAACACAACTACACTATTACTAACTATAGTTACTACTACTATAGTTAACACAAGTACACTATTACTAACTATAGTTACTACTACTACTATAGTTAACACAAGTACACTATTACTAACTATAGTTACTACTACTACTATAGTTAACACAAGTACACTATTACTAACTATAGTTACTACTACTACTATAGTTAACACAACTACAGTATTACTAACTATAGTTACTACTACTATAGTTAACACAACTACACTATTACTAACTATAGTTACTACTACTATAGTTAACACAACTACACTATTACTAACTATAGTTACTACTACTACTATAGTTAACACAAGTACACTATTACTAACTATAGTTACTACTACTATAGTTAACACAACTACACTATTACTAACTATAGTTACTACTACTATAGTTAACACAACTACAGTATTACTAACTATAGTTACTACTACTACTATAGTTAACACAACTACACTATTACTAACTATAGTTACTACTACTACTATAGTTAACACAAGTACACTATTACTAACGATAGTTACTACTACTATAGTTAACACAACTACACTATTACTAACTATAGTTACTACTACTATAGTTAACACAAGTACACTATTACTAACTATAGTTACTACTACTATAGTTAACACAACTACACTATTACTAACTATAGTTACTACTACTATAGTTAACACAACTACACTATTACTAACTATAGTTACTACTACTATAGTTAACACAAGTACACTATTACTAACTATAGTTACTACTACTACTATAGTTAACACAAGTACACTATTACTAACGATAGTTACTACTACTATAGTTAACACAACTACACTATTACTAACTATAGTTACTACTACTATAGTTAACACAACTACACTATTACTAACTATAGTTACTACTACTATAGTTAACACAAGTACACTATTACTAACTATAGTTACTACTACTATAGTTAACACAACTACACTATTACTAACTATAGTTAACACAAGTACAGTATTAAACTATAGTTACTACTACTACTACTATAGTTAACACAACTACACTATTACTAACTATAGTTAACACAACTACACTATTACTAACTATAGTTACTACTACTATAGTTAACACAACTACAATATTACTAACTATAGTTACTACTACTATAGTTAACACAAGTACAGTATTAAACTATAGTTACTACTACTACTACTACTACTACTACTATAGTTAACACAACTACACTATTACTAACTATAGTTACTACTACTACTATAGTTAACACAAGTACACTATTACTAACTAGTTACTACTACTACTATAGTTAACACAACTACAGTATTACTAACTATAGTTACTACTACTATAGTTAACACAACTACACTATTACTAACTATAGTTACTACTACTATAGTTAACACAACTACAGTATTACTAACTATAGTTAACACAACTACAATATTACTAACTATAGTTACTACTACTACTATAGTTAACACAAGTACACTATTACTAACTATAGTTACTACTACTACTATAGTTAACACAAGTACACTATTACTAACTATAGTTACTACTACTACTATAGTTAACACAACTACAGTATTACTAACTATAGTTACTACTACTACTATAGTTAACACAACTACACTATTACTAACTATAGTTACTACTACTACTATAGTTAACACAACTACACTATTACTAACTATAGTTACTACTACTACTATAGTTAACACAAGTACACTATTACTAACTATAGTTACTACTACTATAGTTAACACAACTACACTATTACTAACTATAGTTACTACTACTATAGTTAACACAACTACACTATTACTAACTATAGTTACTACTACTATAGTTAACACAACTACAGTATTACTAACTATAGTTACTACTACTACTATAGTTAACACAACTACACTATTACTAACTATAGTTACTACTACTACTATAGTTAACACAAGTACACTATTACTAACGATAGTTACTACTACTATAGTTAACACAACTACACTATTACTAACTATAGTTACTACTACTATAGTTAACACATCTACACTATTACTAACTATAGTTACTACTACTATAGTTAACACAACTACACTATTACTAACTATAGTTACTACTACTATAGTTAACACAACTACACTATTACTAACTATAGTTACTACTACTATAGTTAACACAACTACACTATTACTAACTATAGTTACTACTACTATAGTTAACACAACTACACTATTACTAACTATAGTTACTACTACTATAGTTAACACAACTACACTATTACTAACTATAGTTACTACTACTATAGTTAACACAACTACACTATTACTAACTATAGTTACTACTACTATAGTTAACACAAGTACACTATTACTAACTATAGTTACTACTACTATAGTTAACACAAGTACAATATTACTAACTATAGTTACTACTACTATAGTTAACACAACTACACTATTACTAACTATAGTTACTACTACTATAGTTAACACAACTACACTATTACTAACTATAGTTACTACTACTATAGTTAACACAACTACACTATTACTAACTATAGTTACTACTACTATAGTTAACACAACTACACTATTACTAACTATAGTTACTACTACTATAGTTAACACAACTACACTATTACTAACTATAGTTACTACTACTATAGTTAACACAACTACACTATTACTAACTATAGTTACTACTACTACTACTATAGTTAACACAAGTACACTATTACTAACGATAGTTACTACTACTATAGTTAACACAACTACACTATTACTAACTATAGTTACTACTACTATAGTTAACACAACTACACTATTACTAACTATAGTTACTACTACTATAGTTAACACAACTACAGTATTACTAACTATAGTTACTACTACTATAGTTAACACAACTACACTATTACTAACTATAGTTACTACTACTATAGTTAACACAAGTACAGTATTAAACTATAGTTACTACTACTACTACTACTACTACTATAGTTAACACAACTACACAATTACTAACTATAGTTACTACTACTATAGTTAACACAACTACACTATTACTAACTATAGTTACTACTACTATAGTTAACACAACTACACTATTACTAACTATAGTTACTACTACTATAGTTAACACAAGTACAGTATTAAACTATAGTTACTACTACTACTACTACTACTACTACTACTACTATTATAGTTAACACAACTACACTATTACTAACTATAGTTACTACTACTATAGTTAACACAACTACACTATTACTAACGATAGTTAACACAACTACACTATTACTAACTATAGTTACTACTACTATAGTTAACACAACTACACTATTACTAACTATAGTTACTACTACTATAGTTAACACAACTACAGTATTACTAACTATAGTTACTACTACTATAGTTAACACAACTACACTATTACTAACTATAGTTACTACTACTATAGTTAACACAACTACAGTATTACTAACTATAGTTACTACTACTATAGTTAACACAACTACACTATTACTAACGATAGTTACTACTACTATAGTTAACACAACTACACTATTACTAACTATAGTTACTACTACTATAGTTAACACAACTACACTATTACTAACTATAGTTACTACTACTATAGTTAACACAACTACAATATTAAACTATAGTTACTACTACTATAGTTAACACAACTACACTATTACTAACTATAGTTACTACTACTACTATAGTTAACACAAGTACAGTATTAAACTATAGTTACTACTACTACTACTATAGTTAACACAACTACACTATTACTAACTATAGTTACTACTACTATAGTTAACACAAGTACACTATTACTAACTATAGTTAACACAAGTACAATATTACTAACTATAGTTAACACAACTACAATATTACTAACTATAGTTACTACTACTACTATAGTTAACACAAGTACAGTATTAAACTATAGTTACTACTACTACTACTATAGTTAACACAACTACACTATTACTAACTATAGTTACTACTACTATAGTTAACACAAGTACAGTATTAAACTATAGTTACTACTACTATAGTTAACACAAGTACAGTATTAAACTATAGTTACTACTACTACTATAGTTAACACAACTACACTATTACTAACTATAGTTACTACTACTATAGTTAACACAACTACAATATTACTAACTATAGTTACTACTACTATAGTTAACACATCTACACTATTACTAACTATAGTTACTACTACTATAGTTAACACAACTACACTATTACTAACTATAGTTACTACTACTATAGTTAACACAAGTACAGTATTAAACTATAGTTACTACTACTACTACTACTACTACTATAGTTAACACAACTACACTATTACTAACTATAGTTACTACTACTATAGTTAACACAAGTACACTATTACTAACTATAGTTACTACTACTATATAGTTAACACAACTACACTATTACTAACTATAGTTACTACTACTATAGTTAACACAAGTACAGTATTAAACTATAGTTACTACTACTATAGTTAACACAACTACACTATTACTAACTATAGTTACTACTACTATAGTTAACACAAGTATAGTATTAAACTATAGTTACTACTACTACTACTACTACTACTACTACTATAGTTAACACAACTACACTATTACTAACTATAGTTACTACTACTATAGTTAACACAACTACACTATTACTAACTATAGTTACTACTACTATAGTTAACACAACTACACTATTACTAACTATAGTTACTACTACTATAGTTAACACAACTACAATATTACTAACTATAGTTACTACTACTATAGTTAACACAACTACACTATTACTAACTATAGTTACTACTACTATAGTTAACACAACTACAGTATTACTAACTATAGTTACTACTACTATAGTTAACACAACTACACTATTACTAACTATAGTTACTACTACTATAGTTAACACAAGTACAGTATTAAACTATAGTTACTACTACTATAGTTAACACAACTACAATATTACTAACTATAGTTACTACTACTATAGTTAACACAAGTACACTATTACTAACTATAGTTACTACTACTATATAGTTAACACAACTACACTATTACTAACTATAGTTACTACTACTATAGTTAACACAAGTACAGTATTAAACTATAGTTACTACTACTATAGTTAACACAACTACACTATTACTAACTATAGTTACTACTACTATAGTTAACACAAGTATAGTATTAAACTATAGTTACTACTACTACTACTACTACTACTACTATAGTTAACACAACTACACTATTACTAACTATAGTTACTACTACTATAGTTAACACAACTACACTATTACTAACTATAGTTACTACTACTATAGTTAACACAACTACAATATTACTAACTATAGTTACTACTACTATAGTTAACACAACTACACTATTACTAACTATAGTTACTACTACTATAGTTAACACAACTACAGTATTACTAACTATAGTTACTACTACTATAGTTAACACAACTACACTATTACTAACTATAGTTACTACTACTATAGTTAACACAAGTACAGTATTAAACTATAGTTACTACTACTATAGTTAACACAACTACAATATTACTAACTATAGTTACTACTACTATAGTTAACACAACTACACTATTACTAACTATAGTTACTACTACTATAGTTAACACAACTACAGTATTACTAACTATAGTTACTACTACTATAGTTAACACAACTACACTATTACTAACTAGTTACCACTACTATAGTTAACACAAGTACACTATTACTAACTATAGTTACTACTACTACTACTATAGTTAACACAAGTACACTATTACTAACTATAGTTACTACTACTATAGTTAACACAACTACAGTATTACTAACTATAGTTACTACTACTATAGTTAACACAACTACACTATTACTAACTATAGTTACTACTACTACTATAGTTAACACAACTATATATATTTATACTGTGGTAAGTGTAGTTTAATAACAGTGTCATGATAACTTTAATGTGTTATAACAGTATTTTTGTGGTAACTATAGTTAGTAATAGTGTAGTTGTGTTAACTATAGTTAGTAATAGTGTAGTTGTGTTAACTATAGTTAGTAATAGTGTAGTTGTGTTAACTATAGTAGTAGTAACTATAGTTAGTAATAGTGTAGTTGTGTTAACTATATATATATATATATATATACATACATACACACACACACACACACACACACACACACACACACACACTACCGTTCCAAAGTTTGGGGTCACTTAGAAATGTCCTTGTTTTTGAAAGAAAAGCAAATTTTTTGTCCATTGAAATAACATCAAATTGATCAGAAATACAGTGTAGACATTGTTAATGTTGAAATTGCCAAGAAACTGAAGATTTCGTACAACGCTCTGCACTACAACATCCCGGAGTCGCCTCTTCACTGTTGATGTTGAGACTGGTGTTTTCCGGGTACTATTTAATGAAGCTGACAGTTGAGGACTTGTGAGGCGTCTCAAACTAGACACTCTAATGTACTTGTCCTCTTACTCAGTTGTGGACCGTAGCCTCCCACTCCTCTTTCTATTCTGGTTAGAGCCAGTTTGTGCTGTGCTGTGAAGGGAGTAGTACACAGCGTTGTGCGAGATTCAGTTTCTTGGCAATTTCTCGCATTGAATAGCCTTCATTTCTCAGAACAAGAATAGACTGACGAGTTTCAGAAGAAAGTTATTTGTTTCTGGCCATTTTGAGCCTGTAATCGAACCCACAAATGCTGATGCTCCAGATACTCAACTAGTCTAAAGAAGGCCAGTTGTATTGCTTCTTTAATCAGTACTAAATTATTTTTTAGCTGTGCTAACATAATTGCAAAAGGGTATTCTAATGATCAATTAGATTTTTTAAATGATAAACTTGGATTAGCTAACACAATGTGCCATTGGAACACAGGAGTGATAGTTGCTGATAATGGGCCTCTATACACCTATGTAGATATTCAATAAGAAATCTGCCGTTTCCAGCTACAATAGTCATTTACAACATTAACAATGTCTACCCTGTATTTCTGATCAACTTGATGTTATTTTAATGGACAGAAAATGTGCTTTTCTTTCAAAAACAAGGACATTTCAAAGTGACCCCAAACTTTTGAACGGTAGTGTGTATATACAGTATATAGTCAAAGGTTTGGACACACCTACTCATTCAAGGGTTTTTCTTTATTTTGACTATTTTCTGACTATTTCCTTTGCCGTGATGACAGCTTTGCACACTCTTGGCATTCCCTCAACCAGCTTCATGAGGTAGTCACCTGGAATGCATTTCAATTAACAGGTGTGCCTTGTTAAAAGTTAATTTGTGGAATTTCTTTCCTTCTTAATGCGTTTGAGACAATCAGTTGTGTTGTAGGGGTGGTATACAGAAGATAGCCCTATTTGGTAAAAGACCAAGTCCATGGCAAGAACAGCTCAAATAAGCAAAGAGAAACAACAGTCCATCATTACTTTAAGACATGAAGGTCAGCCAATATGAAAAATTTCAAGAACTTAATGCAGTCGCAAAAACCATCAAGCGCTATGACGAAACGGGCTCTCATGAGGACCGCCAAAAAGAAAGGAAGTTACCGCTGCTGCAGAGGATAATTTCATTATAGTTACCAGCCTCAGAAATTGCAGCCCAAATAAATGCTTCACAGAGTTCAAGTAACAGACACATCTCAACATCAACTGTTCAGAGGAGACTGTGAATCAGGCCTTCATTGTCTAATTGCTGCAAAGAAACCACTACTAAAGGACACCAATAAGAAGAAGAGACTTGCTTGGGCCAAGGAACGAGCAACGGACATTAGACTGGCAACGGAAAATCTTTGTGAGACGCAGAGTAGGTAAACGGATGATCTCCGCATGTGTGGTTCCCACCGTGAATCATGGAGGAGGAGGTGTGATGGTGCTTTGCTGGTGACACTGTCTCTTTGTGATTTACTTAGAATTCAAGGCACACTTAACCAGCATGGCTACCACAGCATTATGCAGCGATACGCCATCCCATCTGGTTTGCGCTTAGTGGGACTATCATTTGTTTTTCAACAGGACAATGACCCAACACACCTCCAGGCTGTGTAAGGGCGATTTGACCAAGTAGGAGAGTGATGGAGTACTGCATCAGATGACCTGGCCTCCACAATCAACCGACCTGAACCCAATTGAGATGGTTTGGGATGAGTTGGACCGCAGAGGAAAAAGAGTGTGATCCCAACTGACCTAAGAGAGGGAATTCTTACTAAGATTAAATGTTAGGAATTTAAGAAGAAAAAAATGTGTGTGCTTTTAGCCAAATACATTTAAACTCCGCTTTTCACAGTTCCTGACATTTAATTCTAGTAAGAATTCCCTGTCTTAGGTCAGTTAGAATCACCACTTTATTTTAAGAATGTGAAATGTCAGAATAATAGTTGAGAGAATGATTTCTTTCAGATTTTATTTCTTTCATCACATTCCCAGTGCGTCAGAAGTTTACATACACTCAATTAGTATTTTGAAGCATTGCCTTTAAATTGTTTAACTTGGGTCAAACGTTTTGGATAGCCTTTCACAAGCTTCCCACAATAAGTTGGGTGAATTTTGGCCCATTCCTCCGGACAGAGCTGGTGTAACTGAGTCAGGTTTGTAGGCCTTCTTGCTCGCAAACGCTTTTTCAGTTCTGCCCACAAATTTTCTATAGGATTGAGGTCAGGGCTTTGTGATGGCCACTACAATAACTTGACTTTGTTGTCCTTACGTCATTTTGCCACAACTTTGGAAGTATGCTTGGGGTCATTGTCCATTTGTAAGACCCATTTGCGACCAAGCTTTAACTTCCTGACTCTCTTGAGATGTTGCTTCAATATAGCCACATCATTTTCCTTCCTCATGATGTCATCTATTTTGTGAAGTGCACCAGTCCCTCCTGCAGCAAAGCACCCCCACAACATGATGCTGCCACCCCCGTGCTTCACGGTTGGGATGGTGTTCTTCGGCTTGCAAGCCTCCCCATTTTTCCTCCAAACATAACGATGGTCATTATGGCCAAACAGTTCTATTTTTGTTTCATCAGACCAAAGGACATTTCTCCAAAAAGTACGATCTTTGTCCACATGTGCAGTTGCAAATCGTAGTCTGGCTTTGGAGCAGTGGCTTCTTCCTTGCTGAGTGGCCTTTCAGGTTATGTCGATATAGGACTCGTTTTACTGTGGATATAGATACCTTTGTACCTGTTTCCTCCAGCATCTTCACAAGGTCCTTTGCTGTTGTTCTGGGATTGATTTGCACTTTTCGCACCAAAGTACGTTCATCTCTAGGAGACAGAGCGCATCTCCTTCCTGAGCAGTATGACGGCTGTGTGGTCCCATGGTGTTTATACTTTCATACTATTGTTTATACAGATAAACGTAGTACCTTCAGGCGTTTGGAAATTGCTCCCAAGGATGAACCAGACTTGTAGAGGTCTACAATTATTTTTCAGAGGTCTTGGCTGATTTATTTAGATTTTCCCATTATGTCAAGCAAAGAGGCACTGAGTTTGAAGGTAGGCCTTGAAATACATCCACAGGTACACCACCAATTGACTCAAATGATGTTAATTAGCCTATCAAAAGCTTCTAAAGCCATGACAAGCTGTTTAATGGCACGGTCAACTTAGTGTATGTAAACTTCTGACCCACCGGAATTGTGATACTGTGAATTATAAGTGAAATAATCTGTCTGTAAACAATTGTTGGAAAAATGACTTGTGTCATGCACAAAGTAGATGTCCTAACCGACTTGCCAAAACTATAGTTTGTTAACATTTATGGAGTGGTTGAAAAACGAGTTTTAATGACTCCAAGTGTATGTAAACTTCCGACTTCAACTATATAAATATATAGATAGATAGATAGATAGATAGATAGATAGATAGATAGATAGATAGATAGATAGATACATACACGATGTGTATGTGGACACCCCTTCAAATTAGTGGATTCAGCTATTCATCCACACCCACTGCTGACAGGTGTATACAATCGAGCACACAGCCATATATTCTCTATAGACAAACATTGGCAGTAGAATGGCCGGTAAAGAAGAGCTCATTGACATTCAACGTGACACCGTCATAGGATGCCACCTTTCTAACATATCAGGTTGTCATATTACTGCCCTGCTAGATATGCCCTGGGTCAACTCTAAGTGCGGATATTGTGAAGTGGAAGCATCTAGGAGCAACAACGGCTTAGCCGCAAAGTGGTAGGCCCCACAAGCTCACAGAACAGGACCACGGAGTGCTGAAGCGCGCAGCGCCTAAAACTCGTCTGCAACACTCCACTACCGAGTTCCAAACTTCCTCTGGAAGCAACGTCAGCACAATAACTGTTTGTGGGATCTTCATGAAAAGGGATTCCATGGCCGAGCAACCAAACACAAGCCTAAGATCACCATGCACAATGCCAGGCGTCGGCTGGAGTGGTGTAAAGCTCTCCGCCATTGGACTCTGGAGCAGTGGAAACACGTTCTCCAGAGTGATGAATCATGCGTCACCATCTGGCAGTCTGACAGACGAATCTGGGTATGGCGGATGCCATGAGAACGCTACCTGCCCCAATGCATAGTGCCAACTGTGAAGTTTGGTCGAGGAGGAATAATGGTCTGGGGCTGTTTTTCTAGGCCCCTTAGTTCCAGTGAAGGGAAATCTTAACGCTACAGGATACAATGACATGCTAGACGATTATGTTCTTCCAACTTTGTGGCAACAGTTTGGGGAAGGCCCTTTCCTGTTTCATTGTGACAATGCCCCTGTGAACAAGGCGAGGTCCATACAGAAACGGTTTGTCCAGACAGACAGACAGATAGATAATGACCTTCTTGGGTTGAATCTCTCCGCTGTCAGAGCGACTCTCTCCTCCATCACTCTCGCTGCCTGGACTGTCTTTACCTACACACAAAGGCACACACATATAATGACCATTTATGCATTTAATTGCATTAAAAACCATCTCGAGTTCTGCAGAATCATATAACTGGATTTCCTTGAATTGTATTAAAATGTTTTCATACGTATCTGTCATTTCATGCTAATAAAAAACATTTGACCAGTGATGGATACACGTGCATGAGTGTGAGTGACTCACTGGTCCTGTTGCTGCGTAGCTCCTCCTGTGATGACCTAGTGGATGTGTCTAGTGAAGCGGGGGTGTCCTCCAGCTCTCTGGTGAAGTTGGAGGGAAACATCCCTGTCTTACCGTTCAGACTGCCCTCCCACCAGCCCTCCTCCACCTGAACACATGTAACATGAAGGGAGAGTGAACTTATCTGAGGGTGGAATCAAAACCACAAGGTTCTGGTCGGGAGACCTGCACGCTATCAACGGCTCCAAGAAAGCTAGCTCCCGTGGGGAAGTTAATATACACGCTTATGAATGAACGCAGGGTCACTACAGAATCATAATCTGGTTTAATAGGTCTGTCAAGTGGCCACAAGAGGGAGCAGTAACTACAGAAAAGAGAAAGTTGAAACACACACAGCCAAACATACAGTCAGCCTCCCTCCCACCTCCCCCAGTATGTCAGCCTCCCCTCTCACCTCCCTCAGCATGTCAGCCTCCCCTCTCACCTCCCCCAGTATGTCAGCCTCCCCTCTCACCTCCCGCAGTATGTCAGCCTCCCCTCTCACCTCCCGCAGTATGTCAGCCTCCCCTCTCACCTCCCGCAGTATGTCAGCCTCCCCTCTCACCTCCCGCAGTATGTCAGCCTCCCCTCTCACCTCCCCCAGTATGTCAGCCTCCCCTCTCACTTCCCCCAGCATGTCAACCTCCCCTCTCACCTCCCCCAGTATGTCAGCCTCCCCTCCTACCTCCCCCAGCATGTCAGCCTCCCCTCTCATCTCCCCCAGCATGTCAGCTTCCCCTCTCACCTCCCCCAGTATGTTGATGACATCTCCTATCTTCAGCTCTAACTCGTCCTCATTCTGGGGAACATAGCTAAATGATGCCTTACACCTCCTTTGGCGGATCTGATCTCCTGGAACACACACACACACACACAATAGAAAATGACTGAATTATGTATTATGTTCTCAAATATTATTTGTAGCCCACTGCACATATACTAAACAACATATACAGTGCATTCGGAAAGTATTCAGAGCCCTTTACCTTTTCCACATTGTGTTAAGTTACAGCCTTATTCTAAAATTGAATAAATAAAAATGTTTCCTCATCAATCTACACACAATACCCCATAATGACAAAGTGAAAAAAGGTTCTTAGAAATTTCTGCCATTTTGTTCAATTTAAAACAGAAATACCTTAATTTACACAAGTATTCAGACCCTTTGCTATGGTACCAAAACATGTCTGCAGCATTGAAAGTCCCCAAGAACACAGTGACCTCTATCATTCTTAATGGGAAGAAGTTTGGAACCACCAAGACTCTTCCTAGAGCTGGCCACCTGGCCAAACTGAGCAATCAATTTCTAGCAGCATACCACCCTGCATCCCACTACTGGCTTGCTTCTGAAGCTAAGCAGGGTTGGTCCTGGTCAGTCCCTGGATGGGAGACCAGATGCTGCTGGAAGTGGTGTTGGAGGGCCAGTAGGAGGCACTCCTTCCTCAGGTAAAAAAAAATATATCCCAATGCCCCAGGGCAGTGATTGGGGACATTGCCCTGTGTAGGGTGCAGTCTTTCGGATGGGATGTTAAACAGGTGTCCTGACTCTCTGAGGTCATTAAAGATCCCATGGCACTTATTGTAAGAGTAGGGGTGTTAACCCTGGTGTCCTTGGCTAAATTCCCAAGCTGTCCTTCATATCTTAATGGTCACCTAATCATCCCCAGCTTACAATTGGCTCATTCCTCTCCCCCCTGTAACTATTCCCCCAGGTTGTTGCTGTAAATGAGAATGTGTTCTCAGTCAACTTACCTGGTGAAACAAGATTCTCTGGTCTGATGAAACCAAGAGTGAACTCCTTTGCCTGAATGCCAAGCATCACATCTGGAGGAAACTGAGTAAAGGATCTGAATACTTACGTAAATGTGATATTTCAGTTTTGTATTTTTAATTTGCAAAAAAAATCTAAAAACCTGTTTTTGTTTGTCATTATGGGGTATTGTGTGTAAATTGATGAGCGAAAAAAAACGACTTAATCAATTTTAGAATAAGGCTGTAACGTAACAAAATGTAGAAAAAGTAAAGGGGTCTGAATACTTGACGAATGCGCTGTAATATATTGTCGCTGTCCAATGAAAACCTATTATTTCCAAAACAGAAACATTTCAGGAAATTGGAAAAAATACTATATTTTCCCATGAACGAACTTCATAAGAAATGTTTAATAAATTGTATTGGTCCTAGAGTCGTGAAATGTTTCTGTTGAGGGGAGTTACTGCGTTCAATATATTTTAAAAAAGGCTAAAATTAAGTAAGGAGGTTTTCATCAGACACCGACAATGCGTAGTGCTGTTAGTATAGTGAATAATTCCTTTAGTGAACGGTAGAACTACAAATGTGTGCATGTGTGTTGTGAGAAGGACATAGGATAACCCTAACCCTAACCCTAAATTCATATCTCACTAATAGGATCTGTGTTTGAGCAGGGAGAATATAAAGGAATATAACCTACCTAAGGACCTGTGTGTGTGTGTGTGTGTGTGTGTGTGCGCGCGCGTGCGTGGTGGGGGGCTTACCTTTCCTGGCTGGTCGTAGGCTGGGCTCAGACACAGGGCTTGCACTGCCATTGGAGAGATCAGATTTAGGCCCCGCCTCTCTCTTCACATCCTTCTTTATCTCCTGGACAGAGAAAGACAGACAGAGAGAGAGAGACAGAGACAGACAGACACAGACAAAGAGATGGAGACAGACAGAGAGTTTGCAAGTTTGTTTTGGATCTGTGTGTGTGATCTGTGTGTTTGTATTGTGTCCCCCATATCAACCAGATGCTGACCCTAACCCTTAACCAACAGATGAGCAGCAAGAGCCACACACACACACCCTGGCTCAACCCTATCCCTAACCCTAAACCTAGCTTCATGTCCACAGCCTGGCTCAACCCTAACCCTAACCCTAAACCCAGCTTCACGTCCATAACCTGGCTCAACCATAACCCTAACCCTAAACCTAGCTTAAAGTCCACAGCCTGGCTCAACCCTAACCCTAAACCTAGCTTCATGTCCACATCCTGGCTTAACCCTAACCCTAAACCTAGCCTAATGTCCACAGCCTGGCTCAACCCTAACCCTAGCTTCACGTCCACACACTGATTCAACCCTAACCCTAACCCTAAACCTAGCTTCATGTCCACAGCCTGGCTTAAACCTAACCCTAAACCTAGCTTCACGTCCACAGCCTGGCTTCACGTCCACAGCCTGGCTTAACCCTAACCCTAAAACTAGCTTAATGTCCACAGTAAATGCAGCTATCAGGCAAATGTATTTATAAAGCCCTTTTTACATCAGCCGATGTCACAAAGTGCTATACAGAAACTCAGCCTAAAACAGCAAGCAATGCAGATGTAGAAGTTAGGGAAAGACACTTTCTTCTTACATAAACTATCACAAGACACTAACGACCTGGTGTACTGTGTGTGTGTATGTAATGTCCTACAGCTGCAACATACACTGCCCTTTCCTTCCACACACACGCCTTCACACACACACACAAGGCTGTGTAGTTCACAGTTCTTTAATGCATTTGTCACGATGCAGATTCATAATCACTGCCCTGCAGCTACTATAGCTCACTGGAGCAACGACACATACACACGCAAACACACACAGTGTGTCAGAGTATAAGTGAGTATGTTTCGGTCTAGAAGGAAACCAAACTGAAATGACGAAGGGAAGAGGTCGAGATTATCAATGTCAGAACAGGAAACACCTGCTTACTGTACACGGACAGACACACACACACACACACACACACACACACACACACACACACACACACACACAACGTTACTGACAATTCATGGGACCCATCTGGTGAAACCCTTTCCCTCTGAGATGAATGTTCTCCAGCTTGGTCCCCCGGGAAGCAGTATTTTTGCAGCCCAGCACTAACACACCAGGGCCTGTATCCAATAAAGCTGCAATATGTCCTTTTTTTGGGCAACCTGACAAAATTATTACATAGAAATGTGAGTTATTCTTATTGAAAGCAAGATTAAGAAGTGGTAGATAAGTTATATGTGCTGTATTTGTATGCTTCTCGCTTTTAAGTTTCATTTTTGCGTATTTTACTTTCGATTTTGTACACCAGCTTCAAAGAGCTGAAAATACAATATCAATGTGATTCATCATGATCTAAATATCAGCTTTATAAATACAGGCCCTGATTCACTGATATCCTCTCTGCTCTATCAGCCAGTGTTGATGCTCCCTAATGTCTGGACTCCTTCACTCTCATGGCTGTAAAAGCATTGGATTGGTGTGAGCATGGACTAGGAGATGGTTTTCACCATATTACTCCTGTCCATTCCTTTTAAATCCAAGAGGAGGAGTGAGCAAGTGCACACTTTAAGGAGAAGTATAATATCATTTGTAATTCTGTGGTCTGAGACAATATACACACACACACACACACACACACGTGCGCACCCGCACACACACACACACACCACAGGGTGCGTGGCATCTACAGTAAGTTCATAAGGGGAGTGAACAAATGCACACTATTGAGAAGGGGAAGAGAATCATAACACGCACGTGCGCACCCACACACACACACACACACACACACACACACAGATGATGACGATGAGTTTTACAGTATTAAAAACTGGATTAGAAAATAATGCCGGCTTGAATTTTGCTCTTTCTCTCATCCATCTCTCTCCTATCTTTCAGCTGTCCCTAGCACATTCTGTGTGGCTCACTCCAGCAGAGACAACAAAACATTCGGCTTAACTGTCCCCCCCAACACACACACACACAAACTGACCACAGGGTGAGTGTAATCTGAGTGAGCAGTGACATTCTGTCAAAAACACAACAGAATGTTTCACTCATTATTATAGAATCAGTTATGGGAGCAAAAGGTCAGCAGAACTCGTATCTGTTCTATTCTATAGTAGACGTACTCTATCATTGACCTTTGGGGGATACAGAAACACACAACAATGTGTTCCTGTTTGCCTGTATCATTTCTACTTCCTCTACTGGGAAAGGAAGTGGACGCTTCCCCCTTCACAACACACATCACTGTGAGATACTGGTGTCAGTGTGCATCTCACAGTGCAGCATCTGGTCTCCCATCCAGGACAGTCACAGAACATGTTTGTGTGTTTTTTACAGTTCATTAGGCTAGCCATTACAGAATATTAAGAAAGAGTCTCCTAGAACACAATATAGGAACAACAACATTGATGTGTGTGTGTGTGTTGTCATAGTTACTCACTCTGACAAAGTTGTCTGGGAACAGCCCCCTCCGTCCGTCTATCTCTCCTTCCCACCATCCTCCGTCATCCTTTGTTACCTTGATGATGATGTCACCAACATGCAGACTCAACTCATCCTCCTGTTGAGCCTCGTAGTCAAACTCTACCACCGCCTCCACTGGACACACACACAGACACACACACAGACACACACACACAAATACAAAACTATTTAGACTTAGACTAAAAAGGTAATTCTGCCACTTTTCAATTATCTCAGCACCATACTAGTGTCTTTATGTGAAAACGATGTGTTTCTACGATCTGTGGTTAAAAGGATAGGGTAGGATTAAAAGTAAAGAAAACAGTGATTTTCAAAACCTGCAACAAGTTTCTAGCCAGAGGGAGGGTATTTTATTGCTCCCTATGTCACCATGGATCTCATAGTGTTTGAAAATCACTTTTACATTTTTTACAACTATTTATGATGTGATCAGGTTGAACTTTTAAAATTAAATTTACATATGTAGACACTGGTATTGTGCTGGAGAAAATGAAAATGAGGTTTAAAAAAAGAGGTTTCGTTGCCCTTCAATAGCTAACAAATAGGACACATAATTTGAAGAATGGGTAACACAAACTTGGTTACTATTTATTGCTAAAGGCCTGAATCCTAATGTTCCTGATTTACGCAATAGTTGAGTTCAAGTGTGTGCATCTCAAGTTAAGATTGCGCCCAATGAGAATACCTCCATTTCTAAAAAGACAAACACAGAGATCGCTGTCATAGTTGTGTGGGTAGTGGTGGTAGGGAGGGGGGTGGGTGTAACTATGGGAACGGTGGAATGAGAGGGAGGACGGCTATGACTCAATCTCCCTCCTCCTCGACCCCAACCCCTAAAACACCATTTCTCATTCTCTCTGTATCTATCTACCTTGTGCCTCTGTACTGAGAGAAGAGAAGAGAGCTAGAGAGGAACCAGAGGAGTGTAGCAACTAAGCCTGTAGATATAACACACTCCCACTCAGTAGTACCACACACACACCCAGCCCCCTTCCCCCCACATCTGTGTACTGGATGGGTCTGCTCTGTCCTGACCTTTCTCCAACAGCTGCAGTTAGTTTAGATAAGACCAAACCACACACTCCCACACACACATATGGCAAAAATATGCCCTCTTTTTCTCACTCAAAACACGCATTCTTGGTCACGGTACACACACACACACACACATTCTTATACACTCACACTCTGATTGGCTGGAAGCTTGATGACACACACTGCAGCTGCATCATGAATATCACCATCGCCATGGAGGTGCTGCGGAGGTGTCTGGTTACCATGGGGACCAGGACTCCAACTCAGGGAGGGACTCAGGTGATGTCAGCGCTGGTGTGTGTGCAGGGGTGGTCCATTTTTAGCTTAGTGGGCCTGTATAACTTGTTGTGTTTTTTGCGCGAAATGATACAAAAATGGGCCGGTGTAGTTGCCTCAAAGAAAAAGACGGGCTGATGTGTTAGAAATGTGTGTGTCTCTGTGTGTGTGTGAATCTGTGAATCAGTGTATTATCGGTCACAGGTAAGGGGGTGGCTAAGACATGCACTACAGGGACATAATGAACAGAGAAAAGAATAGAAGAAGAAGAGGAGGGCAGAGGGGAAGAGAGGAGGAAGAGATGAGGAAGAGAGGAGGGGATATGGCATAGCTACACACTAGCAGTCAGTGTTACAGTAAAGAGCATGAAGCTGCGTTCTGTTCTCTTCCTGTGTTCTCCCCCCACCTCTCCCTTGGGTTTACCGGGGGAGCGTCACTACCACTCAGTAACTCTACAACTAAACATATTTACACTCAGTTAGGCTATATTCCAGCAAAGACGAGGAGACGAGGAGAGAGAGAGAGAGAGGGGAGAGAATAAAGATGTAAACGTGTCAACATCTGTAACTCATCAATGTCTTCTTACTCTGTCTGCTGCACACACGCGCGCGCGCGCACACGCGCGCGCGCGCACACACACACACACAAACACACGCGCGCACACACCGCATTTACACGCCCACGCATCGCGTTATGGTCATCAGGACACGCAGCTAACACAAATACAGCCTACATTCAACATCTGCACTGTAGAGTCTCCAAATGTGTTCCGTTGTGTTTGGGTTTCTATCCGTTAAAACGTTAAATGGACGCATCACAACGGTTAGAAAAACCAAAACACATCATTGTCATCTCTTCTCATCTCACCCATCTGTTCCCGTGACGCTCCGCTCCTGCTGCAGGGACTACGGTGTTTAACTGGAAAGACAGGAATCTTGTTATTTGGTGGACCGAGTACAACCCCCAGCCTCCCGCACGAGAGCTCCGTTATGAACGCGCTGCAGCGGGAGGATCGCGAGATGGAACCATATTCCTTCCGCTTTCTCCCCGGTCACACCAGAGAGCAGCTAGAAAGCGGAAAAGCGCTGATGTACAGAACGCTCTGCGCGCGCTCTCTCTTTCTCTCTGCCCTGCATTGAACTGCGTACCGCTTCTTTATCACAAATATCGCGAGAAATCACGAATCTTCCCGCAAAATATTAGGTGCGTTCCAGATACACAAACTATACCAGTTCTTAATAGGCCTATAATATTGATGTGGCTCCTCCTATGATAAACATACTCCAGGCATTGAACATAAAGATTGGATAACTTGCGCAGGCCTGCACAGCATTTGGTGGCGTTCCATGCTGCCTTCATTGAAGACATGTTGAGCAGATTATCACATAGTTCCTCTAGATGCCTGATATCAATTAGATCACAGATCTCTGTAAACGTGGACGTTGTGTTTAACATGGTATAACCGACGTCAGTGTGCTAGCTTAGCATTTAGCGCTGCCTCCCTGAACTTGCTCAATGACTGGGCATGAGCCAGGGTCCTCTACCTCGCCAACACACGTGACTGCCCTCTTGACAACGTGTGAACCGTTTGAGCTATACAAAAGGTACCAATTGGATAGCTCCATCGGCAACATTTCAAGCTAGTTGTGGAGTGAGCCTACGATGCGTTCTTAACTCTGTTACAATGGCAGGAACCCCGTCAATGTGATTTAGATATTATAATTTGCACAACATGACTAGCCTACAATGTAGGTTGTCTGGAACGCAGCCATCATGTAACTTCTGGTCCATCAGCTGCTTTGTTCTCAGCCTATAACACAGACTGAGGTTTTGGTTTCTTGTTTCCACTGTAGTTTGTTACTCCAGTTGTTTTGAAAAAGGAGCAGGAGTTTCTATTAACTGTATCATTGATTTTATAAAGATGGAAAGGTAGGGGAGAGAGAGACAGAGAGAGAATGGTTACAGTTGTTTTTATCACTTTGGTACTTTTATGTATGTATGTGGTACATTTTCACAACTCTTAGTACAAAACTCCAAACCGGTCACACTTGTAATGCAGCCATTCTTTAATTAAAGACCTGTCATTGTGCATTCATTTGGATTGTAAACATCTCTCACCACACAACCATTGGTTCACAATATAAGTACTGTATATTGTAAAATGTAGTGAGAACATTGGTTTAATCACCAAAACACAACATGATATCTTTTCAATTTAGTTGTTTTGCAAGATATGCAATTCAAATCGCCCTTAGAAATGCTGAAAGGAATAGTTTTCACATTAGGCAATAGACTTACATTACCCAACAAAATTGACAGAAAATGTATAACTTCCATAATATCTATCCAATGTGTAATCAAAGGTGTGATCAATGAAGACATCTTCTAGAATCATCCATGCAAAAAATACATTTTTTTTTTTCAGATATAATTGCAACAGGTGTTGTCTGTAATCAAATGTAAGAAATTAAATGAAACAAATTCAATTAATGAAAATAAAACAATGTTTAGCACATTCATTTGCATCAAGCATGTTTTGAGTATTTGGCCATAAATTCTCATTCACATCACAGTGAATGTCCTTTTATTGTTCATGTACTGTGGGAAAAACCTTTTGGAATGCCGAATTCAAGCTTGACATTGGTCTGCATTGATGTCGTCGCATGTCTCATCCATGGCCAGAAGGAGGGTGGCATGCTCATGGGGATGGCGATCGTACACCTTCCACCTCCATGCTGAAAACAATTCCTCAATAGGGTTGAGTCAAGGAAAGTATGGGGGCATTTACAGGGATGGGCCCGAAACCATGCCTGAACCACTTCTGCATGGTGGAACCTGACATTGTCCCACAGAATGACATAGGTGACCCCATCAACTTGACAGGCCTGCTCAAGTTCATTGACAAACAATCAGGTGTGCAGTGTTTTAGGATCCAAGTAATGGCCTACCACACAATCTTCAGCGATAGCTGCGTACATGGAGAGGCTTCCTCCCCCACATTGTCCAGACACTTGGACCGTTGGCCAATGAGGTTCTGCCCACGGCGCTGAGTTTGGCCAGGTTGAAGCCCTCTTCATCAACAAAGATATACTGGGGATGGTTCACAACAGCATCAAGCACAATCACCCTCTAAAAATATATTTTGGTTAGTTATTTTTACAGTGTAGTTCCAGTATGATATTGTGAAGTAGCATGTGCATTAATAGTAACAGTAATACAGTATACAGTATACAGCGGTGTACCTGAACATACTCGGCCCGCAGTTGTTTCACCCGATGGTTGTTTCTCTCAAAAAATCACCAGGTAAATGTGTTTCAAAGATACCTGGTGCCTCTTTAAAAGGCGGGCGATTGTTGGTAGGCTGATGGATACCACATTGGCAAAGGTGTCATCGTTCTCCTCAATAGCCTGCTTTATTTTGGACAGCCGTATGTCATTCCTGGCCCTCACCATTTCCACCACTCCTCTGGTTGCTGTTCTCTGCAGCCCTCCTCTGGTTGCTGTTCTCTGCAGCCCTCCTCTGGTTGCTGTTCTCTGCAGCCCTCCTCTGGTTGCTGTTCTCTGCAGCCCTCCTCTGGTTGCTGTTCTCTACAGCCCTCTTCTGGTTGCTGTTCTCTGCAGCACTCCTCTGGTTGCTGTTCTCTACAGCCCTCCTCTGGTTGCTGTTCTCTGCAGCCCTCCTCTGGTTGCTGTTCTCTACAGCCCTCCTCTGGTTGCTGTTCTCTGCAGCCCTCCTCTGGTTGCTGTTCTCTACAGCCCTCCTCTGGTTGCTGTTCTCTACCGCCCTCCTCTGGTTGCTGTTCTCTACCGCCCTCCTCTGGTTGCTGTTCTCTACAGCCCTCCTCTGGTTGCTGTTCTCTACAGCCCTCCTCTGGGAGCTGCTCTCTCTCTCTTTCTTCTGTGCAAGCTCCCACTCATTCACTGATAACAGACAGAGTTGGGAGTTGAGCCAGAAGCTGTGTCAGGTGTGTGTGTGTGTGTGTATGTGTATTGGGGGGACAGTTAAGCCGTGTGTTTGTTGTCTGCTGGAGTGAGCCATACAGAATGTGCTGGGGACAGCTGAAAGATAGGAGAGAGATGGATGAGAGAAAGAGCAAATTATGTTCTAATCCAATTTTGAATACTCTAAAATGCATAATCTGTGTGTGTGTGTACCTAATAACACATACATTAATATGCATATTGTCACAGGGCTGAGCTGTGCCTTGACCTAGACTATAGATAGACTCACGAGTCTACATAGGACCAGTCATGTTCATGCTCAAATAAACATTCTAACTATAATCCACATTAGAGCTATAAACATTTCTATATACTTTTTTTATATATACCAGTAGGGGAGCCGGTGGGGTAAAATGCCCTCAGGGAAATCCAATGCAAGTCAATGGTACCTATATTATAATTTTCAAAATCATGTCCAAATCATCTAGAATTCTACAGAGTCTATTGACGCACCCATGTGTCAATCTAATTAACATTATTTAAAAAAAATCACCATCAAAATCCGTCTGTTTCAGCTAGAGATGTCTGTTTTCTGGCATGGGCTCAGGGCTGGCACCAGAACAAATCAGTTGGACAGGCCTTTGATTTCCATAGGCAGGCATGTTTTTTCATGGACACGATTGCGTGTTCAATTAAAAAAAAAATGGGTGTTATAGTAAAAAATGGAGTAAGCTGTTAGTAGCTCATGTGCCTCACCCTAATAATTGTGTCCCTTTTCCCCTTTTAATTTCGCCTACTGTTCTAACTTGGTGGTGCACATAACCTAGCCTATAACCTGTTTTAAAGAAATGTAATTATTGAATATTTTAAGCGCTTTCATTGTCTGCTTATATGCCCCGTTTATTTATCCTATGGTTCTGACTTGGTATACAGGGACAATACTGTAAGAACGGCCCATGTTCTGAATTCTGTCGCTGTACATTTCAAAAGTGCTGAACAAATGGTTATATTGACTACAGTACGTCCATCCTAGCTCGCTCATTAATGTCTTAATCGAAATTACCATTTGCCTCTTATCCGCTCCGTCGTCTACTTATGCCATAGTTTGTACATCTCAACTGTCAGTAGAAACCACATTTCTTTAAGCAAGTCAACCATATCAGCTATGTTTTTTTAAAAGGCAGAAAATGAGGCTGAATGAACTGTTTTGCTGCTCGACAACGCTCTGCTGATAGCCAGGTGTAGCAGTGGTAAGGTGTTGGGACTGCTGTTAGGACTCTGCTGTTGGGACAGCTTTATGTAGGCCCTAACAGTTTGTGGGCACCGTTTGTCACCGTTATAGTGCAATGAATGTATTGCTTAGTTTTGTGTTGTGTAGTGGCTTTGCTAGCATGCATCCCCAAAAATGTTTTTTTGTTTGCCCCACCAAGATTTACATGCTAAAATCGCCACTGAAACTCACAAGACCATAGTTAACTTGTGAGTTTCAAGTTTGGGGAAGCTTACAATATATCCTACCATTCCTACCGATATGCGTGCCACGTATGATTATTTTTTATGCGCATTTTCGTGGAACAGTTTAATTTCAATAATAACGATTTCGTTTCTAAAAATCATTGTCACATGGTGAATAATAAAAATATGAAGTAAAATGATAAAAATCTAAAAGTTCAAATTTAACTATGGCGAGAGCACCAGCCTCTGCCATATGGACACAATGGTACACTGTGATCCATTGGCGGCTAAAGAAATGAGAGCATAGAACTCAGAGATAGGCTATAGGCCAGGGGTGGGCAAACGTTTTGGCTCGAGGGCCATATCAGGATTTTGAAATTCAACGGAGGGCCACATTTTTAAAGCTGACCAATAATCACTACAGACCTGGGTTTGATCCCAAGCTGTGTCACAGCTGGCCATGACTGGGAGACCTATGAGGCGGGACACAATTGGCCCAGCGTTGTCCGGGTTAGGAGAGGGTTTGGCAGGCCGAGATTTCCTTGTCCCGTCGTGCTCTCGCAACTCCTGTGGCAGGCCTTGCGCATGCACGCTAACGCGGTCGCCAGGTGTAATGTGTTTCCTCTGACACATTGGTGCGGCTGGCTTCCGGTTTAAGTGGGCATTGTGTCAAGAAGCAGTGCGATTTGGCTGGGTTGTGTTTCGGAGGATGCACGGCTCTCGACCTTCGCCTCTCCCGAGTCCGTATTGGAGTTGCAGCGATGGGACAAGACTGTAACTACCAATTGGATACCACAAAATCTTTAATTTAAATACATTTTTTATTTGTTTTATTTTTTATGTCTCGCAGGCCGGATTGAGCTTTGCCCCCAGTTGCTATAGGCCATTGTAGCAGTGCGCCATCACCAACTAAGTAAAACACATAGGCCTAAAGCTGACCAATAAAAAAAAATTCAGATGAAAATGTGGGTTCTTTCAATCACATTTATGTTTCTAATCCGCCTGTCTGCCTCCCTTTCTATCAGTCTTGTCTTGAGCTGTCACTATTGAACTTGCAACATTGTATCAACTAGCCTAAAGTTTAAATAAAAAAATACAGATGGCTTTGGGATTTTTTAGGCCAGGCATGTTGGAAATATTTTTTAAAGACTGAGGAACTATCATTGGGGTGGCAGGTAGCCTAATGGTTACAGCAATGGGCCAGTAACCAAAATGTTGCTAGATCGAATCCCCAAGCTGACAAGTAAAATATCTGCCGTTCTGCCCCTGAACAAGGCAGTTAACCCACTGCTCCTAGGCCATCATTGTAAATAAGAATTTGTTCTTAACTGCCTTGCCTAGTTAAATAAAAAAATCACAATGGATGTTAAAAAGTATAACACTTATTGTGTGAGGTGAATAAAAAATGACCAACGAACTCAGTTTATTAGTAGTGGATGTGGTGAGTTATAACAATCAGAAATCAGGTAGGCCTACTTATTCTCAGGCATGTGCTCTCACTCAACTTTATCAGGAAATAGAAACCAGACACATGCTCATTGCTCACATGGAGCACTCCAAACAAAAGACAATGAAACAGTTGACAAAACTTGTAATGGTTATGAAATAATCCAAACTTGTTTCTCACAAGTGTAGCAGGTTGTGAACTCTGCAAACATCGTTTCCAGTCCGATAATGATAACTAAATTACTGTAATTAATACATGCAGTAACATAAATTAATGTAACCAAATGACGGGGGAATAACAGTTACTAGGACTACTGGTGACATATGTTATGGGGAATTGATACAAAATAAACAATCAAAGGGCAAACAATTCACACAATGAAACAATGAACGCCCAAGAATTGGCGGGAGACAGCTGAGCGCATGCATTCTGACGGGAGGCGCCATATCTTCGCCACACATCCCTCAAAAGGGTTCTTGTTGCAACATTTTAATTAATACTCAAGACACATTATCTTCACACATATTTTAGATGCTTTTCACTGACAGCCGCAACTCAATCAGCTAGACCTATTGCCACGCGCACTACCAAAATTGCATAGGTAGGACTACACACTTGTGATTTTAAGCTATTGACAGCTATATAAAAAAAAAAAGAAGCTAATGATCCTCTGTGGCTAATAAGTCATGCTCCCTGGTGAAGTATTTTGAATAATTTTATTTAGGCAGGAGTAATTATATAATTTTGGCAGAAAGTCTATTTACTTTAGGGGAATCCAGCATCCTAACAGTGTACTGTGCACTCGCCAACTTTCTTTTCCAACTCGCAAGAGGCTGAAACCAGAGAAATATATATAATGACGAGATGCTCATGTCTCCGCATTAACAATGGGAGTCTTTGTCCCAAATGCGGAAAGGCAGGTGACAAGTTTACGTCTGTATATTATGCCCATATAAACGCATTGGGCTTATTCTGGGTTGATTTTGGCGAGAGTGAGCCCTCTCGCTTCGCCTCTTCCTCTCTGCTGAAACTATGTCACGGGAGAAAGCATTCGAGTGAGCGCCCCTCTTTATGTAGCCCATGTATATGATGCTGTCTGGCCAGAAAAAGTATGACATGCCATACTCTTTTGGTCCAGACATCATCCGATACATGGTCTAGACATACTGAGACAGAGGGGCGCTGATTCGCTCGCTCGGATGCTTTAACTGAGATTGATGCATCTTTCTGTCGGCGCTCGTCTCGATCAAATACATGATCAACATTTCAATATTTTATTTGGACGAGAAAGGAGGTACGGTACTGTGGGGCAGACCCCTAACGCCTTAATTACAACGACAGTGTTATTGCATTTTGGTACACCAGAAGTACATTCATTTCCAATGGAACGCTGCGTTTGACTTGCAACATTGCGTTGCAGAGCGTTCTGTGTGGTGCATACATTGGATTTATCGAACGTATGCGTCATACTGTATGCGTAGTAGGCTTGACAGAAATGGTAGCAGAAGGTGAATGTTGAAGTTTTGCAGTGGTGTAAAGTACTTCAGTAAAATCCTTTTTAGCACTACTTAAGTCGTTTTTTGGGGGTATCTGTACTTTACTATTTATGTTTTTGACAACTTTTACTTCACTACATTCCTAAAGAAAATATTGTACTTTTTACTCCATACATTTTCCCTGACAACCCAAAGTACTCATTACATTTTGAAATGCTTAGGACAGGAAAATTCACTAAACACTAAACACATGCATCTTTTGTAAATATTGTCTGAGTGTTGGAGTGTACCCCTGGCTGTCTGTAAGGACAGACGCTTGGAGATGAGAAGCAAGTACAGGGAGTGAACATTTAATAAAGAAAAGTGACAACAAAACAAGCGTCTGGACTGGGGAACAAAACAATCACTGTATGGAACATACAGAACAATAAACAACGACCTGACCGTAACGAAGGTGTAGCGCGCACACACAGGTACTCTCACACAAACAATGACCCACACCGCAAGTGGGGAAAAGAACAAACACATATATGGTCCCCAATTAGAGGTAACAACACTCAGCTGCCTCTAATTGGGAACCATCAACGAACCAAACCTAGAAAATAAAACATAGAACAAAAAACACCCCTGCTCACGTCCTGACCAAAACCACCATAGAGCAGCCAAAAGGGTTATCTATGGCCAGGACGTGACAGTACCCCCAAAGGTGCGGACTCGATAGCGCCCAAAAGTCACTGGGAGGGGTCTCTCGGTGGGTCCTCGCCTTTGGCGGCGGCTCCGGTGCGGGCCGTACCGGCCCGAGAAGACGCACTGGAGGCCTGGTACGTGGAGCAAGAACAGTACGTACCAGGCTAGGATGCCATCTTAGAGGCCTGGTGCGTGGAGCAGGGACAGGACGTGCTGGGCTCTGAAAGCGCACAGGGGACCTGATGCGTGGAGCAGGGACAGGACGTGCCGGGCTCTCGATGCGCACAGGGGACCTGATGCGTGGAGCGGGAACAGGCCGTGCCGAGCTCTGCAGACACACAGGGAGCCTGGTGCGTGGAGCAGGGACAGGCCTCTCCGGGCTCTGAAGGCGCACAGGGGACCTGATGCGTGGAGCGGGAACAGGCCGTGCCGGGCTCTGAAGGCACACAGGGAGCCTGGTGCGTGGAGCAGGGACAGGCCTCGCCGGGCTCTGAAGGCGCACAGGGGACCTAGTGCGTGGAGCAGGGACAGGACGTGCCGGGCTCTCGATGCGCACAGGGGACCTGATGCGTGGAGCAGGGACAGGACTCACCGGGCTCTGAAGGCGCACAGGGGACCTGGTGCGTGGAGCAGGGACAGGACGTGCTGGGCTCTCGATACGCACAGGGGACCTGATGCGTGGAGCAGGGACAGGCCTCACCGGGCTCTCGATGCGCACAGGGGACCTGGTGCGTGGAGCCGGCACCATGTGCCCCCCCCAAAATAAATCTTGGGGCTGCTGTGGCTGGGAACCCCCCAGGAACTCCCGCCAAGGCAGGGCCTCCCAATCCGCCTTGATCTCCGCCACGGTCCAGAACTCCTTCTTCTGGCCATGCTGCTTGGTCCTTTCGTGGTGGGTCATTCTGTCACGGTCGTCGACAGAAGTGGACCAAGGTGCAACACGGACTGAGTTCCACATCTTTTAATCACTGTATGGAACATACAAAACAATAAACAACGACCTGACCGTAACGAAGGCGTAGCGCGCGCGCGCACACACACACACACACACACACACACACACACACACACACACACACACACACACACACACACACACACACACAGGTACTCTCACCTAAACAATGACAATGTACAATGTACGGCCCAGTACATCACTGGGGCCAAGCTTCCTGCCATCCAGGACCGCTATACCAGGCAGTGTCAGAGGAAGGCCCTAAAAATTGTCAGACTCCAGCCACCCTAGTCATAGACTGTTCTCTCTGCTACCGCACGGCAAGCGGTACCGGAGCACCAAGTCTAGGTCCAAAAGGCTTCTTAACAGCTTCTACCCCCAAGCCATAAGACTCCTGAACAGCTAATCAAAGGGCTACCCAAACCCCTCTTTTACGCTGCTGCTACTCTCTGGTTATTATCTATGCACAGCCACTTTAACTCTACCTACATGTACATATTACCTCAATTACCTTGACTAACTGGTGCCCCCGCACATTGACTCTGTACCGGTACCCCCTGTATATAGCCTCCACATTGACTCTGTACCGGTACCCCCTGTATATAGCCTTGCTATTGTTATTTTACTGCTGCTGTTTAATTATATGTTACTTTTATTTATTTATTCAATTTTATTTATTTATTCAATTTTTTACTTAACACTTTTTTTCTTAAAACTTCTTAAAGCATTGTTAGTTAAGGGCTTGTAAGTAAGCATTTCACTGTAATGCTTCACGGTTGTATTTGGTGCATGTGAAACATTTGATTTGATTTGACAATTCATACAAGTTGGGACATTTCACTGGTCCTTTTAAGATAAAAGGCTATTTTAGGCTTGGGAGTTAGGTTGAGGGTTAAAATTAGGTTAGGGTTAAGGTTATGTTTAGCTCTGGCCATCGTTCGACAACTGGGCTTCAACAAGTATAACACACCTGAACTCACCTGGTTTACACATTAATGTGGACATATTCTCATATACACACTGAAAGACACCTGAAAGATCCTCCTCTCCCTCTCCTCCCTCTCTCACCTCCCTTTTTATCTCCCCCTCCTCTCTCTCCCCCTCCTCTCTCTCCTCCTCCACTCTCTCCTAGGGCTCGTACCTACGAAGGGGAAGGGGGGTACAGTGATTGGGCCTCACATGAGGGAAAGTGAGTCATTTCACATCCATAACATGAAGCGTAAATCTGAGTCCTGATACAGCCCCCTATAACTCCTCCAGTCTGAGTACAGCACCAGAAAACCAAACCCATACACACATCTACACAGAAATATTATTTTTGAGTATTCCGTTACTGTTCCTGAATGATTGACCTCAGTTATCTATGACATTCACTTACTTTAAATTGTTTTTTCAGTATCCATACCTAATTTCGGCTGAAATAGAAGTGAAATATTTGGTTGAAATACACTCTGGTTACACAGAACTGTGATAGGCATGATCATGAGACTTTTAATTAAATATTAATTATTTCTATGGTTGTATTACTATTTTTTTGTTATTATAGGACTTTTACACTTGATACACAACGGTGCACAAAGTTAGTGTGCAACTACCATCATCAAAACAATAAAGTGAAACTGTTTGCAATTTCCCTGTTCAGCCACAAGATGGCAGCAGTGTTTTATGTAGCCTATAGCTTTTAAGCACACTACATGGCCAAAAGCATGTGGACACATGCTCGTCAAACATTTAATCCCAAAATCATGAGCATTAATACCGACTTGGTACTCCCCCCTTTGCTGCTATAACAGCCTCCACTCTTCTGGGAAGGCTTTCCACTAGATGCTGGAACATTGCTGCGGGGACTTGCTTCCATTCAGCCACAAGAGCATTAGTGAGGTCGGGCGATTAGGCCTGGCTCGCAGTCGGTGTTCCAATTCATCCTAAAGGTGTTTGATGAGGTTGAGGTCAGGTCTCTGTGCATGCCAGTCAAGTTCCTCCACACCGATCTCAACAAACCATTTCTGAATGGACCTTGCTTTGTGCACAGGGGCATTGTCATGCTAAAACAGGAAAGGGCCTTCCCCAACTTTTGCCACAAAGTTGGAAGCAGAAAAAAAGTCTAGAATGTAATTATATGCTGTAGTATTAAGATTTCCCTACACTGGAACTAAGGGGCCTAGCCCGAAGCATGGAAAACAACCCCAGACCATTAAATGGCCATGGAAACCCATTTCATGAAGCTCTCAACAAACAGATCTTGTGCTGATGTTGCTTGCAGAGGCAGTTTGGAACTCGGTAGTGACTGTTGCAACCGAGGACAGACAATTTTTCCGTGCTACACTTCAAAACCCCACCTCAGACTTGTATCTCAAACAGACCGTTTAAAAAAATGCTTGCTTCTTCCTCATAGAAAATGTCATCCTGCCTCATTGGATTAGCTGGCCAATAAGCCACTCGCATTAATATTTTTAATGACCGGTATACACACCATTTTGTTGTTGGGGTACGCCCACACCATTCCAACACAGAAAATCTGCTTTTTAACATACTTAATTACCCTTTTTTGGAGGGAAAAGTATTTCACTCATATATATTTCACTCATTATAGCTCATATTTGATGGAAATCTGGAAACACTGGACATTTACTTTAACATCTCCACTAATAACAATATTCTTCTTAATGAATGATATTGTTGCTGTTTATGATGGTCCCTGAGGTGAGTGTTTTACGGCCATTGATGCTGTTCAAACTTACATTATGTTGACAGGCATGGAGCCTGTGAGTAACAGCCAGATATCTAAACAGCTGCCAAACACAGGGTCAGCTCAAGGTCTCTGCATCCCTCATTCAGTAGGAAAGCTGCTCCCAGCTCTTTCTCTCTCTCCACCATCTAATTTCATGTCTGCCAGCCAATGCCAGTACAGTAGAAAGTATGACCCCCTTATAATGTTTACTAACTACACTGCTGAAAAAGAGAGTGAGTGTGAGAGTGTGTGATTTTTACTGGGGGGCTGGAACAGGGTGTATATGGAGGTCATAATCCACCATTTCAAGGGCATGGTAGTAGTCTGTCCCTGCTGGAAGGGGGTCAGGATAGAGGCTGGCGACAGTTCTGTCCGTGAATTGAGCCTTTCATTTGCACACAGTCCCCTGCTAATCTGTACAAGTGCTAGTTGACACAGAGCTGCTGCAATGGTCCACAGTTCCACAGAGTCTATAACACCATGTTTGAGGAGATCCTCTCTCTGCCTCTCTTTCTCTCTCTATGCATTAGGAGCTGATAGTCTACAGTACATGTCTTGGATTTTAATAAGGTGCAAATCAGTGGTGGCTGGTGGCACTTTAAATTGGGAGGACAGGCTCATAGTAATGGCTGGAACAGAATGAATGGAATGGTATCAAATAACATCAAACACCTGGTTTTCCATGTGTTGGATACCATTCCATTCACTCCATTCCATCCATTATTATGAGCTGTCCACCCCTCACCAGCCTCCTCTGGTGAAATATCGATACTATCTCTTTCCAAGTGTGTATATGGCTCTAGACCCTAAAATGCCTTTTCCAATTATCTCTCTCCTCTTTCCTTTGCTCCTGTTTCTCTCACATTGCCTCCCACTCATAGACCACTGGTGTGCAGCAGGAGGCTATTGAAGAATACATCATCTGGAGTAAGACAAACGGCCTCTGAAAATATAATTTGATTCTGCCAATCTTTCCCATGCCCATTAATTTGTGATTGAAGCCTGCTGATTTCTTACAATGCATAGCAAGATTTACTGGACAGATGGTGTGTACTAAGGAATCCGTTTTGATTGAGATCATTGACTGTATGAGCCATGGAAACATCTAACAAACGTATGATAAAAGCAGTTTTGGGGTGAGCTATCTGCTCCATAAAGTAATACTGTTGCTAGGTACTTTGTTCTGTATGACCTGAACAGACCTTGGCCTTTACACACTGGGACTGTCTGGTCATATTAATGGGTTGGCCATTTCTCTCTCGTGTTCCCAGCCAAGATCAACCATTAGCATTATAGTGCATTTTCGCAGTGTGGTGATAACACCTGAGGAAAGAACCAAGGGGAGTGACAGATATAGGGAAGATAATCAAGGAGGTGATGCAGTCCAGGTGAGTGTCATGAGACGATGGTGACAGGTGTGCAGGATAATCAGCAGCCTGATGACCTAGAAGCCGGAGAGGGAGTATATGTGACACCGTTGCCTATATGGACCAGGTATTATCATAAATGTATGGTTATAGTAGGCAGGGGTGTAGTGCTCCTGCAGCGCTTTTTCAACTTGAGAATACACAGAGCTGATAAAAAACATTTCTGGAAAAGTATTTCTGAAGGTGAATCAATGTCCTGCACGATCACATAATGACTAATTAGTATTGTACAAAGTAGCGACCCGTCATTTTGAGCCCCACATTTTTTGCAAAAAAAACAACATGCCTGTTTTGCATGTTATTTTGGCATTAATACGTGTCACATATCAGTTTGCAAACAATGTAAAAAAAAAGTTATATCATTGAGTTAATAAAACTGCATACAAACATGGTCTCTTTTTTGATTTCTTGAGAAAGGCAGCTCCAAAATGCAGGTGTTTCAGCCTAGCTCAGTTCTTTCTGTGGTGGTGGGGCAAGCCAGCAGAAAATGTTGTTGCGCCGTTATTGGCTCAGTGTTCTGTCACTCATGGGGACACTACGTCACCGCCAAGTCTAAGGGTAGAGCTAGAAAATTCAAGCCCCTTGGGTGCTGCCATAGAGTTACATTAGAAGTGCCCATCCAAGAAGGTTCAAAACGTATTTTCCCAGTCGTAGCTCATTTTTCCAGAGTTCCCAGTTGTCTTGAACTCACTAAAGTCAGATCTACAGTAGCTTTGATTGGACTGATCATGTCAACATCATACTTTCAAAATCTTAGCTAGCAGTCATCATCATGAATCAGAGTCGACAATCTACTGACAAATCCTTTTTAATCCTTGTCATATGAAGAGAAATAATGAAGAGAAATTATAGATAAAACGTATTGGTGCTCATTGGCCATTTGACATAAACATTAAACAACAAGTTGGAAATCGTAAATTGTACAATGAGTGGTTTGGAGGGAATTAGTGGCTAACTGCAAGCACTGAAAAGCAATCATTAGCCTGCTTTTCAGTGGAGTGGCTGTGTGGTCCCAAGTCTAAGATTAAGGGTCTCTTTTCCTAGTTTAAAATGATAAACATTCAAGATTGGCCATGCTGTCAATGAAGCATGATTTGTTCCGCGTTTAAAACAACTTAGCTCATAACTGCAAAAATGGACTTTAGTGAGTTCAAGACAACTGGGAACTCGAGCTACAACTGGGAAAATAAGTTTTGAACTTCCATCCAACTCGGAATTGTAAATCCGGAACTTGAGCCTCTTCTAGAGCTATGGCCTCAAGATCACTGACATCTTCATGATTCTACTTTTTTTCCTGAGTTCCCAGTTGTCTTGAAAGCACCATAAATCCAGAGAATGCCAGACTTTGATGACAACATTTCCCCACGAAGGACCGCCGCGCCACCTTCCTGTTCAAGTGAGCATAGCACAGTCTGAACAAATAGTTATATTGACTACGTCCATCCAAGCTCGCTCATTAATGTCTTCATCAAAATTACAGATTTCCTCTTATCTGCTTGTCATCCCCTTATATGCCATAGTTTGTACTTTTCAACTATCAGTAGAAACCACATTTGTTTAAGCAAGTCAGCCATATCAGCTATGTTTTTTTAAAAGGCAGTAAATGAGGCTGAATGAACTGTTTCGTTGCCAGACAACGCTCTGCTGATAGCCAGGTGTAGCAGTGGTAAGGAGTTGGGACTGCTGTTGGGACTCTGCTGTTGGGACAGCTTCATGTAGGCCCAAATAGTTTGTGGGCATTGTCCGTCACCGTCCGTTATAGTCAAATTCATGTAATTTTTTGCCCCACCAAGATTGACATGCTAAAATCGCCACTGATTGTACATAACAGAACCAAATCTAATATAATAGCATAGTAGGCCTATACTGTTACACCAAAAACACCTCCTCATTTCTAGTGAGATTATAGGATGGTCAGCTTAAACTAGGGTAGTCAGCTGAAACTAGGATGGTCAGCTGAAACTTGGATGGTTAGCAGAAACTAGGATGGTCAGCTGAATTTAGGATGGTTAGCTGAAACTAGGATGGTTAGCAGAAACTAGGATGGTCAGCTGAATTTAGGATGGTCAGCTGAAACTAGGATGGTTAGCAGAAACTAGGATGGTCAGCTGAAACTAGGATGGTTAGCAGAAACTAGGATGGTCAGCTGAAACTAGGATGGTTAGCAGAAACTAGGATGGTCAGCTGAAACTAGGATGGTTAGCTGAAATGTACATTTTCTCATGTGGCCAAAACTCAACAAGCGCACGCCATTAAGAAATATATGCTTTGATTGAAACAAAATACAAAAGAGCCTAATAGGTTGATAACACCATCTGCTCCAATTTGCTCACAAAACAGTAATTCAAGAATATTCCTATGAAACTGATTGAGATCATATGATTGACATGCAGACGCAGTTCGGACATCTCACCTGTAAAAAGTAAATAATTATTCAAGATTGACAGTGATGATATCTTATATTGAAATTAGGTATGCATAATTTGCTGTTTGAGGTTATTAAACATACAATTTTCTTGAGGCAACATGTGTGGGCATAGGCAGACGTTGCAATTGGAGGATGTATTTTAAGCATATTCTATAGTCTAATAATAGGCTACATCTGTCGGTACAAACTTTGTTTGAGAAATGATTACTTCATTAACTTATTTTTTGCGACCTGGCAACTAAAAAAATGGCATTACACGAATTATTCACTCCATCCCTGTATGTAAGACAGGTATGGATGCACCTTAACAGAGACGCACAGGCGCACATTGTTTCCCTCTAATAGTCATGGTCAAATGGGCAATAATCCTCAAGAACACATGGACAATTATACTACTGTAAATTAACTCACCGACTTGTAATTTGTCGTAAGGAATGACGAGTTGAAGTTTTTACTTAGTCAGCTTCGTCCTAATATGAAACGGATTCCCACTCCTCCCGGTCACTGCTCACAGCCTGTGAAGATTTATTTGGGTGTTTTAAATGAATCTGCACCCTGGAGGGTGATTATTTTTTTTATATATAAAAACACCATAACAACTTATAGCTCAAGCACAACCGACTTCTCACCTTGTCGACTACACGTTGTTATTGACGGAGTCTGTCTCAGAAGGGTGTATTTTAAGACCTGCCCGTTAATGGGCAGCACCACCGGCGTCGCGCGCTGCATTCCGAGCTCGTCACTATATTTTACCGTCCTCAATGGCTCTTCCACTGGGTGTCCGTAATTGGAAGTTCGGACCTGCATCCTGATGTAGGCTAGGCTATGTCATACCTTTTCCATCTAATTCTACACGGGCATTTGACCGATAATTATGAATGTAGGCCACTTTGGTTTATGCCTTTGTAAATGTATAGTTCTTCTCTTCACTCCCACTAGCCAAACAAAAGGTATATCAATTGTAAGTCTGCTTGAACATATAGGCCTTGAATGACAAGGTAGATGAACCACCACCACGCATAGTGTAATCGTCACACTTGAAGCTAATTTTCATCGAGGCTAGATGGCTCTATCACGTCCCGAGATGCTTCAGCGCAACTCAAGTCAAGTGAACCAGTGGCTGCTAGAATAACTCAAGGAAGGGGGAAAAAAACGGAGTATGTGAGTATCTCTAGTCTTGTGCGTTAATGAGTTTCGCGGCTCTGACTCAGAACGTGCGGACAATGGGCGCCCAACAGCCCTGGGTGCAGTTGGAGTGGATAAAAACAGTCCGGACAACTTTTACCTTCCAACGGACGGATTCCACGATGGCACCCCATGCATCCTGCGCTGAAACAGCCTAACAGGTAGGACTGTCTGTTTGTGGCGCACACATAATAAACATGACAGGTTTAAATACAAGTTCGAACTGTTATTGTCGCCTGCCGAGTCTTATTCTGATTCATTTAACCGTTTTACATCCAGCATTTATTTAGATGTTTATTTATTCTAGCCCAGTCTAGTGAATGCATGACTTTCAGTGATTTTTTTCACTTTATGCCGACTATTACTCATTATTTTATTAAGTGTGGTCCATTTGGCCATATCCTTTGGCCATGCATGTTGGCTTGTCACACGTAATTGTGGTTTAGGTGTCAGGGACTGACCCCAATCTCATGAGAGGCATATCGAAGTTGTAGGCAACCTTTCGCACGGAATTTTATGGGTTCGACCTGAATTTCTCCTATGAGGAGTGCATAAGAGGCGTCCGCATGCAAATGAGGATGTCCTGACAGCAGGGAGGATTTATCAGAACCGCATGTGTAAGATAGCATCTCTAAATTGATTTGGACAGCCAAAGTGATTAGAAATGATAACTGCACATTTCAGTGATAGGCTATCTGGATAAATAGTAACACCGTTATTTTTGATTACCAGCTTACATATAGAATGTCAATCCAGTTATCTTTCTCATGTGAAAACATTTATCTAAATCTGTGTTTTGGTAGTTTGTTTTGGCAGTGTGTGGGGGCTGTCTGAGGGAGGTGGAGGGTTTGTTTCATGTTCAAGTACATTGGCTCCTTCAGCACAACCTGAGCCATCAACAGGACAAACAAGCACTGCCTGTTCCAAAGCACGTACGTGTGTGTGAAAGAGACACAGTCACACTCTGCCAAAACATTTGTGTCTTTTTTCCCTGTCTTCAACGCATGCTGACCCACGCTGCATTGTCGTTCCCGGGTCCAGTGATCGAGGTGCTTTTTATCCGAGGGCAGTAAGTGTGTAGCACCAGTCACCATGAGCACTCTTAATTCATCATGTCTCCATGCAGATGGAAGATATCCTTCCCTGTAGACTCTGTTTGGGTCTGTTCTATCCCTGCATAGGATCAAGGACTAGACTGAGTCAAGGACTAGACAGGGTCAAGGACTAGACAGGATCCAGGACTAGACAGGATCCAGGACTCAACAGGATCCAGGACTAGACAGGATCAATGACTAGACAGGATCAATGACTAGACAGGATCAATGACTAGACAGGATCAATGACTAGACAGGGTCAAGGACTTGACAGGATCAAGGACTAAACAGGATCAAGGACTAAATAGGGATAGAAAGAAGATAGAGCATGAGAGAATCAAGAATATACAGTGCCTTCGGAACTATTCACACACCTTTACTTCTTCCACATTTTGTTGTGTTATCTTGAATTTAAAATTGATTCAATGAGATTGTTTGTCACTGATCTACACACAATACCCCATAATGTCAAAGTGGAAAAATGTGCTTAACAAATCACATAATGAATTGCATGGACTCATTCCGTGTTCAATAACAGTGGTTAACATTCTTTTTTAATAACTACCCCATCTCTGTACCCCACACATACAGTTATCTGTAAGGTCCCTCAATTGAGCCTGAATTTCAAACACAGATTCAACCACAAACACCAGGGAGGTTTTTCAATGCCTTGCAAAGAAGGGCACCGATTGGTAGATGTGTAAAAAAAAAACAACAGATGCTGAATATCTCATTGGAGCATTATGAAGTTATTAGTTACACTTTGGATGGTGTATCAATACACTCAGTTACTACAAAGTTACATGCGTCCTTCCTAACTACACTGCTCAAAAAAATAAAGGGAACACTAAAATAACACATCATAGATCTGAATGAATGAAATAATCTTATTAAATACTTTTTTCTTTACATAGTTGAATGTGCTGACAACAAAATCACACAAAAATGATCAATGGAAATCAAATTTATCAACCCATGGAGGTCTGGATTTGGAGTCACACTCAAAATGAAAGTGGAAAACCACACTACAGCCTGATCCAACTTTGATGTAATGTCCTTAAAACAAGTCAAAATGAGGCTCAGTAGTGTGTGTGGCCTCCACGTGCCTGAATGACCTCCCTACAACGCCTGGGCATGCTCCTGATGAGGTGGCGGATGGTCTCCTGAGGGATCTCCTCCCAGACCTGGACTAAAGCATCCGCCAACTCCTGGACAGTCTGTGGTGCAACGTGGGCGTTGGTGGATGGAGCGAGACATGATGTCCCAGATGTGCTCAATTGGATTCAGGTCTGGGGAACGGGCGGGCCAGTCCTTAGCATCAATGCCTTCCTCTTGCAGGAACTGCTGACACACTCCAGCCACATGAGGTCTAGCATTGTCTTGCATTAGGAGGAACCCAGGGCCAACCGCACCAGCATATGGTCTCACAAGGGGTCTGAGGATCTCATCTCGGTACCTAATGGCAGTCAGGCTACCTCTGGCGAGCGCATGGAGGGCTGTGCGGCCCCCCAAAGAAATGCCACCCCACACCATGACTGACCCACCGCCAAACCGGTCATGCTGGAGGATGTTGCAGGCAGCAGAACGTTCTCCACGGCGTCTCCAGACTCTATCACGTCTGTCACGTGCTCAGTGTGAACCTGCTTTCATCTGTGAAGAGCACAGGGCGCCAGTGGCGAATTTGCCAATCTTGGTGTTCTCTGGCAAATGCCAAAGCGTCTTGCACGGTGTTGGGCTGTAAGCACAACCCCCACCTGTGGACGTTGGGCCCTCATACCACCCTCATGGAGTCTGTTTCTGACCGTTTGAGCAGACACATGCACATTTGTGGCCTGCTGGAGGTCATTTTGCAGGGCTCTGGCAGTGCTCCTCCTTGCACAAAGGCGGAGGTAGTGGTCCTGCTGCTGGGTTGTTGCCCTCCACGGCCTCCTCCACGTCTCCTGATGTACTGGCCTGTCTCCTGGTAGCGCCTCCATGCTCTGGACACTACGCTGACAGACACAGCAAACCTTCTTGCCACAGCTCGCATTGATGTGCCATCCTGGATGAGCTGCACTACCTGAGCCACTTGTGTGGGTTGTAGACTCCGTCTCATGCTACCACTAGAGTGAAAGCACCGCCAGCATTCAAAAGTGACCAAAACATCAGCCAGGAAGCATAGGAACTGAGAAGTGGTCTGTGGTCACCACCTTCAGAACCACTCCTTTATTGGGGGTGTCTTGCTAATTGCCTATAATTTCCACCTGTTGTCTATTCCATTTGCACAACAGCATGTGAAATTTATTGTCAATCAGTGTTGCTTCCTAAGTGGACAGTTTGATTTCACAGAAGTGTGATTGACTTGGAGTTACATTGTGTTGTTTAAGTGTTCCCTTTATTTTTTTGAGCAGTGTAGTAGCCGGAGAGGAAGGAAACCCCTCAAGGATTTCATCATGAGGCTAATGGTGATTTTAAACAGTTAGAGTTTAATGGTTGTTATTTGACAAAACTGAGGTTGGATCAACAACATTGTAGTTACTCAACAATACTAACCTAAATTACATATTGAAAAGAAGGAAGCCTGTATAGAATAGAAATATTTAAAAAAATGTGGTAAAGAAATTAACCTTTGGTCCTGAATACAAAGCGTTATGTTTGAGGCAAATCTAACACAACACATCACTTCGTACCTCTGTTCATATTTTCAAGCATGGGGGTGGCTGCGTCATGTTATGGATATGCTTGTCATCAGCAAGGACTAGGGAGTTTTTCAGGATCAAAAGAAACAGAACACAGCTATAAGCACAGGCAAAATCCTAGAGGAATATCTGGTTCATTTTCTTTCCAACAGACACTGGGAGACAAATTCACCTTTCACCAGGACAATAACCTGAAACACAAGGCCAAATCTACACTGGAGTTGCTTTCCAAGACGACATTGAATGTTCCTGAATGGCCTAGTTACAGTTTTGACTTAAATCAGCTTGAAAATCTATGGCAAGACTTGAAAATGATTGTCTAGCAATGATCAACAATCAACTTGACAGAGCTTGAAGATTATTTTTTTTGTTTGTTGCAAATATCGCCACCAAACGTGCTTCTACAAAATATTGTCTCAGGGGTGTGAATACTTACAGTATCAGTCAAAAGTTTGGACACACCTACTCATTTTAGGGTTTTTCTTTATTTTTACTATTTTCTACATTGTAGAATAATAGTGAAGACATCAACACTATGAAATAACACATATGGAATCATGTAGTAAACAAAAAAGTGTTAAACAAATCAAGATATATTTTATATTTTATATTCTTCAAAATAGCCACCCTTTGCCAACTTTGCACACTGTTGGCATTCTCTCAACCAGCTTCATGATGTAGTCACCTGAAATGCATTTCAATTAACAGGTGTGCCTTGTTAAAAGTTAATTTGTGGAATTTCTTGTACACTCCCCCTGCTGATTTGAAAGGTCTGGATAGGTTCAATTAATGTAGCTGAAAGCTCTTTGTAGGTTAGCTTAATCTACCTACCACAGGGACAGGTACAAGTGTCAAGCATTGCATAACTACTTAGGGAGAAACGGCGCGCTAGCGGGCCACTCCCGACACTACCCGGTGAAATGTAAAACGCCAAATTCAAAATCCAAGTGTTGCATAGTCATCAAAAGCTCTGATTCTTGGCAATATCACAGGGTTGTCAGATTTCAAAAAGGCTATACGGCGAAAGCACAACATTTGATTGTTTGAGGATAGCACCTCTCATATTTTCCACATTAGCATAAATTCATATCCAGTGAGGGTCACACAAAACCCATATCAGAGCTAAAATAAATCACTTACCTTTCGAAGAACTTCTGCTGAGGGCTTCCCAAGTGTCAAACGAAGACATCCAATGGTTCTTTTGTTAGAAAAAGTCATTTATTATATCCATAAATCTCCGTTTGGTTGGCGCGTTATGATCAGAAAATCCAACGTCGAATCGGCCATTGAACCGTTCAAATATACCTATCAACTTTTCCTAAACAAATCAATGATAATTTATAATGCATCCTTAGCTATCCTTTTATGAATATTTCACTCGGATGATACCATAAACGTTATAAAAGGAAAATAAAGTGGGGCGCGCCCACGGTCTCACTCCAGTGAAACGTTGTTGACAAATGTGGTCCCCTGACTACTTCCTCTTCCTATCTGTTCAGCTTAGTGCTAGAGTCTCCAAACACTGTCTAAAGACTGTTGACATCTAGTGGAAGCCATAGGTACTGCAGTCTAGGACCTGGATCCCATTAAAATCAATAGGAAGAGTATCAAACTGAGGAAAGGTCACAAAAAGAAATACCGGACAGAAATGTATCGGGTTTTCGCCTGCTTTATTAGTTCTGTTATACTCACAGACATTATTTTAACACTTTTAGAACCTTGAGAGTGTTTCCTATCCAATAGTACTAATTATGTGCATATCCTATTTTCTGGGCCTGAGTGGCAGGCATTTTACTTTGGGCACGCCTGACTCCAAAACCGTCACCTCTGCTGCCGCTCCCTAAGAAGATAACAAAGGTACTTTATGCTTGGAGCGGGATTTGGACTGCACAGGTGTAGGCATTACCATGTTGCTGATACCTGGAGTCCAGCCATGAATAGGAGAAGGGTAGGTGGAATTGATGGAGATAAGTGGGTGAAGGGATGGAGATAGGGAGGGATGATGGCAGGGACCATAGCCAGAGAGAGAAAGAGAGAGGGAGAGATAGAGAGAGATAGGACCCAGACCACTCAAAACACCAGCTAGGGAGTTATTAGCGCTCTCTGATGGAGAGGGTTTACCGTAACAGGCCAAAGGCAATAATCAATGACATGACTGCATTAGATTAACATGTTTCAATTTAGCGTTGTAGCCATTTAATACAAGCAATAATCCACAGCTATTTACTGTGAGGGAATGACTAGGAAATCCTCAGCAAAACCCTCATATTAAAGAGGGAATACTGTTGCAATAAGATTACATTTATGATTGTACCAACAGTTTGGGTCTGCTGTAGTTCTCTGTTACAGTTCTCTCTGTTTCAGTGCTCTTTGCAGCAGTGTTCTCTGTTGCAGTGTGCCCTATGGGCTCCTGAGTGGTGCAGTGGTCTAAGGCACTGCATCTCAGTGCAAGAGGCGTCACTGCAGTACCTGGTTTGAATCCAGGCTGCATCACATCCGGCTGTGATTGGCTGCAGTGCTCTTTGCTGCAGTGCTCTCTGTTGCGGTGCTCTCTGTTGCAGTGCTCTCTGTTGCAATGCTTTCTGTTGCAGTGCTTCGGCAGAAAACATTAACCTCTAGCAGCCTTAATCAGATTCACATCTATGACATTAAGCTGTAAAACCTATGGTGTTGATGTGATCATTTTGAATTGGTCAAGAGGGAGGATGTGAGGGATGATCGTTGGTCATGATTCCATTCAGTGTCGGGCGAGAGGTACAGGGTGCTATTGCAGTCAACTAACAACATTGCACCTAAGGCCTGAACCAGAGTCAGATTTCTCTATAACCTCAACCATGTGGAGTTGAGAAAATATACATTATGAGAGTTAAGTGAAAATAGTGCCCCGTGACAGCTGTTTGGGTTCCATGACAATCAACGGTGTCATAGTGAGAAGCAGACACAAGCCTGGCCCATCAAAAGTTTTGAATCATAATTACCTCAGTACCTAATGTACTGCTTTGGCCAAGTGCCAATTATTCAATGTAAAGTAGATAATCAGATTCTAATAATATGTCCTCAACTTTATTTGTCCACTTATTAGTATTAGGGCTAAAACATGCCCTCATTAGATACATCCCACATACATCCAGTACGTCACACTGCAGACACAGATGCTGGTCCTGTCTGTCTTGTACATAGTCATAGAGGTCACATTAGTGATGATATGCAGAGAGCAGACAGCTCTGAGCCATACAGTATGGTCATGTCTGGAAGAGGGAGCCTGATGTAGAGTGTCTCACTGGAGCCCATTAGAGGATAGGAAGGGTGCAATATTGTATATTGATCTTGGTCATGGGGATGTATCAGATTAGATGTGCATGTGACTCAGGGTTTCCCTATGAGGATTACATCTTATATCACATGTACAGTATGGATGGTTCGTTGTCTTAGTGGTTGTCATGTGATAGATATCAGTTCAAGCTATGTCCCTCTCTCCCATGCAGGTCTCTCACCCAGCCCTTCTCTCATGTCACCGGGACGTCTCCATGGCGATGTTTAGCGGCTCTGAACGCTTCTTCTGGAATGACTCGGAACAGGTTCCGGAAGACCTCCGCCTCCATGGGAATTCCTCTGGTGGTTGGGAGGAGGAGGATACGGAGCGTAACTACTACGCCATGCTGTACTCCCTACTCATCCTGGCCATCGTGTTTGGCAATGTGCTGGTGTGTCTGGCTGTGGTGCGGGAGAGGTCCCTCCAGACCACCACCAACTACCTAGTGGTGAGCCTGGCTGTAGCTGACCTGCTGGTGGCCTCGCTTGTCATGCCCTGGGCTGTATACCTGGAGGTGAGGGTCCACTGGGTGGGGGTGACAGGGATAAGTTGGGGAGGGAGGGTATTTGGAGGTGAGGGTCAACCTGTGTGGGGGGACCAGGGATAGGTTGGGGAGGGAGGGTATTAGGAGGAAAAGCAGGTTCGGACCAGGGATGGTGGTGGTCTTGCCAACTATTGTAATTGGGGTGACAATGGCCATAGGACCATAGGAGTTGGCCAGCATAACAATATCTGGGACTGTTTGTTGGGAATGTCTGTTGGGAATGTTTAGGGCTGGGATGTTTTTCTTGGTCAGGTCCCAGGGTTAGAAACACTCCTCAGACCTACTCATGATATATAAACTACTGAAAGAGAGACAGTTTGTGACACTGGATGGCTTTGGGATTGAGAGGAGGGGAGGGGATGTGTTCACTTTGAGTTTTCATTATTTTCAATGAAAATACAGTGCATTCGGAAAGTATTCAGACTCCTTGACTTTTTCCAAATTTTGTTACGTTACAGCCTTATTCTAAAATTGATTAAATAGTTTTTCCCCCTCATCAATCTGCACCCCATAATCTGCACCCCATAATGACAAAGCAAAAACTGTTTTTTCAAAATGTTAGCAAATTTGTAAAAAAAAAACTAAACAAAAAAACGGAAATATCACATTTACCTAAGTATCCAGACCCTTTACTCAGTACTTTGTTGAAGCACCTTTGGCAGCGATTACAGCCTCGAGTCTTCTTGAGTATGATGCTACAAGTTTGGCACACCTGCATTTGGGGAGTTTCTCACATTCTTCTCTATAGATCCTCTCGGTAAGGTTGGATGGGGAGCGTCGCTGCACAGCTATTTTCAGGTCTCTGTATGCTGTATGCTTAGGGTCGTTGTCCTGTTGGAAGGTGAAAATTCACCCCAGTCTGAGGTCCTGAGTGCTCTGTAGCAAGTTTTCATCAAGGATCTCTCTGTACTTTGCTTCGTTCATGTTTCCCTCGATCCTGACTAGTCTCCTAGTCCCTGCCTCTGAAAAACATCCCCACAGCATGATGCTGCCACCACCATGCTTCACCGTAGGGATGGTGTCAGGTTTCCTCCAGATGTGACACTTAGGATTCAGGCCAAATAGTTCAATATTGATTTCATCAGACCAGAGGATCTTGTTTCTCATGGTCTGAGAGTTCTTTAGGTGCCTTTTGGCAAACTCCAAGCGGGCTGTTCTGTACCTTTTACTGAGGAGTGGCTTCTGTCTGCCCACTCTACCATAAAGGCCTGATTGGTAGAGTGCTGCAGAGATGGTTGTTCTTCTGGAAGGTTCTCTCATCTCCACAGAGGAACTCTGGAGCTCTGTCAGAGTGACCATCGGGTTCTTGGTTACCTCCCTGACCAAGGCCCTTCTCCCCCGATTGCTCAGTTTGGCCGGGTGGCCAGCTCCAGGAAGAGTCTTGGTGGTTCCAAACTTCTTCCCATTAAGAATGATAGAGGTCACTGTGTTCCTGGGGACCTTCAATGCTGCATACATTTTTTGGTACTCTTTCTTGACACAATCCTGTCTCGTAGCTCTACGGACAATTCTTTTGACCTCATGGCTTGGTTTTTGCTCTGACATATACTGTCAACCTTATATAGACACATATGTATATTTACAAATCATGTCCAATTAATTGAACTTACCATAGGTGGACTCCAATCAAGTTGTAGAGACATATCAAGGATGATTAAGATACACATGAGCTCAATTTAAATGTGAATTTGGATTTTTTAATGTATTTTTTAAACCTATTTTCGCTTTGTCATTATGTGGTATTGCATGTAGATTGATGAGGGGAAAAAATAATTTTGTCAATTTTAGTATAAGGCTGTAACGTAACAAAATGTGGAAAAAGGGAAGGGGTTGTTTCGTCCATTAGATATAATTCTTGGCTCGGGGGACTGGAGGATGTTAAAGTGTTGATGTGATGATAATTTTGAATTGGTCAAGACGGAGGATGTGAGGGATGATCGTTGGTCATGATTCCATTCAGTGTCGGGCGAGAGTTACAGGATGCTATTGCAAACTCAACTCACAACATTGCACCTAAGGCCTGACCCAGGGTCAGATTTCTCTATAACCTCAACCATGTGGAGTTGAGAAAATATACATTATGAGAGTTAAGTGAAAATAGTGCACCGTGACAGCTGTTTGGGTTCCATGACAATCAACGGTGTCATAGTGAGAAGCAGACACAAGCCTGGCCCATAGAGAGTCTTGAATCATAACTACCTCATTAGCTAACTTACTGCTTTGGCCAAGTGCCAATTATTCAATGTAAAGTAGATAATCAGGTTCTAATAATATGTCCTCAACTTTATTTGTCCTCTTATTAGTATTAGGGCTAAAACATGCCATCATTAGATACATCCCACATACATCCAGTATGTCACACTGCAGACACAGATGCTGGTCCTGTCTGTCTTGTACATAGTCATAGAGGTCACATTAGTGAGGATATGCAGAGAGCAGACAGCTCTGAGCCATACAGTATGGTCATGTCTGGAAGAGGGAGCCTGATGTAAAGTGTCTCACTGGAACGCATTAGAGCAGTGGTTCCCAAACTGGATTCTCGGCCCTCATGCTATTGAGGGCTGAGAATCCACTCTTACATAGGTACGTGGTTGCTAAGGGCATCAGTGCCTTGACAGCGTGATTTGCCAAGGCAGGATACTCTGAGCGCTGCCCAATCCAGAAATCTGACAGTGGCTTCTGATTAAATAAAATTTTCATAGAACCGCTTGTTGCAATTTTGATGAGGCTCTCTTGTTTAGATATAGGTAAGTGGATTGGAGGCAGGGCATGAAAGGGATAAGGAATACAGTTGTTTGTGTCATCCGTTTTGGGAAAGTACCCGCGTAATTGCACACCCAACTCACTCAGGTGCTTTGCTATATCACATTTGACATTGTCCGTAAGCTTGAGTTCATTTTCACACCAAAAATCATACAATGATGGAAAGACCTGTGTGTTGTCCTTGTTGATGCAGATAGAGAAGAGCTCTAACTTCTTAATCATAGCCTCAATTTTGTCCCACACATTGAATATAGTTGCGGAGAGTCCCTGTAATCCTAGATTCAGGTCAATCAGGCGAGAGAAAAAACATAACTCAGATAGGCCAGTCGTGTGAGAAACTCATCATCATGCAAGCGGTCAGACGAGTGAAAATTATGGTCAGTAAAGAAAACTTTAAGCTCGTCTCCCAATTAAAAAAAACGTGTCAATACTTTGCCCCTTAATAACAAACGTATTTCTGTATGTTGTAAAAGGGTTACATGGTCGCTGCCTTTATCATTGCATAGTGCAGAAAATACACGAGAGTTCAGGGGCCTTGCTTTAACAAAGTTAACCATTTTCACTGTACTGTCCAAAACGTCTTTCAAGTGGTCAGGCATTCCCTTGGCAACAAGAGCCTCTCGGTAAGTGAACCCCAAACCAATGTAGTTCTCATCATATTTGTGCCTCTTCGATGGTCCAACGTCCCTGTTTGTTGTTCGGTGCTTTCCCGGGTAGCCGAAGGGCTGCATCAGATTCACAACTGTCAGTGTCCATGCTAGCTGGGCTAAAATGACATGAGCTGGTGCACACCCAGAACAAGGTTTGTGTGGAGGTGCTGACTAACGGCGAATAAACGGTACACTATCAAAATAAAGAAAGTCGCACACTACATATATACTCTCCCAACAATTTAATGGGTATTTACCAACGTTTTGGCATCACTGTGCCTTCTACAAATGTAGACTAACTGATGCTAGCATTGGATGTGCTCGTGGAAGCAGAACAACTTGTGTTGTCGACAGGTGCAGGTGTAGTACTGCTGGTATTAGCAGTACAACCGTTAGAGATGGTATGTGTCTCTATGGACGCGGGACTTACTTTTTTTTAACCATTCATACATTTTTTAGCAAACGGAATGAGCAGCAGCTACAATTGGTTACATACGGACCATTAGTGGAATTATCGCGAAAGAGTAACGGTTAATGTGATTGGATATTCATTATTTGACTGGGCTACCTGTATTTGACATTGTGTTGTTATTTCGCTGAACACTAGATGGTTTAATTTTATTTTTGGCAGTGAAACGAGGCTACTCAGGCGAGAAAAAAAACTCCCCCAAACGTATAGCCCCGTTGGAAAATATATATTGATTGTTTGAAAATGTGAAGAAAAATAATATATATATATATATATATATATATATACACTGCTCAAAAAAATAAAGGGAACACTTAAACAACACAATGTAACTCCAAGTCAATCACACTTCTGTGAAATCAAACTGTCCACTTAGGAAGCAACACTGATTGACAATAAATTTCACATGCTGTTGTGCAAATGGAATAGACAACAGGTGGAAATTATAGGCAATTAGCAAGACACCCCCAATAAAGGAGTGGTTCTGAAGGTGGTGACCACAGACCACTTCTCAGTTCCTATGCTTCCTGGCTGATGTTTTGGTCACTTTTGAATGCTGGCGGTGCTTTCACTCTAGTGGTAGCATGAGACGGAGTCTACAACCCACACAAGTGGCTCCAGGTAGTGCAGCTCATCCAGGATGGCACATCAATGCGAGCTGTGGCAAGAAGGTTTGCTGTGTCTGTCAGCGTAGTGTCCAGAGCATGGAGGCGCTACCAGGAGACAGGCCAGTACATCAGGAGACGTGGAGGAGGCCGTGGGAGGGCAACAACCCAGCAGCAGGACCACTACCTCCGCCTTTGTGCAAGGAGGAGCACTGCCAGAGCCCTGCAAAATGACCTCCAGCAGGCCACAAATGTGCATGTGTCTGCTCAAACGGTCAGAAACAGACTCCATGAGGGTGGTATGAGGGCCCAATGTCCACAGGTGGGGGTTGTGCTTACAGCCCAACACCGTGCAGGACGTTTGGCATTTGCCAGAGAACACCAAGATTGGCAAATTCGCCACTGGCGCCCTGTGCTCTTCACAGATGAAAGCAGGTTCACACTGAGCACGTGACAGACGTGACAGAGTCTGGAGACGCCGTGGAGAACGTTCTGCTGCCTGCAACATCCTCCAGCATGACCGGTTTGGCGGTGGGTCAGTCATGGTGTGGGGTGGCATTTCTTTGGGGGGCCGCATGTGCTCGCCAGAGGTAGCCTGACTGCCATTAGGTACCGAGATGAGATCCTCAGACCCCTTGTGAGACCATATGCTGGTGCGGTTGGCCCTGGGTTCCTCCTAATGCAAGACAATGCTAGACCTCATGTGGCTGGAGTGTGTCAGCAGTTCCTGCAAGAGGAAGGCATTGATGCTAAGGACTGGCCCGCCCGTTCCCCAGACCTGAATCCAATTGAGCACATCTGGGACATCATGTCTTGCTCCATCCACCAACGCCACGTTGCACCACAGACTGTCCAGGAGTTGGCGGATGCTTTAGTCCAGGTCTGGGAGGAGATCCCTCAGGAGACCATCCGCCACCTCATCAGGAGCATGCCCAGGCGTTGTAGGGAGGTCATTCAGGCACGTGGAGGCCACACACACTACTGAGCCTCATTTTGACTTGTTTTAAGGACATTACATCAAAGTTGGATCAGCCTGTAGTGTGGTTTTCCACTTTAATTTTGAGTGTGACTCCAAATCCAGACCTCCATGGGTTGATAAATTTGATTTCCATTGATCATTTTTGTGTGATTTTGTTGTCAGCACATTCAACTATGTCAAGAAAAAAATATTTAATAAGATTATTTCATTCATTCAGATCTATGATGTGTTATTTTAGTGTTCCCTTTATTTTTTTGAGCAGTGTATATATATATACACACACACACTACCGGTCAAAAGTTTTAGAACACAAGGGTTTTTCTTTATTTTTACTATTTTCTACATTGTAGAATAATAGTGAAGAAATCAAAACTATGAAATAATACATATGGAATAATGTAGTAACCAAAAAAGTGTTAAACAAATCAAAATATATGTTATATTTGAGATTCTTCAAATAGCCACCCTTTGCCTTGATGACAGCTTTGCACACTCTTGGCATTCTCTCATCAAGCTTAACCTGGAATGCTTTTCCAACAGTCTTGAAGGAGTTTGCTGTTGGCTGCTTTTCCTTCACTCTGCGGTCTGACTCATCCCAAACCATCTCACTTTGGTTGAGGTTGGGTGATTGTGGAGGCCAGGCCATCTGATGCAGCATTCCAACACTCTCCTTCTTGGTAAAATAGCCCTTACACAGCCTGGAGTTGTGTTGGGTCATTGTCCTGTTGAAAAACAAATGATAGCCCCACTAAGCCCAAACCTGATGGGATGGCGTATTGCTGCAGAATGCTGTGGTAGCCATACTGGTTAAGTGTGCCTTGAATTCTAAATAAATCACAGAAAGTGTCACCCGCAAAGCACCCCCACACCATAACACCTCCTCCTCCATGCTTCACGGTGGGAAATACACATGCAGATTTCATCCGTTCACCCACACCGCGTCTCACGAAGACACAGCGGTTAGAACCAAAAATCTCAAATATAAAATACATTTTGATTTGTTTAACACTTTTTTGGTTACTACATGATTCCATATGTGTTTTTTCATAGTTTTGATGTCTTCACTATTATCCTACAATGTAGAAAATAGTACAAATAAAGAAAAACCCTTGAATGAGTAGGTGTTCTTGACCGGTAGTGTATTTTTTATTATTTTAAAATGTGAATCAAATTTTCATTTGGCGTACCCCCTGACGGCATTGCGCATACCCTTGTGGGTTCGCGTACACCAGTTTGGGGATACCTGCATTAGAGGATAGGAAGGGTGCATGTGGATGGGGGGGTGGGGGGAATATGTCAGGCTCTGCAGCTCAGAACACATTTATCTCTGTCAGACAGTTGTTATCACGTATTATAGCACCTAAGGGAAGGCCTGTCTGAGCAGCACTATCTATCTGGGTGAGGCAGGCTGGAACTGGGAGTGTGTAATTGTACTTTCAAGGGTTTGAACGTGGGTGGCATAATTGGACTCTGTGTGTGAGAGTTCGATCATGTTGCATTGTGGAGGGAGTAGAATTGGTGTGTGTGTGAGAGAGAGAGATAGAGAGAGAGGGAGCAAAAGATAGAGAGAATAATTTATTTGATGTGTGTTGTTGATTATGAATGATGATGATTGATATGGATAATGATGATAATCATGATGATACTGATGAAGCTGTGTGATTGTGTGTGTCATGTGACCCTGTGTTACCTGTCCAGGTGGTCGGAGGGGCGTGGCTCTTCAGCAGGATGTACTGTAACATCTTTGTCACCTTGGATGTCATGATGTGTACCGCCAGCATTCTCAACCTGTGTGCTATCAGCATCGACAGGTAAGACGCTCTGTTTGTGTGTGTCTGTGTGCCCGTGTCCAGGTTTCTTTTTGAAAGAGAAAGTGGGCATATACATATAAAGTACGAGTGACTTTGTGGTGTGTGTGTGTGTGTGTGTGTGTGTGCGTATGGTAGACTTTATATACAGTACTATTTGTCATTACTGCACCTCCAGTTGGCTTGATGCCCTGTGGAGTTGTCAGGGACAGAGAGCAGGTCTACTTTCTCCAAGTGAGCCTTAAATATTTGTGCTGTAGGGATGTGCCTGTACCTTCTAGGTTAGCATGTTTTATAATGTTGTAAACTACTTGCCGTGTTTACTGTTGATGTGCATTGGGCATGTACATTATTTATTTGCTTAGTTTTCCAGCTCATGTATAAGTTAATATTTAATAGCTCTTTGGGGGTTGAACCCAAACGACCATTGGGCACAACGTGCTTTTAAACATCAAAGAAATAGGAACACAGGGGGCAGAACAATGTGTGTGTGTGTGTGTGTGTGTGTGTGTGTGTGTGTGTGTGTGTGGAGAGTGAAAGCGTATGGTTATTCTCTGTATATGTGCATCTTTATACTGATAATCACTAATTAGCAGCTTACCCTGACAGGTGATTAATTAAGCCCTTCACCTGGGTGTGTGTGTGTGTGTGTGTGTGTGTGTGTGTGTGTGTGTATGAGAGAGCGACAAAGAGAGAGATTACCGTGAGACCGAAAGAGAAAGAGCTGATCTGTTTAAATGTCCAGTTTACAGCATGTTAAACTGTAAGGATGCAATTGCACTAGCTGTCCCAATGATTTATCACTGCTCTCCCAGCAAACATCACAGCTGTATTATTATCATACATTTGTTTTCTAGAAAAAAATGAACCCTGCACCTGGGGCATATATGTTTTTGATAGAGTCTTTTGACCAATATGGTCCCGCTTTAAATGACGCGCAGCTTATAAAAGGTTCATAAAGCCTTCATAAAGCCTTCATAAACATTACATAAATGTGTCACAAATTATTCTATAACTGTATCTCATGCTCTATAAAGGGTTTATAAATGTGGCATAACTGTGTGACATAACCACCAATGTCAAATGTGACATAACCCACTATGTAAAATATGACATAAACCTGTGCTTAATAAAAGGGTGGCATTAGCACTGTTTAATAAAGTCTTTATAAAGCATATTTAATTGAGGCTTCACAAAGCGTTTATAACCTTGTTATGCATCTAGGTAGAGTATTGCAACACCAGGATAGTGGACCACCCATACGTATACATGTATGCACGCATGGCTGTAAGTCGCTTTGCATGAAAGCATCTGCTAAATGGCATATATTATTATATATTATATTATTCTAAAACATTTCTACATTTCTTTTAAAATCAGTTTTTATTTTTGGCCTAATTTGTTTTTTTACCCAAATTCCGTTTTCTCGATAAAAAATTTCCAAGTTTCGGATTTCCCCCCATTTTGTTTCTCGTTTCCCCCCAGTTTTTTCCCACACTTTTTTAATAGAAAAACAACTCAATTGGATTTTCTGTGTTCACAGCAATGCTTAAAACACATCAGGGGATAACTTTTGAGGTCTGGGAAAAATCTAAGAAACTTTTGAGTGTAGTTACCCTTTCATTCATATGGTGTTTCTGTAGACCAGTAAGCTCATGTGATGCAGTTTGCAACTCAAATGCCCGCTTGTGCTGCCACTAAACAGCGAAAAACAAGTAAGTTAACCTTTATTTATTGTAATTGAAAGTAGTTTGTAGTAGTTAAGTGTTGAGTTAGATTTCATAATTCAAATCAAATTTTATATTTGATACATAGCTACCTCAATCATTATTTCAAGTAATTTGTGACTAAATAGCAATTTCTAACTACTAATGTTAGCAGAATAAGCTAGCTAGCTAGCTATACCAATACAACATTTAGCTTGCTAGCAGGCTCAGCTAAATACAAATCTCCCTAGATACAGCCACGTCTCATAGTCAAGTCATGTCTCATAGTCAACTCAACTCATTTTGAGTATTTATTGTGCAGCACAGAAATGCCTTTACCCAGATGGTGAGACAAATGCATTTCCTGACAGACCTGCTACCCTTACCCAGATGGTGAGACAAATGCATTTCCTAACAGATCTGTTACCCTTACCCAGATGGCGAGACAAATGCATTTCCTAACAGACCTGCTACCCTTACCCAGATGGTGAGACAAATACATTTCCTAACAGACCTGCTACCCTTACCCAGATGGTGAGACAAATGCATTTCCTAACAGACCTGCTACCCTTACCCAGATGGTGAGACAAATACATTTCCTAACAGACCTGCTGCCCTTACCCAGATGGTGAGACAAATACATTTCCTAACAGACCTGCTGCCCTTACCCAGATGGTGAGACAAATGCATTTCCTAACAGATCTGCTACCCTTACCCAGATGGTGAGACAAATGCATTTCCTAACAGACCTGCTACCCTTACCCAGATGGTGAGACAAATGCATTTCCTAACAGACCTGCTACCCTTACCCAGATGGTGAGACAAATACATTTCCTAACAGACCTGCTGCCCTTACCCAGATGGTGAGACAAATACATTTCCTAACAGACCTGCTGCCCTTACCCAGATGGTGAGACAAATGCATTTCCTAACAGATCTGCTACCCTTACCCAGATGGTGAGACAAATGCATTTCCTATCAGACCTGCAGGCAGAGAGGCAAGAACCATTTGTCTGCCAGCTCAGGAACAAGCTACACTATTCACTGCCCTGTGTAATGTTTAGTAATTGCATTGCTGGACTTTTTTAAACAATGTATTTGCATTGTTTTAAAAATGTAAAAATAAAAGGAAATGTATGGTTTAAACTTGTCTTTAATGTTTATTTGTTTTAGCTGTTAGTGATAATTCCCTAGGTGTTAATACATTTAGCCTTTATGTATGTGTTATGAATGAACGAAGGTCTGACTTTATAATAAGTACAGCGCATACGATATAATGCAATAATGTATGTGTTATAAATTATCAAGCGGTCTGACTTTAAAGCAAGTACAGCGTCATGCGATGTAGAGTCTATATAGATGTGTTATTAATAGGACTGTGGCGCTCACAAAATTCCATCAGCCGGTGATTGTCAAGCAAATAACTGTTGGTCTCACTGTAATTGACCATTCATTAACATAAACACATTTCGCATCTCCTGGCTTCCACACATAGACTACAAGCTAATACTGAACATCTACATCAATGTAATATAGCCTACACTTTCGCAATAAATCCATTATTTATTTTAGGCAGGTCTAAAGAAGCATGATATGAAGAAAATGTAGTCTATTTCAGAAGAACAGAATAGCATACTCTGAGTTGTCCTTATGTTAAGTCCTGATCTTGCTATGCCAAATGGCTGTGGGCTACACTAGTTAATTTAGCAGACAAGATTTGCTTAGTATTCCAGGGCATTATTTTATAATATGAAGAATAGAATTTAACAAAGCTGAATAAAATAGAAAGGATATTTTCTCCAAACGATTTGGAGTGCGAACATGCGGCTATTCTGTGTTGTGAGGTTAACAAAGAAATAGATACTCCAATATGCTTAATTTACAGTTATTAATAAAGTTTAGTTGTTCTACAAATGTTGGGCTATACGTTTTGATTTGTAATACATTGTTAGGCTGCATGATGCGACTCTAATGATGATTTGAAAAAAGTTGCTTGAAATACATGTTTTTTTGTGTGCAGGCTGTACACACTACATCTGTCACTCATTCACAATTTGACAAGCACTTGATAATGCCTAGAATTTCACGGCGGCATCCCCTTCATGTGGCCGTAATGCACCCTAAAAGAAACATGCCTTTTGTGGCCATTGTGCCCTTCTCCATGCGCTCCGAAGTACCTCTCACTCACATGGCTCTCCATCAGTGATCGGGTGTTTCTCACAGGCTACAAGTGAAGACAGAAATCGGGTACGCAACTGTGCTTGTCCTTATCCAATTGCAGAGGTGCATATTGAATATATTGGAAGAACTGTCCACATTTCCTTTTCATCAGCCAACATGATGAGATTTTTTTTACCAGGTAAGTTGACTGAGAGCACATTCTCATTTACCTCAACGACCTGGGGAATATTTACAGGGGAAGAGTTAACACAGCCACAAAGTCATAATTATGGCTAAACCCCACCCATTTCCACAATTTATCTTCTTAAAATTGTATTCTAAACCTAACCGTAACCACAATGATAACATTATGCCTAACCCTAACCTTAAATTAAGACCAATAAAAAATGGTTTCATACATTTTTATGATACAGCAAATTTAGAATTTGTGGCTGCGCTATCTAATGGAAACCATTCCCTTGGCCTCAAGGGAGAAAAAACAACAGGTCCTACCTGTTTAGCATAGGACATAGCTAGCAATCTAACAACAGGTCCAACCTTCCAGATAGCTAATTAGCAAAAGACATAGCTAGCAAGCTAAATGCTTATGATTAGGTACGAGTTATGATTATGGTTAAGATTATAGTAAGGGCAGGGGTTAAATCAAATCAAATCAAATTTGAATGGTCACATACACATATTTAGCTGATTTTATTGCGGGTGTAGCGAAATGCTTGTGTTCCTAGCTCCAACAGTGCAGTAGTATCTAACAGTGCAGTAGTATCTAAACATTATTCACAACAATACACAAATTTAAAAGTAAAATAATGAAATTATGAAATATATAAATATTAGATTGAGCAATGTTCGAGTGGCATTGCCTAAATACAGTAGAATAGTATATACAGTATATACATATGAGATGAGTAAAGCACTATGTAAACATTATTTAAACATTATTAAAGTGACCAGTGATTCCATGTCTATGTATATAGGGCAGCAGCCTCTGGTGCAGGGTTGTGTAACCGGGTGGAAGCCGGCTAGTGATGGCTATTTAACAGTCTAATAGCCTTAGGATAGAAGCTGTTTTTTCAGTCTCTCGGTCCCAGCTTGATGTACCTGTACTGACCTCGCCTTCTGGATGATAGCTCGGGTAGTTGATGTCCTTGATGATCTTTTTGGCCTTCCTGTGACATCGGGTGCTGTAGGTGTCCTGGAGGTGGCTCCCCTAAACCCTAACCCTAAGGTTAGGGTTTAGGGGAGGGACGTACCAAGGATCCCAGATGGCACAACAGAACACGATTAGGTGTAATGTGAATAACGTGACTTCACTAAACCATTCCAACGTTTCTGCAACTAACTCCTCCTAACAAGCAACGTTTGAAGTATGTTCTACCCTCTTGTGGCTTTGAGTCAGTGACTCTTATCACGGAGCACATGTCTATATAATATTCAACATAGTGGGTATTTCACATTTGACATGGGTGATTATGTCACACAGTTATGCCACATTTATGAACACTTTATAAAGCATGACATGTGGTTATAGATGCTTTGTAACACATTTATGTAGAACTTATGAAGGCATTATGAAGGATCTATGAAGCCTTTATAAGCTGAATGTTATTTAAAGCGGGACACAAAACACATAAATGCAGTGGTATTACGCTACATTTGCAGTAAAGCAGTACATTCATAATGTCCCATAGTTTATGGTGTTTGTTACAGTTTTTGCCGATTGCTTACACACTGAAGGTGAATGCTTAGACAAAAGCATCAAAACCTTTACTTTGGTAACCATGCCTTAAACAAAGGCACCACTTTGTTTGCAATTCTGCAACACACTTTGCACTTTGTTTGCACTTTGTTTACAATTCTGCAACACACTTGAAAAACACTACACACTGTTTCTTACATTAAACACTTTGTTCAAGAATGAAATCTCTTAGGAAAACACTTCTATTGAAAATGCAAAACATACCTGAAATTGGCAACACCCACACACACACACATGAAAACATATATACAGTAATTGAACACCAATTAGTCTGAGCATTAGCACTACAAATAGACCTCAGGTAAGCTCACCTCTTTAGTGAGAACTTTGCAAACATGAAGGCAGTGAAAGCGAGAGGAAGAGGAAGAGAGAGGAGTAGGAGGAGGACGAGGACAAGAACAAAGAAGGGGACCAGGCAATAGTCGTAGACATGTTAGGGCCACTTTGGTGGACCATGTCATAAATCATGGACTGACGATGAGGGAGGCTGGGCAGAGAGTTCAGACCAACCTGAATCGCTACACGGTAGCATCCATAATACGGACATTTAGACTGGAGAACAGGCATGTCTTCAGCTTTCTGCACTAGACTGTACGTATGTAATTGTTGCACATCATTCTGCATCACAGTACAATACTGTCACGACTATCTCCTGGGACAGACCAATGCGCAGCGAAGTAACCAGAATACATATTTATTGACGAACGGGATGAGACGGAACAAAACAATAAACGAAGAACATGACGTGAACACAAACGCTAAATCCTAAACTGGACACTGTGACATAAACCTAAACATGAATGGCAGGAACCTAAACACGAATGGCATGAACCTAACTAAACACGATGGCATGAACCTAACTAAACACGATGGCATGAACCTGACTAAACACGATGGCATGAACCTGACTAAACACGATGGCATGAACCTGACTAGACACTGACATGAACCTAAACACGATAATCGTAACATTCAACAATAACCCACAAAACTCAAGCCAAAAACTGCAAACCCCAAACATATATATGGTTCCCAATTAGAGGTAACGAGACTCAGCTGCCTCTAATTGGGAACCATTACTCCAACAGAAATACACCCCATAGAACTAAAGAAACCCTACACCAAAACGAAACTAAACACTCCAGCCTGTACACTCAGGCCTGGACGTTACAGTACCCCCCCCCCAAAGGCGCGGACTCCGACCGCGCCCAAAAGTCCGTGGGGGGGTCTTCGGGTGGGTCCCTTTGTCCCAGGTGGGGGCTCCGGTGCCGGCCGTGCTGGCTCGAGTTCACGCACCGGAGGCCCTGGACCATTCCCTGGAACTCTGGTGCGTGGAGCAGAAACTGGGCGTACTGGACTCATGATGCTCACTGGAACTCTGGTGCGTGGAGCAGGAACTGGCCGTACTGGACTCATGATGCTCACTGGAACTCTGGTGCGTGGAGCAGGAACTGGGCGTACTGGACTCATGATGCTCACTGGAACTCTGGTGCGTGGAGCAGGAACTGGCCGTACTGGACTCATGATGCTCACTGGAACTCTGGTGCGTGGAGCAGGAACTGGGCGTACTGGACTCATGATGCTCACTGGAACTCTGGTGCGTGGAGCAGGAACCGGTCGTACTGGACTCATGATGCTCACTGGAACTCTGGTGCGTGGAGCAGGAACTGGCTGTACTGGACTCGTGATGCTCACTGGAACTCTAGTGCGTGGAGCAGGAACTGGTCGTACTGGACTCATGGTGCTCACTGGAACTCTGGTGCGTGGAGCAGGAACTGGCCGTACTGGACTCGTGATGCTCACTGGAACTCTGGTGCGTGGAGCAGGAACTGGTTGTACTGGACTCATGGTGCTCACTGGAACTCTGGTGCGTGGAGCAGGAACCGGTCGTACTGGACTCATGATGCTCACTGGAACTCTGGTGCGTGGAGCAGGAACCGGTCGTACTGGACTCTGAGGGCCCCTGTGATGCGTGGAGCAGGGACAGGTCGTGCCGGGCTCTGAAGGCACACAGGGGGCCTGATGCGTGGAGCAGGGACAGGTCGTGCCGGGCTCTGAAGGCACACAGGGGGCCTGATGCGTGGAGCAGGGACAGGTCGTGCCGGGCTCTGAAGGCGCACAGGGGGCCTGATGCGTGGAGCAGGGACAGGACGTGACGGGCTCTGAAGGCGCACAGGGGGCCTGATGCGTGGAGCAGGGACAGGTTGTGCCTGGCTCTGAAGGCGCACAGGGGGCCTGATCGTGGAGCAGGGACAGGTCGTGCCGGGCTCTGAAGGCGCACAGGGGCCTGATGCGTGGAGCAGGGACAGGGCGTGACGGGCTCTGAAGGCGCACAGGGGGCCTGATGCGTGGAGCAGGGACAGGTTGTGCCGGGCTCTGAAGGCGCACAGGGGCCTGATGCGTGGAGCAGGGACAGGACGTGGCGGGCTCTGAAGGCGCACAGGGGGCCTGATGCGTGGAGCAGGGACAAGTCGTGCCGGGCTCTGAAGGCGCACTGGGGGCCTGATGCGTGGAGCAGGGACAGGACGTGCCGGGCTCTGAAGGCGCACAGGGGGCCTGATGCGTGGAGCAGGGACAGGACATGCCGGGCTCTGAAGGCGCACAGGGGGCCTGGTGCGTGGAGCAGGGACAGGACGTGTTGAATCCACAACACGGACATGGATCGTGGAACGTGGAACAGGTACAGGACGTGTTGAATCCACAACACGTACTGGGATCTTGGAACGTGGAACAGGGACAGGACGTGTTGAATCCACAACACGGACTTGGATCGTGGAACATGGAACAGGTACAGGGCGTGTTGAATCCACAACACGTACTGGGATCTTGGAGCGTGGAACAGTGACAGGACGTGTTGAATCCCCAACACGGACATGGATCTTGGAACATGGAACAGGTACAGGACGTGTTGAATCCACAACACGGACATGGATCTTGGAACATGGAACAGGTACAGGACGTGTTGAATCCCCAACACGGACATGGATCTTGGAACATGGAACAGGTACAGGACGTGTTGAATCCACAACACGGACATGGATCTTGGAACATGGAACAGGTACAGGACGTGTTGAATCCCCAACACGGACAGGGGACCTGATGCGGAGAGCAGGCACCACTCTTCCAGGTAGCACACTGACCTTGGCCTGACCGATGAGTGGAGCTGGAATCTCTCGGACTTGGCTGTGGACACGTACCGGAGACACTGCACGCAGAACCGGTGCAGGATATCTTGGTCCTAGGAGGCGCACTGGAGATCTGGCGCGCAGAGCTGGCACCACGCTTCCTGGCTGCACACTCAGTCTAGCCCGACTGATGAGTGGAGCTGGAATTTTTCGCACCGGCCTCTGAATCCGCACAGGGGAAACCGTGCGCAAAACTGCATAGCACGGTGTTCTTTCCGTGCGACGCTCCCTCCAATGCTCCCTCCAAAGAGCACGAGGATTTGGCTCAGGAGTCCCCCCTGAACCGGCCAACCTCCTCGTGTACCCCCCCCCCCCAAAAGTTTTTTGGGGAAGCGGTTCGGCCCTTCTAGCCAGGCGAAGTCCAAAATATTTATCCCTCTCCGGGCTCCATGCCCCATATAGCTCCTCGTAATTCCCCCGCTCAGCTTGCGCTGATCTCTTCCTCCTCCTGGGACGACGATGCTCCGCTGTCTCTCGCTGCTTGGTCTTCGTTGGGTGGGTTATTCTGTCGCGACTATCTCCTGGGACAGACCAATGCGCAGCGAAGTAACCAGAATACATATTTATTGACGAACGGGACGAGACGGAAAAAAACAATAAACGAAGAACATGACGTGAACACAAACGCTAAATCCTAAACTGGACACTGTGACATAAACCTAAACACGAATGGCATGAACCTAAACACGAATGGCATGAACCTAACTAAACACGATGGCATGAACCTGACTAAACACGATGGAATGAACCTGACTAAACACGATGGCATGAACCTGACTAAACACGATGGCATGAACCTGACTAAACACGATGGCATGAACCTGACTAAACACGATGGCATGAACCTGACTAGAAACTGACATGAACCTAAACACGATAATCGTAACATTCAACAATAACTCACAAAACTCAAGTGCAAACCCCAAACATATATATGGTTCCCAATTAGAGGTAACGAGACTCAGCTGCCTCTAATTGGGAACCATTACCCCAACATAGAAATACACCCCATAGAACTAAAGAAACCCTACACCAAAACGAAACTAAACACTCCAGCCTGTACACTCAGGCCTGGACGTTACAAATACAATGTAGAAATGAAGTCGGAAGTTTACATACACTTAAGTTGGAGTCATCAAAACTCGTTTTACAACCACTCCACAAATTTCTTGTTAACAAACTATAGTTTTGGCATTTCGGCTAGGACATCTACTTTGTGCATGACACAAGTAATTTTTCCAACAATTATTTACAGACAGATTATTTCACTTATTACTCACTGTATCACAATTCCAGTGGGTCAGAAGTTTACATACACTAAGTTGACTGTGCCTTTAAACAGCTTGGAAAATTCCAGAAAATGATGTCATGGCTTTAGAAGCTTCTGATAGGCTAATTGACATCATGTACCTGTGGATGTATTTCAAGGCCTACCTTCAGTGCCTCTTTGCTTGACATCATGGGAAAATCAAAAGAAAACAGCCAAGACCTCAGAAAAAAATTGTAGACCTCCTCAAGTCTGGTTCATCCTTGGGAGAAATTTCCAAACGCCTGAAGGTACCACGTTCATCTGTACAAACAATTGTACGCAAGTATAAACACAATGGGACCACGCTGCCGTCATACTGCTCAGGAAGGAGACATGTTCTGTCTCCTAGAGATGAACGTACTTTGGTGCAAAAGTGCAAATCAATCCCAGAACCACAGCAAAGGACCTTGTGAAGATGCTGGAGGAAACAGGTACAAAAGTATCTATATCCACAGTAAAACGAGTCCTATATCGACATAGTCTGAAAGGCCGCTCAGCAAGGAAGAAGCCACTGCTCCCAAACTGCCATAAATTAGCAAAACTACGGTTTGCAACTGCACATGGGGACAAAGATTGTACTTTTTGGAGAAATGTCCTCTGGTCTGATGAAACAAAAATAGAACTGTTTGGCCATAATGACCATCGTTATGTTTGGAGGAAAAAGGCGGATGTTTGCAAGCCGAAGAACACCGTCCCAACCGTGAAACAGCATCATGTTGTGGGGGTGCTTTGCTGCAGGAGGGACTGGTGCACTTCACAAAATAGATGGCATCATTAGGAAGAAAAATTATGTGGATATATTGAAGCAACATCTCAAGACATCAGTCAGTAATTTAAAGGTTGCTCGCAAATGGGTCTTTCAAATGGACAATGACCCCAAGCATACTTCCAAAGTTGTGGCAAAATGGCTTAAGGACAACAAAGTCAAGGTACTGGAGTGGATATCACGAAGCCCTGACTTCAATCCTATAGAAAATTTGTGGGCAGAACTGAAAAAGCATGCGCGAGCAAGGAAGCCTACAAACCTGACTCAGTTACACCAGCTCTGTCAGGAGGAATGGGCCAAAATTCACCCAACTTATTGTGGGAAGCTTGTGGAAGGCTACCCGAAATGTTTGACCCAAGTTAAACAATTTAAAGGCAATGCTACCAAATACTAATTAAGTGTATGTAAACTTCTGACCCACTGGGAATGTGATCCCTTTGTTTTTTTTGTTTTTTTGCACTGTTGGTTAGAGCCTGTAAGTAAGCATTTCACTGTAAGGTCTACACCTGTTGTATTCGGCGCACGTGACAAATCAACTTTGATTTGATTTGATTTTAAATAAATAAAAGCCGAAATAAATAATTCTCTCTACTATTATTTTGACATTTCACATTCTTAAAATAAACTAACTGACCTAATACAGGGAATTATTACTAGGATTAAATGTCTGGAATCTAAGGTGTATGTAAACTTCAGACTTCAACTGTATATCCTACACAATATTAGGTCTATGCTCCTCAGTGAACAAGGCACCTACCTTGCCTGTAGCTTGTAGTTTTGACTGAATGTGGCTGACCCATCCCACCCCCCACCCCCATCCTCGTGTGAAAATGTAGACATTGTAGTCCTGCGTTTTGAGTTACACCATATTCACGGGACAGTGTATGCATTTTCTGTTACAGAGAGTCCTGGACCTTTATGCAGCTGCACAACCTCATGAGTTCATTTTAATTGATTAAGCTGGATTCATTCTAGCTTATACCAGGTGTCTGGGCCGACATGTTATAGGACAAAGAGCCATTGTGAATGTCCCTGGGCAGCGCGGGGGAAATATCACCTTGTGTACCACCATTAGTCTGCAAGGAGTTCTCCATCACCATGCCAACCTAGGTCCCTACAATACTGCAAACATAATCATATTTCTGGATGCACTACATAATGCAGTTGTACAGGACGGACCAGAGCAGGCCAGGTTTGTGGTTATCTGGGATAATGTTCCTGCTCTGGTCAGGGACTGGTTCACCAACCACAATAACTTCACAGTTGTATACCTGCCCCCTTTCTCCCCATTTCTCAATTCGATTCCGATTGAGGAATTATTTTCGGCTTGGAGTTGGAAAGTGTATGACCGCCAACCACATGCCCGCCTGCCTCTTCTGCAAGCAATGGAAAAGGCATGCAGAGACATTGAGGTGTGGTCAGTCCAGGGTTGGATAAGGTGATGTTTTCCCTGTTGCCTAACCAGGGATGACATTGCTTGTGATTTGGATGAGGTGATGTTGCCAGACCCTAACAGAAGGCGGGATCCATAAACCATCCACCCCATCCCTTACAATCCCTTACAATACAATTTTTTGTTTACCATTGCTCTGTAATTATACTGTAATATTTGTTGCCGTGAGTTTACAGTTATATTGTATTGACTACTGTACTGTAATTCTACTTTTTTTTAGTTTTTTGTTTGTTTTAAAAACCTGCAATGGCAAAAAATAAGCTGTATATATATTTTTCTGAAGCCTTTCTGTTTTTGTGTTCATTGAAATGTGAGTAGATGTACTGTACTGGACAATCTTTCACAGAAGCCTGTTTGAGAAAATTACAGTTTTTTCCAACTGCTTACACACGTTTTCTCCTTTTTTCAAAACTCTACACACAATTCCCCAAACTGCACACACAAAATGCAAAATGCCTCACATCTCCTTCAAAATGTAACACTGCATTCAAAATGCCATAAACACATGTCAGAATGAAGCATTTGCATCAAATGGCAAACACTGCTTTCATAATAGTACATTTTTGGATATACCATGTAAACACTGTTGTTTTAAATCTAAAGCTCTTTGGTCTTTCATAGGCTTATATCTACATTTCAATACAATGTTCTTGTCACAACTTCCGCCGAGGGTGCCTCTTCTGCCTGTTTGGGCGGCGTTTCGGCGGTCGTCGTCACCGGCCTACTAGCTGCTACCGATCCCTTTTCCCCTCATTGTCTTTTGTATTGGTTTCACCTGTGTCTTGTTTAGTTGGTAGGCTAGGGCTATTTAAGTTTGTGAGGCCCGCCTCCTTTGTGAGGGTTTGTTTTCTGTTTGTTGGTAGGCGTTCGTTGGAGTTTATTTCGCTGTTGCTTAGTATTTTGTTTGGTTAGCCGTATTTGTTTAAGTGCGCCTGTTTAGTGTGTTTTGTGTGTTTGTTTCCATTTTCGCACATTATTAAATACGGGTCTGCATTTAAACATCTGCTCTCTGCGCCTGTCTCCACACCTTACACTCCAGCCTTGTGACAGTTCTACAGTGAAAGTAATCTGCTGAGAGGGGTAACAAGTACACTGTAAACACCAATGCAATGTAGAAACAGAAAATATTTATTAGGCCAAACATTACTGTTGTATACAGTAGCATACAACAAAACCATAAACATATGTAAACCAAAAGTATATTCTTTAGAATACAGTAAAGAACACAATTGTGTGTGTGGGGTCCCGGGGGCAGTCCAGGAATTGGTAGGGGGGCAGTCACCAGTGCTAAGCTACGCTTCATCTCTTCTCCGGCCTGGGTCTGGCCACAATACTTTGTCCACATCACAAGATACGTTTTCTCTTGTCAAACATCGAGGGAAGTATCTCCTAGCATGGCGTATCCAACCTTGGACAGAGGCAACCTCTATGTCCCCACATGCGTCCTCCATTGCCTGGAGAAGCGGCATGCGGGCATAGGGTTGGCGATCATACACCTTCCAGCGCCAGGCTGAGAAGAATTCCTCTATGGGATTTAGAAAAGGTGAATATGGGGGTAGGTACAAAACTACAAATTGTGGATGGGTGGTAAACCAGTTTTAGACCAGAACAGCCCGGTGAAAACTAACATTGTCCCATAAAACCACAAATCTAGCAGGTTCCTGATCTGGATCAGGGACAAGCATTGTGAAAATTGCATCCAGAAAAGTGAGCATATGGCCGGTGTTGTACAGACCCAGTGTGGCATTGTGATGGAGGACCCCGTTTTGAGTGATGGCAGCACACATAGTTATATTACCCCCACGCTGTCCAGGGACATTGGTAATTGCCCTCTGTTCTATTACATTTCTTACGCAGCGTTTGGTTTTGGTGAGGTTGAAGCCAACCTCATCCACATAATTAAATTCATGGCGAATTACATGGGCATCCAGCTCCAAAACTCTCTGTAACAGACAGAAGGATATACAGATGAGTAAATATGGTATGTCTGAAGTACTGGAAGTAGTGTTGCATACATAACTCTACAAAGTCATGTCGCATATTCTTGACTGTCAGAGTTTCTCTCAAATGGCACCTTGTAAAGTTGTTTCATCGTCACTCGGTGCCGTTGGAGGATGCGTTGTATGGTCGACAGGCTTACAGCATTGATGTTGTTAAATATGGTGTCATTATTCAAGATATGCTCTCTTATCTCTCGAATCCTAATTGCATTGTTGGCCAAAACCATATTTATAATTGCAGTCTCTTGTACATCTGTAAACAAGCGTCCTCGTCCTCCATGATGTCTTTGCCTTTCCACTCTGTACAGAATTCAAACACAGTATGTGTTCAGCATAGGAACTGTAAACAATGTACAAAAAAATGTAGTACAGCATGATAACCAACCTCATTCATTCAATACAGTGCATTAAATGGATGGCTTAGAGTTACAAATGTTTATGCAATACTATGCAGTCATACGTATTTTACAGTACATTACTGTAATGCTAAAATAGTCATTAGATAGTTGCATACCTGTTCTCATTTCTGAAGGTTCGAATTATGGACGCCACAGTAAATCGACTCAAGTTGGGCTGGACTCTCAGTCCAGCCTCTCTCATGGTCAAACCGTGGTTGATCACATGATCAACAAGTGTTGCCCTAATCTCATCAGAGATGGCTCTCCTTCCTTCTCTTCTTTGCCCTCGTCCTCTTCTTCCTCTTCCTCTCCCTCCTACTCCTCTTGCTCTCTGTCCATTGTTGGCATCCATTGTTCAAAACAGGTCATCTGACCTTTGACCTATTTATAGGCCTATACTACAGTAAAGCAGTGATTGGTTAGTGATCAGTTAAGCTATTAGTGTTTGCACATGTGAGGAGTGTGTGTGTAACCTGGTGAATAAGTGTAGCATTTTGATTGGTTGTGTTTGGAAAAGGAAAGCAAGTCACTTCCTGTTAGATGTTTGTGTTTTAGGTAGAGAATTGTGTGTGTTTATGGCATTTTGAATGCAGTGTTACATTTTGAAGGAGATGTGAGGCATTTTGCATTTTGTGTGTGCAGTTTGGGGAATTGTGTGTAGAGTTTTGAAAAAAGGAGACAGTTTTGAAAACATGTGTAAGCAGTTGGAAAAAACTGTAATTTGCATGGCAAAGAGGGACTTTGCAATTAATTGCAATTCATCTGATCACTCTTCATGACATTCTGGAGTATATGCAAATTTCCATCATACAAACTGAGGCAGCAGACTTTGTGAAAATGTATATTTGTGTCATTCTCCAAACTCCACGACTGTACAAAGTACTAAAGACAGCAGTGTTTTGTGTAAAGTACATCAGTGTGTTGTTGCTGCTTTGAAAGAGTCATTCAAATGGTGCATGTGTGTATCATTTTGTTGCAAAAATGCCATTTTGAAAAAGGATTGTTAGGTTTTGATTGCATAGTTTCATTTTGACATAGAAGTGCGATGTTTATCTCCAAGTGTTGTGTCTTATTTGGCTTGTGTGTAGAGTTTTGACACAATGAGCCAAATTCCGCAACAAGTGTGTAAGCAATTGCAAAAAACTGTAATACAATATATTAGGTTAAATATATCACAATTGATAGAAAGTGATTGATAATGTGATGATGCAGGTCCAGGGGTTGGACTGACTCATACGGTTTGGCTCATGAGAACCACCCACATTTTTTTCATTATGTTTCACATTTTCTCATTCCACGCTGAAGTGATCTTAAGTGATCTGAAGTGATCTGAAGTGGTCTGAACTGTTCGGAAGTGTTTTGAAGTGGTCTGAACTGTTCTGAAGTGATATAAAGTGATCTGAAGTTTTCTGAACTATTCTGAAGTGTTCTGAAGTGATCTGAAGTGATCTGAAGTTTTCTGAACTATTCTGAAGTGTTCTGAAGTGATCTGAAGTGATCTGAAGAGGTCTGAACTGTTCCGAAGTGATCCGAACTGTTCTGAAGTGTTCTGAAGTGTTCTAAAGTGATCTGAACTGTTCTGAACTGTTCTGAACTGTTCTGAAGTGATCTGAAGTGATCTGAAGTGTTCTGAAGTGATCTGAAGTGTACTGAAGTGTACTGAAGTGTTCTGAAGTGTTCTGATGACTCTTGCCCAATGTATCTTCACTGTTTGCCATCTAGTCCTATGAAATTGTCTTTTTTGACCTGCCCTTGGATCAGCCTGAAAAAAAGCAACAAGAGAGGATGATAGAGGGGGAGATTGTTCCTGTTATTGTTTTCCTGTTATTGTTTTCCTGTCATACATTAACCTGCCTCCTCTCTCGCAGTTGCAAACCACGTGTAACATCCCCTGCACAGGATCGGTACATCCGAGCATCACACCTGCAGGACAGGTACAGGATGGCAACAACAACTGCCCGAGTTACACCAGGAATGCACAATCCCTCCATCAGTGCTCAGACTGTCTGCAATAGGCTGAGCGAGGCTGGACTAAGGGCTTGTAGGCCTGTTGTAAGGCAGGTCCTCACCAGACATCACCGGCAACAACGTCGCCTATGGGCACAAACCCACCGTCGCTGGACCAGACAGGACTGGCAAAAAGTTATCTTCACTGACGAGTCGCGGTTTTGTCTCACCAGGGGTGATGGTCGGATTTGCGTTTATCGTTGAAGGAATTAGCGTTACACCGAGGCCTGCACTCTGGAGCGGGATTGATTTGGAGGTGGAGGGTCCGTCATGGTCTGGGGCGGTGTGTCACAGCATCATAGGACTGAGCTTGTTGTCATTGCAGGCAATCTCAACACTGTGCATTACAGGGAAGACATCCTCCTCCCTCATGTGGTACCCTTCCTGCAGGCTCATCCTGACATGACCCTCCAGCATGACAATGCCACCAGCCATTACTTAATCTTGGCATTCAACACAAGGTTTAGGAATTTTATCAAAGCTTTCCTGGCCTTATTGCTGAATAGCCAAATTGAGTAATTGTGAAACAAATTCAGTATAGAAGCGCTTCATTTGCTGTTCCATTGTGGAACTTGATATCACGCTCATTGGAAATTCATTTGCTTCTTTCTCTTTCTGTTAACTTCTAATATTTCAAACTTATTTGGCCCTTTTACAAATTTTCTCTCTCTCTCTCTCTCTCTCTCTCTCTCTCTCTCTCTCTCTCTCTCTCTCTCTCTCTCTCTCTCTCTCTGTCTCTCTCAAACACAACATTTCTCTCTCAGAGTGAGAGATCTTGTCACAGATCATTATAACCTGACTGATCAATTTCCAGGGTTAGGGTTAGTTAGTATAACCAGTCTGTTTGTGGTGACTGATCCATTTCCAGGGATACGGTTAGGGTTAGTTAGTATAACCTGTCTGTCTGTGTGATCCATCTCCAGGTACACAGCGGTGGTGATGCCTGTCCTCTACAACACCACACACAGCTCCAGGAAGCGGGTCTCGGTCATGATCGCGACAGTGTGGATCCTGGCCTTTGCTGTATCCTGCCCCCTGCTGTTCGGATTTAACACATCAGGTGAGACACGTGAGTACAGGTGAGACACACCCACACCCCCTCGCACCTGCCCAGTTTGAAATGAACCACTATCCATTGAGCCCTTATACCCCTGGAAAACTGCCTCCCTAGCCAGTGAGTCAGTTCTTGATTGTAGTGAATGATCTCTATTACTCTGTGTGTGTTGTTTCTCTCCATATGTCAATTAAGTCCAGGCTTTTTCAGAAATTCACCAATTTGTTCACACCAATGTTAGGTCAAATCTATCAGTCTCATTATAATAAACCATATTAAAATCCTCACCAACTATAATCTGACTGGATGGATATTTTCTCAGAAGAAGTAAGTGATTTGGAGGACAAGAACAGGATCCATACACATTACACAACACAAAGAATCTGTCCATGTGGTTGATGACCGCTACTAGCCAATGTCCATTGGTGTCCATCTGAGTAAACAAAAATGTCCCTTTGAAATTGTGTGCTAAAATTGCAACCCCAGCTGCATGATTAGTCCCGTGGACAAGAAAATGTCCCTGCCCCACTGATTTTTATTGATCTATATTTCTTATTCGTATTTATTTTTTTAGGTAAAAATAAATAAATAAATTAAACTACATTTTTGGTTAAGGGCTTGTCAGTAAGCGTTTCACTGTAAGATCTACACCTGTTGTATTCGGCCCATGTGACACATTTTATTGGATGACATTTTTCCCAAAATTATAGTCCTCTTTGCATGAATGTGTTTCTTGAACGAATATAAGATCTGCGTTGCAGTCCTTAAAAAAAAGAAGCTTTCCTCTGCAACCGGTTTCGTATCCCCCTGGCATTGATTGACAAACTTCATGTCCATATATACAAAATAGAATGGAAAATCCTATGCTATCTCAACTCTCCCCTCTCTATAAAAAGTTGCTTCATATACAGTACCATTCAAAAGTTTGGACACACCTACTCATTCAAGGGTTTTTCTTTCATATTACTATTTTCTACAATATATAATAATAGTGAAGACATCAGAACTATGAAATAACACATATGGAATCATGTAGTAACCAAATAAAGTGTTAAACAAATCAAAATATATTTTATATTTGAGATTCTTCAAAGTAGCCTCCCTTTGTCTTGATGACAGCTTTGAACACTATTGGCATTCTCTCAATAATTTTCATGAGGTAGTCACCTGGAATGCATTTAATTTAACAGGTGTGCCTTATTAAAAGTTAATTTGTGGAATTTCTTTCCTTCTTAATGCGTTTGAGCCAATCAATTGTGGTGTGATAAGGTAGGAGTGGGATATAGAAGATAGCCCTATTTGGTAAAAGATCAAGTCCATATTATGGCAAGAACAGCACAAATAAGCAAAGAGAAACGACAGTACAGTCGTGGCCAAAAGTTTTGAGAATGACACAAATATAAATTTCCACAAAGTTTGCTGCTTCAGTGTCTTTAGATATTTTTGTCAGATGTTACTATGGAATACTGAAGTATAATTACAAGCATTTCATAAGTGTCAAATGCTTTTATTGACAATTACATGAAGTTGATGCAAAGAGTCAATATTTGCAGTGTTGACCCTTCTTTTTCAAGACCTCTGCAATCCGCCCTGGCATGCTGTCAATTAACTTCTGGGCCACATCCTGACTGATGGCAGCCCATTCTTGCATAATCAATGCTTGGAGTTTGTCAGAATGTGTGGGGTTTTGTTTGTCCACCCGCCTCTTGAGGATTGACCACAAGTTCTCAATGGGATTAAGGTCTGGGGAGTTTCCTGGCCATGGACCCAAAATATCAATGTTTTGTTCCCCGAGCCACTTAGTTATCACTTTTGCATTATGGCAAGGTGCTCCATCATGCTGGAAAAGGCATCTCTCGCCACCAAACTGTTCCTGGATGGTTGAGAGAAGTTGCTCTCGGAGGATGTGTTGGTACCATTCTTTATTCATGGCTGTGTTCTTAGGCAAAATTGTGAGTGATCCCACTCCCTTGACTGAGAAGCAACCCCACACATGAATGGTCTCAGGATGCTTTACTGTTGGCATGACACAGGACTGATGGTAGCGCTCACCTTGTCTTCTCCGGACAAGCTTTTTTCCGGATGCCCCAAACAATCGAAAAGGGGATTCATCAGAGAAAATGACTTTACCCCAGTCCTCAGCAGTCCAATCTCTGTACCTTTTGCAGAATATCAGTCTGTCCCTGATGTTTTTCCTGGAGAGAAGTGGCTTCTTTTCTGCCGTTCTTGACACCAGGCCATCCTCCAAAAGTCTTCGCCTCACTGTGCGTGCAGATGCACTCACACCTGCCTGCTGCCATTCCTGAGCAAGCTCTGTACTGGTGGTGCCCGATCCATAGCTGAATCAACTTTAGGAGACGGTCCTGGTGCTTGCTGGACTTTCTTGGGCACACTGAAGCCTTCTTCACAACAATTGAACCGCTCTCCTTGAAGTTCTTGATGATACGATAAATGGTTGATTTAGGTGCAATCTTACTGGCAGCAAAATCCTTGCCTGTGAAGCCCTTTTTGTGCAAAGCAATGATGACGGCACGTGTTTCCTTGCAGGTAACCATTATTGACTGTCAAACGGTGGGTGTAGCTGGTGTGAATAAGTCAGGCGCAGGAGAACGGAGATGAGTGGACTAAGCACTTTACTAGGCAGAATACATAACGCAACCGCGTTAAATAAAACAAATGCCCCAAACAAGTAAGGCAGTAAGTACAATATACCGCACAAATACCAGCCAACAAAAGGCACGGGTGAAACATACAACCCGACGTAAACCGACATGTTCTATGTATGGTTCCCAATTAGAGGCAGCTGATTATCGTTACCTCTAATTGGGGATCATACTTAGTTTGTCCTTTTCCCACCTGCAAGTGGGATATTGTTTGTGTTAGTGCCTTTGAGCGTTACGTAATTGTTCGATTTACTTGTTTCTTTGATGTTTTTGTATGTTGTCACTTCAAATAAATATGTGGAACTCTACGCACGCTGCGCCTTGGTTAAATGATTTAAAAGACGAACGTGACAGTTTGTTATTTTACCCAAATTACGGCTTGCTGTGTAAAGGCATGGGAACGAAGACTATACAAACACTAATCAAAAACACAGGGTTGAAACCCAAACAAAAGAGCGAGCAGTACCTCGAATAAATAACATGTGCACAATGATTAACACACGGGACGAGATCCGTAATCATCTGTGCAATCCACAATGGCACGAAAGCCAAAACATACAGCACAGGTACTCACACGCACCAACGGACATTGTAACAATAATCGACAGCCCAATGGAAACGAAAGGGCACACTTATACAAGTACTAATCAGTGGGAATAGGGGACTGATGTGCGTAATGAAGGTTCTGGAGGGATCTGTGACAATCCTCAATTATTTGTTTTTTATGATACCTTGCCGCAACACACAAGTGGGTCCGGACCCATAGTTTGAGAACCACTGGACTAGATGTTCAGCTCAGATCTGGTAGAGGCGTACTGTAAGGGTTTAGTAATTAGACCATGGTCGTGTTCTCCTTATGGTTGTTTTCTTCTTCTTCCTCAGACGACCCGACGGTGTGCTCCATCTCCAACCCTGACTTTGTGATCTACTCGTCGGTGGTGTCCTTCTACCTGCCCTTCACTGTCACCCTGCTGGTGTACGTCCGCATCTACGTCTTTCTACGGAAAAGGAGGAAGAGGATCGCCTTCCGCCAGGCCAGAAGTGGAAAAGTCCAGCCAGGCTCGGCCCTGCCCTCAGCGGTGAGAACACAGCCAAATGGTCCCACAGTGATAGTGCAAATGTACATTGAAGTGAGTGCATACACTCTCATACATCTGCACATAGGTGTGTAAGGATTTCCTTACAGAAGAAATGGCAATCTCAATGGGACTCACATAGATAAATAAATGAAAAAGCACTACACGCTCACATCAACATTTCACTCATGAATAGCCAATGTCACAAGTGGCATCTGTCATGTGACACAACCATAAGGAAATGTCTACCACCATCATACAGAGCGTGCACGGAAACAGAGATCTTGGAGAGATCTGATGTAGAGAGGCTGTTATCCAGTAATTAGGCTTGTCGTGGTTGCAGGAGGAGCGATGATGGTATAACCGCTCCATGGAGTTGTGGTGAGGTCCGTGCTGCTCTCTAGGTGGCCTGGCTCCATATGATGTGTAGAAAGCAGCGTATCTGGGATGTGAGAGCTGGGCGAACAGGCTCAGTTCTACTCATCTCTCAGTTCAGGTTATATGATAATGTGGGATCTGAGGATCTTTGGGCTTGGTGAAGTTCCTTTGATCATTACATTCACATTCAGGCAGGTTTCAGGGTCATTTCCATCACGCTACAGGTGACTGTAAGGTCATGTCCATATTGTGACGGTAGCAAGTGGAAGGATAGTTTATGTTACAGTCCGCTCTTTACCTACTTAGAAATCACAATGTCAAATAAATGGTAATTACATGGTAATTATAAACTAATTACTGTTTTGTTTAATTGGGATTCATTAAAATAGGAGCCATTATGTTGTATTTAGTTCCAAAGGGTGCCAATTGTTACCACATAATGTCTTAGTAAATACCAAGCAACACCATCTGGAGGGGAAGTCAAATAAAGAGAATTGAATCAGTGACATTGGGGCTGGTTATAAGATCAGATCCTTTATTTGAGCGGCGGGTTGCAGGATCATTTCCAGTCATTGAGCCCAGGTTTGATCATATCCATTACGGGATGTTTGTGTAGTCTGATCACGTCCCAGGAGACATCTGGGATGAGGGAACTAACGGTGCTGTTTGGGAATGTTGGAACAGGATTTAGTTCCAGCTTACTGGAAAAAAATGTGATATGGAGAGAAAAGCTTTCAATGCTGCCCTGATTTATTTGTATTTTTATATAAATGGAATGCAATTTTTTCTCCCCATCCAATTTCAATAGAGTCAATAAGAGGCTTTAAGAACTTGAAATGACATTAAGAATCTGGTTTAAGGTGTTCGAGGGCCCTGTGGTACGTGGTTTAGTTAACAGCTACTATATTGACAGATGGATGGATTGGGGAATGGGTGCTAAGATAGATTTGTTTACCTTTTGAAGGGTGAGTCAGGTGTGATTTTCTCTCTGCCAACCCTCTCTCCCTCCTTCTCTCCCTCCCTCCCTCTTGCCTCATGTGTGTTTAGGGACAGTTTGAAATTTCCAGGGGTGGGGGGTCCAAAATAGGGGAGGGTTGTCTAACTTTTGTTTTGCTTTTGTGAGGGTTGTGTATTGTTTTATTGGGAAAAGAGGATGGTAGTGCGTTTTTTCCCTTGTTAACATTTGCTCTTTTGCAGGTTTTACTATATAATTTCTCCATATAGCCAAGTTTCCTTGAATGCACCTCCACTATATAAAGGTGTTTTGGTACTTCCTTTATGCACTACGCTTTTCTGTGTGCTAACTTTTACTATACCACAGGTCAATATGGTCTAGCAGTCTAACTGTCTATCCTGCCCTCTATCCACCATTCATAGTGACAATAGTGGTTGGTGGATAATTTGTTCAGATCTGCAATAGGCTAACTAGCAATCATACCACAGATAAAAGCATTCAAAGCTGCATACATTTTCAATATGAATCCACAAGAACAAATAGGAATAGCTGATGAAAGAATGAAAGAACAGTGAAGACATGAGACACACAGCTCAAAAAGCTCCCCTATTGATCTTGTTTAGTGACAATACAATTCTCCTAACAAAACTAGCCTACAACACCACAATGCAATTCATAATTGCAATATTGTTTTTAAGTGAGTACAAAATTCTACTCTAGGCTGCAATACCTTATTTACATAAGAGAAACAAGATTGTCTGGTCTGATGAAACCAAGATTGAACTCTTTGGTCTGAATGCCAAACGTCACGTCTGGAGGAAACCCGGCACCATCCCTACGGTGAAGCATGGCGGTGGCAACATCATGCTGTAGAGATGTTTTTCAGTGGCAGGGACTGGGAGACTAGTCAGGATTGAGGGAAAGAGGAACAGAGCAAAGTACAGAGAGATCCTTGATGAAAACCTGCTCCAGAGCGTTCAATCAAGGGGTCTGAATACTTTCCTAATGCACTGTATATATACAGTATGTATATGTTTTGTAACTGACAAAAAAATCTATCCAAACTGTGCAGCGGGAATTTGATAAATGGAAACAGACCTCAGTTACTGGGTAGGCCTACAAGGTAGGGAGGGATGTATTTTCTGTTTGTCGAGATTGACGTAGTCTATTGTGGTATTGAAAACGCAAACCATGATATTGAAGCACCTGATGTCGGTATGCTTTGTTTATTGCTTGTGTGGTGCATTTGCACAGAAAAGTGTTGGTGGAAAATGCATTGCTTATATAATTATAAATATGGCATCATAATTGTGATAATCTGATGTCCCCCTAGCTGATCGTTGTCTGCAGCCAGCTCTGATTGTAGTGTAGGCCTAATGAAACAGGCAGGGAGATTGAACTCATCCTTGGTGGTGGGCGAACCCTCAACCTCCTGGCCCGTATCCCTTCGTGGCATCGACTATGCCACAAAAGCATGCTGAAGTGGCAAAGTTGATATCCACGATTATAAACACAGGGTTGCTAGGATTATTATTTGTGGTCGTAAACATTTATTTTGAGTTAATTCTATGAGGGTAAATTTCAAACTGTCCCTTACATGTTGAAAGATAGTCAGTCATCATGTGTATCCCTCTCTCCATCCCTCTCTTGCTCCATTCATCCCTCTCTCTCTCCCTTCATCCCTCTCTCCCAGGAGACGTGTCTGCAGGAGGAAACCCCCAAGGAGAAGAGAGACCTGTCTCCCATCAGGATCAAAGTGGTAAGAGTAGTGTGTATATGTGTGCGTGTGTGTCTGAGTGCGTGTGTGTGTATATCTGAGTCCATGTGTGTATGTCCTTATGTGGTCTGCGTGCAGGTTTTTGTTTATGTTGGAAAGTATGAGAGGGTAAAGTACACTTTTAGAAGTAAAGGAGCCTGGAATAACCTTTTGGGGTTCTAAAAATTGCCACACAGGGAACCTGTCCAGTTCAAAACAGTTCCTCGAGGAACCTCTCTGAAAAGTGTCTTTGAGGAATCCCCGTGTAAAGATTCAAACTGGAACCTTTTTGTGATGGGAGGGGTTCAAATTTTTGCCATTTTAATGATATATTGTAGAGGTGGCAGCCTATCAGAAGGCATGGCTTTCAAATAGTTATTTTTGGCCAAACGTTAGAGTAGATGTCATTCCTGTTCATCATGTTAAGTTTGTACATATTTTCCTTGAATATTTATGCATATTACGTATTCTAATATAATATTCATAATATTAACATTGCTGATTATATATAGTAATAAAGTGTTAACTATTCCAACTTTGGGATTTGAATAGACTCTTGAGGAACTCAGGGTGTTTACACAGGCAGCCCAATTCTGATATTCTTTTCACTAATTGGCCTTTTGACCAACCAAAGGTGCAAATACTATCAATTGACCAGCAACTAGCAATGGTTCCTATAGGAACTCCAGGGGTTCCTTGAGGATCTCCAGGGTGTCTTGAGTAATACTAAGAGTGTATGTGAGATAGACAGCTTCAAGGCAGATAGATAGACAACCTGGGTTTTTGGATGGGTATTCAAGCTGCACTGTTGTTGGTTTAAACAGAATCTAAATAACTCACTGACTCTCAATGAATCAGGTGGCATATTCAGATATTCTTGGCAGTGAGTGTCCGTTCTCTTTTTAGCATTGTGTGTGTGTGTGTGTGTCATTACTTTGTCTTAGCCCCAGGGCTGCGAGGGAGCTGAAAATCTGAATTATGAAGCTCCTCTCCTCGTCTACTGCCTCTAAACTCCGATCCCAATCTTTAAGTTTCGCGCTTTATTTGTCACACCAGCTCGTGCATAATCCACAAATTACTTCAAAGATGGAGAAAATTGACAAGCTTTAATTTCCTCCTGAGAACAGGGCTGCGTGGCTCGGCTGTTAGACGTGTGTTCAGACTGACAGGCGGAAACATGAGAAACAGGAAGGAAGGAGCAGTGAACTAGGAAGGGCCGGGTCTCTGAAAGTAAGGGGTGGAGATCAGGGACAGACACGTGTGGAATCAGGAGTAAGTGTCAGAGAATCCTTTCACCTGGTGTCCCAGGTCTGAAAAAGTCCCTGATTAGAGGGGAAATATGAAAGCAAACAGTGTTGCAGACCTTAATCTGCATACCCCCATCCCCTCCCTCTGGAATCAGACAAGTGGTTGTTTTTGGACCAGATCAACAGTAGGGTCATTGGTCAGCACCTTCAGATGTGACTGACTGTGTGTTCCTTCCAGGAGAGTGTGGAGCCGGCAGTGCCCCCTAAAATTAGCCTCCTGTCGGGGTGCCTGAGGCGTAAGCGTACCCGGACGGCCCCTGTGGAGAACACTCTGCTGCCCCCAGTGGACATCCAGAACTACTGCAGCATCAGCCACGCCTCCTGCGGCCGCACCGAACACGAGCAGGTCCGTGCCGAAGAAGAGGAGGAGTTGGCCAAAGAGAGAGCGCGTAGACCCGTGAGGAGGAGCTGTGAGGTCAAGGAGTTGTCCAATGGACGCATTCACACGGCCCTCCGCGCCGCCCCCTGCTCCAAGTCCCTGGCCGGCCAACAACAACAACAACATGGAATCAGGAGCATGCAGAACAGGGAGAAGAAGGCTACGCAGATGCTGGCCATTGTTCTTGGTAAGAAGTACTACTCTCTCTATTAGGACTATCACCGTGTGTATTATTCATTCATCTCTATGAACTCTACCATGTGATTTGATTGAGAACACATGGACCACATGGGGAAGAGTGGAAAAGAGAGGAGAGCAAAGGAGTTAAATGGGTCAATCAGAAGCTGGGGATGATAGACTGTGAATACTGTTGTAGAATACTGGGGTTATGGACATGGGGTTCAGAGGTCAGAATCACTCTCCCTCCCAGATCTATTCCCGCCATTATAACACCATTTTACTCTGTAGAATAATAGAACAATGTCTGCAGAGCCATACAATACCATTGTATTGCCTATGTAGGATATCAGTTACAATTGATTACCTTCACTGCTGGGTGCCTAGCACTAGTTAGTCTGCAGTTCTAGTGAGACTTTATTAAATCAGAACAGACCATGGTAAAGCTGAAATGTAAATTGGATGGGTGGATCTAAATATAGATACAGTGGGGCAAAAAACTATTTAGTCAGCCACCAATTGTGCAAGTTCTCCAACTTAAAAAGATGAGAGAGGCCTGTAATTTTCATCATAGGTACACTTCAACTATGACAGACGAAATGAGAAAAGAAATCCAGAAAATCACATTGTAGGATTTTTAATTTATTTATTTGCAAATTATGGTGGAAAATAATAACAAAAGTTTATCTCAATACTTTGTTATATACCCTTTGTTGGCAATGACAGAGGTCAAACGTTTTCTGTAAGTCTTCACAAGGTTTTCACACACTGTTGCTGGTATTTTGGCCCATTCCTCCATGCAGATCTCTTCTAGAGCAGTGATGTTTTGGGGCTGTCGCTGGGCAACACGGACTTTCAACTCCCTCCAAAGATTTTCTATGGGGTTGAGATCTGGAGACTGGCTAGGCCACTCCAGGACCTTGAAATGCTTCTTTCTGAAGCCACTCCTTCGTTGCGGGCGGTGTGTTTGGGATCATTGTCATGCTGAAAGACCCAGCCACGTTTCATCTTCAATGCCCTTGCTGATGGAAGGAGGTTTTCACTCAAACTCTCACGATACATGGCCCCATTCATTCTTTCCTTTACACGGATCAGTCGTCCTGGTCCCTTTGCAGAAAAACAGCCCCAAAGCATGATGTTTCCACCCCCATGCTTCACAGTAGGTATGGTGTTCTTTGGATGCAACTCAGCATTCTTTGTCCTCCAAACACGACGAGTTGAGTTTTTACCAAAAAGTTCTATTTTTGTTTCATCTGACCATATGACATTCTCCCAATCCTCATCTGGATCATCCAAATGCTCTCTAGCAAACTTCAGACGGGCCTGAACATGTACTGGCTTAAGCAGGGGGACACGTCTGGCACTGCAGGATTTGAGTCCCTGGCGACGTAGTGTGTTACTGATGGTAGGCTTTGTTACTTTGGTCCCAGCTCTCTGCAGGTCATTCACTAGGTCCCCCCGTGTGGTTCTGGGATTTTTGCGTGGAGCCCCAGATCGAGGAAGATTATCAGTGGTCTTGTATGTCTTCCATTTCCTAATAATTGCTCCCACAGTTGATTTCTTCAAACCAAGCTGCTTACCTATTGCAGATTCAGTCTTCCCAACCTGGTGCAGGTCTACAATTTTGTTTCTGGTGTCCTTTGACAGCTCTTTGGTCTTGGCCATAGTGGAGTTTGGAGTGTGACTGTTTGAGGTTGTGGACAGGTGTCTTTTATACTGATAACAAGTTCAAACAGGTGCCATTAATACAGGTAACAAGTGGAGGACAGAGGAGCCTCTTAAAGAAGAAGTTACAGGTCTGTGAGAGCCAGAAATCTTGCTTGTTTGTATGTGACCAAATACTTATTTTCCACCATAATTTGCAAATAAATTCATTAAAAATCCTACAATGTGATTTTCTGGATTTTTTTTCCTCATTTTGTCTGTCATAGTTGAAGTGTACCTATGATGAAAATTACAGGCCTCTCTCATCTTTTTAAGTGAGAGAACTTGCACAATTGGTGGCTGACTAAATACTTTTTTGCCCCACTGTAAGTAGATTGTATGGATGGATGTAAAGATAGATATGTAAATTGTATGGATGGATCTAAAGATAGATATGTAAATTGGATGGATGGATCTAAAGATAGACATGTAAATTGGATGGGTAGATCTAAAGATATATATGTAAATTGGATGGGGGGATCTAAAGATATATATGTAAATTGGATGGGTGGATCTAAAGATAGATATGTAAATTGGATGGGTGGATTTAAAGATGAAAGGTGAAACACCTGCAATAGCACCTTACCATTCTATCTTTCTTTCACACAAGCAAGCGCACACACACATGTATACACACCTGCACGCACCGAACACACGTACACACACAAACATACACACTGTAATGATTAGCGGATGTTGTTAGCCGCCATTGGTCCAGGCTGTTCATTGTGAGAGCTGACATGTTGGCGAGTCCAAGCCCTACTGAGTGAGACTGAAGCTAATCAGAGGTGTCTGCTTAATTAGACAGAAGAGTCACGTACGCACACATACCACACACCCATGCGCACAGAAACACAGAAACACACACACACAGAGAGCAGATGTCCTCAGCCTGACTAGCTTCTCTGGCCTAGAGAGAAATGGATCGGTCAGCCATGTCACATGACTCGGACGACTTTGAACTGTGGGGGAGACACTTTCTGAATTCCAAATCGACACCTAGCCCGTGGTATCTTAATTTGATCACTCTGTTGTCGGTGAGAATTTTTCTGCGTCGTCAAATGAGCCCCGTGATTTACATAAATTCACTGAAAACCTGCAGTTCTCTTTTTCTATCGCTCGCTTAATCGCTAAAGCACCAGACAGAATACATTTCCTACTACTAGGTCCTACTGTAGGTCCCACTACTGCGACATTCAAATGTACAGTATCTTAAATGCAGCCATACACATCAACAACCATTGTTTAATATAGCTTAAAGAGATTTAACGGAATCTTAAGCACTTACAAATTCATAAGATATTGTATGAATTGGAATTCATAACATACAGTGCCTTCAGAAAGTATTCACACCTCTTCACTTTTTCCACATGTTGTTGTCTTACGGCCTGCTTTTAACATTTATTAAATTGAGACTTTGTGTCACTGGGCTACACACAATACCCCATCATGTCAAAGTGGAATTATGTTTTTAGACATTTTTACAAGTTCATTAAAAAACGAAAAGCTGAAATGTCTTGAGTCAATAAGTATTCAACCCCTTTGATATGGCAAACCTAAATAATTTCAGGAGTAGAAATGTGCTTAACAAGGCACATAATAAGTTGCATGGAATCTGTGTGCAATAATAGTGTTTAATATGATTTTTGAATTAATACCCCATCACTGTACCCCACACATATAATTATCTGTAAGGTCCCTCTTTCGAGCAGTGAATTTCAAACACAGACATTGAATATCCAATGAGCATGTTGAAGTCAGTGGAGGCTGCTGAGGGGTGAACGGCTCATAATAATGGCTGGAAAGGAGCAAATGAAATGGCATCAAACACATGGAAACCTTGGAAACCATGTGTTTGATGTATTTGATACCTTTCCACCTATTCTTCTCCAGTCATTACCACAAGCCTGTCCTCCCCAATTAAGGTGCCACCAACCTTCTGAAGTTAAAGTTGAAGTTATTAATTACACTTTGGATGGTGTATCAATACATCCAATCACTACAAAGATACAGTCCTTCCTAACAGTTGCCAGAGAGGAAGGAAACTGCTCAAGGATTTCACCACACGGCCAATGGTGACTTTAAAATAGTTACAGAGTTGAATGGCTCTGATAGGAGAAAACTGAGGATGGATCAACAACATTGTAGTTACTCCACGATACTAACCAAAATGACAAAGTGAAAAGAAGGATGCCTGTACAGAATAAAAATATTACAAAACAAGCTTTCTGTTTGCAATAAGGCACTAAAGTAATAATGCAAAGAATGTGGCAAATGTATGTCCTTAATACAAAGCATTATGTTTGGGCCAAATCCAATACAACACGTCACTGAGTACCACTCTTCATATTTTCAGGCATGGTTGAGGCTGCATCATGTTATGGATGTGCTTGTCATCGGCAAGGACTAGGCAGTTTTTTATGATAAAAAGGAACAGAATAGAGCTAAGCACAGGCAAAATCCTAAAGGAAAACCTGGTTCAGTCTGCTTTCCAAAAGACACTGGGATATGAATTCACCTTTCAGCAGGACATTAACCTGAAACACAAGGCCAAATCTACATTGAATGTTCCTGAGTGGCCTAGTTACAGTTTTGACTTAAATCGGCTTGAAGATCTATGGCAAGATTTAAAAATGCCTGTCTAACAATGATTAACAACTAACTTGACGGAGCTTAAAGATTTTTTTCAAGGAATAATGTTGTACAATCCAGGTGTGCAAAGCTCTTAGAGACTTACCCAGAAAGACTCACAGCTGTACTCGCTGCTAAAGGTGATTCCAACATGTATTGACTCAGGGGTTTGAATACTTATGTAAATTTGATATTTCTGTATATTCATAAATTAGCAAAAATGTAAAAAAAAACATGTTTTCACTTTGTCGTTATGGGGTATTGTGTGTAGATAGGTGAGATGTATTTTTTTTCAGGCTTGTAACACAACAAAATATGGAATAAGTCGAGAGGTATGAACACTTTCTGAAGGCACTGTATAATGTTTTTGCAGGACTTAATACAGAATTTCATATGAAATTGTTTACTATTTTCGGGGAGATGTTTTTGCTTGTGAGTGCTACTTTCAAAACTACTGGCAGAAATGATACAAAACCTTTATAACGCATCTTTAATGACACAAGAGAGATATTGGTCTCTCCACTATGACGTACAAGTGTATCCGAAATGCAATCGGACTCTAAACCATAGCCTACTGTAGCCTATCAAAACTAGTTTTCCCATTAGAAATGATCACTTTTATGATAATAATCAAATCCTCCTGCTGCAAGATTATTTTACTCCTTCAACGAAACCGGTCAAATTAAGATCCTACATCTGTACATAAAGTGTCTATGGGAGTATGGGTCTACTTGTAATTCTGTCAGTGTGTTGAAGTTGCTGTGTGTTAACTTGCTGGAGGATGTTTGTATAGGAGCATAAGTTAAACCCATTAACCCTGTAGACCAGGCTTGCTCTCTGTGGCTGCTGTAGTGTGCATTAGCTGACCGTAAGGCTAATGTATACACCACACTCTGTACAGGTTCATGAGAAATGAAGGTGTTTGAAGTCATAAATATGACTCACTCTCTTTTACTTTTTCGCTCCCTCGCTTTATCTCGCTTTCCTGCTGTCTCGCTCGATCTCTCTCGTTCTGTCCCCCTCTCTCTCTCTCTCTCTCTCTCTCTCTCTCTCTCTCTCTCTCTCTCTCTCTCTCTCTCTCTCTCTCTCTCCATCCCTCCATCTCTCCCTCCCCCTTCCCTTCCTCTCTCTCTCCATCCCTCTCTCTCTCTCCATCTTCCAGGAGTGTTCCTGATCTGCTGGCTGCCGTTCTTTGTGACTCACATCCTGAACACCCACTGCAGGACGTGTCGTATTCCCCCGGAGCTCTACAGCGCCTTCACCTGGCTGGGCTACGTCAACAGCGCCCTTAACCCTGTCATCTACACCACCTTCAACATTGAGTTCAGACGCGCCTTCATCAAGATCCTCAGCTGCTGAGAACAGAGTTGGTCCAGCATGACCATGTCAGGCTAATTGCCATGCTCCTAAACTGTACTGGACCTTGGGCCCGGCATACCTGAGTATGAATAAGACACATGAGTCATGACCCGAGCCTGACTGTATATTATCAGGGGCAATAACTGTCCTTCATTAAGATCATCTGCTGCTGAGAGGCCAAGAGGTCCACCATGACCATGTCAGGCAAGGCTTATGACCTGTACTGGACCTTAGGCCCGGCACACCTGATGTGCACACCTGAGCATGGATAATGGATACTGTACCTGAGCCATGGATACATGAGCCATGACCCGTCCATCTTCAGGATCAATGACTTGTCTTCATTGAAGTCATCTCCAGCTGAGAGGACAGATCCATAAAGATCATGTCTGACCATGCTCTTCCACTGAACCTCTCAGCACACTATAGCACACCTGAGCAAGGACTGTCTGATGGTAACACAGGCCCTGCACACCTCAGCTGAACTACAGGTACCGTATCTGACTTGGCTGCTAGTTAGCTGGGTAAGGACCTGCTCTACCTGTGTTATACTGTACACAGTGGGCAGGAGACATGAAGGGAGGGTATGGGAGTTAAATTCAAACCATACAAATTACTGCTACAATACTTGTGATTCGGAGGTGGGGAAAATACTTTTATAGAGAAAAGAGGACAAATGAAACAAAGGAAATAGAGTAGAGAGTTCCACACATCCATATGACACAATGTACAGCCATCAAAAGACGCTGAATGCCCTTTCCCTGCTGCCTAATGCAGGGGTATTCAACCGGAGGTACTACAGGGGCTCCATGACAATAAATAAAAAAGAAAGTGGAAGAAATACAATTTTTATTTAAATGTTGTTGTGAATATCCCTAGCAACAACAGATTAAACATTTTTTTTGTTATGACATACAGTGCCTTCAGAAAGTATTCACACCCCTTTACTTCTTCCACATTTTGTTGTGTTACAGCTTGAATTTAAAATGGATTACATTTAGATTTTTTTGTCAATGACCTACACACTATACCCCATAATGGCAAAGTGGAATTATGTTTTTAGAAATTTGTACACATTAATAAAAAATGAAAATCTGAAATGTCTTAAGTCAATAGGTATTCAACCCCTTTGTTATGGCAAGACAAAATAAGTTCAGGAGTACAAATTTGCCCAACAAGTCACATAATACATTGAATAGACACATTTTGTGTGCAATAATAGGATTTTTGAATGACTACCTCATCTTTGTACCCTACACATACAATTATCTGTAAGGTCCCTCAGTCGAACAGTGAATTTCAAACACTGATTCAACCACAAAGACCAGGGAGGTTTTCCAATGCCTCGCAAAGAAGGGCATCTATTGGTAGACGGGTAAAAATAAAAATAAAAAGCAGACACTGAATATCCCTTTGAACATGGTGAAGTTATTAATGACACTTTGGATGGTGTATCAATACACCCAGTCACTACACAGATACAGGCGTCCTTCCTAACTCAATTACCGGAGAGGAAGGAAACCGCTCAGGGATTTCACCATGAGGCCAATGGTGATTTTAAAACAGTTACAGAGTTGAATGGCTCTGACAGGAGAAAACAACAACATTGTAGTTACTGCACAATGCTAACCTAAATGACAGAGTGAAAAAAAGGAAGCCTGTACAAAATAAAAATATTCCAAAACACGCATCCTGTTTGCAATAAGGCACTAAAGTAAAACTGCAAAAAAATATGGCATAGAAATTTACTTAATGTCCTGAATACAAAGCGTTATGTTTGGGGCAAATCCAACCCAACACATCACTGAGCACCACTCTCCATATTTTCTGGCATGGTGGTGGCTGCATCATGTTATGTGTATGCTTATCATCGGCAAGGACTAGAGAGTTTTTTTAGGATAAAAAGAAATGGAATAGAGCTAAGCACAGGCAAAATCCTGAACCTGGTTCAGTCTTCTTTCCAACAGACACTGGGAGACAAATTCACCTTTCAGCAGGACAATAACCTATAACGCAAGGCAAAATATACACTGGAGTTACTTACCAAGACAGGACATTGAATGTTTCTGAGTGGCCTAGTAACAGTTTTGATTTAAAAATCGGCTTGAAAATCTATGGCAATACTTGAAAATGGCTGTCTAGCAATGATCAACAACCAACTTGACAGAGCTTGAAGAATTTTTTTTTAATAATAATGTGCAAATATTGTACAATTCAGGTGTGCAAAGCTCTTAGAGACTTACCCAGAAAGACTCACAGCTGTAATCGCTGCCAAAGGTGATTCTAACATGTATTGACTCAGGGGTGTGAGTACGTACACTACCGTTCAAAAGGGGTCACTTAGAAATGTCCTTGTTTTTTAAAGATTTTTTTTTTTTTTTTTGTCCATTAAAATAACATCAAATTGATCAGAAATACAGTGTAGACATTGTTAATGTTGTAAATGACTATTGTAGCTGGAAACTGCTGATTTCTTATGGAATATCTACATAGGCGTACAGAGGCCCATTATCAGCAACCATCACTCCTGTGTTCCAATGCCACATTGTGTTAGCTAATCCAAGTTTAGCATTTTAAAAGGATAATTGATCATTAGAAAACCCTTTTGCAATTATGTTTGCACAGATGAAAACTGTTGTACTGATGAAAGAAGCAATAAAACTGCCTTTCTTTAGACTAGTTGAGTATCTGGAGCATCAGCATTTGTGGGTTCGATTACAGAACAGCGCAAACTAGCTCTAACCAGAAAAGAAAGAGGAGTGGGAGGCCCCGGTGCACAACTGAGCAAAAGGACAAGTACATTAGAGTGTCTAGTTTGAGAAACAGACGCCTCACAAGTCCTCAACTGGCAGCTTAATTAAATAGTACCCGCAAAACACCAATGTCAACGTCAACAATGAAGGGGCGACTCCGGGATACTGGCCTTCAAGGCAGATTTGTAAAGAAAAAGCAATATCTCAGACTGGTCAATAAAAATAAAAGATTAAGATGGGCAAAAGAACACAGACACTGGACAGACGAACTCTGCCTAGAAGGCCAGCATCCCGCAGTTGCCTCTTCACTGTTGACGTTGAGACTGGTGTTTTGCGGGTACTAAACTTGGATTAGCTAACACAACGTGCCATTGGAACACAGGAGTGATGGTTGCTGATAATGGGCGTCTGTATGCCTACATACAGTTGAAGTCGGAAGTTTACATACACTTAGATTTGAGTCATTAAAACTCGTTTTTCAACCACTCCACAAATTTCTTGTTAACAAACTATATTTTTGGCATGTCGGTTAGCACATCTTCTTTGTGCATGACACAAGTAATTTTTCCAACAATTGTTTACAGATAATTTCACTTATAATTCACTTTATCACAATTCCAGTGGGTCAGAAGTGTACATACACTAAGTTAACTGTGCCTTTAAACAGCTTGGAAAATTCCAGAGATTTATGTCATTGCTTTAGAAGCTTCTGATAGGCTAATTGACATCATTTGAGTCAATTGGAAGTGTACCTGTGGATGTATTTCAAGGTCTACCTTCAAACTCAGTGCCTCTGCTTGACATCATGGGAAAATCAAAAGAAATCAGCCAAGACCTCAGAAAAAAATTGTAGACCTCCACAAGTCTGGTTCATCCTTGGGAGCAATTTCCAAATGCCTGAAGGTGCCACGTTCATCTGTACAAACAATTGTACGCAAGTATAAACACCATGGGACCACACAGCCGTCATACCGTTCAGGAAGGAGACGCGTTCTGTCTTCTAGGGATGAACGTACTTTGGTGCAAAAAAGTGCAAATCAATCCCAGAACAATAGCGAATGACCTTGTGAAGATGCTGGAGGAAACAGGTACAAAAGTATCTATATACAAAGGAAAACGAGTCCTATATCGACATAGTCTAAAAGGCCGCTCAGCAAGGAAGAAGCCACTGCTCCAAAACCACCATAAAAAAGCAAGACTACGGTTTGCAACTGCACATGGGGACAAAGATCATACTTTTTGGAGAATTGTCCTCTGGTCTGATGAAACAAAAATAGGAACTGTTTAGCCATAATGATCATCATTATTCTTTGAGGAAAAAGGGGGAGGCTTGCAAGCCAAAGAACACCATCCCAACCGTGAAGCATGGGGGTGGCAGCATAATGGTGTGGGGGTTCTTTGCTGCAGGAGGGACTGGTGCACTTCACAAAATAGATGCCATCATTAGGAAGGAAAAGTATGTGGATATATTGAATCAACATCTCAAGACATCAGTCAGTAATTTAAAGCTTGGTCGCAAATGGGTCTTCCAAGTGGACAATGACCCCAAGAACACTTCCAAAGTTGTGGCAAAATGACTTAAGGACAACAAAGTCAAGGTATTGGAGTTGCCATCACAAAGCCCTGACCTCAATCTCATAGAAAATTTGTGGGAAGAACTGAACATGCGTGTGCGAGCAAGGAGGCCTACAAACCTGACTCAGTTACACCAGCTCTGTCAGGAGGAATGGGCCAAAATTCACCCAACTTATTGTGGGAAGCTTGTGGAAGGTTACCCGAAATGTTTGACCCAAGTTAAACAATTTAAATGCAATGCAACTGGGTCCTGGACTTCCTGACATCTCCACCCCGCTGATCCTCAACACTGGGGCCCCACAAGGGTGCGTTCTCAGCCCTCTCCTGTACTCCCTGTTTACCCATGACTGCGTGGCCAAGCACGCATCCAACTCAATCATCAAGTTTGCTGACGACACTACAGTGGTAGGCTTGATTACCAACAACGACGAGACGGCCTACAGAGAGGAGGTGAGGGCCCTCGGAGTGTGGTGTCAGGAAAATAACCTCTCACTCAATGTCAGCAAAACAAAAAAAACAAAAAAAAATGGACTTCAGGAAACAGGAGAGGGAGCACCCCCCTATCCACATCGAGGGGACAGTAGTGGAGAAGGTGGAAAGTTTTAAGTTCCTCGGCGTACACATCACGGACAAACTGAAATGGTCCACCCACACAGACAGCGTGGTGAAGAAGGCGCAACAGCGCCTCTTCAACCTCAGGAGGCTGAAGAAATTTGGCTTGTCACCAAAATCACTCACAAACTTTTACAGATGCACAATCGAGAGCATCCTGTCGGGCTGTATCACCGCCTGGTACGGCAACTGCTCCGCCCACAACCGTAAGGCTCTCCAGAGGGTAGTGAGGACTGCACAACGCATCACCGGGTTAAACTACCTGCCCTCCAGGACACCTACACCACCCGATGTCACAGAAAGGCCAAAAGATCATCAAGGACAACAACCACCCGAGCCACTGCCTGTTCACCCCGCTATCATCCAGAAGGCGAGGTCAGTACAGGTGCATCAAAGCTGGGACCGAGAGACTGAAAAACAGCTTCTACCTCAAGGCCATCAGACTGTTAAACAGCCATCACTAACATTGAGTGGCTGCTGCCAACATACTGACTTAAATCTCTAGCCACTTTATACATAGGAATTGGATGTAACAAATGTATCACTAGCCACTTTAAACAATTTTGTATATAATGTTTACGTATCCGACATACTCATATCAAATGTATACACTGTACTCTAAACCATCTACTGTATCTTGCCTATGCCGTCGCCATCGACCCAAATCTCTAGCCACTTTAATAATTATAATTGGATGAAATAATGTATCACTAGCCACTTTAAACAATGCCATTTATATAATGTTTACATATCCTACATTACTCATCTCATATATATATATATATATATATATATATATATGTGTGTATATACTGTACTCCATACCATCTACTGCATCTTGCCTATGCCGGTCAGCCATCGCTCATCCATATATTTATATGTACATACTCGTATTCATTCCTTTACTCTTGTGTGTATAAGGTAGTTGTTGTGAATTTGTTAGATTACTTGTTAGATACTACTGCATGGTCGGAACTAGAAGCACAAGCATTTCGCTACACTCGCATTAACATCTGCTAACCATGTGTATGTGACAAATAAAATTTGATTTGATTTGATTTGAAATACTAATTGAGTGTATGTAAACTTCTGACCCACTGGGAATGTGATGAAAGAAATAATACCTGAAATAAATCATTCTCTTCACTATTATTCTGACATTTCACGTTCTTAAAATAAAGTGGTGATCCTAACTGACCTAAGACAGGACATTTTTACTAGGATTAAGTGTCAGGAATTGTGAAAAACTGAGTTTAAATGTATTTGCCGAAGGAGTATGTAAACTTCCGACTTCAACTGTAAATATTCCATAAACAATCTGCCGTTTTCAGCTACAATAGTCATTTACAACATTAACAATGTCTACACTGTATTTCTGATCGATTTTATGTTATTTTAATGGACAAAACATTTGCTTTCAAAAACAAGGACATTTCTAAGTGACCCTTTTGAATGGTAGTGTATATAAATGAGATATTTCTGTATATCATTTTCAATAAATTAGCAACATTTTCTAAAAACATGTTTACAGTTTGTCATTATTGGGTATTATATGTAGATTGGCAAGAAAAACTATCTATTTAATCCATTTTGAATTCAGGCTGTAACACAACAAAATGTGGAATATGTAAATAGGTATGAATACTTTCTGAAGGCACTGTACCAACAGTATAAAAGAGGAGAATATCTTATTTCTAATGATGTCAACTTTATTTCTCAACTCCTAATATTGAGCAAATTACACTCACTGGAGGCAGTTACACTCACTGGAGTATCTGACAGGCTTTGAAAAAGCAGCCGTGAAAAGGCTACCAGTGAGGCAAGCGCCGATGGCTGCTTTGACATTCATTTGACATTCATTTTTGCCAACTGCTCTTAGTGAAAATGTGTTTGGAGTTACCTTTCAAGCTAATAGGCTATGTTAGAGTTTACACTTCCTCTTCCAATTATAATGTGGGGAGTTCAAAATAATGAAAAACTATCTACCAAATCTATTCATTTTAAAATGTTGATTACTTCTCCTTGCCATTATCATTCACCTGATGATAAGAAAAGTTTTTTTGTTAACGTATGATGGGGATCCCTGGGTCGCCGGTTTGCCTGGGAGTGGGTCCCTGGGCAGGAAAAGGTTGAAGACTCCTGGCCTAATGTGATCTTTGTTTGAGGTACAAGGAATTGAACGCTGTCCTGGTGTTGGTGTTGTAAGGCATTTGTTTGTCCAAATATAAATGTGGTTGAAAAGCTGACATGAAGAAAGACCCTCAGTCAGTAATACTCACACAGATCAGTCCCAATCCCAATCCCCCCGTTGGATGCCTGGAACAGTGGTATGACCAGGCCACAAATGCTGACGTCATGTGTCAATCAAAGCACAGAGTCTTCCTTGCCTCAGTGTATTACTATTTGAGTCTACAACTCACAGCTCGAGCACAGATCTAGGATGCGTCCCAAATCACATCCTATTTCCTACATAGTGCACTACTCCTGACCAGACGTAGTTTGAATAAGGTGCCATTTATGACGCAACCCTAGAGTTCACTCCTCTGTCTCCTACACTACTCCAACTGATGACTCAAAGCTACTTTATACATGTACTGTAGCAAGGGCTGCACAGTCCAATTCATTTCTAAGGTTCACTGAGGTGATTGGGCCTATTATATTCAGAACAGCAGTACTTACTATTACAACTGACATCATCCAGGGCTCCCGAGTGGTGCAGCGGTCTAAGGCACTGCATGTCAGTGCTAGAGGTGTCACTGCAGACCCTGGTTTGATTCCGTTGTCCGGGTTAGGGTTTTGCCGGAGTAGGCCGTCATTGTAAATAAGAATTTGCCCTTAACTGACTTGCCTAGTTAAATAAAGGTTAATAAAAAATTAAAAAAATCCACCCACCAACATGTATTTAGAGAACTATATGGCTCTGTTCGCCTCTGCATGCGTGTCACAGTCATCAAGCTGTTTATATTTGAATCACTGTGAATTTGTTCAGGAGTCGCTTAAAGGCTCCGTCCATCTGAATCACAATGAGTCCTTTTATATCTGGATGTGAGAGATGTTTGGATTGCTGTTGGAGTCATTTTTATCGATGTCAACACTTATGGATCACAGAGGAGGCGTTTTGAAAACGGTTCTTTGTGCCACTGTTAGATTTTTTGATAAGCCTCTGGTTTAGCCATGCCTGCTGGGTTGAAAAATATCTGAAGCTCTCTGTTCCTTGATAGTGGCGTCCTCAGGGGGCGGGGCTTTGTAGTGCCAGTGAATCAGACACGGGTGTGAATGGTGAGGTGGGCGGGGCTGTCATGGATGAGAAAAGATTCTCTGTGTTGTGGTGAATAAAAGCTAAATTAAGCACTTCTCATGGGCTACTTGTCATCTGTACGCACACACACACACACACAAAACACACACACACAAAACACACACACACACACACAGAGTGTGGAGAGAGAAAGTGAGCGGTACATGTGGTGTAGAGAGGCAGATTGGGCTCTGGGGCAGTATCACAGCTGGACCCCAGCTGAGATCTGAGAGAAACCACAGAAACATGTAGAGAGATAGAAAGAAAAGAGAAGATGGATGGAGGGCTGAAGATAGAGAGGGAGAAAGAGATGGATGTAGGGCTGAAGATAGAGTGTTACGGATATCCTGAAGATAGAGTGTTACGGATATATACGGATATGTTACAGGTATCCTGTGTGTATTTGTTTTCTCTCCTTCTGCCCTAGTCACAGGTGGCAGTCATCAGTTTCATCAGTTGCCAATCACTCGCCAATTTGAAGACACACCTCCTCCTGTTTCCCTTACCCAATCACATCCCCTTTCCCTTGGTTTAAAACCCCAGTCAGTTATCTCTCTCTCTCGCTCTCTCTCTCTCTTGTTTTGTGCCTACATCTCACATTTGACTGTTATCCTGTGAGTATGTACTGCTGTGTTGTATTGCTGTTTGTTTGTTGGTGGAAAAGGGGGTAACCAGCCAAGTCGCCCTTGGGCAGACATAACCCGTAGGAAACCATTGTCTAAATACCCTAGTTAGAACTGGGCGGACCACCCACTGTATTTTATTGGTTAGTTAGCTAGGTGTTCTTTAAGCAGGTAGATTAGCTTAGGGGGTTTTGGATATTTATTAATTCTTTCCTTCGGTCCAGCTCAGCCCCTTTTCCCCACACCCCATAACCGTGTGTTTAAAAATAAACCAGAAAGTGTTTGACGGTAGGTTTAAGTTTCTTTTAGTTCTCACTGTTCTTTTTCACTGTTATAATTTGCATGAGATATGTTGCGGGTCTCGTTTCCATCCCGCCTAGACTGCGGGCCAAAAAAGATTCGTAACATAGAGAGAGAGAAAATGGATGGAGGGCTGAAAATAGAGAGAGAGAAGATGGATAGAGGGCTGAAGATGGAGAGAAAGAAAATGGATGGAGGGCTGAAGATAGAGAGAGATAAAATGGATGGAGGGCTGATGAGAGAGAGAGAAGATGGATGGAGGGCTGAAGAGAGAGAGAGAAGATGGATGGAGGGCTGAAGATAGAGATAAAATGGATGGAGGGCTGAAGATAGAGAGAGATAAAATGGATGGAGGGCTGAAGATAGAGAGAGATAAAATGGATGGAGGGCTGAAGATAGAGAGAGATAAAATGGATGAAGGGCTGAAGATAGAGAGAGATAAAATGGATGGAGGGCTGAAGAGAGAGAGAGAAGATGGATGGAGGGCTGAAGATAGAGAGAGAGAAGATGGATGGAGGGCTGAAATTAGGGAGAAAATGGATGGAGGGCTGAAGATAGAGAAAGAGAAGATGGATGGAGGGCTGAAGATAGAGAGGGAGAAAGAGATGGATGGATGGAGGGCTGAAGATAGAGAGAGAGACAATTGATGGAGGGCTGAAGATAGAGAGAGAGAGAAGATGGATGGAGGGCTGAAGATGGAGAGAGAGAAAATGGATGGAGGGCTGAAGATAGAGAGAGAGAAGATGGATAGAGAGAGAGAAGATAGATGGAGGGCTGAAGATAGAGAGAAGGTGGATGGAGGGCTGAAGATAGAGAAGATGGATAGAGGGCTGAAAATAGAGCGAGAGAAGATGGATGGAGGGCTGAAGATAGAGAGAGAGAAAATGGATGGAGGGCTGAAGATAGAGAAAGAGAACATGGATGGAGGACTGAAGATAGAGAGAGAGAAAATGGATGGAGGGCTGAAGATAGAAAGAGAGAAGATGGATGGAGGGCTGAAAATAGAGAGAGAGAAAATGGATTGAGGGCTGAAGATAGAGAGAGATAAAATGGATGGATGGAGGGCTGAAGATAGAGAGAAAGAAAGAGAAAATGGATGGAGGGCTGAAGATAGAGAGGGAGAAAGAGATGGATGGAGGGCTGAAGATAGAGAGAAAATGGATGGAGGGCTGAAGATAGAGAGAGAGAAGATGGATGGAGGGCTGAAGATAGAGAGAGAGAAAATGGATGGAGGGCTGAAGATAGAGAGAGAGAAGATGGATAGAGGGCTGAAGATGGAGAGCAAGAAAATGGATGGAGGGCTGAAGATAGAGAGAGATAAAATGGATGGAGGGCTGAAGAGAGAGAGAGAAGATGGATGGAGGGCTGAAAATAGAGAGATAGAAGATGGATGGAGGGCTGAAATTAGGGAGAAAATGGATGGAGGGCTGAAGATAGAGAAAGAGAAGATGGATGGAGGGCTGAAGATAGAGAGGGAGAAAGAGATGGATGGAGGGCTGAAGATAGAGAGAGAGACAATTGATGGAGGGCTGAAGATAGAGAGAGAGAGAAGATGGATGGAGGGCTGAAGATAGAGAGAGAGAAAATGGATGGAGGGCTGAAGATAGAGAGAGAGAAGATGGATAGAGAGAGAGAAGATAGATGGAGGGCTGAAGATAGAGAGAAGGTGGATGGAGGGCTGAAGATAGAGAAGATGGATAGAGGGCTGAAGATAGAGAGAGAGAAGATGGATGGAGGGCTGAAGATAGAGAGAGAGAAGATGGATGGAGGGCTGAAGATAGAGAGGGAGAAAGAGATGGATGGAGGGCTGAAGATAGAGAGAGAGACAATTGATGGAGGGCTGAAGATAGAGAGAGATAAAATGGATGGATGGAGGGCTGAAGATAGAGAGAAAGAAAGAGAAAATGGATGGAGGGCTGAAGATAGAGAGAGAGAAGATGGATGGAGGGCTGAAGATAGAGAGAGAGAAGATGGATGGAGGGCTGAAGATAGAGATAAAATGGATGGAGGGCTGAAGATAGAGAGAGAGAAGATGGATGGAGGGCTGAAAATAGAGAGAGAGAAGATGGATGGAGGGCTGAAGATAGAGAGAGAGAAAATGGATGGAGGGCTGAAGATAGAGAGAGAGAAGATGGATAGAGGGCTGAAAATGGAGAGAAAGAAAATGGATGGAGGGCTGAAGATAGAAAGCGAGAAGATGGATGGAGGGCTGAAGATAGAGAGAGATAAAATGGATGGAGGGCTGAAGAGAGAGAGAGAAGATGGATGGAGGGCTGAAAATAGAGAGAGAGAAGATGGATGGAGGGCTGAAATTAGGGAGAAAATGGATGGAGGGCTGAAGATAGAGAAAGAGAAGATGGATGGAGGGCTGAAGATAGAGAGAGGGAGAAAGAGATGGATGGAGGGCTGAAGATAGAGAGAGAGACAATTGATGGAGGGCTGAAGATAGAGAGAGAGAGAAGATGGATGGAGGGCTGAAGATAGAGAGAGAGAAAATGGATGGAGGGCTGAAGATAGAGAGAGAGAAGATGGATAGAGAGAGAGAAGATAGATGGAGGGCTGAAGATAGAGAGAAGGTGGATGGAGGGCTGAAGATAGAGAAGATGGATAGAGGGCTGAAGATAGAGAGAGAGAAGATGGATGGAGGGCTGAAGATAGAGAGAGAGAAAATGGATGGAGGGCTGAAGATAGAGAAAGAGAACATGGATGGAGGACTGAAGATAGAGAGAGAGAAAATGGATTGAGGGCTGAAGAGAGAAGGGGAAGATGGATGGAGGGCTGAAGATCGAGAGAGAGAAAATGGATGGAGGGCTGAAGATAGAGAGAGAGAAAATGGATTGAGGGCTGAAGAGAGTAAGGGAAGATGGATGGAGGGCTGAAGATAGAGAGAGAGAAAATGGATGGAGGGCTGAAGATAGAGAGAGAGAAGATGGATGGATGGAGGGCTGAAGATAGAGAGAGAGAAGATGGATGGAGGGCTGAAGATAGAGAGAGAGAAAATGGATGGAGGGCTGAAGATAGAGAGAGAGAAGATGGATAGAGGGCTGAAGATAGAGAGAGAGAAGATGGATGGAGGGCTGAAGCTGGAGAGAGAGAAAATGGATGGAGGGCTGAAGATAGAGAGAGAGAAGATGGATGGAGGGCTGAAGATAGAGAGAAGATGGATGGAGGGCTGAAAATAGAGAGAGAGAAGATGGATGGAGGGCTGAAAATAGAGAGAGAGAAGATGGATGGAGGGCTGAAGATAGAGAGAGAGAAGATGGATGGAGGGCTGAAGATAGAGAAAGAGAAGATGGATGGAGGGCTGAAGATAGAGAGAAAGACAAACAGAAGAGAGTGAGATGAAGACAAGAAAAGGAGAGAAGATGGAAGGACAAAGGCAGAGTGTGAGAGAGAGAGAGAAAAAGAGAGAGAGAGAGTGAGTGAGAGGGGAGAGATAGGGGAGAGTGATGGCTAGGAGGGGATAGATGGAGCATGGAGCCAGTCAGGGCAGTGGAAGGAACTCCAGCAACACTGAATCCACTTAGAGAGATCTACACCTGCTCACCTACCGCAACCCACACGTCATCACCTCACACCTAACGCTGAAAGTGTGTGTGTGTGTGTTGCACGTGCGTGCAATTGTGTGTGAGGGGGAGAAAGAGAGCATATGGATGTAAAAGAGAGGATGAGACCACAATCTGTTTGTGTGTATACATATACGTGTTGGTTTGCATATTGACGTTTGCATGTTGATATCTGCAACATCTGCAATAGCAAAAAAATCGAATCAAAGTTTATCCTGATAGTATTTAAATATTGCACAGATAAAATGAAGTGTTTCAAGGTAACACAGTTTAGCAGATGTTATAGCGGGTGCAGCAAAATGCTTGTGTTTACTTGCTCCTAACAAAGCAGTAAAAATGTCAAACAAGTACAGAAAAACAAACCCCCGTAAAACTAAAAAACAAGAAATCACGACAGTCAGGACGAATTCAGTTAACAAGCCAAATAACACTGTGTTTCAGTAATCTAAATGCAATATATGTGTATACACAGTGCTTTGACTTTATCCACATTTTTCGTGTTTCAGCCTGAATTTAAAACGGATCAAATGTAGATTTTTTTTTTTTGTCACTGGCCTACACACAGTAACCCATCAAGTCAAAAGCTGAGTCAATAAGTATTCAACCTCTTTGTAATGGCAAGCCTAAAGTTCAGGAGTAAAAATGTGTCACATAAAAAGTTGCTTGGACTCTGTGTGCAATAATCACTAGTGTAAAGTACTTAAGTAAAAATACTTTAAAGTACTACTTAAGTAGTTTTTTTGGGGTATCTGTACTTTACTTTACCATTCATTCCTTAAGAAAATTATTTACTTTTTACTCCACACATTTTCCCTGACACCCAAAAGTATGAGTTATATTTTGAAGGACAGGAAGATGGTCCAATTCACGCACCTCTCAAGAGAACATCCCTGGCATCTCTACTGCCTCTGACCTGGCCGACTCACTAAACACACATGCTTTGATTGTAAATGATGTCTGAGTGTTGGAGTGTGCCCCCTGGCTATCCGTAAATAAAAAAATGTATAAATACAATTGTGCCGTCTGCTTTTCTTAATATAAGGAATTTGTAATGATTTATACTTTCACTTTCAATCCTTAATTATATTTTAGCAATTACATTTAATTTTGATACTTAAGTATACTTAAAATCAAATACTTTTAGACTTACTCAAGTAGTATTTTACTGGGTGACTTTCACTTTTACTTGAGTCATTTTCTATTAAGGTATCTTTACTTTTACTCAAGTATGACAATTGGGTACTTTTTCCACCACTGGTAATAATAGTGTTTAACATGATTTTTTTATGACTACCTCATCACTGTACCCCACACATACAATTATCTGTAAATTCAAGCAATGAATTTCAAACACAGATTCAGCCACAAAGACCACAGATACAGGCGTCTTTCCTAACTCAGTTGCCGTGCAGGAAGGAAAACGCTCAGGGATTTCACCATGAGGCCAATGGTGACTTTAAACAGTTACAGAGTTGAATGGCTGTGATAAACTAAAACTGAGGATCAACAACATTGTAGTTACTCCACAATACTAACCTAAGTGACAGAGGTAAAATAATACAAACATTCCAAAACGTACATCCTGTTTGCAAAAAAGTAATATTGCAAAAATGTGGCTAAAGCAATTAACTTTTTGTCCTGAATACAAAGTGTTATGTTTGGAGCAAATCCAATACAACACATTACTGAGGACCACTCTACATATTTTCAAGCATAATGGTGGCTGCGTCATGTTATGGGTATGCTTGTCGTTAAGGACTGGAGAGTTTTTCAGGATAAAAAAGAAACAGAATTTTGCTAAGCACAGGCATAATGGGGCCCATGTCATCCAAAACGTTCTACTTTTGACTCATCTGTCCATAACATTCTTCCAAGAGTCTTGATGATCATTCAGGTTCTTCCAGGTGCTTTTTGGCAAACTTGAGTCAACTTCTTGGGATGAGATGGGTCCCATTATGTCTGGCGAAAACCAAACAATGCATTCCACAGTAAGAACCTCATACCAACGGTCAAGCATGGTGGTGGTAGTGTGATGGTTTTGGGATGCTTTGCTGTCTCAGGACTTGGACGACTTACCTTAATAGAAGGAACCATGAATTCTGCTCTGTATCAGAGAATTCTACAAGAGACTGTCAGGCCATCCGTCTGTGAGTTGAAGTTGAAGCGCAGCAAGACAATGATCCAAAACACACAATCAAGTCTACATGAAAATAGCTAAAAAGCCCAAAATATGAAGTTTTGGAATAGCCTAGTCAAAGTCCAGACCTAATCCCAATTATGATGTTGCGGCAGGATTTGAAACAAGCTGTTCATGCTTGAAAACCCACAAATGTCGCTGAGTTAAAGCAGTTCCGCATGGAAGAGTGGGACAAAATTCCTCCACAGCAACGTAATAGACTGATCAACAACTAAAGGAAGTGTTGGTTAGATTCATTGCAGCTAATGTTGGCACAACAAGTTATTGAGTGTAAGGGGGAAATGACTTTTTCACACAATGGCTTTGGGTGTTGCATGACTTTGTTTATGAAATAAATGAAACAAGTATGTATTGTTGTGTTATTTGTTCACTCAGGTTCCCTTTTAACTAATATTAGGTTTTGGTTGAAGATCTGATAACATTCAGTATAAAAAAATACAGTATAAAAAAATATGCAGAAGTAGAGAAAATTATAAAGGGGGCAAATACTTTTTCACAGCACTGAAATATAGCTAAATCCTTTGACATAGACACTTTTTGTAGTAAAAAAAAAAAGTTGATTAATTATGAAATTATGAAAAATATTAATAACATTACACCCATGAGGCAACTAGAGGGCGATTTGGTCATTTGACAGCAGGAAGGGGTGTTAATGTATGCATGTTGTGGCCAGTAGAGGATAAAACACCCTTAAACAAGTCACCCAATTACCAGGGATCAAAGCTAAGACTAGAGTAACATCCACACACGCACACGCACACGCACACACACACACACACACACACACACACACACACACACACACACACACACACACACACACACACACACACACACACACACACACACACACACACACACACTCATACTGTGATTTATTCCCACACACACACACATCCACATCCACACAAAGACATCCACACAGTTGGTTAACATAAATTGTGTCTTCGTTTAAAGTATATGCATATGTCCTAGACTGGTGTGAGAGGAGGATTACTGTCCCAGAGATGTCCTAGACTGGTGTGAGAGGAAGATTACTGTCCCAGAGATGTCCTAGACTGGTGTGAGAGGAGGATTACCGTCCCAGAGATGTCCTAGACTGGTGTGAGAGGAGGATTACTGTCCCAGAGATGTCCTAGACTGGTGTGAGAGGAGGATTACTGTCCCAGAGATGTCCTAGACTGGTGTGAGAGGAGGATTACCGTCCCAGAGATGTCCTAGACTGGTGTGATAGGAGGATTACCGTCCCAGAGATGTCCTAGACTGGTGTGAGAGGAGGATTACCGTCCCAGAGATGTCCTAGACTGGTGTGAGAAGAGGATTACTGTCCCAGAGATGTCCTAGACTGGTGTGAGAGGAGGATTACTGTCCCAGAGATGTCCTTGTGCTTTGATGCTGTGTACATTGTGAGCAGTTGTGAAAAGGTACAGTATGAACAGACCAGTTGACTGGGAACTTTGTATATACAGCATAACCTACAAAGGTGCAGATTAGCGTGTTCCGTCATGAATCTTGTTCTGGAGAAGGCTCTGCAGAGTGGTCACTAGCTGGGACAGCCACAGTCATAAAATCAGATTTTAAACCTAACCCTAACCTTAACCACACTACTAAGCTTAATGCCTAACCCTAACCTTAAATTAAGACCAAAAAGCACTTTTTTGTTTGGCACTTAGCAGACCAAAATGGCATCACTTCATTGAAAACAAATCAGTGTGAGGGAGCTGCTCACTCTTCCTAACAATGGCATGGTAACCATAGCGCTGTTGCCGTGGAGCTGTGCTGTGATCATGGTGCAGTAGTGACGCTGTGACTAGGCTCTGTACTGGGGTTATCTCTAGTGTCAGTCAGTGCTAGCCTGCTGGGAGCCCTCTAGCTATGCACAGGAAATCACTACAGGCTCTAACACTGTGGAATACTTAAACACCAACTTCCCCCATTAACTCATGAAATGCATCTCCCATCTCCTCCCCCCTGCTGTGTCCCTCGCCCCTCTCGCCCGCCTCACCCCCTGCGGTAAGACGTGGAGTAGAGGAAAGCAGGATGGAGGACGGGGGACTGGGGGGTCCATGAATTCATGATGAACGTATAGAGAGAGTAGTGACGATTTAAGACAATGCATTTACAATGAGTTCCTCATAGAAACCAGGTGATTCATTAAGGCCTGAATGAGTGTGTGTGTTTTTGTGTGTGAGAGAGAGAGAGAAAAAGAGAGAAAAAGAGAGAGAGAGTCTGTTTAAATGTCCAGTTTACAGCATGTGTGTTACACTGTATGTATTGTAATGATGCAATTGCGTCAGCTGTCCGTGTAAACATCCTTAAAGTGACAGACCGTTTAAATCATACAGACATTAACTGAACAAAGTCTTTCTACATGTTAGGCTGCCATGACAGGATGACATGATGCTGTGGAAAAAAGCAGTGGAAGCGGCAGCACACTGGGGATTGGGCGCAAATGCTGAGAAATTGGTACATCACAGTAACTTACAGATAATCACGGCATGGAAATGTCATGGGGCCAGCTGTGAGAGTGTTGTGATAAGGACTATGGTGCCTGTGCCAATTTTGTGCAGCAACTGAGGCTCTAGAAAATCTCTTGACATGGCAAACACCCCTTACATGCAACATACAGATCTAGGATCTTCATTTGAGCCAGTTTGCTACAGAAGTAAAATAAACCTGCAGCAACAGGAAATGTGAATTATTATGTGGAGTATAACTAAAGATGCACTATGCAGAAATCGCTCTGCCATTTCCTGGTTGCTAAAATTCTAATAGTTTGCCTAATTTCAGTTTATTTTACAAAACAAGCAAGTATAGTGTAGAGAATAATTGTACCATCTAAACCGCTGTGAAATATATTTTCAACACCCAACAATATTGTATTTTCAGCTGTTTGAAACTGGTGTACAAAACTAAAAGAAAATGACAAAAAAAAACTAAGCGTAAAGCATAGAAATAGCGTACATAGAACCGATATACCACTTCTTAGACTTGCTTTCAATGAGAATGACAGATCTATAACTCACATTTCTATATGCATTTTGTGGGGTCGCCCAAAAAGTTACATATTGCATCTTTAATGGACATTTTTTGTAGGGGTTGATACATGTTTTGTTAGGGCAAATCAAGTCTGAAATGTCAATGTGGAAATTACAATCTTTAGAAGACTTTTTAAAACTCAAATACACTAACTGTGCTTTGCAGGAAAATTCTCAACAACAAAAGAGGGATCAAATTAAGATCCTACATCAGTACACAAACATCTTTCTGACACGCAACATACCTATCACACCACTCCAACACCCAAACGTAATTATATACACACCTCTCTCTCGCACATGAATAGAAACACAACCACAACTCACAAGCACCGTATATATAAATACACCTATCCAAATGTAATTACATGTGCACACACACCAGAATAGGACCTGGTGATCATCATCTGTAAGACCAGGTCACAGTCAAGAAGCTGCCGGCCACAGCACACTCAACGGGAGGAGGGGGCGACGAGGGAGAGAGGACCAACAATCCAACCAGTTATTTAGGATTCAATAATACTCTTACCCTCCTTCCTTTCCTCCCTCCCTCTCTCTCTTTTGTGAGAGAAAGGTAAAGGCAAATTATCCTTGTTACAGTGTCCTATATTTCCCACAGGAATACATTCATTTTCACAGCTGATTCAGAAGCAGGCAGAAGATAGCAAATAATAGCGAGGAAATGATCATTTAGACCGAACTGATGGAGTGCCTATCTGGTGATTGCTCCCTCCGCTCGCTGCAGATCTCCTGTGAGAAGACTGTGAGAAAACTTTTTGAGAAGCAGCTTTAATATTTCATCTGCTGTTTGCATACATAACTGTTGCATTCATATCACTGTCTCACCTCCAGACAGTCCACAGAACCACTTAGTCAGGGTTCCCCCATTCTGTCAGACATGACCACATATTTAGGCCATGTGCTTAGACTAGGGCAGTGCTCTCCAACCCTTTTCCTGGAGAGCTACCCACCTGTAGGTTTTTGCTCCAGTGAAAAGTAGCTCTCCAGGAACAGGGATGGGAGCCCTGGACTAGAGAGACAGAGGCAGACGGAGTGTGTGTACAGCACAGCATATGGGTGGCGGGAAAGAGGTGCTGGGTGTGTGTACGTTTGTGTCGTGTGTGGGGAGATAAAGGATGGGTGTGGGGTTGTTTATTATGAGGTAGATTGAGAGTGTTTGTGTTTATGGGTATGGTGCTAGTCAGGGTCGTAATCTGATTACAAAAAAACGGTGACTGTAATGAGTTACGTTACCAGCAAAAATATTGTCATCAGATTACAGATACTTTTGAAAAATTGGATGATTACTTCTGACTGATATGTTGCTGGATGATACTGATCACTGACTGATATGTTGCTGGATGATACTGATCACTGACTGACATGTTGCTGGATGATACTGATCACTGACTGACATGTTGCTGGATGATACTGATCACTGACTGACATGTTGCTGGATGATACTGATCACTGACTGACATGTTGCTGGATGATACTGATCGCTGACCGACATGTTGCTGGATGATACTGATCGCTCACCGCCATGTTGCTGGATGATACTGATCGCTGACCGCCATGTTGCTGGATGATACTGATCACTGACTGACATGTTGCTGGATGATACTGATCGCTGACTGACATGTTGCTGGATGATACTGATCGCTGACCGACATACTGCTGGATGATACTGATTGCTGACTGACATGTTGCTGGATGATACTATTTGCTGACCGACACGTTGCTGGATGAAACTGATCGCTGACCAACATGTTGCTGGATGATACTGATCGCTGACCGACATGTTGCTGGATGATACTGATCACTGACTGACATGTTGCTGGATGATACTGATCGCTGACTGACATGTTGCTGGATGATACTGATCGCTGACCGACATACTGCTGGATGATACTGATTGCTGACTGACATGTTGCTGGATGATACTATTTGCTGACCGACACGTTGCTGGATGAAACTGATCGCTGACCGACATGTTGCTGGATGATACTGATCGCTGACCGACATGCTGCTGGATGATACTGATCGCTGACCGACATGTTGCTGGATGATACTGATCGTTGCTCGACATGTTGCTGGATGATACTGATCGCTGTCCAACATGCTGCTGGATGATACTGATCGCTGACCGATATTTTGCTGGATGATACTGATCGCTGACCGACATGTTGCTGGATGATGCTGATCGCTGACCGACATTTTGCTGGATGATACTGATCGCTGACCAACATGCAGCTGGATGATACTGATCGCTGACCGACATGCTGCTAGATGAAACTGATCGCTGACCGACATGCAGTTGGATGACACTGATCGCTGACCGACATGCTGCTAGATGAAACTGATCGCTGACCGACATGCAGCTGGATGACACTGATCGCTGACCGACATGCTGCTGGATGATACTGATCGCTGACCGACATGTTGCTGGATGATACTGATCGTTGCTCGACATGTTGCTGGATGATACTGATCGCTGTCCAACATGCTGCTGGATGATACTGATCGCTGACCGATATTTTGCTGGATGATACTGATCGCTGACCGACATGTTGCTGGATGATGCTGATCGCTGACCGACATTTTGCTGGATGATACTGATCGCTGACCAACATGCAGCTGGATGATACTGATCGCTGACCGACATGCTGCTAGATGAAACTGATCGCTGACCGACATGCAGTTGGATGACACTGATCGCTGACCGACATGCTGCTAGATGAAACTGATCGCTGACCGACATGCAGCTGGATGACACTGATCGCTGACCGACATGCTGCTAGATGAAACTGATTGCTGACCGACATGCTGCTAGATGATACTGATCGCTGACCGACATGCTGCTAGATTATACTGATCGCTGACCGACATTCTGCTAGATGATACTGATCGCTGACCGACATGTTGCTGGATGATACTGATCGCTGACCGACATGTTGCTGGATGACACTGATCGCAGACCGATATGCAGCTGGATGATACTGATCGCTGACCGACTTACAGCTGGATGATACTGATCGCTGACCGACATGTTGCTGGATGATACTGATCGCTGACCGACATGTTGCTGGATGACACTGATCGCAGACCGATATGCAGCTGGATGATACTGATCGCTGACCGACTTACAGCTGGATGATACTGATCGCTGACCGACATGTTGCTGGATGATACTGATTGCTGACCGACATGCAGCTGGATGATTCTGATCGCTGACCGACATGTTGCTGGATGATACTGATCGCTGACTGACATGTTGCTGGATGATACTGATCGCTGACCGACATGATGCTGGATGATACTGATCGCTGACTGACATGATACTGGATGATACTGATCGCTGACCGACATGCAACTGGATGATACTGATCGCTGACCGACATGCTGCTGGATGATACTGATCGCTGACCGACATGCTGCTGGATGATACTGATCGCTGACCGAAGCAGGGGACAGAGACTGATGCAACTGTTTGTGTTCTGTTATGTGCTCTGTTTCAAGTTGCCATCTCTCTCTCCTTATCCTTTGTGTTCTCTCTCTCACTCTCCCTCTCTCTTGCTCTCTCTCTTCTAATCTACCGTCCCCCTTTTTTACTCAAATCCTCTTTGCTCTTTCTTTTCTCATATAGTTCACTATTCCTTTCCCTAGAAGTGTTCTCTCTATCTCGGTCTCCTTCACCCCTATCTCTTTCTCTCCCTCACCCCTCTCTTTCTCTCCCTCGCCCCTATCTCTTTCTCTCCGTCATCCGCGGAGAGAAAGAAATAGCTTTGATTCCAGGCCCCCCTCCATCAATTTCATTCAGTACAATGAAACATCCAATTGGGACATGCGCATTAATGCACACAATCACACCCTCTTCATTCACACTTACACACAGCAGTTTCTCTCTCTCAGTCTCGGTCTCTTTCAGTCTCCATATTTCAGAATCTTGTTGTTGCTCTCTGCATCTCTCATGCACTCTTAAACTCTCTTTTTATTCACCCCTTTTATCTACATATTCTCTCCCCATCTCTTGGCCTCCTCTCTTTCCTTCTCAATCTCACCCTCTCTTTCAGTCTATATCTCTCACAGTCTTCATATCTCAGAATCTCTCTCTCGCTTGGCTCTCCCAATCACTTGCCCCCCACACTCTCTCTCTCTCTCTCATTCCCTGCCTCTCCTTCCCTCTCTCTCCATGGCTCCAGACAGGGTCCTCTCAGATTGGTTCTTCAGAGGCTACTACCGCTGAAGAAGGTTATAATGGGTATCTGATGGATGTAGTGCAGGGTTAACATCCAGCTCTGTAAAATCAGATGCCAGGTTTACAGTCAAGTCATTTCAGGACTGGCTGACTGCTGGACAGTGGAAGTGTATAGTCATTGCTTGGATGACGCTAATTCTGTATACCATGGCACACAAATACTCTCTCCACGCATGCACCACGCATGTGGAGCGCACACACACACACACACACGGACTCACACACATGCACGCACGCACGCACACACACACACACACACACACACACACACACACACACACACACACACACACACACACACACACACACACACACACACACACACACACACACACACACACAGGGTGTATGGGATAAACATGCAGAGGGCGTTTTAGTCCAGTATGTGATGCTCAGGGGTAGTTAGCCTCAGCTGCAGGCTGGAGCCCCTTTCTCACAGCTGTCGCTTCTCCCTCCTTTCCTCTTTCCCTGTTTCTCTCCCTCTCTCTCCCTTCCTCTTTCCCTGTTTCTCTCCCTCTCTCTCCCTTCCTCTTTCCCTGTTTCTCTCCCTCTCTCTCCCTTCCTCTTTCCCTGTCTCTTTCCCTGTTTCTCTCCCTCTCTCTTCCTTCCTCTTTCCCTGTCTCTCTCCCCCTCTCTCCTCGTCCTCTCTTTTCCCCTCTCACCCCCCACACTCTCTCTCTCGATCTCTCTCTCCTTTCCTCTCTCTTTCCTCTCTCTTTCCCCCTCTCACCCCAATCTCTCTCTCTCTCTCTCTCTCTCTCTCTCTCTCTCTCTCTCTCTCTCTCTCTCTCTCTCTCTCTCTCTCTCTCTCTCTCTCTCTCTCTCCCTTCCTCTTTCCATGTCTCTCTCCCCGTCCTCTCTTCCCTACTCTCACCCCAATCTCTCTCTCTCTCCCTGTCCTCTCTCTCTCTCTCTCTCTCTCTCTCTCTCTCTCTCTCGCTCTGTCCTCTCTTTCCCCCTCTCAACCCTCCCCCCTCTCTCTATCTCTCTGTCTTTCTGACATCCACATCCCCTGGCCAACACATCTGGCTTTACGAATTAGAGAGGAGGACAAACGTAAACAGTTGACACTCAATGAAAGAGAAACGCGCAGAGGAAACACAGATAGAATCTTCAAATACACACAGTGATGCACTCATATACATAAACATACATTGAGATCAAATAATTTAAAAGCACAAGCATCAATACACTAGTACAGGGGTGTCAAACTCATTTTCCCAGCAAGCTGCATTTTGTCTTCACTGAGGTCCGTCCGGTCTTTTCCTCGCCATCAAAATTTTCAAAGAGTTGCCCTCTATCAATTGCTTTTGGAATTTCGGATGCTCCCTGACTGCATAGGTTTTGATGACTGGACAACTGGACAAAGTGAAGAGACTATGTAAATCCATTATTTCTATACAATTTCCATTTGGTGTAAGTAATATCAAAAAATACATATATATTTTACTCAAACCACCCACAGGTCGGATTGAAAGGGCTCACCTTGAGTTTAACACGTCTACTGGTACAACACACACAGGGTGATCGTGGCAGCTGTCCTCATCACTCTATTTTATGTTCTGTAGGGTGTTGAGTCAGTGGGCAGTGGACATTTGTGTGTGTGTGTGTGTGTGTGTGTTTGTACAGTACACCTGGTTGTCCATCAGACAGCAGTGTAACCAGCTGAGACATATACAGTGCATTCTGAAAGTATTCAAGTATTCAAAGTATTTTTCCACATTTTGTTACGTTACAGCCTTATTCTAAAATCGATTAAATTGTTTTTTTTTCGCCCCTCAATCTACACACAATAGCCCATGAAGACAAAGCAAAAACAGGTTGTTAGACATTTTTGCAAAATGTATAAAAAAAAAAAAATGAAATATCACATTTACATAAGTATTCAGACCCTTTACTCAGTACTTTGTTGAAGCAACTTTGGCAGCGATTCTTCTTGGGTATGATGCTCCAAGTTTGGCACAACAGTATTTGGGGGAGTTTTTCCCATTCTTCTCTGCAGATCCTCTCAAGCTCTGTCAGGTTGAATGGGAAGCGTCGCTGCACAGCTATTTTCAGGTCTCTCCAGAGATGTTCGATCGGGTTCAAGTCCAGGCTCTGGCTGGGCCACTCAAGGACATTCAGAGACTTGTCTCAAACCACTCCTGTGTTGTCTTGGCTGTATGCTTAGGGTCGTTGTCCTGTTGGAAGGTGAAGTCCGAGGTCCTGAGCGCTCCGGAGCAGGTTTTCATCAAGGATCTCTCTGTACTTTGCTCAGTTCATCTTTCCCCTCGATCCTGACTAGTCTCCCAGTCCCTTACTTTGAAAAACATCCCCACAGCATGATGCTGCCACCACCATGCTTCACCGTAGGGTGATCAGCGGTGCCTGGTTTCCTCCAGACAAGACGCTTGGCATTCAGGCCAAAGAGTTCAATCTTGATTTCATCAGACCAGAGAATCTTGTTTCTCATGGTCTGTGAGTCCTTTAGGTGCCTTTTGGCAAACTCAAAGCGGGCTGTCATGTGCCTTTTACTGAGGAGTGGCTTCCGTCTGGCCACTACCATAAAGGCCTGATTGCTGCAGAGATGGTTATCTTTCTGGAAGGTTCTCCAGTCTTCAATGCTGCAGAAATGTTTTGGTACCCTTCCTCAGATCTGTGCCGCTGCTCCGTCTCGGAGCTCTAGTGACAATTCCTTTGACCTCATGGCTTGGTTTTTCCCCTGACAATTTACCACAGACAATTTGGACTCCAATCAGGTTGTAGAAACACGTTTATTTCAAATGTACAATCTGTAGAAACAATGAGAATTGAAAGGTTCAGAACTTTTGTGAACATCACAGCACAGTTGAAAAATATATGGCAAATAGAAATCCAATATGGATGGTGCTAAGAGATAGATGGGAGGGGTTGAATGGAGCTGAAGGTTGGGACTAATAACAACTAATAACAACAAGATAACTAATGTAAAACATACTCTGCCCGTAAAACGTATATGGGTTAAGAACCTTTTTGAAAAGAGCACAGTTTGAAAGATATGGAAATTAGAAATCAAACCGGATAGACATCATAAATATATGGGAGAGGTTGAGGGTAGAGGAAGGAGTTAAATACAAACAAAATAAAACTATTGTAAAATAGACTGTGTCCATAAAATGTATATAGTAGGTATAAGCTAGAAATACAGGCCTAAGCGATGTTGTTCACTAGTTTGCTCCAGTTGGGGGAGAGGTGGTAGGGTTGGAGGGTAATAAAGGACATTTTCCAAGATGTGTATATACACTACCGTTCAAAAGTTTGTGGTCACTTAGAGTCAAGATGTTGACAAGATTATAAATAATGCTTTTTAATTGAAATAATAATTGTGTCTTTCAAACTTTGATTTTGTCAAAGAATCCTCAATTTGCACCAATTACATCCTTGCAGACCTTTGGCATTCTAGTTGTCAATATGTTGAGGTAATCTGAAGAGATTTCACCACATGCTTCCTGAAGCACCTCCCACAAGTTGGATTGGCTTGATAGGCACTTCTTACGTACCATACGGTCAAGCTGCTCCCACAACAGCTCAATAGGATTGAGATCTGGTGACTGTGCTGGCCACTCCATTATAGACAGAATACTAGCTGACTGCTTCTTCCCTAAATAGTTAATGCATAGTTTGGAGCTGTGCTTTGGGTCATTGTTCTGTTGTGGAGGAAATTGGCTCCAATTAAGCACTGTCCACAGGGTATGGCATGGCATTGCAAAATGGAGTGATAGCCTTCCTTCTTCAAGATCCCTTTTACCCTGTACAAATCTCCTACTTTACCACCACCAAAGCACTCCCAGAGCATGGCATTGCCTCCACCATGCTTGACAGATGGCGTCAAGCACTTCTCCAGGATCTTTTCATTTTTTCTGCGAATGTTCTTCTTTGTGATCCGAACACCTCAAACTTAACACTTTTGTCCAATCTTCCTCTGTCCAGAGTCTGTGTCCTTTTGCCCATCTTATGTCTTTTCTTTTTATTGGCCAGTCTGAGATATGGCTTTTTCTTTGCAAAAAGGCCAGCATCCCGGAGTTGCCTCTTCACTGTTGACATTGAGACTGGTGTTTTGCGGGTACTATTTAATGCTGACAGTTGAGGACTTGTGAGGCGTCTGTTTCTTAAACTAGACACTCTAATGTACAGTGGGGCAAAAAAGTATTTAGTCAGCCACCAATTGTGCAAGTTCTCCAACTTAAAAAGATGAGAGAGGCCTGTAATTTTCATCATAGGTACACTTCAACTATGACAGACGAAATGAGAAAAAGAAATCCAGAAAATCACATTGTAGGATTTTTAATTTATTTATTTGCAAATTATGGTGGAAAATAAGTATTTGGTCAATAACAAAAGTTTATCTCAATACTTTGTTATATACCCTTTGTTGGCAATGACAGAGGTCAAACGTTTTCTGTAAGTCTTCACAAGGTTTTCACACACTGTTGCTGGTATTTTGGCCCATTCCTCCATGCAGATCTCCTCTAGAGCAGTGATGTTTTGTGGCTGTCGCTGGGCAACACGGACTTTCAACTCCCTCCAAAGATTTTCTATGGGGTTGAGATCTGGAGACTGGCTAGGCCACTCCAGGACCTTGAAATGCTTCTTACGAAGCCACTCCTTCGATTGCCCGGGCGGTGTGTTTGGGATCATTGTCATGCTGAAAGACCCAGCCACGTTTCATCTTCAATGCCCTTGCTGATGGAAGGAGGTTTTCACTCAAAATCTCACGATACATGGCCCCATTCATTCTTTCCTTTACACGGATCAGTCAGTCCTGGTCCCTTTGCAGAAAAACAGCCCCAAAGCATGATGTTTCCACCCCCATGCTTCACAGTAGGTATGGTGTTCTTTGGATGCAACTCAGCATTCTTTGTCCTCCAAACACGACGAGTTGAGTTTTTACCAAAAAGTTCTATTTTGGTTTCATCTGACCATATGACATTCTCCTAATCCTCATCTGGATCATCCAAATGCTCTCTAGCAAACATCAGACGGGCCTGAACATGTACTGGCTTAAGCAGGGGGACACGTCTGGCACTGCAGGATTTGAGTCCCTGGCGGCGTAGTGTGTTACTGATGGTAGGCTTTGTTACTTTGGTCCCAGCTCTCTGCAGGTCATTCACTAGGTCCCCGTGTGGTTCTGGGATTTTTGCTCACCGTTCTTGTGATCATTTTGACCCCACGGGTGAGATCTTGCGTGGAGCCCCAGATCGAGGAAGATTATCAGTGGTCTTGTATGTCTTCCATTTCCTAATAATTGCTCCCACAGTTGATTTCTTCAAACCAAGCTGCTTACCTATTGCAGATTCAGTCTTCCCAACCTGGTGCAGGTCTACAATTTTGTTTCTGGTGTCCTTTGACAGCTCTTTGGTCTTGGCCATAGTGGAGTTTGGAGTGTGACTGTTTGAGGTTGTGGACAGGTGTCTTTTATACTGATAACAAGTTCAAACAGGTGCCATTAATACAGGTAACGAGTGGAGGACAGAGGAGCCTCTTAAAGAAGAAGTTACAGGTCTGTGAGAGCCAGAAATATTGCTTGTTTGTATGTGACCAAATACTTATTTTCCACCATAATTTGCAAATAAATTCATTAAAAATCCTACAATGTGATTTTCTGGATTTTTTTTCCTCATTTTGTCTGTCATAGTTGAAGTGTACCTATGATGAAAATTACAGGCCTCTCTCATCTTTTTAAGTGAGAGAACTTGCACAATTGGTGGCTGACTAAATACTTTTTTGCCCCACTGTACTTGTCCTCTTGCTCAGTTGTGCACCGGGGCCTCCCACTCCTCTTTCTATTCTGGTTAGAGCCAGTTTGCGCTGTTCTGTGAAAGGAGTAGTACACAGCGTTGCACGAGATGTTCAATTTCTTGGAAATTTCTCGCATGGAATAGCCTTCATTTCTCAGAACAAGAATAGACGGATGAATTTCAGAAGAAAGTTATTTGTTTCTGGCTATTTTTAGCCTGTAATCGAACCCACAAATGCTGATGCTCCAGACACTCAACTAGTCTAAAGAAGGCCAGTTGTATTGCTTCTTTAATCAGGACAACACTTTTCAGCTGTGCTAACATAATTGCAAAAGGGTTTTCTAATGATCAATTAGCCTTTTAAAATTATAAACTTGGATTAGCTAACAGAACGCGCCATTGGAACACAGGAGTGATGGTTGCTGATAATGGGCCTCTGTACGCCTATGTTAATATTCCATGAAAAAAAATCAACATTAACAATGTCTACACTGTATTTCTGATCAATTTGATGTTATTTTAATGGACAAAAAAAAAAGACATTTCTAAGTGACCCCAAACTTTGGAACGGTAGTGTATATGTAAATGTACAGTGGGGAGAACAAGTATTTGATACACTGCCGATTTTGCAAGTTTTTCCACTTACAAAGCATGTAGAAGTCTGTCATTTTGATCATAGGTACTCTTCAACTGTGAGTGACGGAATCTAAAACAAAAATCCAGAAAAGAACATTGTATGATTTTTAAGTAATTAATTTGCATTTTATTGCATGACATAAGTATTTGATACATCAGAAAAGCAGAACTTAATATTTGGTACAGAAACCTTTGTTTGCAATTACAGAGATCATACGTTCCCTGTAGTTCTTGACCAGGTTTGCACACACTGCAGCAGGGATTTTGGCCAACTTCTCCATACAGACCTTCTCCAGATCCTTCAGGTTTTGGGGCTGTCGCTGGGCAATACGGACTTTTAGCTCCCTCCAAAGATTTTCTATTGGGTTCAGGTCTGGAGACTGGCTAGGCCACTCCAGGACCTTGAGATGCTTCTTACGGAGCCACTCCTTAGTTGCCCTGGCTGTGTGTTTCAGGCCGTTGTCATGCTGGAAGACCCAGCCACGACCCATCTTCAATGCTCTTACTGAGGGAAGGAGGTTGTTGGCCAAGATCTCGCGATACATGGCCCCATCCGTCCTCCCCTCAATACGGTGCAGTCGTCCTGTCCCCTTTGCAGAAAAGCATCCCCAAAGAATGATGTTTCCACCTCCATGCTTCACGGTTGGGATGGTGTTCTTAGAGTTGTACTCATCCTTCTTCTTCCTCCAAACACGGCAGGTGGAGTTTAGACCAAAAAGCTATATTTTTGTCTCATCAGACCACATGACCTTCTCCCATTCCTCCTCTGGATCATCCAGATGGTCATTGGCAAACTTCAGACGGGCCTGGACATGCGCTGGCTTGAGCAGGGGGGCCTTGTGTGTGCTGCAGAATTTTAATCCATGACGGCGTAGTGTGTTACTAATGGTTTTCTTTGAGACTGTGGTCCCAGCTCTCTTCAGGTCATTGACCAGGTCCTGCCGTGTAGTTCTGGGCTGATCCCTCACCTTCCTCATAATCATTGATGCCCCACGAGGTGAGATCTTGCATGGTGCCCCAGACCGAGGGAGATTGACCGTCATCTTGAACTTCTTCCATTTTCTAATAATTGCGCCAACAGTTGTTGCCTTCTCACCAAGCTGCTTGCCTATTGTCCTGTAGCCCATCCCAGGCTTGTGCAGGTCTACAATTTTATCCCTGATGTCCTTACACAGCTCTCTGGTCTTGGCCATTGTGGAGAGGTTGGAGTCTGTTTGATTGAGTGTGTGGACAGGTGTCTTTTATACAGGTAACGAGTTCAAACTGGTGCAGTTAATACAGGTAATGAGTGGAGAACAGGAGGGCTTCTTAAAGAAAAACTAACAGGTCTGTGAGAGCCGGAATTCTTACTGGTTGGTAGGTGATCAAATACTTATGTCATGCAATAAAATGCAAATGAATTATTTAAAAATCATACAATGTGATTTTCTGGATTTTTGTTTTAGATTCCGTCTCTCACAGTTGAAGTGTACCTATGATAAAAATTACAGACTTCTACATGCTTTGTAAGTAGGAAAACCTGCAAAATCGGCAGTGTATCAAATACTTGTTCTCCCCACTGTATGTATATGTATGTATGTACGTATGTATGTACGTATGTGTATATGTACAGTTGAAGTCGGAAGTTTACATACATTTAGGTTGGAGTCATTAAAACTTGTTTTTCAACCACTCCACAAATTTCTTGTTAACAAACTAAAGTGCATGACACAAGTAACTTTTCCAATAATTGTTTACAGAAATATTATTTAACTTATAATTCACTGTATCACAATTCCAGTGGGTCAGAAGTTTACATACACTAAGTTGACTGTGTCTTTAAACAGCTCGGAAAATTCCAGAAAATGATGATATGGCTTTAGAAGCTTCTGATAGGCTGTGGATGTATTTCAAGGCCTACCTTCAAACTCAGTGCCTCTTTGCTTGACATCATGGGCAAATCAAAAGAAATCAGCCAAGACCTCAGAAAAAAATTGTAGACCTCCACAAGTCTGGTTCATCCTTGGGAGCAATTTCCAAACGCTTGAAGGTACCATGTTCATCTGTACAAACAATAGTACGCAAGTATAAACCCCATGGGACCACGCAGCCGTCATACCGCCCAGGAAGGAGACGCATTCTGTCTCCTAGAGATGAACGTACTTTGGTGCAAATCAATCCCAGAACCACAGCAAAGGACCTTGTGAAGATGCTGGAAGAAACAGGTACAAAAGTATCTATATCCACATTAAAACGAGTCCTATATCGACATAACCTGAAAGGCCACTCAGCAAGCAAGAAGCCACTGCTCCAAAACCGCCATAAAAAAGCCAGACAACGGTTTGTAACTGCACATGGGGACAAAGATCGTACTTCTTGGAGAAATGTCCTCTCGTCTGATGAAACAAAAATAGAACTGTTTGGCCATAATGACCATTGTTATGTTTGGAGGAAAAAGGGGGAGGCTTGCAAGCCAAAGAACACCATCCCAACCGTGAAGCACGGGGGTGGCAGCGTCATGTTGTGGGGGTGCTTTGCTGCAGGAGGGTGTGGTGCACTTCACAAAATAAATGGCATCATGAGAAGGAAAATTATGTGCATATATTGAAACAACATCTCAAGACATCAGTCAGGAAGTTAAAGCTTGTCACAAATGGTTCTTCCAAATGGACAATGACCACAACCATACTTCCAAAGATGTGGCAAAATGGCTTAAGGACAACAAAGTCAAGTTATTGGAGTGGCCATCACAAAGCCCTGACCTCACTCCCATAGAAAATTTGTGGGCAGAACTGGAAAAGCGTGTGCGAGCATGGAGGCCAACAAACCTGACTCAGTTACACTAGCTCTGTCAGGAGGAATGGGACAAAATTCCCCCAACTTCTTGTGGGAAGCCTGTGGAAGGCTACCCACAACGTTTGACCCAAGTTAAACAATTTAAAGGCAATGCTACCAAATACTAATTGAGTGTATGTAAACTTCTGACCCACTGGGAATGTGATGAAAGAAATCAAAGCTGAAATAAATCATTCTCTCTACTATTATTCTGACATTTCACATTCTTAATATAAAGTGGTAAACCTAACTGACCTAAGACAGGGAATTTTTACTAGGATTAAATGTCAGGAATTGTGATAAAATGAGATTAAATGTATTTGGCTAAGGTGTATGTAAACTTCCGACTTCAACTGTAAATATTCATACGTGTATGTATGTATATATATATATATATATTTGCAAAAAATATATGGGGATTGGAAATGATGCAGACAATTACATTGATGGAAGCTACAATCTATCTGCAATATTAAAGGTGAACTATCCCCTAAAAAAATGTTTTTAAATAAGTTGTAGAAAAATCTCAATGATAATCAATAGAAACAGGATGCAACTGAGCTCAATATTGAGTCTCATAGCAAAGGGTCTGAATACTGTAAATAAGGTTTTTCTTTTTTTTATTCGGTATTGTGTGTAGATTGACGATGACATTTTTTTATTTAATCGTTTTCGAATAAGGCTGTAAGGTAACAAAATGTGGAAAAGGGAAGGGGTGTGAATAATTTCTGAATGCACTGTACTAGCTGACATCACCATGAAATTAAACCATTATCACAGGCCACTAACTCTGCAAAAGTCAACTGTTGCTGATTAAATCATAGACCTAATTTCCGATTGGGAAGTGGGGAAAAACTATTCCATCATCCCCGTTGCCTTGGAAACTATTTATGCATGCAAGGCTGGGTGCCGTTTGTGACAAAAATTCTAACTTCCTCTCCTTTACACCTTTATCTGTACACACTGATCTGAGAGATTCCCAAGTTTATCTCAGCCATATTTGTTTCACCTGTGCTTGGGTTGAATTTGAATAGTATTGGAAAAGGAATACAGAAGAAGCCATTGTATAGTATAGAGATGAACCCACTGTGTCCAATGTCCCTAATAGACCAGCAATGGCTTATGTGACTCCTCCCCACCCGGTCCAACACAGCTGTGAACACGCTAAAGGACTGACAACCTGAGTGACTCAGCATTTGATCTCTCCTAAAACCTTGGCCAAACCCTAATCCCATCTGAATGGTTTCTGGTCCCTTTCAGTCATTATGAATAGGCAGGATGGAAACTCACTTTCTATCATGGAGCAGGATTATGGTGCTTCAGTCCAGATTCTTTAATTATTCCTCAAAATAACTAGAGAGAATTCCATACAGTAGTCGGCTATCTACTGGAATATGCTGATTCATCTTCCCCACCCAAGCCCACCTTTTAGCCTAGGCTACTATACCTATTATGAGGCGGAAAAGGTCTTTGTCTATCTCATTAAATGTTCCATAAATGTTTCCATACAGTTGGTTCAGCTTGAATGGTAACTCCAATATCTGGCATCAGTTAGTGTTCAAGTGTTTCATCATGAGTGCTTGATGGCATTGGGCTTTTTTTTTCATTTTAATGTAAGTGCTCCATTGGACTACTGCTCTCACCGGGAGCCTTTGCACTGAGATTAGCCATGCAGTTTCTTTTAATTGTTCTGACAGGTGATTTGCCCATAGCCTTTTGATGAGTTGTACACATTTTATTATAAACTGGGTGGTTCGAGCCCTACAGTAAATGCTGAATGGCTGACAGCCATGATATATCAGACTGTATACCACTGGTATGACAAAACATTTATTTTTACTGCTCTAATTACATTGGTAAAAAGTTTATAATAGCAATAAGGCAACTCGGGGGTTTGTGATATAAGGCCAATATACCATGACTAAGGGCTGTGTCCAGGCACTCCGCGTTGTGTCGTGATAAGAAAATCCCATATCGGCCATATACCACACCTCCTCTGGCCTTATTGCGTATAGCAAGACTCCTGTACATAATAATTCCAGCGTAAACATCATTCACATTTGAATCATAGATGTCTTTGCCTGACTGCGTGCACCAGTTTATTTGTAGATGTCTGAGCATTTCGATGCACATCTCTTACCTCTTCCCTTCCTTCCCGTCTCCCTCTAGTATTTCCATTTCCTATCCTTTCTTCATCTTCCTCTCTCTCTTTCCTCATCTCCCAGCGAAAGCTAATGTTTGTGAATACCAGACTAGGAGAGGGGGCATTTCATGAGGAAATATTAATCATCTGCGGCTGTGGGCCTCTTCTCTGCTGCACTAATGACATATTCGCTACAGTAAGTAAAAAGCAGTCTAAGGCACTGCATCTCAGTGCTAGAGGTGTCACTGCAGACTCTGGTTTGATTCCTGGCTGTATCACAACCGGCCGTGATTGGGAGTCCCATAAGGAGTAGAAAATAGCATGGCTATATTCAGGGTGTGGAAAATAACATGGCTATATATAGGGAGTAGAAAATAACATGGCTATAAATAGGGAGTAGAAAATAACATGGCTATAAATAGGGAGTAGAAAATAACATCGCTATATATAAGGAGTATAAAATAACATGGCTGTATATAGGGCGTAGAAAATAACATGGCTATATACAGGGAGTAGAAAATAACATGGCTATATATAGGTAGTAGAAAATAACATCTCTGTGTTTGGCGCCGACAGAGATGGACGCCTCGCTTCGCGTTCTTAGGAAACTATGCAGTATTTAGTTTTTTTACGTATTATTTCTTACACTGTTACCCCAGGAAATCTTAAGTCTTATTACATACAGCCGGGAGGAACTATTGGATATAAGAGCAACGTCAACTTACCAACATTACGACCAGGAATACGTCTTTCCCGAAGCGGATCCTCTGTTTGGACCACCACCCAGGACAATGGATCGGATCCCAATAGGCGACCCAAAACAACGGCGCCGCAGAAAGGGCAGCCGGAGCGGTCTTCTGGTCAGGCTCCGTAGACGGGCACATCGCTCACCGCTGCCGAGTATACTACTCACCAATGTCCAGTCTCTTGACAACAAGGTAGACAAAATTCGAGCAAGGGTTGCCTTCCAGAGAGACATCAGAGATTGTAACATTCTTTGTTTCACGGAAACATGGCTCACTTGGGATACGTTATCAGAGTCGGTACAGCCACCCGGTTTCTTCACGCATCGCGCCGACAGAAACAAACATCTCTCTGGTAAGAAAAAGGGCGGGGGTGTATGCCTTATGATTAACGAGTCGTGGTGTGATCTTAACAACATACAGGAACTCAAGTCCTTTTGTTCACCTGACCTAGAATTCCTTACGATCAAATGCTGACCGCATTATCTACCAAGAGAATTATCTTTGATTATAATCACAGCCGTGTATATCCCCCCCAAGCAGACACCTCGACGGCCCTGAAAAAACTTAATTGGACTCTATGTAAACTGGAAACCACATATCCTGAGGCTGCATTTACTGTAGCTGGGGATTTTAACAAGGCTAATCTGAAAACAAGGCTCCCTAAATTTTATCAGCATATCGAATGCGCGACCCGGGCTGGCAAAATCCTGGATCATTGCTACTCTAATTTCCGCAACGCATACAAAGCCCTCCCTCGCCCTCCTTTTGACAAATCTGAGCACGACTCCATTTTATTGCTCCCAGCCTATAGACAGAAACTAAAACAGGAAACGCCCGTGCTCAGGTCTGTTCAACGCTGGTCCGAACAATCTGATTCCACGCTTCAAGATTGCTTCGATCACGTGTTACGGATAGCATCGGACAACAACATTGATGTATACGCTGATTCGGTGAGCAAGTTTATTAGCAAGTGCATCGGTGATGTGGTACCCACGGTGACTATTAAAACCTACCCCAACCAGAAACCGCGGACTGATGGCAGCATTCGCACAAAACTGAAAGCGCAAACCACTGCTTCTAATCATGGCAAGGCGACCGGAAACATGACCGAATACAAACAGTGTAGCTATTCCCTCCGCAAGGCAATCAAACAAGCTAAGCGTCAGTATAGAGACAAAGTAGAGTCGCAATTCAACGGCTCAGAGACGAGACGTATGTGGCAGGGCCTACAGTCAATCACGGACTACAAAAAGAAAACCATCCCCGTCGTGGACACCGATGTCTTGCTCCCAGGCAAACTAAACAACTTCTTTGCTCGCTTTGAGGACAATACAGTGCCACTTACACGGCCCGCTACCAAAACCTGCGGGCTCTCCTTCACCGCAGCTAACGTGAGTAAAACATTTAAACGTGTTAACCCTCGCAAGGCTGCCGGCCCAGACGGCATCCCTAGCCGCGTCCTCAGAGCATGTGCAGACCAGTTTGCTGGTGTGTTTACGGACATATTCAATCAATCCCTATCCCAGTCTGCTGTTCCCACATGCTTCAAAAGGGCCACCATTGTTCCTGTTCCCAAGAAAGCTAAGGTAACTGAGCTAAACGACTATCGCCCCCGTAGCACTCACTTCCGTCATCATGAAGTGCTTTGAGAGACTAGTCAAGGATCATATCACCTCCACCCTACCTGACACCCTAGACCCACTCCAATTCGCTTACCGCCCCAATAGGTCCACAGATGACGCAATCGCAACCACACTGCACACTGCCCTAACCCATCTGGACAAGAGGAATACCTATGTTAGAATGCTGTTCATCGATTAAAGCTCAGCATTTAACACCATAGTACCCTCCAAACTCATCATTAAGCTCGAGACCCTGGGTCTCGACCCCACCCTGTGCAACTGGCTCCTGGCCCCCCCTAGGTGGTGAGGGTAGGAAACAACATCTCCACCCCGCTGATCCTCAACAATGGGGCCCCACAAGGGTGCGTTCTCAGCCCTCTCCTGTACTCCCTGTTCACCCATGACTGCGTGGCCATGCACGCCTCCAACTCAATCATAATTTTCAGACGACACTACAGTGGTAGGCTTGATTACCAACAATGACGAGACGGCCTACAGGTAGGAGGTGAGGGCCCTCGGAGTGTGGTGTCAGGAAAATAACCTCACACTCAAAGTCAACAAAACAAAGGAGATGATCGTGGACTTCAGGAAACAGCAGAGGGAGCACCCCCCTATCCACATCGACCAAAAACACTCACAAACTTTTAGAGATGCACAATCAAGAGCATCATGTCGGGCTGTGTCACCGCCTGGTATGGCAACTGCTCCGCCCACAACCGTAAGGCTCTCCAGAGGGTAGTGAGGTCTGCAGAACGCATCACCGGGGGCAAACTACCTGCCCTCCAGGACACCTACAGCACCCAATGTCACCGGAAGTCCAAAAAGATCATCAAGGACAACAACCACTCGAGCCATTGCCTGTTCACCCCGTTATTATCCAGAAGTCAAGGTCAGTACAGGTGCATCAAAGCTGGGACCGAGACTGAAAAACAGCTTCTATCTCAAGGCCGTCAGACTGTTAAACAGCCATCACTAACATTGAGTGGCTGCTGCCAACATACAGACTCAATCTCTAGCCACTTTAATAATTAATAATTGGATGTAATAAATGTATCACTAGTCACTTAAACAATGCCACTTTATATAATGTACCCTACATTACTCATCTCATATGTATATACTGTATTCTATACCATCTACTGCATCTTGCCTATGCCGTTCGGCCGTCACTCATCCATATATTTATATGTACATATTCTTAATCATTCCTTTACATGTGTGTGTATAAGGTAGTTGTTAGATTACTTGGTAGTTGTTAGAAATTGTTAGATTACTTGTTAGATATTACTGCACGGTCGGAACTAGAAGCACTAGCATTTCGCTACACTTGCATTAACATCTGCTAACCATGTGTATGTGACCAATAAAATTAGATTTTATTTGGAGTAGAAAATGACATGGCTGTATATAGGGAGTTGAAAATAACATGGCTTTATACAGGAAGTAGAAAATAACATGGCTGAATAGGGAGTAGAAAACAACATGGCTATATATAGGGAGTAGAAAATAATATGGCTGTATAGGGAGTAGAAAATAATATGGCTGTATAGGGAGTAGAAAATAATATGGCTGTATAGGGAGTAGAAAATAATATGGCTGTATAGGGAGTACCAGTACAGAGTCGATGTGCACGGATACAAGGTCATTGAGGTAGATATGTACTGTACATATAGGCTGTGTGCCATTATAAATTCATGTAGTTCTGTACTTGAGCTGTTCTTGTCTATTACTGTTTTGTATTATGTCATGTTTCCTTTTTTGGGTGGACCCCAGGAAGAATAGCTGCTTGTTATGGATTATATGTTTTAATGACTAAATGTTTGTACTAGTAAGAAAATACTAAGAATATTCCATTCTGAAAATGTATGCAATAGAGATAGGGTTATAAGACAAATGGTAATTCAATTGATGTGTGTGTGTCTAGAAATGAATATTGTGTGGACAGTGGAACAGGATGGTACGACATGCGAGAAGGAGTCTGTGAGAACAAAGCATTCTTAGTTCTATCAGACATATGTGGGAGGCCTTCTGGTCCTTGGGACGGGAGGGACGGTTAGGAGCTGTCCAAGGTTGACTTATGTTGCAAAGATTGTGATAAGGAATGAATGGGTACTGTGGGAAAACACTATTTCCTAGAGAGGGTGGGGCATTTGTATCTTTTGTACAATTGTACAATATAAAAAGACTGTGTACACCTTTGAAAATCAGAGCTCTCGCGTGAATAAACACTTTTACATTTGACCATTGTAGATTGGGCCTCTGTTTGTCTCATTTCAACCAGTATCTTACAAATACTGGGTAACAGACAGAGTTGTTTATTGAAGTTCAGTTTGTGAACATTGAGCACAACATTTCCATAACACTGCTGCTTTTGCAACAGCTAATAGGGATCCAAATAAAATACTAAATAAAATACCAAAATACCAAATAGTTAGGGGTAAAGTGTCTACCAGCAGCATATGTGGTGAGTGTGTGGGTGTGCATGTGCGTGTGTCTGGGAGGCGTATGTAATGTGTGTGTGTGTGTGTATGAGTCTGTTGTGGTGTCAGTGTAAGTATGTGTGTGTGTGGGTAGAGTCCAGTGTATGTGCATAGTCAGTGCAAGAGAGTGTAAAAAAGCATCAATGCAGGTAGTTCAGTTAGCCATTTGATTAGCTATTTAGCAGTCTTGTTTAGAAGTCTTATGGCTTGGGGGTAGAAGCTGTTCAGGGTCCAGTTGGTTCCAGACCTGGTGCATTTGTAGCAGGTTTCTTATGTACCACAGGAGAACCAAGAAATGAGGCGCGACACCACGGCTGTCTTTTAGGCTTTTATGTTGATCTGCAATAGTATTATGAAAGGACAGGAACACATCAGTCTTCAATGCACCATCTGACAAGTTATTCTTTCTCTCTCAGTCTTTTCTCAGACTCGCACAATCACATTCATACATAAAGCCATAATGTATAGTATAAAATAATAACAAATCCTTAATACAAAGAATGTATCATCTTAATTCATAAACAATAGAACCATACCTGCAATAGTATTATGAAAAGACAGGACAGGAACACATCAGTCTTCAATGCACCATCTGACAAGTTATTCTATACAGGAGCATGAAGAAAGGTAAAACACATATCCTGTCTCACATCCCCAATACATTGCTAGGTGCCTTCAGTGTTGACAGTATTAAAATACAACAACTCATCTACAAAAACACTGTAATACAAACAAGCAACATTGTGAAATCACCTTTATCCCATTCAGACCTAAGAGGGCTAAAACCACATCTCCCATAATGCAACGCTAGCATCAGTTGGCAGCTCGGCTAACCATTTGCTTCACAGAAGGGCATGATAGCTAGCAATACTTTTTAGCATTGTAAACTACATCAATAACTACAATACAACTCTGAAAGTTATATGTTTCAATAGCCTCACACTCCCTTATGACGATATCTACAGCATTAACCTTGGAACGTTTTATTTATTTCACGTTATGGACTTCTACAAAGGAGTAATCTGTAACACATAACTTTCTCTCTGTCTTTTCTCAGACTGAGGAGAACGGGAGCTACGGGTAGTACCAGGGTGTTAGTGGGTGTCGTAGGCACTCAGATAAAACTAAATACATTTAATGAAATAAAACCCGAAGATGTTAATATCATTCAGCTACTGTAACTGCCTACTTAACATCAACAGACAGCACTAGTAGTGCAACAATAAAAATATAGACACCAAAAGTAAAGTTCCTGGCGATCATAGCGATCTGACTCCCCCCTTCTGTCTGAACTTGGAATATTCCTGTTCACGGGCTTTGGCCACTGACCCTTAACCTGGTTGTTCTGTTCTGCGTTGTGTACTATTGTAATAATTTGAAGTTTGATGGAATAACCATTTTAACTCTCCTACACATTGGTACCGTTTGCTGTGCGGTAACAGAGAGAACAGTCTATGGCTTGGGTGGCTGGAGTCTTTAAAAAATGTTTGGGCCTTCCCTTGGCACCACCTGGCATAGAGATCCTGGATGGCAGGGAGTTCGGCCCCAGTGATGTACTGGGCTGTACACTCTACCCTCTGTAGCGCATTGCGGTCATCAGTAGCCTACAACTATGTTGTCAGTAGCTGCAGGTTACTGATGTTTCAGAAACCAGCTACTTTTCCCCAATAACATTATGCACGAAGACATTCAGTAGATTACACTCCCTGTTTCCTCAACCAAGGAACAGTAGGCTAAAGGCGTACGCGTACATAGGTTCAGTTTGCTCCTAGCAGATCTCGGCTAGGCAGCGTGAACGTCTGTGCTCGCATACTCTCTTAAAAGACCCTTGCTTGAAAAACTAGAAAAATGTGGCAATATTACCATTTGTCTCTCTTGAGACACCATAGCCAGTACACTAAAATAACTCAAGAAATCTGTAATTCATTTTGACGTTTTTGCTGAAGAGGTCTTACTCACGCTATTTCACATCTAGCTAAGATGTTTTGGCGCAGTATTTCTCAAGTGAAAAAATGTGGATGAAAACGAGTCATCTGTCATTTAATAACTATAAACACTTCATGGAAGAGTCTCTACTGTTGACCAATCATCGACGAAAGGCCGAACTTTGACAAGCCCCCCCCCACAAAAAAATGGTGTGCTCGAACAGCCAAAAAACTGCCGAACAACAAACAAACAAAAACGTCAGAAAATGTTGTCACAATACAAGCGCAAACTGTTTAAACTGGGAAGCATATGGTAAGCTTTACAGTACACCAACACCATCCTTATCGAACTCTGCACTTCCCATCAAATACCCCAAAACAAAACTGTGAAACCTTCTGCTCTAAAACAATTTCATGACCCCTAGTGATTTCTCAGCTCCAAAATCCAAAATCCTAATATAATCCACAGGATGTAGGATAGTCAAGTGTGCAGTAGTGGAAAAACTACCCAACTGTCATACTTGAGTAAAAGTAAAGTTACCTTATTAGAAAATGACTCAAGTAAAAGTAAAAGTCACCCAGTAAAATTCGACTTGAGTAAAAGTTGGTTTAAAATATACTTAAGTATCAAAAGTAAAAGTAAAAGTAAATTTCTTATATTAATCAAACCAGATGACACCATTTTCTTGTTTTTTATTTATTTATGGAAATCCAGGGGGACATTCCAACACTCAGACATCATTTACAAACGAAGCATGTGAGTTTAGGGAGTCCGCCAGATCAGAGGCAGTACACGGGATGACCAGGGATGTTCTCTGTTTAGTGAGTCCGCCAGATCAGAGGCAGTAGGGATGACCGGGGATGTTCTCTGTTTAGTGAGTCCACCAGATCAGAGGCAGTAGGGATGACCAGGGATGTTCTCTGTTCAGTGAGTCCTCCAGATCAGAGGCAGTTGGGATGACCAGGGATGTTCGGTTGATAAGTGAGTGAATTTGACTATTTTCCTGTCCTGCTAAGCATTCAAAATGTAACGAGTACATTTGGCTGTCAAGGAAACTGCATGGAGTAAAAAGTATAATATTTTCTTAAGGAATGTAGTGAAGTAAAAGTGAAAGTGGTCAAAAATATAAATAGTAAAGATACACAAAATAACTACTTAAGTAGTACTTTAAAGTAGTTTTACTTAAGTACTTTAAACCACTACAAGTGTGTTTTGAAGTGTTTTATCTGCGTTCTCTGTGTCTTCCCAAGACAAATGCCACAATCTCAGAGACCTCCGGTCAACCATAAAAGAAGCCGGTGTGGCGGGAGACTGCTGCGGCCGTTTACCTCTCTCCCCTGGCCTGGGACGTATCCTAGGATTTGTACTCCAAAGCCTAAGTTAGTTGTGAGGAGTTTCCTTAAATAAATCATGAAACCGACATAGGGACACTATAACTTTAATTTGATAGGCTTCATATGAATAAGTCATATGTTGCCTAAGTTTCCAGTAGTTTAGTAAAGGGTAGACTAAATAACCTAGTTTGAATCCAGGGAAAGATGATCAAATCTTTTGTCCATTTAGTTTAATTGGAATTAAGATGACCTTAGTGCTACAATGCTTATAGGAAACCCAGCCCAGAACTCTTATGTCACGCTGGTTTCCATGGGGATTGGAAGCTCATTAACTATGAACATGGTAATCAGAAGTAATTATTCCTGTTTTATATAAGCCTCATCATGAGCATCATCATCACACAGACAACATGTTAATCCCCCTGCCTGCCGAGCCGACGGCGTAAACACACGATATCCACAGTGGGTCCTGGAACATATGTAGGCTATACATGACATCCTCGTGTGAAGCCCTCATTATGCATGAATTACCAATCACTGTGCAACAGAACTAAAGTGGTTCCCAGGAGTGTGCTTGCATCTCAGACTTACATGTAGGATCTCTGTGGCTCACGTGATGAATTACTTGGGGGATATGAGTGGTCATTTAAGCTCCTATAGATCATGCCTAACACTCAATGGTGTAACGCGTTTTTTAAGTCTCCATGTGGCTCAGGGTGGAACTCCTGTAGCTAATGACTATAGGGGCGGCAGTAGCCTAGTGGTTAGAGAGGCGAGCTGGCAACCGTTCAAATCCCAGGTCCAACTGGAAAAAATCTGTTGAGGAGTGAGTTGGCAACCAGAGGGTTGCTGGTATCAAATCCTAGATGCCATTGCCTGCTGTTCTACCCTTGAGCAAGGTACTTAACCCCACACAACACTCGGTGCCCAGTGTGGCAGCACCTCTCAAAAAAACCTGTACACTGTATGTGTGTCTTTCGGAGGGGTTGGGTTAAAAGCAGAAGTCAAATTTCGGTTGAACCATTAAAGGCATCTTAATCATTCTGTCAAAGCACGTAACTTCCCTCCACAATACTATTTATGCTCTTCCCACCTATCATATCACTTCTCCATCCAACCCAGACATGAGCTGCTGGATGACAGTGAGCTGCTTAGGAAAAAGGTTTCGACATACGAGACCTTTTCATTGGCCCCTGCAACAGAAGACACTTTGACATTTCATACTTCTTCCTATGACCTCTGAGGCCGCGGAATGCCAAGGCCTGGAGGCGAGGGCCTGACCAAGTAACCATAGCAACATAGTACTGTTATACATACAGCCTACATTCAAACAAGGAAATTCCAATGAGTAGGGCCAGATGTACAGCCCTCCCTTCCCTGCCCCTCTCCACTATAGGGAATATAAGCACTAGAATTGGTAGAACTTGTCACCAGCAGTAATGTATTTTTACCATATCCAGCAGTAATGTATTTTTACCATATCCAGCAGTAATGTATTTTTACCATATCCAGCAGTAATGTATTTTTACCATATCCAGTGAGAGGCAGACTACACCTTGCTGTCTGGAGCAACAAAAGAACAGGTTGGCCAATGGAAATTTCCCATAAAGTCCTATTTGGATCTACTTCTGCAGTAGGATCTACTTCTCAAACCTTATCCATTTTAATTCTGAAAGCCAGAGCTCCTGTGATAAAACAGTAACGGTGGGGAGGTATACTGATCCCATAGGCAGAGATGGGCAGCAGAGGATCCCTGTGGATTCAGTGTCGTGCTTCGTGACCATTCTACGTGGCTAAATGAATCCTGAGCCCTATCACTGGAGAATCATAACAACTGGCCCCTGGCTCTCCTCCCTCTTCATCCATCATTCAGGCCAGTAAAAACACCAAGGACTTTCACGGCTACAGCTCAACAGCCATTTATTAACTGCCAACGGTCAGGTGTTACCATGGGGATGGAAGGGGTCAGGTCGTCAGGGAGATAACTTAGGAAACAGTTGCCACGTCAGTTAGAGATGTCCTGCTCAGTTCCCATTGGGTGAAATTAGTTCTGGTTACACACAACCTTCCTAGCTTAGTCAAACAGAGGTTAAAGAAGAGGGCCCATTCTTCTCAGCAGCGTGCTGCAACCACTGAAGTTGATAGCAATCTGGCTGGTGTGTGAAGTCCAGAACCGATGTGTGAGACCTCACAAGCGAAAGTTGTGGAGAGCGGAGGAAACTTTTAATGATCCGCTGGAGTCGCTCTCAGTCGGTGTAATTAGTTCAAACGAGCTGTGGGTCCCACCTGCTGCGTGTGTCCCTCACGAACCCCTTTTAAATGTAAATACTGCCCACCGTCAATCACACTCAATCACATTACCAATCCCATAGCGAGGCACACACACACATACACACACACTAAAACCTTACACAAGACACCTGAGCACACACACACATTCCCACTATAACTCAAACTCACACTGTGACACGTGCGCCCACCTGCATTAATGCTCACTCACACAAAATACAGTGACATTCACACACACACACACACTGTTACACACCAATGCTCTCACACTAAATCCACCCACCCCACACACACACACACACACACACATCCAGACGCACATTCGCAGTCCAGCACATTCAATTAGTCACAATCCTTCAAAAGGCTCTGGTATTCTTTCCATCCCAAACCGCCGACTGGCTGCCATATCTTTATGTTCTCGGCAGGAGCTGCGATGGAGCTGAAAACTAAAACCTCCAGGTAACCTCCAGGTAACCTCAACCAAACCTCTGGGGGACAGAACAACCGACACAGCCAACACGAGCGCATTTGTATGCATGACAGGAGACTGGTGATAGGAGGACAGGGTAATAATACAGTGTTCAGGAAGTGTTCACACCTCTTGGCTTATTCCACATGTTGTTGTTACAACCTGAATTCACAATGGATGAAATTATATTTTTTCTCACCCATCTACACACAATACCGCATAATGAGAAAGTGAAAACATGTTTTTAGAAAACGTTGCAATGGTTGTAAAAATGAAATACAAACTATAGTTTGTTAACAAGAAATTAGTGGAGTTGTTGAAAAACAAGTTTTAATGACTCCAACCTAAGTGTTTGTAAACTTCCGATTTAAACTGTAAGTATTCACACTCTTAAGTCAATACATTAGAATCACCTTTGGCAGTGATTACAGCTGTGAGTCTAACTGGATAACTCTCTAAGAGCTGGATTGTACAGTATTTGCCCATTAATCTTTTTACAATTCTTCAAGCTCTTGTCAAATTGGTTGTTGATCATTGCTAGACAACCATTTAAGTCTTGCCATAGATTTTAAAGCAGATTTAAGTCAAAACTGTAACTCGGCAACTCAGGAACATTCCATGTCTTCTTGTTAAGCAACTCCAGTGTAGATTTTGCCTGAAAGGTTAATTAATCCCCCAGTGTCTGGTGGAAAGCAGACTGAACCAGGATTTCCTCTAGGATTTAGCCTGTGCTTAGCTCCATTGAGTTTATTTTTTATCCTGAAAAACTCCTTACTCCTTAATGATTACAAGCATACCCATAACATGATGCAGCCACCACTATTCTTCAAAATATGTAGAGTGGTACTCAGTAATGTGTTCTATTTGATTTGCCCCAAATACAACACTATGTATTCAGGACAAAAAGTTAATTGCTTTGCCTTGTTGCAAACAGGATGCATGTTTTAGAATATTTTATTCTGTACAGGCTTCCTTTTCACTCTGTCAATTGGTTAGTATTGTGGAGTAACTACAAAGTTGTTGGTCAATCTTCAGTTTTCTCCGATCACAGCCATTAAACTCTAACTGTTTTAAAGTCACCGTTGGCCTCATGGTGAAATCCCTGAGTGGTTTCCATCCTCTGCGGCAACTGAGTTAGGAAGGATGCCTGTATCTTTGTAGTGACTGGGTGTATTGATACACAATCCAAAGGGATATTCAATGTCTGTTTTTTCTACCAACAGGTGCCCTTCTTTGTGAGGCATTGGAAACCATCCCTGGTCTTTGTGGTTGAATCTGTGTTTGAAATTCACTACTCGACTGAGGGACCTTACAGATAATTGTAGATGTGGGGTACAGAGATGAGGTAGTCATTCAAAAACTATTATTGTACAAAGAGTGAGTCCATGCAACTTGTCATATGACTTGTTAAGCACATTTTTACTCCTTAACTTATTCAGGCCATAACAAAAAGGTTGAATATTTTTTGACTCAACATTTCAGCTTTTCATTTTTTATTAATTTGTCAAATAAAATTAAAAACATAATTCCACTTTGGCATTATGGGGTATTGTGTGTAGGCCAGTGACCAACAAAATCTCAATTTAATCCATTTTAAATTCAGGCTGTAACACAACAAAATGTGGAAAAAGTCATGGGGTGTGAATACTTTCTGAAGGCACTGTAATGGCTGGAATAGAAAGGTAACAAACACATAGATACCATGTGTTTTTGATACCATTCCATACATTCTGTTCAAGACATTATTATGAGCCCATCATCCACAATTAAGATGCCACCAGCCATGGTATGCACGTAGGGAACGTATGAATGCATACATAAGGCACCAGATAGAGTATCCCACATGGACGTGCCACAACAGTAAGTCATTCTCCACGGGTGTATACCAGTGTACAGTTGTTACGTATACGTGTGTGTGTGTGTTTGCATTCGGAAAATAAATGGATAAAACCAGCAGGCACATCTCATAAAATGTATTAGACAGGGGAAAATCACATCCCCATCCTACATCAGATACCTGGATTGAGTGGGGAAAATATAACTGACAGAAAAAAAGGGATGTGAGGTTGACGTGAATGAAGATAAATAGATAAATAAAGCAGTAGCTGACTACGCTGACAGCATCAGAGGCAGTGCTCATTGGAGGCAAGGCCACACACCAACGCTCAACACGTCATTCTGTTAATGTTTTTCAGGGAGAAGCAGGGCCAGGGAGGTTTCCTGCCTTTTTCTTCCAAACTCTATTTGGACTGTTTGTTGTCACACTGGTCTGCGCTCCACTTCCCGTTATGTTAATGAGTCCTGGGGACCTTACTCATCCACTGACCTGGACTTGGTGGCAGCAGGCATGCTCACTGGGAGAGGGCTCCCATAGTCTAAACGATACGCAACTGTCCTCCTTGGCTCTTTTCGCCTCCCACTCATTCCATCTTCCCTCCTCCTCACCCCAGGTTTCCCTCCAGCCCTCCCTCCTGTCATATCTTTTTGATTTGTTGACATGCTTGTTTTGTTTTTATGGATGACTTCCGCCCACTGCAAAGCCAATTTCCAAAAATGCATCCTGACTGCCTGGAATGAACGACTGATCTCTTCTTTAAGAGGTCCAACCTGCCGCTGGTCAGCGCCCCCCTCAGGGTGGGGAAGAAGGCGCAGTAGTGGGCCTTGTTGTGGAGCATGAGCAGGACTCCAGCCAGCAGCTCATTGGTCACCAGCAGGTGGCGTAGACACGCCCTCTTGTGGTTCCTGCAGAGGTAGCAGTCACACCCGTCCGCTAGCGGACTGAAGTCATCTCTGTACCTGGTGAGCAAGGGTCACAGACAGACAGACACACACACACACACACACACACACACACACACACATGTGCACACACACAAACACACCATGTTCCTTTGAGTAGAGTGCAAGGGACAGAGGCATGTGTGTATAGTACACACACTAACTGACAGACACACTCATGGACACAAACCTCTCATTTTTCAGGTTGATTTTAAAAGGAGTCATCTTGGTTTGGCCTTCTTGGGGATTATCAGTTCCAGTCGTCTCACCTACGCCAGCGTCTGGCTTGTCCTTGTCCGACTCCACAACTGCTAAAATACGCACCAATCAAATCAATCCCGTATGCCACACCCATTAAACTACACCAATCTTATCTTTTCACTAAACCCACACATTTCAAAATCCACAGTAGTCAGATCATGCCCTAAAGCCATACATCCTAAACCAATTATGGTCCATTGTGTTCTAATTTCACGCTCTTCTCCTTTCTGACAAAGGAATATCAGTATTTGCTGAATCCCCACACACACACTAAGTCACACACAAAGAGTTATCAGGCACCACCACCCAGAGAGATCAGCTGAGGTCAACAGGAGGGCAAACAGAATGATCCAGTCATGGAGAGAGGAAGAGAGAGAAAGAAAAAGAGAGAAAGAGAGCGAGAGCGAGAGAGAGAGAGAGAGAGAGAGAGAGAGAGAGAGAGAGAGAGAGAGAGAGAGGAAGAGAAGGAAAGAGAGAGAGAGGGAAGAGAAACAAAGAGAGGGAGAGTGAGGGGGGGAGAGAGAAAGAAACAAAGAAGAGAGGGAGAGAGGGGGAGAGAGGGAGGGAGAGAGAGAGAGAGAGAGAGAGAGAGAGAGAGAGAGAGAGAGAGAGAGAGAGAGAGAGAGAGAGAGAGAGAGAGACAGAGAGGACATAAACAAAGAGGGAGCAGGTAGCGGGAGAGAGGACAAACTGATTGATCCTGTTAGAGAGAGAGAAACAAAGAAGAGAAGAGATAGGAGTGGAGAGAGAGAAAGAGAGAGAGAGAGAATGAAAGGGCATAGCAAAACAGAGATTGGTGGAGATGGAGAGAGAAGAGCCCATGTATATAAAAAATAGGGAGGAGAGTTAGAAGGGGGTGGATAAACGTGAAAACAAGAGTGGAGAGAACAAACATGATAAGGAAGGGGGGATGAGGGGGCAAAGGAGGTGGAGAGAGAGGTAAAATTGGACATGGGAGGGAGAGAGTGAGAGAGGGGGGAGAGGGAGGAGGAGAGATGGATGTACAAGGCAAACGAGGGGTGGATCGTAAAGAAAGGGAGAAAGAGTTTGACAGATTGAGGGAGAGACGGAGGGATAGTGAGAGTGAAGAGAGGAGAATAGAGGGAGGGATTTGGAGAGAGAGAGAGAGAGAGAGGAAGGATGGCAGGTGGATTGAACCAGGGTATGTGGTGCCAGAGAAGATGGCTGTGACGCCACCTCCCCATGGAGCCCTCTAATTGGCTGAGAGGGGATTTAGACGCTCTGGCCTCTTTAGCTGGACCCCAGTCTGGTCCTCACTCACCTCCAGTGAACCCCATTACACTCCCCCGTACAGAATGTATTACTGCTGTCTATCTAAACCAGTCTGATCCCCAACTTTTAAATCAGAATATGTTACTTTGGCCTGATACAGAAACTTTTGCAGCTATCAACCAGAAAATGTATAATTCTCACGGGAGGCTTCAATTTCCCTCAAGAACGCTTTAATCATATTGAGTTTTCTGTTCCTTTATCAGAGACTAACGGGGAGCATAATTTAATAGTTATCAGTTTACTGGGGTAACAGTGAGATCGTCCATTGATTTCATTTCACCATCTAACCCGTTGGGTTTGTTTCTTCACCCTGTTATTTGACTGATACTGCCTCTTATTCCACCAAACAAACAGCGTCAATATGTATGGTCACACACACAGTGAGGCGCAACTACAAAGAAACAGACACTTTCTATCTATTTAAACTGCTCTATTCCAATCTCTCCTTAAAAACCCAATCTAGACCCCTTCTCACTGAGTCTCTCTAAACTTTTTTATCAAAGATTTTAGAAAAAGTTGTTTTCAAGCAATTGGTGGCTTATTGGAGTATGAACAACTTATTTGAAAAATTCCAGTCTGGCTTCCGGTCACTTCACTGCACGGAAACTGCTGTACAGAAAGTCAGTAATGCCTTCTACTGCTGGGTGCTGACGCCGGTGATGCTCTAGTTCTATTGGATCTCAGTGTCGTGTTTGATGCTATTGATCATAACATCCTTGTTGACTGGCTGGAAAGATGGGTGGGAACCTCAGGCGTTTGCCTTCGACTGGTTCAAGTAATATCTACTGTATGTGGTAGACGTTTCTCAGTGAGCACGGGCGGTTCAGTATCGTCCGCAGCACCTATTCACTATGGTGTCCCTCAGGGAATTCTGGGCCCCATTCTTCTTGGGGGGGGGACAAACTCAAAACACTTTAAAATGACTAAAACCAAATCAAAACTTTATAGGAATGATAATGGACCTACATCCAATGTGTTAAAGTCATTTCAGTATTTCAATTATTATAATAACAAAAATATACATATACATAATTCTTTTTTGGGGGGGTTGCCTGTTTTGCATGTTATTTTTTCATTAATACGTGTCACATATCAGTTTGCAAACAATGTAAAAAATATATGTATCATTGAGTTAAATGCAGTTGTTTCAGCCTAGCTCAGTGCGTTCTGTGGTGGTGGGGCAGCCAGCGGAAAATACAGAGCATAACGCCGTGATTGTCTCAGTGTTCGTCCTCGCCAAGTTTAAGTCCTTAGTAAGGGTAGACATCCAAAATGTCAGCCCTTTGGGTCCTGCCATAGAGTTATATTACAAGTACCCTTGCAAGAAGGTTTGAGGTCATTGGCCACAGATAAAATTATGTAAAATCACGTTATAAGTACAGTAGATTTGATTGGACTGATCATGTCAACATCTTACTTTCAAAGTTTTAGCTAGCAGTCATCATCATGAATAAAGTCGACAATCTACAGGCAAATCATTTTGTATCCTTGTCATATGAAGATAAATAATAAAGAGAAATTATAGATAAAACGGTCCTCATCAGCCATTGGACAGAAAGATTAACGTTACACAACAAGTTGGAAATTGCAAATTCAACAATGAGTGGTTTGTAAGGAATCAGTGGCTAAATGCAAGCATTGCAAAGCAACTACTAGCGTGATATTCAGTAGAGTGGCTGTGTTTTTTTTTCCGAGTTCCAACCATAAATCCAAAGAATGACAGACTTTAATGACGAAGTTTGATGACAAACTTTGCCCACAAAAGACCGCCGCGCCACCTTCACAAGGTGAGTCCAAAAACGTATATTATGCTGCTGCATTAATGATGTAATATGCAAGGAGATATGTATACTGTAGCTAAGAAAGTAATACTAAGTGTATGTTGTGTAGTAAGCTGTTAGTAGCCCATGTGCCTCACCCTAATCATTTGGTCTATTTTCACCAACGCAGTATTGTACAGCTTTGACAGTGCTACTGATAGTAGTGGTGGCGCTTGGCTTGCACGCGCAAATAATAGAATTGTGTTATTTCAAATTAAAATCTTATTAACGCGTCAAATAGTGTTGTATGACGTGTATCTTTCTTTATATGCGTAGACCCAAACGGCGTTCAATGTACCAAATAATTTGGTATATTTACCCCTCTTAATTTTGCCTACTGTTCTAACTTGATGGTGCACATGTAGCCTATAACCTGTTTTAGAGAAATGTAATCATAGAATATTTTAAGAGCTTTCATTGTCTGTTTATATGCCCCTTTATTTATCCTACGGTTCTGACTTGTTGTACAGGGAGTACACTGTAAGAACAGCCCAAGTTCTGAATTATGTCGCTATACAATTCAAAAGTGCTGAACAAATAGTTATATTGACTATGTCCGTCGTCGCTCACTCATTAATGTCTTAACCCGAAATTACAGATTGCCTCTAATCAGCTTGTCGTCCCCTTATGCCATAGTTTGTACATCTCAATTGTCAATAGAAACCACATTTGTTTAAGCAAGTCAGCCATATCAGCTATGAGGCTGAATGAACTGTTTTGCTGCCAGACAAGACTCCGCTGATAGCCAGGTGTAGCAGTGGTAAGGTGTTGGGACAGCTTTATGTAGGCCCTAACAGTTGGTGGGCACCGTTTGTCACCATTATAGTGCAATTAATGTATTGTTTAGTGTTGTGTTGTGTAGTGGCTTTGCTGGCATGCATATCAAATTTTTTCGCCACTCCTGGCAGTTGGTGCTTATGGAACACCCTGACCAGTTGGGGGTGCCTGTACACCAGCACTTGCAGATTCTGGGTCAGTGGTGATGTTGAAGGGGAAGGAGAGGGCACAGCCTCGCTCTGTCACCTGAAAGGGGAAGAAGCTTTCAAACAGATCCACTTTCACCTCCACGCACGCCAGTGCCTCGTCTGGCCGCCCCAAGCCCTGCAGCAGCCTGACACACATACAAACAGACCAGGGTTTCTGTTAGTAAAATGTGGCGCTGGACATTTGACCAGCATCATTTTAATTTACCGGACATTTGAGAAATTTACCGGACACATATGAATTGGCTGCGGGACCTGATTAGGGTGTCCAACCATGTTGCTCAGAATGACAGAAATCACATTTAGATGATATTATGGTACTTCATATTAACAGAACTTAGAAGAGGATGCAACGATGTGCAGACCTTCTTACTGAATTCTGATGTACACTTTTAACATGTTAGAACAACTCTCAACAAGACGAGTAACAAACAGCAAAATCACCAGCCTATATCATTCTATTATCCCTATAGTAGAAAAGTTGACCTATTCTATTGGTCAGCTTGTCGTGAAACAAATTCCAAACAGTCTGGGACATTTGTGGGACGATAGATCCCAAGTTCAACCAGTAGACCTAGACTACATAAAAAACATTTTCTAAAACAATGAGTCTGATGCAACAGATCAGAACGTTTCGCTTAAAATGTTGATAAACTATTATTTCTTCACATTATCAGTGCAGCAATGCACACAAGGCAGGAGGCTATGTGCGAATGTTCGTTCCATAATGCAATTAGCGGGAAAACATTGTTGTCAAAAGCACACCACACATGCGAACGGTTACATGTGACAGAGAAATGTAGACAGAGGGGAGATCTAATATGCAACAACTAGCATGGGTTACTAATATGACTAGAATTGTGCCTTTGGTTACTGGGCAATGAAAGAAAGTTGATATAAAATAATTGCCTCCACGGATATGGTCTGATTTTGGCTAGGCTACTTTGAAAGAAGGTAAGACATGCTTCATAATATGTAGTAAAACATTCAAGTTTAAAACAAATAAGTATATGTTTTCAAAATGCATACTGTCTCCAGCTCACTGCCAAGTGGTGTGTGACACGGTAATGAAGCCTGCCTTCCATTGCATATGCATTTGCTGTCTGAGATGCTGTAGCAGCAGCTCTCCTGCTGTCTGACAGATGTTCCTCTCAAAGGCTCTGTATCTGTACGCTGTACGCATGTGATAAGATACATAATGAATATACTGTACACACTCACCAATTTAATTCCACTAAATGATGCAAATTAAGCTATAGACCGATAAGCATGACCAGTCACATCTATTTCCATCAACTGCTATTTATCAGCTTTTCAATTTTTTTTATTGTCCACTGGCTAATGGAAACCCTGCTACAGACAAACACATATACAGTTGAGGTCGGAAGTTTACATACACTTAGGTTGGAGTCAACCACTCCACAAATTTCTTGTTAACAAACTATAGTTTTGGCAAGTTGGTTAAGACATCTACTTCGTGCATGACACAAGTAATTTTTCCAACAATTGTTTACAGACAGATTGTTTTACATATAATTCACTGTATCACAATTCCAGTGGGTCAGAAGTTTACATACACTAAGTTGACTGTGTCTTTCAATAGCTTGGAAAATTCCAGAAGCTTTAGAAGCTTCTGATAGGCTAATTGACATAATTTAAGTCAATTGGAGGTGTGCCTGTGGATGTATTTCAAGGCCTACCTTCAAACTCAGTGCCTCTTTGCTTGACATCATGGGAAAATCAGCCAAGACCTCATAAAAAGAATTGTAGACATCCACAAGTCTGGTTCATCCTTGGGAGCAATTTCCAAATGCCTGAAGGTACCACGTTCATCAGTACGAACAATTGTATGCAAGTATATACACCATGGGACCACGCAGCCTTCATACCGCTCAGGAAGGAGACGCATTCTGTCTCCAGGAGATGAACGTACTTTGGCTGCTCCAAAACCGCCATAAAAAAAGCCAGACTACGGTTTGCAACTGCACATGGGGACAAAGATCGTACTTTTTGGAGAAATGTCCTCTGGTCTGATGAAACAAAAATAGAACTGTTTGGCCATAATGACCATCGTTATGTTTGGAGGAAAAAGGGGGAGGCTTGCAAGCCGAAGAACAACATCCCAACCGTGAAGCACGGGGGTGGCAGCATCATGTTGTGGGGGTGCTTTGCTGCAGGAGGGACACTTCACAAAATAGATGGCATCATGAGGTAGGAAAATTATGTGGATATATTGAAGCAACATCTCAAGACATCAGTCAGGAAGTTAAAGCTTGGTCGCAAAACGGGTCTTCCAAATGGACAATGACCCCAAGCATACTTCCACAGTTGTGGCAAAATGACTTAAGGACAACAAAGTCAAGGTAGTGGCCATCACAAAGCCCTGACCTCAATCCTATAGAAAATGTGTAGGCAGAACAGAAAAAGCGTGTGCAAGCAAGGAGGCCAACAAACCTGATTCAGTTACACCAGCTCTGTCAGGAGGAATGGGCCAAAATTCACCCAACCTATTGTGGGAAGCTTGTGGAAGGCTACCCGAAACGTTTGACCCAAGTTAAACAATTTAAAGGCAATACTACCAAATACTAATTGAGTGCATGTAAACTTCTGACCCACTGGGAATGTGATGAAAGAAATAAAAGCTGAAATAAATCATTCTTTCTACTATTATTCTGGCATTTCACATCTTAAATTAAAGTGGTGATCCTAACTGACCTAAAACAGGGAATTTTTACTAGGATTAATAGTAGATTATTTGGCTAAGTTGTATGTAAACTTCCGACTTCAACTGTACACAGACAGGTAGGCAGACAAACAGGCAGACAGATATAAATGTATTACATTTTTGATCAATGATCAATACACATTGGTTGACTTATTAGGCAATATGCAGTCTATCAGACAAGCTGACAGACTCTTACCCATCTATCTCATCTAGCTGTGCTATCCCTGAAGCACTACAGATGCAGCATCTCTCGCTCTAACACACACGCACGCACGCGCACACACACACGTAAACAACAAAATCAATACCAACATTGAAAATCCACACACAGAACAGATGCATGCTCACACAGCAGACAAACAGATTGCATCCCCCATCATCCCTCATCTTCCTGCAAGCCACCTCAACCCACCCCATTCTCAAAATCACTCTTTATTTCCCCCTCTCTCTCGCTCTCCCCTTTCAATCTCTCTGTCTTTCTCACTTAGGTTTCAGTTAAGCATCTCTCTCTGGCCCTCTGCCTTGAGGTTCCAGGGCCAAACCCAATTTACCATCCCATAATGAATCAATGGTGCCCAAAGGGAGGCTGTGTATCTCCCAATGCCACCACAACCCAGGGGCAGGCTGACCAAGCACAGCCTCTTTCCATTAAGGAATCCCAGTATGGCCCCAAAGGGAGCATCTGGGGGTCTCTGATATGGCATGCAGTACCACTTTCTCTCTCCACTGCCCCTTCGCCACCCCAGAGCCCCAGTCGGCTTCCTTACCTCTAGGGCAAGGGGGAATAGGACAGAGGTCTCCAAACGCTGGGGTACTGGGAGCTCTGGGAAGTCTGAGTCTACTCTCTGCCAGGCCAGTATTCCCAGTGCAGCTGGAAGAGGAGTGGGGTTGCCATGGCTCCCAGGAGGGAAGTCAGGGGTTGCCATGGTTTCCTGGGGATTCTGGAGTGAGCACAATGAGCACAGAGTGATGGGAGGGAGGGGAGGGAGGGGAGTCTGTAGTTTTCTTAGTCTCCCACTGAGAGTAAAATCAGCACACCAGGGGTCTTAGGGTTGAGTGTGTGGGGGCTGGGGGTTAATAACTTATAACAGTATGGGGGTTAAAGGTAGGATCTGTATGGGGGGGGTCGTAATCCGTCACACAGTGAAGGGTGTCACATGATCACTCAATTAGAGCCACTAATTGGCCAGCTTGTCCTCTCCCATCACCTGGTCATATGTCTGTGAGTGAGAGTTGAGGAGAGACACCTGCAGACACACAGACACACTGGAGCAGGGAATCAACAGAGAGAAGTAGAGAGAGAGAAGAGAGGCAGAATGCAGAGAAGAGACAGAGAGGGGAGAGAGAAAGATAATTATAAAGCATTAAGGGGGGTATGGATTGTTTTGAAAAGCATGCTGCATTAGGGGGTGAAGGAGTGAGGGAAGGAGAGACAAAGAAAGAATTGGGTCTGTAAGGGGAGGAGTGAGGGAAGGAAGGAGAGACAAATAAATAATTGCATCTGTAAGGGGAGGAGTGAGAGAAGGAGTTCGAGTGGGGTGGAATGAAGGAGCATTTATATTATATTTAGGGGAGTGTGGGTGCAGACAGGGAAAGTGTAAAAAGGGTTGAAGCTGGCAACTGGAGCTGGTGTAGAGGGGCACTCAAATCTCTGCTAGCTAGAGTCTATGAAGAGTTAATGGGCAGGGTAGCCAACTCAGCAGCTTTGATCTTCAGATCCTTGCCAGCTACTTGTCTTCCCCTGAAAACGATTAGCAACATATTCAGATATTTTTAAGGCAGCCTCAGAGTTTTTAATCTGAAAGTTTTTGATAAATTTAGCCACTAACTTTAACTGCCGTGAAGCAGCCGAGATGAGAGCAGGAGAGAGAAGAGAGAGGGAGAGAAAGAGAGAAATAGAGAGCAGCTGCCTGATGAACAGGAAGAAGAGCTGCAGCACACACACACTCACGATGCTGAGAAAGAGCACGGGGGAAGAACCGCAGATGGCTGTTGTGATTTGACGATATAGTCGTAATAGTCAGGCTGTAATGTCATGTTTGCCAATGCACCCTACAGAGGGAACTGTTATGTCACGCTTTATACATTCTTTATAACAGAGGTCCTCAAAGTGGAGTCCACGGAGGTACTGCAGGGGTCCACAGCCAGATCAATAGGAACACCTTCCTAATATTGAGTTGCACCTCTTTTGCCCTCAGAACAGCCTCAATTATTCGGGGCATGGATTCTACAAGGTGTCGAAAGCGTTCCACAGGGATGCTGGCCCATGTTGACTCCAATGCTTCTGTGTCAAGTTGGCTGGAAGTCCTTTGGGTGGTGGACCATTCTTGATACACAGGGGAAACTGTTGTGCATGAAAAACCCAGCAGCGTTGCAGTTCTTGACACACTCAAACCAGTGCGCCTGGCACCTACTACCATACCCCGTTCAAAAGCACTTCAATATTTTGTCTTACCCATTCACCCTCTGAATGGCACACATACACAATCCATGACTCTGTGGATGACTCTGTGTACCTGTGGATGTATTTCAAGGCCTACCTTCAAACAGTGCCTCTTTGCTTGACATCATGGGAAAATCAAAAGAAATCAGCCAAGACCTCAGAAAAGGATTGTAGACCTCTGCAAGTCTGGTTCATCCTTGGGAGCAATTTCCAAACGACTGAAGGTACCACATTCATCTGTACAAACAATAGTATGCAAGTATAAACACCATGGGGCCACGCAGCCTTCATACCGCTCAGGAAGGAGACGCATTCTGTCTCCAGGAGATGAGCGTACTTTGGTGCGAAAAGTGCAAATCAATCCCAGAACAACAGCAAAGGACCTTGTGAAGATTCTGGAGAAAACAGGTACAAAAGTATCTATATCCACAGTAAAACGAGTCCTATATCGACATAACCTGAAAGGCCGCTCAGCAAGGAAGAAGCCACTGCTCCAAAAATGCCATAAAAAGCCAGACTACGGTTTGCAACTGTACATGGGGACAAAGATCGTACTTCTTGGAGAAATGTCCTCTGGTCTGATGAAACAAAAATATAACTGTTTGGCCATAATGACCATCGTTATGTTTGGAGGAAAAAGGGGGAGGCATGCAAGCCGAAGAACAACATCCCAACCGTGAAGCATGGGGGTGGCAGCATCATGTTGAGGGGGTGCTTTGCTGCAGGAGGGACTGGTGCACTTCACAAAATAGATGGCATCATGAGAAGGAAAATTATGTGGATATATTGAAGCAACATCTCAAGACATCAGTCAGGAGGTTAAAGCTTGGTCACAAATGGGTCTTCCAAATGGACAATGACCTCAAGCATACTTCCAAAGTTGTGGCAAAATAGCTTTTGGACAACAAAGTTAAGGTACTGGAGTGGTCATCACAAAGCCCTGAGCTCAATCCCATAGAAAATGTGTGGGCAGAACTGAAAAAGCGTGTGCGAGCAAGGAGGCCTACAAACCTGACTCAGTTACACCAGCTCTGTCAGGAGGAATGGGCCAAAATTTACCCAACTTATTGTGGGAAGCTTGTGACAATTTAAAGGCAATGCTACCAAATACTAATTGAATGTATGTAAACTTCTGTCCCACTGGGAATGTGATAAAAGAAATAAAAGCTGAAATAAATCATTCTCTCTACTATTATTATTATTATTATTATTATATCACATTCTTAAAATAAAGTGGTGATCCTAACTGAACTAAGACAGGGAATTTTTACTAGGATTAAATGTCAGTAATTGTGAAAAACTGAGTTTAAATGTATTTGGCTAAGGTGTATGTAAACATTCGACTTCAACTGTATGTACAGTACCAGTCAAAAGTTTTGACACACCTACTCATTCAAGGGTTTTTCTTGATTTTAACTATTTTATACATTCTGTGAAATAACACATTTGGAATCATGTAGTAACCAAAAAAGTGTGACAAGGTAGGGTTGGTATACAGAAGATAGCCCTATTTGGTAAAATACCAAATCCATATTATGGCAAGAACAGCTCAAATAAACAAAGAGAAATTACTTTACTTTAAGACATGAAGGTCAGTCCATTTGTAAAATTTCAAGAACTTTGAAAGTTTCTTCAAGTGCAGTCGCAAAAACCATCAGGTGCTATGATGAAACTGGCTCTCATGAGGTCTGCCACAGGAAAGGAAGACCCAGAGATACCTCTGCTGCAGAGGATAAGTTCATTAGTTACCAGCCTCAGAGTTCAAGTAACAGACACATCTCAACATCAACTGTTCAGAGGAGACTACGTGAATCAGGCCTCCATGGTCGAATTGCTGAAAAGGGACACAAATAATAAGAAGAGACTTGCTTGGGCCAAGAAACACTAGCAATGGACATTAGACTAGTGGAAATCTGTCCTTTGGTCTGATGAATCCAAATTTTAGATTTTTGGTTCCAACCGCCATGTCTTTGTGAGATGCAGAGTAGGTGAACGGATGATTTCCGCATGTGTGGTTCCCACCGTGAAGCATGGAGAAGGAGGTGTGATGGTGTGGGGGTGCTTTGCTGGTGACACTGTCTGTGATTTATTTAGAATTCAAAGCACACTTAACCAGCATGGCTACCACAGCATTCTGCAGCGATACGCCATATCATCCGGTTTGCGCTTAGTGGGACTATCATTTGTTTTTCAACAGGACAATGACCCAACACACCTCCATGCTGTGTAAGGGCTATTTGACCAAGAAGGAGAATGATGGAGTGCCGCATCAAATGACTTGGCCTCCACAATCACCCGACCGAAACCCAATTGAGATAGTTTGGGATGAGTTGGACCGCAGAGTGAAGGAAAAGCAGCCAACATGCTCAGCATACTCCTTCAAGACTGTTGGGAAAGCATTCCAGATGCTGGTTGAGAGAAAATGCCAATTTTGATTTGTTTAACACTTTTTTGGTTACTACATGATTCCATATGTGTTATTTCATAGTTTTGATGTCTTCACTATTGTTCTACAATGTATAAAATAGTAAAAATAAAGAAAAACCCTTGAATGAGTAGGTGTGTCCAAATTTTACAGGGGTGATGTGGGATTATTTAAGATAATCTTTGAAGAGGTAGGGCTTCAGATGTTTTTGGAAGATGGGCAAGGATTCTGCTGTCCTAGCTTCAGGGGTAAGCTGGTTCCACCATTGGGGTGCCATGGCAGAGAAGACTGGGCTGTGTGAGAGCTTCCCTCCCGTAGGGGTGGGAGGGCCAAGAGACCAGAGGTGGCAGGATGGAGTTCTCGGTTTGGGGTGTAGGGTTTGAGCAGAGCCTGAAGGGGAAGTTCCTCTTGCTGCTCCGTAGGCAAGGACCAAGGTCTTGTAGTGGATGCGAGCTTTGACTTGAAGACAGTGGAGTGTGCAGAGCAACGTGGTGACATGGAATTTGGGAAGTTTGAACACCAGGCAGGCTGCAGCGTTCTGGATAAGTTGCAGGGGTTTGATGGCAAAAGCGGGGAGCCCAGCCAACAGCGAGTTGAAGTAGTCTAGATGGGAGATGACAAGTGCCTGGATTAGGATCTGCAGCGCTTCCTGTGTGAGGTAGTGTCATGCTGCAAGCCAGCAGCATACCACCCTGCAGCCCACTGCTGGCTTGCTTCTGAAGCTAAGCAGGGTTGGTCCTGGTCAATCCCTGGATGGGAGACCAGATGCTACTGGAATTGGTGTTGGAGGGCCAGTAGGAGGCACTCTTTCCTCAGGTCAAAATAAAATGCCCCAGGGCAGTGATTGGTGACATTGCCCTGTGTAGGTTGCTGTCTTTTGGGTGGGAAGTTAAACAGGTGTCCTTACTCACAGAGGTCATTAAAGATCCCATGGCACTTATTGTAAGAGTAGGGGTGTTAACCCTGGTGTCCTGGCTAAATTCCCAAGCTGTCACTGAATCATCCCCAGCTTACAATTGGCTCATTCCTCTCCCCAGTAACTATTCCCCAGGTTGTTGCTGTAAATGAGAATGTGTTCTCAGTCAACTTACCTGGTAAAATAAAATCCTATGACTTGTGCTGTCCCCTTTCCTCCCAGCTAGCTTGGCTGTCCATTCCTGTGCTGGGACTCTTTGCAAGCTTACAGAACAGGGTTGTGGGCAGTTGAGGAACAATGTAGGAAAACTACATTTCCAGAGGACTTATCATCCTTTCACTCCCTTCTTTTCCTCTGTATCTGCTGCTAAAGCCACTTTCTATCACCATAAATGTAAGTTTCTGCCTATTTTTTTTTAACCTTTATTTACTAGGCAAGTCAGTTAAGAACAAATTCTTATTTTCAATGACGGCCGTGGAACAGTGGGTTAACTGCCTTGTTCAGGGGCAGGATGACAGATTTTTACCTTGTCAGCTCGGGGATTCGATCTTGCAACCTTTCAGTCACTAGTCCAACGCTCTAACCACTAGGCTTCCTCCTCCTCCTTAATCTTCCACCCCTCCTCCTCCCTCTCTGCGGACCACTTTGAAAAGGAGGTTGATGACTTCCACTCTTCATTTACAGCCAATTTAATCCACTGGTCCCACTCACGCATAACTACCCTACGCCTTGACCTGTTCCCCGGTCTCTCCAGATGAAATCCTGTAACTAGTGAGGTCTGGCCGCCCGACAACCTTCTCCACACCATCTCTGGAGACCTTCTCCCATTCCTCACTTCCCTCATCAACTCATCCCTGACCACTGGCTGCATCCCCTATGGCCTGAGTCACTCCCCTCCTTAAGAAACCAACACTCGACCCCTCTGATGTCAAAAACTGCAGACCGGTATCCCTGATATAGGAATTTGTATGTTTATGTAATGACTAAGAATATTTAACCCTGAAAATGTATGTAATAGGTGTTAGAGGAATAAGACAAATCTATAATGTGTAGGTCTAGAACGTTTTAAAAGACTAAGACATCGTGTTACTATTTTGCAACCTATGCAGGATGGAGTAGAGATAAAAGAGGAAAAGGAGAACTGTCGACAGACAATTTATAACTGTGAAACCAACCACAGGAAAATGGGTTTCTCCACCCAGGGAGGGAGAGAAACGGTTAGAAAACTGTTTAGAAGTGATAAAGCTGAAATATGTTAAACACAGCCAACCTAAAGCGGGGTGGAGTTAAATTGTATGTACATTGAAAGGACTGTGTTCCCATTGTGAATTTAGAACGTTCTCTGAATAAAACCTGACCATTGTAGCTGGGCCTCAGTCTGTTTTATTTTTCATCAAAGCTTTACAACCTTTGGGTTACAGACTGAGTAGTTAATTAAAAGTTCATTTTAGAACATTGAGAACAAAATTCTCGTGACTATCCCGGGATTCTTTCTAAAACACTTGAGCGTACTGTGTCTGACCAACTCTCTCGTTATCTCTCTCAGAACGATCTTTTTGACCTTAGCCAGTCAGGATTCAAGGCGGGTCACTCAACCTAACTGCTCTTCTCTGTGTCACGGAGGCTTTCCGCACTGCCAAAGCCTTCCTCTGTTCACATCCTCCTAAATCTATCCTCTGCCTTCGACACCGTGAACCATCAGATCCTCTTCTCCACCCTCTCAGGGCTGGACATCTCAGGCTCTGCACACTCTTGGATTGCATCCTACCTGGCAGGTGGATCCTACCAGGGCTCTCCTCTTCTCTCCATCATATCCTCACATGGTCTCCCCTATCATTGCTATGTGGATGACACTCAATTACTTTTCTCCTTCCCCCCTTCTGACACCCAGGTGGCGACACGCATCTTAACTTGGTGTCGGCCCACCACCTCAAGCTTAAAAAAACATAGCTGCTCTTCCTCCCGGGGGAGGCCTACCCACTTCAAGACCTCTCCACATTGTCCCCATCCCAGAGTGCAAAGAACCTTGCCATTTTCTGCAAACATCAAAGCAGTGACTCACTCCTGCAGGTTCATTCCTTTTTAAATGTTATCACACCCTTATTTTACCAGGTCAGTTGACTGAGAACATATTCTCATTTACAGCAACAACCTGGGGAATAGTTACAGGGGAGAGGATGAATGAGCCATTTGGAAGCTGGGGATGATTAGCTGGCCATGATGGTATGAGGGCCAGATTGGGAATTTAGCCAGGACACCAGGGTGTTAACCCTACTCTTATGATAAGTGCCATGGGATCTTTAGTGACCACAGAGAGTCAGGACACCCATTTTAACACCCCATCCAAAGACAGCGCCATGTCCCCAATCACTGCCTTGGTATATTTTTTACCAGAGGAAAGAGTGCCTCCTACTGGCCCTCCAACACCACCTGGTCTCCCATCCAGGGACTGACCAGGACCAACCCTGCTAGCTTCAGAAGCAAGCCAGCAGTGGGATGCAGGGTGGTATGCTGCTGGCGGAAAGGGAGGATAGTAGGGTCGAAGAGGCAGAATCAGGACACAGGAGGGAGAAGGATTTAGCAGAAGGGAGAGATGATAGGATAGAAGAGGAGAGATTAGTGGAAGAAAAAGCGAAGATTTTGACGACGCATGACCATCTGCATAGGGGCCGAGTGACTAGGGTTGGAGGAAAGGAAGACAGAAAGGAAAGTAGGGATCATAGACCTTGAGGAGGGTTGCAGTGAAATTAGTTAGGCAAACAGCCTCTAGTAAAGATTAGGTCTAGTGTATTGCTTGCCTTGAGTGGGAGGGGACTGGGAAAGGCTGAGGTCAAAAGAGGCAAGGAGGGGAAAGAGAGAGTTGGAAGAAATGAATCGAAGGGAGACGTCGGGAGGTTGAAGTCGACGAGTACGAAGAGCAGTGAGTCATTCTCAATAATGAGCTTATCAAGGTGTCAAGCTCACTGAGGAACTCTCTATGGGCACCTGGTGGCAATAGATGACAACAATGCTGAACAGCATGGAATTAAAATGAGGAGATGGACTGGTGAGTGAGGGACAAAATAGAAAATCTACATTTAGGAGAAATGAGCAACCCTGTGCCACCACCACAACGACCACCACCACCACCACCAGATGCTCTCGGACTATGAGAGAAAAACGTCTGGGTAGCCATTTGATTACCTGTTCAGGAGTCTTATGGCTTGGGGGTAAAAACTGTTGAGAAGCCTTTTTGTCCTAGACTACGCACTCCGGTACCGCTTGCCATGCGGTAGCAGAGAGAGCAGTCTATGACTGGGGTGGATGGGGTCTTTGACAATTTTTAGGGCCTTCCTCTGACACCGCCTGGTGTAGAGGTCCTGGATGGCAGTGATGTACTGGGCCGTACGCAGTGATGTAGTGATGTACTGGCCCCAGTGATGTACTGGGCCGTACGCACTACCCTTTGTAGTGCCTTGCGGTCAGAGGCGGAGCAATTGTCGTACCAGACAGTGATGCAACCAGTCAGGATGCTCTCGATGTTGCAGCTGTAGAACCTTTTGAGGATCTCAGGACCCATGCCAATTTTTTTTAGTCTCCTGAGGTGGAATAGGCTTTGTCGTGCCCTCTTCACGACTGTCTTGGTGTGTTTGGACCATTCTAGCTGGACACCAAGGAACTTGAAGCTCTCAACCTGCTCCACTACAGCCCTGTCGATGAGAATGGGGGCGTGCTCGGTCCTCCTTTTCCTGTAGTCCACAATCATCTCCTTAGTCTTGGTTACGTTGAGGAAGAGGTTGTTGTCCTGGCACCACATGGCCAGGTCTCTGACCTCCTCCCTGTAGGCTGTCTCGTCGTTGTTGGTGATCAGGCCTGCCACTGTTGTGTCGCCTGCAAACTTAATGATGGTGTTGGAGTCGTGCCTGGCCATGCAGTGTTGAGGATCAGCATGGCAGATGTGTTGCTACCTACCCTCACCACCTGGGGGCGGCCTGTAAGGAAGTCCAGGATCTAGTTGCAGAGGGAGGTGTTTAGTCCCAGGATCCTTAGCTTAGTGATGAGCTTTGAGGGTACTATGGTGTTGAACGCTGAGCTGTAGTCAATGAATAGCATTCTCACATAGGCGTTCCTTTTGTCCAGGTGGGAAAAGGCAGTGTGGAGTGCAATAGCGATTGCATCATCTGTTGATCTGTTTGGGCGGGATGCAAATTGGAGTGGGTCTAGGGTTTCTGTGATAATGTTGTTGATGTGAGCCATTACCAACCTTTCAAAGCACTTAATGGCTACGGACATGAGTGCTACGGGTCTGTAGTCGTTTAGGCAGGTTGCCTTTGTGTTCTTGGGCACAGGGACTATGGTGGACTGCTTGAACCATGTTGGTATTACAGACTCAATCAGGGACATGTTGAAAATGTCAGTGAAGACACCTGCCAGTTGGTCAGCACATGCCCGGAGCACAAGTCCTGGTAATCCGTCTGGCCCCGCAGCCTTGTGTATGTTGACTTGTTTAAAGGTCTTACTCACGTTGGCTATGGAGAGTGATCACACAGTCATCTGGAACAGCTGATGCTCTCATGCATGCCTCAGTGTTGCTTGCCTCGAAGCAAGCATAGAAATGATTTAGCTCGTCTGGTAGGCTTGTGTCACTGGGCAGCTCTCGGCTGTGCTTCCCTTTCTAGTCTGTAATAGTTTGCAAGACCTGCCACGTAAGACGAGCGTCAGAGCCGGTGTAGTATGATTCAATCTTAGCCCTGTATTGACGCTTTGCCTGTTTGATGGTTCGTCGCACGGCATAGCAGGATTTCTTGTAAGCTTCCAGGTTAGAATCCCGCACCTTGAAAGTGGCAGCTCTACCCTTTAGCTCAGTGTGAATGTTGCCTGTAATCCATGGCTTCTGGTTGGGGTATGTACGTACAGTCACTGTGGGGACGACGTCCTCGATGCACTTAATGATAAAGCCAGTGACTGATGTGGTGTACTCCTCAATGCCATCGGAGGAATTCCAAACGCTGCCGGAGACAAGGAATACACAAAATAAGAAGGTTTGCAGCCAAGGGGTGGGGAGTGTCTGTAAAGCCTGCACGGAGAGGAGTGAAGTTGGATAGAAAACACACAGTTGCTAAAGCTACAAAAGACAAAAATTAGATCATCAAATAAAATAAAATTGTATTGGTCACATACACATGGTTAGCAGATGTTAATGTGAGTGTAGCGAAATGCTTGTGCTTCTAGTTCTGACTATGCAGTAAAATCTAACAAGTAATCTAACAAATTCACAACAGCTACCTTATACACACAAATACACACAAGTGTAAAGGGATGAATAAGAATATGACATATAAATATATGGATGAGTGATGGCGTGCGGAATAGGCAAGATGCAGTAGATGGTGTAGAATGCAGTATATACTACATATGAGATGAGTAATGTAGGATATGTAAACATTATTAAAGTGGCATTATTTAAAGTGACTAGTGATACCTCTATGTAAACATTATTAAAATGACGTTATTTCAAGTGACTAGTGATACCTTTATTTTTTATTTTATTTATTTTTATTTCACCTTTATTTAACCAGGTAGGCTAGTTGAGAACAAGATCTGAATTGCAACTGCGACCTGGCAAAGATAAAGCAAAGCAGTTCGACACATACAACAACACAGAGTTACACATGGAATAAACAAAACATACAGTCAATAATACAGTAGAAAAAAAGAAAACAAAAAGTCTATATACAGTGAGTGCAAATGAGGTAAGATAAGGGAGTTAAGGCAATAAATAGGCCAAGGTGGCAAAGCAATTACAATATAGCAATTAGACACTGGAATGGTAGATGTGCAGTAGATGAATGTGCAAATAGAGATACTGGGGTGCAAAGGAGCAAGATAAATAAATAAAATACAGTATGGGGATGAGGTAGATAGATGGGCTGTTTACATATGGGCTATGTACAGGTGCAGTGATCTGTGAGCTGCTCTGACAGCTGGTGCTTAAAGCTCGTGAGGGAGATATGAGTCTCCAGCTTCAGTGATTTTTGCAGTTCGTTCCAGTCATTGGCAGTAGAGAACTGGAAGGAAAGGCGGCCAAAGGAGGAATTGGCTTTGGGGGTGACCAGTGAGATATACCTGCTGGAGCGCGTGCTATGGGTGGGTGCTGCTATGGTGACCAGTGAGCTGAGATAAGCGGGTCTTTACCTAGCAGAGACTTGTAAATTATCTGTAGCCAGTGGGTTTGGTGACGAGTATGAAGCGAGGGCCAATCAACGAGAGCGTACAGGTTGCAGTGGTGGGTAGTGTATGGGGCTTTGGTGACAAAACAGATGGCACTATGATAGACTGCATCCAATTTGTTGAGTAGAGTGTTGGAGGCTATTTTATAGATGACATCGCCGAAGTCGAGGATCGGTAGGATGGTCAGTTTTACAAGGGTATGTTTGGCAGCATGAGTGAAGGATGCTTTGTTGCGATATAGGAAGCCGATTCTAGATTTAATTTTGGATTGGAGATGCTTAATGTGAGTCTGGAAGGAGAGTTTACAGTCTAACCAGACACCTAGGTATTTGTAGTTTTCCACGTACTCTAAGTCAGAGCCGTCCAGAGTAGTGATGCTGGACGGGCGGGCAGTGATCGATTAAGTCTGTTTATTTAAGTGGCCAGACATTTGAGTCTGTATGTTGGCAGCAGCCTCTATATGTTAGTGATGGCTGTTGACTGTTTGATGGCCTTGAGATAGAAGCTGTTTTTCAGCTTCTCGGTCCCAGCTTCGATGCACCTGTACTGACCTCGCCTTCTGGATGATAGCGGAGTGAACAGGCAGTGGCTCGGGTGGTTGTTGTCCTTGATGATCTTTTTGGCCTTCCTGTGACATCGGGTGCTGTAGATGTCCTGGAGGGCAGGTCGTTTTTTTGTGCAGACCGCACTACCCTATGGAGAGCCTTGCGGTTGAGGGCGGTGCAATTGCCGTACCAGGCAGTGATACAGCCCAACAGGATGCTCTCGATTGTGCTGTAAAGGTTTGTGAGTGTTTTAGATGACAAGCCAAATTTCTTCAGCCTCCTGAGGTTGAAGAAGCTCTGTTGCGCCTTCTTCACCACGCTGTCTGTGTGGGTGGACCATTTCAGTTTGTCCGTGATGTGTACAACTAGGTAAGAAATTCAAGTGAGAGAGTGGTGTGGAGCCTTCCTCTCTTTCCTTCCTCCAATATCTCGGCAGAACAGTCTTTGTTTCGGCGACGGTCTTACTTGACGACGAGACCGCAGTTGGCACCAATTACCAAAACCACAACAGTCACAAATTGTCCTGCCCCTTAATCCTGGTTGATGTGTCAACAATCATCTGCAAGTTATGTGCAGTCAGCAGTTCACAAACCAAGTAGGCTCCTGGGAAGATGGGCAGGATTTAAAGTAGATGGTCCTAGCTAGCAAAAAGACAGTACTAGACAACAGATTAAGAATAAATATACACTGAACAAAAAAATTAATGCAATGTAAAGTGTTGGTCCCATATGTCATGATGAATAAAACCTCCCATAAATGTTCCATACGTACAAAAAGCTTATTTCGCTCAAATGTTGTGCACTAATTTGTTTACATCCCTGTTAGTGAGTATTTCTCATTTGCCAAGATAATCCATCCACCTGACATGTGTGGCATATCAAGATTCTGATTAAACAGCATGATCATTACACAGGTGCACTTTGTGCTGGGGACAATAAAATGCCACTCTAAAACGTGCAGTTTTGTCACACAACACAATGCCACAGATGTCTCAAGTTTTAAGGAAGCTACAATTGGCATGTTGACTGCAGGAATGTCCACCAGAGCTGTTGCCAGAGAATTGAATGTTAATTGCTCTACCATAAGCCGCCTCCAACGTCGTTTTAGAGAATTTGGCAGTACGTCCAACCGGCCTCACAACCGCAGACCACGTGTAACCACGCCAGCCCAGGACCTCCACATCCGGCTTCTTCACCTGCGCGATCGTCTGAGACCAGCCACCCAGACAGCTGATTAAACTGTGGGTTTGCACAACCGAATAATTTATGCACAAACTGTCAGAAACCGTCTCAGAGAAGCTCATCTGTGTGCTCGTTGTCCTCACCAGGGGCATGACCTGACTGCAGTTTGGTGTCGTAACCGACTTCAGTGGGAAAATGCTCCCCTTCAATGGCCACTGGCACGCTGGAGAAGTGTGCTCTTCATGGATGAATCCTGGTTTTAACTGTACCGGGCAGGTGGCAGTCGTGTGGGTGAGCGGTTTTATGATGTCAACATTGTGAACAGAGTGCCCCATGGTGGCGGTGGGGTTATAGTATGGGCAGGCATAAGCTATGGACAACAAACACAATTGCATTTTATTGACGGCAATTTGAATGCACATAGATAATGTGGCGAGATCCTGATGCCCATTGTAATGCCATTCATCCGCCGCCATCACCTCATGTTTCAGCATGATCATGTCGCAAGGATCTGTACACAATTCTTGGAAACTAAAAATGTCCCAGTTCTTCCATGGCCTGCATACTCACCAGACATGGCACCCATTGAGCAGGTTTGTGATGCTTAAGATCGACGTGTACGACAGCGTGTTCCAGTTCCAGCCAATATCCAGCAACTTCACAGAGCAATTTAAGAGGAGTGGGACAACATTCCACAAGCCACAATCAACAGCCTGATCAACTCTATGTGAAGCAGTTGTTGCGCTGCATAAGTCAAATGGTGGTCACACCAGATACTGACTGGTTTTCTGATCCACCCCTCTAACTATTTTTTAAGGTATCTGTGACAAACAGATGCATATCTGTATTCCCAGTTATGTGAAATCCATATATTAGGCCCTAATGAATGTATTTAAATTGACTGATATCCTTATATGAACTGTAACTAACTAAAATCTTTGAAATTGTTGCATGTTGTGTTTATATTTTTGTTAAGTGCATATTTATCAATACTGGAGATATCATGAGTCCTCTAGCTATAGAAATATATTTTTTATTTTATGAATATTACATACAACTACAGATATAAAAGGATTTAGGCTGTTAGGGTCTAAATATCAGAGTAAGAAATTGACGGACACAATAAAATCTCCAACCAAGTTACTTCACCCAAAGAATTGAACAGCTGAACAGACAAAAACATTTCCACCAGTGGTAGCATATATATATATATATATTTACCCCAATTTGGTTGGAGTCTCCTCCTTCTCTCTTAACATTACATATTTATTGCTAGGCAGGAAGTTAAGTGATACGGGCAATAAACTGTTCCTTCTCCCTTAATGTGACCTGACCTGACCTCGACCCCCTTCCTCACTAAACCACATCTCTCCATCCTTATCAGTGCCTGCCACATGTGATTACCCTTAATTGCCTCCTTCAATAGGATACCTGATAATTAACACTATTACAAGTTTAACCAGAACTCATCAACGCTAACGGATCCGTGAAATAAGTACAAATACAATACAATGTAAAATTATTAACCTACAATTAATATTCTCAACCATGGGCAACATGGGCCTGGGAGGATCACAGGGATATTGGTATCTACAGTACTCCACCAATTATACATTTCAACTCAATAGTATTTCCCCAAATGTGTTTTTTATATAAAAATGCACTGTAATTTATACGCCTCATGGCAAAATGTGTAGAATTACAGGATTTTAGCATTAAAGCTGCAACAACAAAAAATATCTCTGCCCCATTACTGTCACGATCTTGTAAAGAAGCGGACCAAGGTGCAGCGCGGATGGAGTTCCACATCTTTACATTTCGAATGTGAAACTTACAAAAAACCAACAATAAACAACCAACAGATCGGACAACTAATGTGTAGCGCAGCAGCACAGATACACAAAACAAACAATAACCCACAAGGCAGGTGGAGAAGGGAACAAACTTAAATAGGATTCCCAATTAGAGGCAACGACATAATTGTGAACCAACACAAAAAAACAACATAGAGTCCCATAGAAAACCCTAGTCATGCCCCGGCCTAACACCCCATAGAGAAACCCAGAGGGCTCTCTATGGCCAGGGCGTGACAGTACCACCCCATTCCCCCAAAGGTGCAGACTCTGACCGCAACCAGAAGTCAATGGGGGGGCTCGGGTGGGCCTTCGTTGTCGGTGGCGGCTCCGGTGCGGGCCGTACCGGCCTGAGAATGCGCACTGGAGGCCCGGTGCGTGGAGCAGGCATTGGATTCACCGGGCTGAGACAGCGCACTGCAGGTCCAGTGCATGGGGCCGGCGTAGGTCCCACCGGACTGGTCAACCACACCTCTGGGCGAGTGCGCGGAGCTGGCACTGGACGCACCGGGCTGGGGATGCACACTGGACGCCTGGTGCGTGGAGCTGGCACAGGACGTACCGGGCTGGTCTCACGCACCTCTGGGCGAGTGCGGGGAGCTGGTACTGGACGTACCGGGCTGGTCTCACGCACCTCTGGGCAGGTGCGGGGAGCTGGCACTGGACGCACCGGGCTGGGGAGACGCACAGGAGGCCTGGTGCGTGGAGCCGGAAAAGGGCGTACTGGGCTGGGACGACACCCTGGCGGCCTGGTGCGTGGAGCCGGAACAAGACGTACTGGGCTGGGACGACACCCTGGAGGCCTGGTGCGTGGAGCTGGCACTGGACGCACCAGGCTGGGGATGTGCACTGGACGCCTGGTGCGTGGAGCTGGCACAGGACGTACCGGGCTGGTCTCACGCACCTCTGGGCGAGTGCGGGGAGCTGGCACTGGACGCACCGGGCTGGGGAGACGCACAGGAGGCCTGGTGCGTGGAGCCGGAACAGGACGTACTGGGCTGGGACAACACTCTGGAGGCCTGGTGCGTAGAGCCGGAACAGGACGTACTGGGCTGGGACGACACCCTGGAGGCCTGGTGGGTGGAGCCGGAACAGGATGTACTGGGCTGGGACGACACCCTGGAGGCCTGATGCGTGGAGCCGGAAATGGACGTACTGGGCCGGGGAGGCACACTGGCATCCTGGTGCGTGGAGCCGGCTTAGGTCCTACCGGACTGACGACACGCACCTCAGAGCGAGTACGGGGAGCCGGCACTGGACTTACCGGGCTGGGCAGACGCTCTTCACCTTCTTTGCCCATACCTCTCTCTCATATCCTTCCTTGAACTCCTTTAGGTTCCTCCATTCAGGCTCTCCTCTCTTTTCGCCCGACAGGCTCCCCCACCAAAAAAAATATTGGGATTGTTGTGGCCCTGGACCCCGGCGTCGCCGCTGTGCTTCCTCCCTCCTTGGCTTCTCCCGCCAAGGAAGGGTCTCACAGCCCCCCATTATCTCCTCCCAGGTCCAGAACTGCTTATCCTGTGCCTGGGCATGCTGCTTGGTCCTTTTGTGGTGGGTTATTCTGTCACAATCTTGTAAAGAAGCGGACCATACAGCTGCCTCTAATTGGGAACCAACACAAAAAAACAACATAGAGTCCCATAGAAAACCCTAGTCACGCCCTGGCCTAACATCCCAAAGAGAAACCCAGAAGGCTCTCTATGGCCAGGGCGTGACAATTACAAAATGTGTAGAAGTGCCGGTAATTTGCATGAAATCTTTTCTCTCCGATGCCAAGAGATGGGCCATTAAAATGTTCCTTCCCAGGGTACGAGACTTGGTTCATCCGGCCATGCACTGCCAAAGTCATAGTAGAACTCGTTGTGTGCTATTTATATCTCACTCAAGTAGTGTTCTGATTATGATGGGGTCCCTGATGAATTTGGTATCATAAAAAAAAGGTTTTGAGAAACGCTGCTTTATAAAGTATGACATAATCTTATAGATGATGTGTGATGCATCCATGTAGTGCTTATCAAGAGTTTCTGAATTATATATAAAGCATGTATAAGATCTTTACACAGTATCTTGATTAACACTAGTCTTTTCCTACTAGTGCTCACTTAGCTGATACAGTAGCTACTTTATTGAGGAAAATGTACTTACTATATCTGTGATATGTGATGGTCTCACCTAGGTATCTTAAGATGAATGCACTTACTGTAAGTCACTCTGGATAAGAGCATCTGCTAAATTACTAAAAAGGAAAATGGAAATGTAATGTAATTTGTTTAAAGTGGGACCCCTGTGACCCCTCCCCCCCCACACACACCTGGGTTTCTCCTCAGGCAGCTCCTTGATGGCGGTGATGAGCTGTGTCCGGAGGTGTTTCTCCATGGCTGCAGTATGGAGCCCGTCCAGACTGAATCCTTCTACTGGAAGCTTGGCCTTCTCCCTGGCCAACCGCACCCTCTCCTCCAGCACATCCCCTCCCTCCCCCCACCCCCAACACCTACACCCCATTCAGCTCCTGGAGACCAAAAATTTGCCTGTGTCTGTATAGTAAGCTAATACATGACTGCCACAACACATGGAAGTTAACTTTATAATTCCTCTAATATTGGGAGAATCATCAATTTGCAACAGCATCAGTCCCAGACAGACCTGCGTTTTGTTGTGCAGTATCAGACAGTTGCCCAGGTGGGCCAGGGTGCGGTCCACTGACTTGCGGACCCTCTTGTGAGACGTGTTGCTTTGCCAGGTCTCTCCGTCTGCCATGCTCTGGTACAGGTCTGGCTGAACAGCCTTCTGGAGAGTCATGAACTTAGCTACCGTCAGCTTGATACGACCGCCACTACCCCCCACAGACACCGTCTGAGACAACAATAGACAGTGTTAACTCTGTCAACTCTGACACACACAAACACATTTGGAGGGCCGAGCTTCAAGTTCCTTGGTGTCCACATCACCAACAAACTATAATGGTCCAAACACACCAGGACAAGAGGACACGACAACGCCCTTTTCCCCCTCAGGAGAGTGAAAAGATTTGTCATGGGTCTTCAGATCCTCAAAAAGCTGCACCATCGAGAGCATCCTGACTGGTTGCATCACCGCCTGGTATGGCAACTGCGGCCTCTGACCACAAGGCGCTACAGGGGGTAGTGCGTGTGGTCCAGTACATCACTGGGGCTAAGGTTCCTGCCATCCAGGACCTCTATACCAGGCGGTGTCAGAGGTAGGCCCTAAAAATTGCCAAAGACTCCAGCCACCGTAGTCATAGACTTCTCTCTGTTACCGCACGGCAAGCGGTACCGGAGCACCAAGTCTAGGTCCAAAAGGCTTCTTAACAGCTTCTACCCCCAAGCCATAAGACTGTTGAACAGCTAATAAAATGGCTACCTGGACTATTTGCATTGACCCCCCTTTTTTTTACGCTACATGTACATATTACCTCAATTTCCATGACTAACCTGTACCCTGCACATACCCCTGTATGCAGCCTCGTTATTCTTCTTTTATTGTTGCTCTTTTATTTTTTACTTTAGTTTACTTATATTCAATATTTTTCTTAACTCTTATTTTTCTTAAAACTGCGTTGTTGGTTAAGGGCTTGTAAGTAAGCATTTCACGGTAAGGTCTACACCTGTTGTATTCAGCATTTCACGGTAAGGTCTACACCTGTTGTATTCGGCGCATGTGACAAATACAATTTGATTTGATTTGATTTAAAATAGTGATGGATAAGTAAAAACCCAAACATGACCTCTAACCTTGTTGATGATGTGACCTGGGGGGCATGAGGTCACAGGGTCGTGGAGAGAGCAGTACAACACTGTGTCATGAAGACCTGTAAAGGTAAACCGCAGCATTACAGCATGCATAACACTACAAATAATTCATCCTACTGCAGAACAGACACCACAGCAACAATATTTACAGAAGCAAGAGTAAAAGGTGCCTTGACTACTAAACTAGACAGTGTAAGAGTGCACACAGCAGCAGGAGGCAGATACAAGGAGCTGCTGGTAATGTCACATAGTTAGTTAATTCTGTTAATTACACAGTGAACCTGGATGCCGTGAAAGAGAGGAGGCGTGGCCTTATCACAGAGGCCAGGTGTGAGAGAAAATCAAAGGGGGACAAAACCAGAACCCAAACAACAACAACAAGCACTGGTGACACGCTCACTTTTAACTAGCCAATCAGGTTGCTCCCTCCCTGCCCCCCTCAAGACAAAATGTAATAATTCCCTGCGTGTGAACAACAGGTGCTGGGACGGTAATTACATTTTCTCATTTCAACTTGGCTTGCCCAGGGGCAGGAAACATTCGGCTCAGCGGTGCCACACTAAAGCTAGCCATCTCTGTTAGAGCATGAGGAGTTTTTACTTTCCAACATGAGGGATGTTTCAAAGCCATTCAGGACGTATCTGGGGAATATATTCAGTGCTCAAAGGCTGCATTTAGACAGGCAGCCCAATTCTGATCCTTCATTCAATCTTTTGACCAATCAGATCAGCACTGAAAAAGTGACGTTGTGTTAAGATATGTGATTGGTCAACAGACCAATTAGTTGAAAAAGATCAGAATTGGGCAGTATGTGTGAACTCAGCTTAAGAAAGGTCTAAGGCGGATTGTGCTTTTCAATAACGCACTTCTGCCTCTACCCCTCATAAATATTCAGGAGCACAGTGATTAACTTTTCTCTTTATGTCCTAAGCATTTTGTAGTTAAACTGAGAGAAAACCTATAGAATGTTCCGTACATGAGTGTGTGCTTGAAACTAATGACACTTTTACCAACGTGCATTTGCATTAATGAAAGCATGGTCACTCAGTATTGTATGTATAATAGGACATACACTAAGCTAGAGATCTGCATTTGTTGTGGCTGGGAGTGGGCGGGTCAGACAGAAAACTTTAGGATGAAAATATGTTTTATCGTGTTTGAATTTGATATGTACACTGTATGTGTATTGAAAGGCGAGGCTACTGTGTGTTTTTATGCATTCATGGACAGGTGTGTTGTGGTCTGTATTGGGTGGTTATGAAATTGTATTTGCAGTGGCATATTTTCTCTATTCCATCCAATAAATATGACCACTGCACAGGCGAAAAATAGGCTATTTCGGACACACACTCGCTGCAGGCTTTACTGCACGTCCGTAGAGATGATGGCAGTGTTGGGGTTCGTTCCTTGTTAATCAATGGCTCATTTGTGAAATTAGCATTCAAACAATATCTTGAATTAAATCATTCAAAAACCTTTATTAATGCAATTGCAGACAGAAGTTGACAACAGGAACATAGCACGCATGTTTCCGAGTAAGTTCTGCAAAATAGAAAAAGTCGTTTTATTAAGCCCACAGTCATATATCTTAGTGATGTCACTGCCTACGGCATTACCTTCCACTCATGAGACCAAAACCATGCCTACACAGCTATATAAACAAGAGTTTTAGTGTTATCTAAAAGCTTAGCACTAAATGTCCAAGTTGATTTATAGTGGAACGTCTGACTAGTCCCTTCTCTTACACTCCCCTGCAGAGTTCTGTCTTCACAGTCACACATTTCTAAAACAGTTTCTTTATAAGAGGCAGAGATTAGAAAACTGTGGAACAATATTAAACCTTTATAATGAATATATATATATATATATATATCTGTAGTCTAAGACCCTATAAATGTAAGGAGGGAGGGGTCTTATAACCCATCCCCTTCTATTAATACAACATAAGCATAATCAATTATTATAATACATCAAACATTTGGTACAGCCCCTATCATGACCCCAAGGTGAACCCCTGACAGCAGTGTGGCACTTCGGATTGCTTACAGACTTTCTAATATAAAAGATGGGAAAATGAAAGTGTTCCTTATAATTCCTCTAATTCTAATAACTTATAAGTGCAATACATGAAGGCTATTGTGCGCAGTAAATTCACAATATAATGTAAGTGCGAGCAAGTGCGGTCAAAAAACTCTACCTCTCCCCCGTCTAACCAAGACTCCACTTAAGCCCGACTTCCTCCCTCAAATAACCTTTCCTTCTCAAATAACCTTTCCTCCTCCCATAGCCACCGCACCGGCCGCAAGGGGGGTATTCATCTCCAATAATGGCTTCACACTAGTAATTCAACTAATAATGCCCTGGTTATTGTATACAAACACAAATTGGCTATTTGGCTCTAACTGTATTTGTCAAATGCGCCAAATACAACAGGCGTAGACCTTAAAAAGAAATGTTTACTTTTTTTAAAAATCTTTATTTTAACAGGGAAAACAGACTGAGACCTGGATCTCTTTTACGGCTGTGCCCTGTGTAAACATGTTGACATGTACAGTTCTAGGCATACAGACAAGAACATTTCAAAACATACAAAACAAAGACACAATTCAACAGAAACAAATCACAGACAACATCATATTGATCCTCCATAATATTTTTGAAATGGGCAAGGGACACCAGAGTGTCTAACTTAAGTTGGATCTGCAGTTTGTTCCACAAATAAGGTGCAAAGGAACTGAAAGCAGTCCTTCCCAACTCTGTGGAGACCGCAGGAGTCTCTAATGTAATCCACATCTGTGATCTGGTCATAAAATTAGTATATCTAGTTGAAATTAATGATGATATATACGGAGGTAGTTTTAAAAGAAGTGCTTTATAAATAAACAAAAGAGCATGTTGCTCTCGCCTCACAGATCGAGAGGCCCAACCCACATGTTGATATAGGATACAGTGATGAGTTTTGTAACTATCACCTGTGATAAACCTGAGTGCACAATGGTAAATAGAATCCAGTGGTTTTAATGTGTTTGCCGATGCATGCATATAAATAATGTCACCATAATCTAAAACGGACATAAAAGTAGCCTGCACAATTTGTTTTCTATTTACGGAGGTCAGACAAGTCCTGTTTCTGTAAAGGAACCCTATCTTGAATTTGAGCTTTTTCCCCAGTTCAGTAACATGTTTTTTAAAAGAGAGCCTATCATCTAACCATACCCCTAAATATTTATATGCAGAGACCTGTTTGATTTGAGTACCATCCAAGCTAGTGATTACAAAAGTGTTTCTAACTGAGAGTTTAGACCTAGAAAAAAACATGACATTTGTTTTCTTAGCGTTTAAAACAAGTTTAATCTGTAAAAGAGACTCCTGTAATATCCTAAAATCAGACCCCAACTGCATTAAAGCTTGGTCCGCTGTTGGAGCAATAGAGTACATCACTGTGTCATCTGTATATAAATGGAAATGACAATATCTGACATTATCACCAATGTTGTTTATATAAAGTGAGAACAATAGTGAGCCAATTATTGAACCCTGAGGGACCCCTTTAGGTAACTGTAAGGGGTCAGACTTGACCCCGTCGATCATGGCGGCCTGAGTTCTATCTTTAAGATAGTCATAAAACCATCGGCAGGCATCAGTGCCCAGTCCTATAGATGACAGCTTACTCAAAAGGATAGCATGGTCTACAGTGTCAAAAGCTTTTGACAAATCCACAAACAACGCAGCACAATGCTTTCTATCATCTAAGGCATTTGCAAAATCATTTACAACAAGCGTAGTGGCCGATGTGGTACTGTGTTTAGATCTAAAACCAGATTGATTGGTGCAAAGAATACTGTTAGCAGAAAGAAAAGATTGTAACTGTTTGTTAACTAAAGATTCTAGGATCTTTGCCAGACAAGGGAGCCTAGAGATGGGTCGATATTTATCCAAGTCACTACAGTCACCTCCCTTATGTAATGGCAGAACAAAAGCTGCTTTCCACACCTTAGGAATATTTCCTGTGCTTAATGTTAGATTTAAAATGTGTGTCACTGAACCAGCAATGATAGGTGCAGCACACTTAAATAAGTACGGGTCTAAATTGTCCGCGCCTAAAGATTTCTTAGTATCAATGGCACACAGGGCAGCTAGAACCTCTGCTTCAGTTATTTTCTGGAAACTAAAAACAGGGTTACCATTTTACGTAACGGTTGAAAAGCAAGACAAAAAAATCAACTAACTGGTACTGGCCACTTTTCCTTTCCTTACAAGTCCTTAACCAACAATGCAGTTTTAAGAAAATACATTTTAAAAAAGAGATAAGAATAACAGTAATTAAAGAGCAGAAGTACATAGCAATAGCGGAGCTCTATACAGGGGGTACTGGTGTCGAGGTAATTGAGGTAATATGTACATGTAGGTAGAGTTATTAAAGTGACTATGTATAGATAATAACAGAGTAGGAGCAGCGTAGAATGGGGGGGTGGGGTTGGCAATGCAAATAGTCTGGGTAGCCATTTGATTAGATGTTCAGGAGTCTTATGGCTTGGGGGTAGAAGCTGTTTAGAAGCCTCTTCGACCTAGACTTGGCGCTCCGGTACCGCTTCCCGTGTGGTAGCAGAGAGAACAGTCTATGACTAGGGTGGCTGGAGTCTGACAATTTTTAGGGCCTTCCTCTGACACCGCCTGGTAGGTCCTGGATGGCAAGAAGCTTGGCCCCAGTGATGTACTGGGCCGTACGCACTACCCTCTGTAGTGCCTTGCGGTCGGAGGCCGAGCAGTTGCCATATCAAGCAGTGATGCAACCCGTCAGGATGTTCGCGATGGTGCAGCTGTAAAACATTTTGAGGATATGCCAAATATTTTCAGTCTCCTGAGGGGGAGTAGGTTTTGTCATGCCCTCTTCACGACTGTCTTGGTGTGCTTGGACCATGTTAGTTTGTTGGTGATGTGGACGCCAAGGAACTTGAAGCTCTCAACCTGCTCCACTACAGCCCCGTCGATGAGAATGGGGCCGTGCTCGGTCCTCCTTTTCCTGTAGTCCACAATCATCTCCTTTGTCTTGATCACGTTGAGGGAGAGGCTGTTGTCCTTGCACCACACGGTCAGGTCTCTGACCTCCTCCCTATAGGCTGTCTCATCGTTGTCGGGGATCAGGCCTACCACTGTTGTGTCATCGGCAAACTTAATGATGGTGTTGGAGTCGTGCCTGGCCATGCAGTCATGAGTGAACAGGGAGTACAGGAGGGGACTGAATACGCACTAGGGTGCATCAAAAAACACAATTCTTGAATTTTGATATGGCTGGGTGCTAAAAGTGTTCCAATATATGTAGAAACAACACATGCAAAATATTTTTCCAGTACATGATGATTTAGGGGTGCCACCGCACATCTGTTTTTGTTGGATAAAGTGGTTAACAGTGCTCAATGGTCGCCATGGAGATCTGAGGTAAACAATACTACAGCTCAAGAAAACTGAGGTGATCTTTCTGTGTTGGGTATGTATTATTACATATTACTATCATATCTTTAGTTATGTCTTTGTATACTTATTTATCATAAGTCATTTAAGTCATATTTATAGGCATTTGGTGCTCATTACATCTAGCTAACATTAGCTAGCAACAGTTTGCTAACCACAGTTAGCTATCTATGTTAGCGAAGCTATTAAGCTTAACATCAACAGTATTCTAGAGTGGACAATGTCATATTCAGAGTATAGATGTCTCATGTTTATTGAGAGTAGCATTGTAGTTGTTACAGTAGATTAACATTTTAAGTATATTTGTATATTTGCAAGCACAGCTAGCTACTCTGGTAGTGATGTAACGGTAAGTTATGATGAAGTTAGACAGCTAAAATTTGAGGCTTATGCAAGAATGGTTTATCATAATTGAGCGATATTAAGTATGGTAAGATATGATTTTAAACACTATCCTTGAGCTTGTATCCTTTTCATTCTCAGGCACTGCACAACACAACCCACCCCAGGATCCAGCTCTCCTAAGATGCTGCCCTCACCAACTGGTCCCTGCCAGACTAGCAGTCGCAGCCTGGTCTTTGGTCTGGGCCCCAGCATCACCAGTGAGGATTTCATCATCACTGGGCCAAACTGCCAACTGGTTGTCAGATCTTACGCTGCATGCTTGCCAAGAAACCTGGTGCAAATGGAGCATTGTCGCAGTTCGAGGCAGCCAAGGTTGTCTTGAAGCAGGTGCGGCCATTTTACAAGAAAGCCAACATCCCAATGGTGAGCGACAAGCGTGCGTGCCACAAGATGGTAGACTTAGTCAATGCTAACAACAAGCTGCGGAAAATCTCCAAAGCCATGCGCTCCAGTGAGACTACAGCGAAACATTTGGAGAAAATGGAGTGCAGACTTGATGCCACATTTCCGCTGTGGCCTCCAAATGTTGAAAAGCTGATTGATAACCCAGAAGACCTAGCTTTCTTGGCCAGCATGAAGACTGACAGAGTGGCCACATTTGGTGTATTGGACAAAAAGCTGAACCTCAAGGTGAAGCGGCGAGAGGAGCATCAAGCTGCCGCAGCAGCCAGACAGTCCCGCTGTGAAAAGGAGCTGGAGGAGGTGACGGCAATGTCCAGCTTGGAGTTGGAGAGTGATGAGGAGTCAGAGGAGGATACTAACACAGTCTATCCACCATCTGAGGGCGTACCATCCCACAAGCATAAGAAGACTGGAACAAACGTCTTCATTCCACATGACATCCTTAGCCGACCAAGTGTCGTGGTCACTGGCTACAAGGTTGAAGATGTCACCAATGCAACAGGCTGCCTTCACTGCGTGGCCTTGTTGCAGAGTCAGGTGGTGAATGTACACATCTCTCTGCATCTTACGCAACAGCTGACCGAGCAAGACGCCAAGTGCTGGAGACAATCAGTGAGGAACAGCACAAGCAGTGGACACCACCTCCATTGTGCACCCTACACTGGGACAGCAAGTTAACACCGATGCTCAGCAATGTGCGCCAGTTGGAGGAGCGTCTGACAGTGGTGGTTGGAGATGCAGAGCGGCTGAAACTGCTTGGTGTCCCGGCGTATAAGAAGCAGACCAATGAGGCATATGGAGTGATCATTGCCCGGTTGACATGCAAGTTGCTGCAGGACTGGTGCTGCGCTGACCAGGTTGTCAACATGGCATTTGACACCACTGTGTCAAACACCGGCCATCTCACAGCAGCCTGCATTGCAATACAGCTCTCACTGGGCCGACCACTGCTTTGGTCTGGGTGCCGGCACCACATTGGTGAGGTCCTCCTGAACCAGGTTTTCACAGACCTGAAGGTGGAGTCATCACGCTCGCCAGAGGTTACCTTGTTCACACGTCTGAGAGAGAAATGGAACCTGTTACCACAAGAATCCAGCAGCCAATGGTCCCGCTACATTCCTGGCAACACCGAGCAACCACTCCTGGGCAATTTACATGCTGAACTTGTCAGGTGCGCAAAAGAAGTCACTGACCACAAGCGAGGTGACTACCATGAGTTTGTGCAGCTGTGTCTTGTGTTTCTGGATGCAGATGGTGAAGAGCAGACCGCAGTGAGCTTCCAACGACCGGGAGCGCTCCACAAGGCACAATGGATGGCCAAGCTGCTCTATACTCTCAAGCTGGCTTTGATGGAGCAGCACATCGCGTTGCTTCCCCAGGGCGCAATCACCACACGGCAGCAGGTGCCGAAGATTCGGGCATTTGCCATTTTCATTACACACATCTATGCAAAGTGGTGGTTGACCTGCGAGAAAACTGTAGATGCTGCCTGGAATGACCTGACACTCTACCACCACCTGCAGGCATACAAGGTTGTAGATGAGGGCATTGCAGCATCAGCGATCAAGGCGCTGGAGAGGCATCGCTGGTACCTGACAGGTGAGATGCTACCCCTGGCTCTCTTCAGCAGCAAGGTGCCCAATGATGACAAGCGTGCACTTGCCAGAGCGATCTTGGAGCACAAGCCCGCTGATGCACATCCCTGAGCAGCGCTTTGGCACTGGCTTTGGCAAGCCAAAGTTCCCCACCCTCTTGCCAACCACCAGCTTGGCTGACCTCGCCAATAAGGATTGCTGGTTTGGGATGCACCAGCTGCACATTGATCCAGAATTTATGTCTCTCGATGTGAAGGAATGGGCGACCAATGCTGCGTTCAAAAAAGTGAGGTCAATGTACGCGTGCAATGAACGTGGTCAATGACTGTGCCGAAGCGTGGCGTCAAGCTCACATCCGACTTCGTCGCAGTGGCAAGGAAGGAGCAGCACCTGCAGAATGTGCTGCAGGCAGTTGAACATGACCGCAACCAACAGCCAAACCTTCTCCGCTGCAAATGCAAGCTAATCCCTGAATAGGACGGTTACTCTTGGGTGGCGGGTGGGGAGACATATCTGGGGGAGACGCACTGGCTAGGTTCAGAGTTCAGGTTCAATTTCCTCTCTCTTTCTCCCTGGTGATGTTGCTCAGTGGAGCAGACTCTGGCACAGACTGAGCAATTAAGTTTGAAGTTTAGTGTCAGCTCTTACCATTAGGCCCTGTTAGTTGCCAGTGAGTTAGCCACTAGAGAGGGTTTGTTCTTTTAAGTGTGTCAGTATCGCCCCTTGTGTTTAACAATAAAGTCAATTAAACTTTATATGTGTGTCCGACATCCATCACTGCTGCACAAAATTCAGGGTAAGGCCACGTGTACATGTCCCATTGACCTCTATTCATTTTGTCTATAGGACAAATGAATGGAGAATCTTGAAAGTTGAATTCTGAGAAATGCCCAAGTTGCCCAAAGGGCAAACAAACAACTTTTACTTTGATAACCCTATAGAACATGTTACTGTATAAAAGTTAACTGTACTCAACATTTCCAGGTCAACCTTATGGCAATTAGACAAAAAATTTCACATTTTTTGAAATTATGCCAAAGTTCATGTGTTAGGTGGCACCCCTAAATCTCAATGGAATTCCTCAAAACTTTGCAAAAGTCCTTTTTATGTTAATTTGAACAAAATGCAATTCCAGCCAAATTGATATTTTGAAATTAAAATTTCCCATTCAAATTTGATGCACCCTAATACGCACCCTTGAGGGGCCCCCGTGTTGAGGATCAGCGTGGCATATGTGTTGTTACCTACCCTTACCACCTGGGGTCGGCCCGTCAGGAAGTCCAGGATCCAGTTGCAGAGGGAGGTGTTTAGTCCCAGGGTCCTAAGCTTAGTGATGAGCTTTGAGGGCACTATGGTGTTGAACGCTAAGCTGTAGTCAATGAATAGCGTTCTCACATAGGGTGTTCCTTTTGTCCAGGTGTGAAAGGTCAGTGTGGAGTGCAATAGAGATTGCATCATCTGTGGATCTTTTGGGGCGGTATGCAAATTGGAGTGGGTCTAGGGTTTCTGGAATAATGGTGTGATGTGAGCCATGGCCAGCCTTTCAAAGCATTTCATGGCTACAGATGTGAGTGCTACGGGTCGGTAGTCATTTAGGCAAGTTACCTTAGTGTTCTTGGGCACAGGGATTATGGTGGTCTGCTTGAAACATGTTGGTATTACAGACCCAGACAGGGAGAGGTTGAAAATTTCAGTGAAGACACTTGCAAGTAGGTCAGCGCATGCTCGGAGTACACGTCCTGGTAATCCGTCTGGCCCTGCGGCCTTGTGAATGTTGACCTGTTTAAAGGTCTTACTCGCATCAGCTGTGTGATCAGAGCGTGATCACACAGTCGTCCGGAACAGCTGATGCTCTCATGCATGTTTCAGTGTTACTTGCCTCGAAACGAGCATAGGAGTTATTTAGCTCGTCTGGTATGCTGGTGTCATTGGGCAGCTCTCGGCTGTGCTTTTGTACTCTGTAATAGTTTGCAAGCCCTGCCACATCCGACAAGCGTCGGAGCCGGTGTAGTATGAATCGATCTGCAGCATTGAAGGTCCCCAAGAACACAGTGGCCTCCATCATTCTTAAATGGAAGATGTTTGGAACCACCAAGACTCTTAGTATGAACTGGCCACCCGGCCAAACTGAGCAATCGGGGGAGAAGAGCCTTAGTCAAGGAGGTGACCAAGAACCCAATGGTCACTCTGACAGAGATCCAGAGTTCCTCTGTGACGATGGGAGAACCTTCCAGAAGGACAACCATCTCTGCAGCACTCCACCAATCAGGCCGTTATGGTAGAGTGGCAAGGACGGAAGCCACTCCTCAGTAAAAGGCACATGACAGCTTGGAGTCTGCCAAAAGGCACCTACAGGACTCTCAGACCATGAGAAACAAGATTCTCTGGTCTGATGAAACCAAGATTGAACTCTTTGGCAGGAGGGACTGGTGCACCTCACAAAATAGATGGTATCATGAGGAAGGAACATTATGTGGATATATTGAAGCAACATCTCAAGACATCCGTCAGGAAGTTAAAGCTTGGTCGCAAATGGGTCGTCCAAGTGGACAATGACCCCAAGCACACTTCCAAAGTTGTGGAAAAATGGCATAAGGACAACAAAGTCAAGGTATTGGAGTGGCCATCACAAAGCCCTGACCTCAATCCTATAGAAAATGTATGGGCAGAACTGAAAAAGCGTGTTCCGAGCAAGGAGACCTACAAACCTAACTCAGTTACAACAGCTCTGTCAGGAGGAATGGGCCAAAATTCACCCAACGTATTGTGGGAAGCTTGTGTGCCATTCAGAGAGTGAATGGGCAAGACAAAATATGTTAGTGTCTTTGAACAGGGTATGGCAGTAGTTTTGTGTGTGTCAAGAACTGCAATGCTGCTGCGTTTTTCACACTCAACAGTTTCCAATGTGTGTAAAGCTGAAGACAGGCTACAGTTAGTCAACTGACCGTCCAGTACACCATTGATGCCCAAAGACCCATAAAAAGAATGCACAACTTGTCGTACCTTGACACGAATGGGGTATGGCAGCCGACGACCTTCCATTTTTTGCAACAAAAAACAAGAAACTGCAGTTGCAGTGGGCTAAGGAACAAAAACACTGGACACTGGAGAATTGGAAACACATTGCCTGGTCTGATGAATCCTGGTTCCTGCTGTTACACGCTGATAGGAGGAAAACCATGATTACATGCATCCATCATGCCGCTTGTCAACATTGCAGGCTGGTGGTGGTGTGTTGGTGTGGGGTGTGTTTTCATGGCAAATACTGGGTACCTTGATAAAAGTGGAGCAACATTTGAATGCCACAGGATATCTGAACATCATTGCCAGTCAGGTGCATCCCTCTCATGGCAGCAGTGTATCCATCAGCAAATATATTTTTTCAGCAGCATAATGCCCCATGCTAGGATTGTCCAGAAATGGTTCCATGAACATGACAGTGAATTCAGCTTACTGCAGTGGCCTGCCCAGTCACCAGATCTCAATCTAATTGAGCATCTGTGGGATGAGATGGAATGACCTATTCTATTTATTTAACCTTTATTGAACTAGGCAAATCAGTTAAGAACCAATTCTTATTTACAATGATGACCTACCCCGGCCAAACCCTAACCCGGACGACGCTGGGTCAATTGTGCGCCGCTCTATGGGACTTCCAATCAAGGCCGGTTGTGATACAGCCTGGAATCGAACCAGGGTCTGTAGTGACATCTCTAGCACTGAGATGCAGTGCCTCAGACCGCTGCGCCACTCGGGAGCCCTAAAGTAGAAATCCACTTTTTGACAACTGGGGTAAGCATTGGAGAACTCTTGACACCTTGTACATACACAAAGTGTATAAAATATTAAGAACACCTTCCTAATATTGAGTTGCACCCCCTTTTGCCCTCAGAACAGCCTCAATTCGTCGGGGCATGGCAAGGTGTCAAAAGTGTTCCACAGGGATGCTGGCCTATGTTGACGCCAATGCTTCCCATAGTTGTGCCAAATGGCTGGATGTCCTTTGGGTGGTGAACCATTTTTGATACACACAGGAAGCTGTTGAGCGTGAAAAACCCAGCAGTGTTGCAGTTCTTGACAAAAATCGGTGCGCCTGGCACCTACTACCATATCCTGTTCAAAGACACTTAACTATTTTGTCTTTCTATTTCAGCCTCTGAATGGCACACATACACAATTCAAGTCTCAATTGTATCAAGGATTAAAAAATATTATTTAACCTCTCTCATCCTGTTCATATTCAATGATTGAAGTGGATTTAACAAGTGACATCAATAAGGGATCATAGGTTTTACCTGGTCAGCATTTAATGGAAAGAGCAGGTGTTCATAAGTTATTGTACACTCAGTGTATATATTGCTCTTTATAACATTTAATTTTTACTTTTTGGATTGTCATTGCTAGGTATTATTACTGCACTGTTGGAGCTAGAAACGCAAGCATTTCGCTGCACCTGCAAATCTGTGTATGCAACCAATAAACTTAGATTTGATTGAAATATAATGGAAATAAGTGGAGGGCGCTCAACCAACGTGAGTTAAGGTGCAATGCATGCAAATCATGGTGAGCGAGCGTTGCACATTTTCCTTTTCAATACTTGATTACCAATTTATTTGTCTCTACCTGCAAATCGTTCTTGCTGCTTCAAGTTCATTAGTGTAACGATGTGCGCTGAGAGTCGGGAAGCAAGTTCAGGGAGTGAGTGTTTTAATAAATAAACGTAACATAACAAGAAACCACGAACAACGCATAGACAAGACACAGGAACAGAAACAATGACGCCTGCGGAAGGAACCAGAGGCGGTGACATATATTGGGCAGGTAATCAAGGAGGTGACGGAGTCCAGGTGAGTGTCATAATGCGCTGACGTGCATAATGATGGTGACAGGTGTGCGCCATAACGAGCAGCCTGGTGACCTAGAGGCCGGAGAGGGAGCACACGTGACAATTAGCCATACCTCTCCTCTCCTAGTTGGGCGTGCGAGATCAGATGTGTGTGTTGTCTCAATTAACTACTCCCGACACTACCCGGTGAAATGCAAGGCGCCAAATTCAAAATCCAAAAGTTGAATTATTAAACATTCATCAATATACAAGTGTTGCATAGTCATCAAAAGCTCTGCTTCTTGGCAATATCACAGCCTTGTCAGATTTCAAAAAGGCTTTACGGCGAAAGCACAACATTTGATTGTTTGAGGGTAGCACCTCCAATATTTTTCTGGGCCTGAGTGGGAGGCATTTTACTTTGGGCACGCCACGCTCTCCAAAACAGTCACCTCGGGAGCCACTCCCTAAGAAGTTAACTGCCTCAGGCACTGATTTTACAGCATCGACAACAACCAAATTCAAACAATGTGCATTAAAGTGCACATAAAATGGAAATCCTGCACTGTTTTGAATCCGTGCACACACCAGAATGCTTTCCGCTCATGACAGATGCACCGTCATAGCCTTTCCCCACAAGATTATTTCTGTATTCCAGAACATGTTTTTCAAGAAAATCAATTATAATTTGTGTGAGACCTGCTGCATCTAAGCTTTCAGCTGACTGAAATTGTAAAAAGCTTTCGTGGATGGCCCCGTTGTAATAGTACCTCACAACTAAAGACATTTGTTATTTTTTCTTTAAATCTTTGGTTTCATCTGCAATTACACTAAAAACTTCACTTTCTTTTAGCTCTCTTATTATTTCACTTTGTACCTTCTCAGCTATGCCTTCAAGAACTTTGTTCTGGATTTGGTGGCTTGTGTACTTAGCATTGCCACATGCATTCATATTTTTCTCTTTGAGAGGGTCATGCTTTGCTATTTCTTCTAGGATTGTCAAAAAATGACCCTTGTTGTGAGAGTCATCAGACTCTCAATGACCTCTCTGCGCTATATTTTGAGTGGCAGTTAATAGGATCACATCTGCAATTGTTTTAATGTATGTACAGTTTTCCTCCACTTTCTTTTTCCGGTCCTCATTTATGACATCTGACTTTGATGAGTTTCTGTCAATAGCCCTTTTATGCTGATTCCAAGCATACATAGCATTGATATGATGCTCTGCCTTCTAATGGAGCTTAAACCCAGAATCTTAAAACAGCACCTTTTTCCAGTTACAAAAACCTGTCTGCGATGTGAAGGCTGATTCAGGTGTATTGGGCAGAGAAAAATGCCTACAGGCAAAACAATAAGTCTAATCTTGACTTAGTGGAATATTCAAACCATGAATTGTCCTTATACCAGGAGCTGTTGAAAGCCCTTTTCCTAGACCATGCTGAGTTCTGGGAAATGTTTTCAAACATGGCTGTACAGGACCCTCTTCTTTGGATCTTGAAATGTCTGAAATACATGTAATTAAATAATGTGTCATATCTTTATGGAAATTCATAATTAAGGGATCCACATGATTAGATACTAACAGCTGCTAACTAAAATGTGTCGTTTAAAGGATAGGCCTGGCCTACCATTGGGTCCTTTTGGAACAGCATATCTGCTGCTTGATGCAGTTGGGAGGGGCTCGATGACATCTCCTGGCTGCTCTGGCTCAGTGTCTTGATCAGAGCCAGAGGTCTCTGTCATCCCTTGATACATCTATTACATACAAAATAACACAAGAACTATTGGTGTATAATCACAATAAAAATGCCACAGCCATCAAAACAAGAACACACATGAATCAACAACCAACATTTTAAAGTGAGGCTTAATCTGACAAAATCATCCCGATGCTCTGACCTGGTGGTGGTAGACTGGGTCCCTGTGAAGTCTGACCACACTGACTCTGACTAGCCACAGATAGAGAGCTGCTCTGGGGTCCGGTGGTGATGCAAGGGCTGGGGTCTGTTTGCACCTGACCTGCCTGTTTGTGCTTCTTTAAAAATAAGTCTCTCTCTCCCTTTCTTTTCATGTTTTATTGACCCTATGCAAAAATAAGAGACTATTATCATGACCCAAGGCGAGACCCAGATGCAGACACAGGAGGCAGATGGTTGGAGTCTTACAATGTTTATTAATCCAAAAGGAGTAGGCAAGAGAATGGTCGTGGACAGGCAAAAGGTCAAAACCAGATCAGAGTCCAGGAGGTACAGAAAGGCTTGTGGTCAAAGCAGGCAGGTACAGCGTCTAGAACAGGCAAGGGTCAAAACCAGGAGGACTAGAAAAAGGAGAATAGCAAAGGCAGGAGTACAGGAAAAAACGCTGGTTGACTTGGAACATACAAGACGAACTGGCACAGAGATACAGGAAACAGGGATAAATACACTGGGGAAAATCAATCACAACAGGTGAAACAGATCAGGGTGTGACAGTCTATGGTTACATCTAAGCATCCAATTACCCACATTTTAGTCCAATCTCAATCTTAATTACAAATCCCCATTATCATAACCGTACCTTAAAATCAACTACCAGCCTAAGTTACTAGTTAGATGAAGGCTAGCCCTACTCTGCAGTAAGAAACTTAGCTAGCTATAATTTCTTACAACTTTATGATAGCAAACAGGCTATCTGCAAATTGTGGTAATCTTTTGAGTAACATTAACAGATTGATAATAACAATTGTTCGTTTTGAGTTCAAGTACAAAAATCTAACTGAGTTAATGGATTTCAAATTGCTGAATGTTAACTTGCTGAACACTGACAGCTGTAGCCTACTAGTAACCCCACATTAGCTAAACATTCATATACTGTAACTTACAACACTGCACTGTATATGTGTGTATAACTAGCACAGATGTGAACATAATGGTAGGCTAAATTGGGAACCGATCTCTCTTATCTGATTAACTGTCTGTTAATGGAGCCAAAGGTCTAAAGTTAACTTACACAGCGACTCAACTTTCGTAAAAGTTGTTCAGGAAACCTAAACCCGATGCTAAACCTTCAAATATGATGCTTTCACCAATCGCGAAAAGAGCTCTTGGAGCTGTGGAAATATTCTCTCTTCTTCTGTATGTTCTTCTTATTCTTCTGTATCTCGCAATGTTAATATTCTCTCTTCCTCGTCCTCGATTTGAAAAATGCGCCGCTGAACATCGAAATAAATGCTTATTTTCTTTCAATAAGAGGTGAAATGAGATGTCAATCAGCATCAAACTGCCAGTAGCAAAATTTTGGGGTGGCCAATCAGATGTCAGGGGTGTCCAGTGCCACCCGGACACCCCTTTGGCTCCGCCCCTGCTCCACACTAAAGCAATATGAATGCATTGCACATGTTTGACTTTCCTAATACAGTGGTGCAGTCAGAAGTATATAGGTCAGTATGTATAGTGGCATATTATCAATAGGAATATTCAGTGAACTCTTCCAATGCTTCCTGGTGTTCTGTCTTAAAAGCAGGACACAAAAAGCAAGTCTATTAAATACTCTCTTGCTAAATGAGTGAGTAAGAGAGAGAGTGTGGTGTGTGACAACATAACAGGTTCTCACAGTGTGTCCAAGGTGAGCTGTGTGATGGAGGGCAGGTTGTTCAGTGTGTGCAGAGTGTCATGTGTGAGCTGTGGCATGGTGCAACAGCGTGTGTACATACAGCAAACACCTCCAGGGAGTGCTGTCCTGCTGAGTCCCGTCAGCACACCCACCCGACAGCCCTGCACCACCAGGGACAGCTCCAACTTCATCTTGCTGCCTGACAGACAAGGGAAATGGGGGGAGGATGAAAGAGAGTGGGCTTGTTCAACATTGCAGCTGACATTGCAGGCGACTGGTGACTGACTGATCTACAAATCACATTGTATCATAAACAACTAACTAGTACATCAGTCAGACCCACAATGCATCACAGATTTGATCCTGTCAAACACGGTCAGTGTAAAGAATTTTAGGATGGAATATTTGTGGTGCAAGCAAAAATGTTACAGAAGACCATGTAATAGCATATACTAGAAACGGATAAATACCAGTTAACAAATAGGTGTTCCGTTCATGTTTATCCATACGTTTGATGGGCAAACAACTGGATAGCTTGAGGATGTTATCAATTGCTAGCACTAGTTCAATTCATTGGCAGTTTTATAGAATCCGGCAGACTAACAAAGGTTTATATTTGTCTGATTTAAGCAGTCCTCGACAAAGCGCAACAGAAAATATTTTAAAATAACATTTTGATAATTTTTAAACATCAATTAATAACATTAAGCATCTTTTTGCTTATCAGGATCCAGTGGTGGAAAAAATACTCAATTGTCATACTTGAGTAAGAGTAAAGATACCTTAATAGAAAATGGTTCTAGTGAAAGTCACCCAGTAAAATACTACTTTAGTAAAAGTCTAAAAGTATTTGGTTTTAAATATACTTATGTATCAAAAGTACATGGAATTGCTCAAATATACTTAAGTATCAAAAGTAAAAGTATAAATAATTTCAACTTCCTTATATTAAGCAAACCAGACAGCACAATTGTATTAGTTTATTTTTATTGACAGATAGCCAGGGGCACACTCCAACACTCAGACATAATTTACAAATGAAGCATTTGTGTTTAGTGAGTCCGCCTGATCAGAGGTTGGAATGACCAGGGATGTTCTCTTGACAGGTGTGTTAATTGGACCATTTTCCTGTCAAAATGTAATTAGTACTTTTGGGTAAAAAGTACAATTATTTTCTTTAGGAATGTAGTGAAGTAAAAGTAGCCAAAAATACAAATAGTAAAGTAAAGTACAGATACCCCCAAAAACTACTTTAAAGTATTTTTACTTAAGTACTTTACACCACTGCCAGGAACCAAAGCACGTCGCCGATTATTGAGCGGCACGCGCCTCGGTCACTTCTATATAAAAGGTCATAATTTTAAGCGTTTGCAAAGATTTCATTAGAATATCAAATTTGCTGTTGAATAAGCATTACTGGGAGTGTGTGCATACTTTATAAGATCTGCAAACCCTTTCTGTGGGACTATGATATTGTTGTGTGGACTTTGCACCCTCTAGTAGTGATCAGGGTGACACAGGGATACTTGAAGCACTCTTAGTCAGAAAAGTATTTTTTTCAACTGCTATAGGAAATTCATCTGAAATAATCTGCTGATATTAGGCACTGTCTGAGCTCTACTTAAAAATAATCCTCAGACATTAGGCATTGGCTGGACCTGTTTGCCACGCTCGCAGTCTGTGAACCTGCCTGGGCATAGTAATGACTAAAGCTGAAGTGACAAAGCACCACACTTTCATTTTGATAGGCCCTCTTTGCTCCTCCTCTCAACTCTCTGCCTGATAAATACAATCCTAATAATCCTAATCTTAACAAATGTTCTACAATAAACAGGTTAGGCACAGTAATGGGGATATTGACCAATGGCTGAAGGTGAGAGCTCTTTCTTTCACTTTGTCTCACGGTACCTCCTGAAACCGGAGATGGACTGTATGTGTGTGTGTGCGTGCGTGTCTGCTTGCGTGTGTGTGGTGTGTGCGTGCGTGCAGTGAATATTATTGTGCTATGTCTGTCTATCAGGCCATATGTATTCATGACGTGTAATTTTGGGTCCCCAGACAGTGGAAATGGCCTCAGACTTTGCAGTCACTGAGGTGTTTTCCCTGAAGAAGCCCCATTCAGGGATAAGCAGCCAGACAATAGCACTAAAAAAAATACAGAGCAGCTGCTGGATCATGACGAAGCATACAGGGAAGGTAGGCTATTCACTCACTCACCCACACACAAGCATCACAGGCCTTTACAAATGGTGTTATGGACATTTTTCCTGTAGCTCAGGTGTTCCAAGCTTGTAGCGTCATACCCAGGAAGACTCGAGGCTGTAATCGCTGCAAAGGTGCTTCAACAAAGTACTGAGTAAATGGTCTGAATACTTATGTAAATGTGATATTTCTGTTTATTTTTAATACATTTGCTAAAATTTCTAAAACCTGTTTTTGCTTTGTCATTATGGGGTATTGTGTGCAGATTGATGAGAGAAAAAAAACGATTTAATACATTTAAGAATAAAGATGTAACGTAACAAAATTTGGAAAATGTCAAGGGGCCTGAACTTTCCGAATGTACTGTATTTACGCTGTATTTACGGATATCTTCAGAACTACCCACAATGCACTATTTCTCAATATCATATGGAGAACTGGTGCTACCTAGCTAGTTCCAACTGGCTAACGTTAGCTACTAGCCATACTAGCATGTCATTCCAAACCAGGTGTTGGTGCGGGTGAGCTACTATGTACTTCCACGAATAAGAAACCATGTAAATTCATGAGCAAACTGCATCTCCTCTTTTCCTATGCGTTTGGCAGTGGTAGCCGAGCGACGAGCGCAGTAATACCCACAAGGATGGGGTTACGACTCATTTGTGGCCCAAAAATTAGAAGCCAGCTATTAAGTGGGACTGGTTTGTCCGGTTGAAGTGAGCGGATTAGAATATGGGAACCGTGCGCACGTCTACTGTATGCGTTGCTCATTTCCCCCCCGGAGGACTTAATATAACCAGTGGAAGGCAGGATTCGGAATGAGATTGACTGAAACCAGGTGCTGTGCCGAGAGCGTGAATGTGAAGCCTGCAACCTATATTTCCTACCGGTGCATTGCGAGTGTCAACAGTGATGGAGATAAACTGGCTAAATTCCATGTGGATTTACCTCACTATATCACTATTGGATTAGCCTCTCCTTGGCTCTTCATTGACTTTGGTAGCTAACTCAGCCATCAATTGGTAAGTCTCTGCTCTCTCTACTTTATATCTGGTGGCTTTTTGTTGTGTTCTGTGGGTTTCTGCCTGTGCTAGACTTGTTGTTCTACCACAGGCAGGCTTGCTGCTTAGCTATGTCGACTGTGGTGGTTAGCTGGCTAGGCTAGCTAGCAGGCTAAAATAATTCACTTTAGCTGGCTGGCTTGCTGGCTGTGATAACTGCACATACCGGTAACAATATTTGATAACTGGTAAGATGGCGTTATGCATTTCCAAAACTTTGGTTTCGTTTAATGTAGCTATAAACTATGTGTTGATATCAACTGACTGACTCACACAATGCTAACGTAACGTTACCAGGCTAGTAGGGCTAACGTTAGCAGGTTAGTTGGTTAGCAACCTTGCAAGTTGATTTGTAACAATAAATTCATAAATATTTGCTTGTAAGCAGGTAGCTTGGCGGTTAGGAGCGTTGGGTCAGTAACCCGAAAGGTTGCTGGATGGAATGCCCTAGCCGACAAGGTATAACCTGCTTTTCTCCACCATATCTCCGGATTCCTAGCTCTGAACCTTTACTCCGGATCATCGCAGTTAGCTAGCTGCTATCCAAGTGCTACTCCTGGCTAACGTCTCTGTCCCGAAGCAAGCACCAGTTAGCCTGGAACTAGCCTGGAATCTAGGCCCATCACCCGGCTATCAAGCAATTCTTGGGCTTCAATTACCTCTTTTGCCAATTGGCCTGGACCCTTTGCTGCCGACACGGAGCCCCGCCGAGCCATCACGACTGGTCAACCAACGTAACCGTCCGAGAAGGTTTCAACAGACTCTTGTTGCGACGTCCCCGAGGCCCATCTGCTAGCCTGCTGCTATCCCCGGCCTGCTAGCTGTCTGAATCTCCTTGCCTCCAGCTTGCCTAGCTACTCACTGGACCCTATGATTACTTGGCTACACATGCCTCTCCCAAATGTCAATATGCCTTGTCTATTGCAGTTTTGGTTAGTATTTTTGTTTTATTTCACTGTAGAGCCTCCAGCCCTGCTCAATATGCCTTAGCTAGCCCTGTTGTTCCACCCCCCATACATGCAGTGACTGCACCTGGCTTAAATGGTCCCTCTAGAGACAAAACCTCTCTCATCGTCACTCAATGCCTAGGCTTACCTCCACTGTAATCACATCCTACCATACCCTTGTCTGTACATTATGCCTTGAATCTATCCTTTCGTGCCCAGAAACCTGACCCCTTTACTCTCTGTTCAGAACGCACTAGACGACCAGTTCTTTTAGCCTTTAGCCATACACTTATCCTACTCCTCTTCTGTTTCACTGGTGATGTAAAGGTTAACCCAGGCCCTGCAGCCGCCAGCATCACTCCCATTCCCCAGGCACTCTCATTTGTTGACTTCTGTAACCGTAAAAGCATTGGTTTCATGCATGTTAACATTTGAAGCCTCCTCCCAAAGTTTGTTTTATTCACTGCTTTAGCACACTCCACCAACCCAGATGTCCTAGCCGTGTCTGAATCCTGGCTTAGGAAGGCCACCAAAAATCCAGAAATTTCTATCCCTAACTAACATTTTCCGACAAGATAGAACTGCCAAAAGGGGCGTAGTTGCAATCTACTGTGCCCAAACAATCTGTGCCCAAACAATTCAAGCTTCTTCTTTTAAAAATCCACCTTTCCAAAAACAAGTCTCTCACCGTTGCCGCTTGTTATAGACCCCCTTCAGCTCCCAGCTGTGCCCTGGACACCATATGTGTATTGATCGCCCCCCATATATCTTCAGAGTTCGTACTGTTAGGTGACCTAAACTGGGACTTGCTTAACACCCCGTCCGTCCTACAATCTAAGATAGATGCCCTCAATCTCACACAAATTATCAAGGAACCTACCGAGTACAACCCAAAATCCGTAACCATGAGCACCCTCTTAGATATCATCCTGACCAACTTGCCCTCTAAATTCATCTCTGCTGTCTTAAACCAGGATCTCAGCGATCACTGCCTCATTGCCTGCGTGCGTAATGGGTCCGCAGTCAAACGACCACCCCTCATCCCTGTCAAATGCTCCCTAAAACACTTCAGTGAGCAGGCCTTTCTAACCGACCTGGCCCGGGTCTCCTGGAAGGATATTGACATCCCGTCAGTAGAGGATGCCTGGTAGCTCTTCAAAAGTGCTTTCCTCTCAATCTTAAATAAGCATGCCCCATTACATTTTTTTTAAACTAAGAACAGATATAGCCCTTGGTTCACCCCAGACTTGACTGCCCAGCACAAAAACATCCTGTGGCGTTCTGCACTAGCATCAAATAGCCCCCGCAATATGCAACTCTTCAGGGAAGTCAGGAACCAATATACTCAGTCAGTTAGGAAAGCTAAAGCTAGCTTTTTCAAACAGAAATCTGCTTCCTGTTGCACAAATTCCAAAAAGTTTTGGGACACTGTAAAGTCAATGGCGAATAAGAGCACCTCCTCCCAGCTGCCCACTGCACTGGGGATAGGAAACACTGTCACCACCGATAAATCTACGATAATTGATCATTTCAATAAGCATTTTTCCATGGCTAGACAATCTGGACCCTCTCTTTCTAAAATGATCCGTCGAAATTGTTGCAACTCCTATTACTAGCCTATTCAACCTCTCTTTCGTATGGTCTGAGATCCCCAAAGATTGGAAAGCTGCCGCAGTCATCCCCCTCTTCAAAGGGGGAGACACTTTAGACCCAAACTGTTATAGACCTATATCCATCCTGCCCTGCCTTTCTAAAATCTTCGAAAGCCAAGTTAATAAACAGATCACAGACCATTTCGAATTCTACCGTACCTTCTCCACTATGCAATCTGGTTTCCGAGCTGGTCATGGGTGCACCTCAACCACGCTCAATGTCCTAAACGATATCATAACCGCCATTGATAAAAGACAGTACTGTGCAGCCATCTTCATCGACCTGGCCAAGGCTTCGACTCTGTCAATCACCGCATTCTTATCGGCAGACTCAATAGCCTAGGGCATTAAGCCACAGGGCTCAATTCTCGGGCCGACTCTTTTCTCTGTATATATCAATGATGTCGCTCTTGCTGCTGGTGATTCTCTGATCCACCTCTACGCAGACGACACCATTCTGTATACATCTGGCCCTTCTTTGGACACTGTGCTAACAAGCCTCCAAATGAGCTACATCGCCATATAACACTCCTTCCGTGGCCTCCAACTGCTTTTAAATGCAAGTAAAAGTGCATGCTCTTCAACAGCTTGCTGCCCGCACCCTCCCGCCCGACTAGCATCACTACTCTGGACGGTTCTGACCTAGAATATGTGGACAACTACAAATACCTAGGTGTCTGGTTAAACTCTCCTTCCACTCACATCAATCATCTCCAATCCAAAATTAAATCTAGAATTGGCTTCCTATCTAGCCTCCTTCACTCATGCTGCCAAACATACCCTCGTAAAACTGACGATCCAACCAATCCTTGACTTCGGCAATGTCATTTACAAAATAGCCTCCATTACTCGACTCAGCAAACTGGATGTAGTCTATCACAGTGCCATCCGTTTTATCACCAAAGCCCCATATACTACCCACCGCTGCAGCCTCTATGCTCTCGTTGGCTGGCCCTCACTACATATCCGTCGCCAAACCCACTGGCTCCAGGTCATCGATAAGTCTTTGCTAGGTAAAGCCCCGCCTTATTGCAGCTCACTGGTCACCATAGCAACACCCACCCGTAGCACACGCTCCAGCCTGGTTAAATAAATGTAAAATGCCCTGATTCCCTGGCTGTGATCCCACTCTCTGAGGGTGTCTCAGGGGGAGTGGCATATGCAAGAAACGTTCCCTGCATGACGAGATATTCACAACACTGCAAGGTTCGCTTTAGAGAGAGAAAGACACAGACAGACAGAGACACAGAGACACAGACAAGACAGAGGCACAGACAGACAGAGAGGTGAAAAAGGCATAGCAGCTTCTAGCTAGATGATCAGCTTCATCCTATTTTCATGTGACCCTCAACTGTCTCTGCAGAAAGGTCAGGTGGGGTCACGACCTGCTGGCCCCGCGCCCTCTCCTGCCTGTCAAGGTAACGGACAGCTGGGGGCTGTGGTCCTGCCCACACTTCCCTGGCAGGTGACACGGCATCACGCGGCACTGAGTGCAGGCGAGTGATCAAAGTAGAAGTTGAAATACTGTATATGACCCTGTATCCGTGATTAGGGGAAACTCCAATCTATATCTTAATTTAGGGCAACTTCTGTCTACCCTCTAGTTCTATCAAGCAGGGGTTGGAACCGAAATTATTTTCGAACAGAATCACATTTTCTTTTGATCCGTTCCAACCAAGGTAGTTAAAATATATATTGGTGATTAGGGGAAACTCCTACCTAGATGTTGAAATACATCAGTGATTAGGGGAAACCCTTTACTTCTACCAATTATTTAAAAAATGATTTGCAACATTTCACAATGGATGATAAAGTTGTGTTCTATTCAATAGATGAGCTGAGGCGAGCACGGCTGAGGGGTGAGGGAGGTGGGGATGGCGGTGTAGGTGCTGTCCCCCGTTCTCGTAGTGCAGAGTTGCGTGGAGGGCGGTTTGAGCGTCGCCACGCCAGCCAGCAGCAAACCGTCGCAGAGCAGAGACTCCTCCGGGAACAGTAGGAGCAGATCGCAAGCCTGCAGGAGGGTAAGAGCATGATGGGATTGAAGCAGGAGGCACAGATTGCTCCGCTTGCTGTCCCAGCAGCCCCAGGGCCCAGAGGGATGACCTCTGACCACAAAGAACCCAGGTAGGCCCCTCTTCACATTACCATGGGAACTTAGGAGAGGCCCACAGGCTGCCTGTGTGGGGGTGTGATGTATGTTTGTTCATGCACGGTCCTCAGGAGTCTTCTCAAGACCCAAGCCAATCGATACCATGCGGGACTGCATAGAAATTACAGTTCCGCTTGGACGAAATGACGTGATTGTGGATGAAAAAGTGGCTGACTTCAGTCACAGAGGTCATTGGTAGTGCAATATTTAGTATGCAGTGAACGCAAGTTGGTACGAGAGCTCATGACTTGAGGACACTCATCCATGACTTGAAGCAGGCAGCTAAGCATTTTCTCATTTTGGAGTCTGTAAGAGGCTTTCAAATAGTGCTCAGGTCTGAAGACAAGTCATTATCCTGGTGAAGGCTCGGGTTTGGGCTCAAAAAGTAGGTGTTTTTTTACTAGAAAATGGTCCCCTTAATTGAGGTGGGGGAGTCATCAGTGGAGGATATATAGAGGAGGAGTTTAATTAAAGCAACACACCACTTCCGCTTGAGAATATCAATCAAATGTATTTATAAAGCCCTTTTTACATCAGCCGATGTCAAAGTGCTATGCAGAAATCCAGCCTAAACCTAGGAAGAAACCTAGAGAGGAACTAGGCTCTGAGGGGTGGCCAGTCCTCTTCTGGCTGTGCCAGGTGGAGATTATAACAGTACATGGCCAAGATGTTCAAACGTTCATAGACGACCAGCAGGGTCAAGCAATAACAATCACAGGTCAGCACCTCAGAGAGAGAGAACAGACTGACCCTAGCCCCCCCGACGCATAAACTATTGCAGCATAAATACTGGAGGCTGAGACAGGAGGGGTCGGGAGACACTGTGGCCCGTCCGACGAAACTCCCGGACAGGGCCAACCAGGATATAGCCACACCCACTTTGCCAAAGCACAGCCCCCATACCACTAGAGGGATATCTTCACCCCCCCTCACGTGACGCACCCTTCCTAGGGACGGCATGGAAGAGCACCAGTAAGCCAGTGACTCAGCCCCCGTAATAGGGTTAGAGGCAGAGAATCCCAGTGGAGAGAGGGGAACCAGCCAGGCAGAGACAGCAAGGGCGGTCCGTCGCTCCAGTGCCTTTCCATTCACACCACTGGGCCAGACTACACTCAATCATAGGACCTACTGAAGAGATGAGTCTTCAATAAAGACTTAAAGGTCGAGACCGAGTCTGTGTCTCTCACATGGATAGGCAGACCATTCCATAAAAATGTAGCTCTATAGGAGAAAGCCCTGTCTCCAGTTGTTTACTTAGAAATTCTAGGGACAATAAGGAGGCCTGCGTCTTGTGACTGTAGCGCATGTGTAGGTATGTACGGCAGGACCAAATCGGAAAGATAGGTAGGAGCAAGCCATGTAATGTTTTGTAGGTTAGCAGTAAAACCTTGAAATAATCCCTAGCCTTAACAGGATGCCAGTGTAGAGAGGCTAGCACTGGAGTAATATGATCACATTTTTGGGTTCTAGTCAAGATTCTAGCAGCCGTGTTTAGCACTAACTGATGTTTTAGTGCTTTATCTGGGTAGCCGGAAAGTAGAGTATTGCAGTAGTCTAATCTAGAAGTGACAAAAGTATGGATACATTTTTCTGCATCATTTTTGGACAGAAAGTTTCAGAAAGTTAAACATTTGCTGTCATACACTTCCTTATGTCTGAATAACAGGCTTCCAGGAAAATGTACAGCTGTGTATCGTCCACATAGCAGCGAAAGTTAACATTATGTTTCCGAATGACATCACCAAGAGGTAATATAGTGAAAATAGTGGTCCTAAAACGGAACGTTGAGGAACACCGAAATTTACAGTTGATGTGTCAGAGGACAAACCATCCACAGAGACAAACATATCTTTCCGACAGCATTCCAGTGTTTAAATGCTATATTGTAATTACTTTGCCACCATGGCCCATTTATTGCCTTACCTTCCTTATCTTACCTCATTTGCACTCTTTGTATATAGATTTGTTTTTTTCTACTGTGTTTGTTTTACTCCATGTGTTACTCTGTGTTGTTGTATGTGTCAAACTGCATTGCTTTATCTTGGCCAGGTCGCAGTTGTAAATGAGAACTTGTTCTCAACTTGCCTACCTGGTTAAATAAAGGTGAAATAAAAAATAAGATCTAAACCAGGCCAGAACTTGTCCGTGTAGACCAATTTGGGTTTACAATCTCTACAAAAGAATGTGGTGATCAACGGTATCAAAAGCAGCACTAAGGTCTAGGAGCACGAGGACAGATGCATAGCCTTGGTCTGACACCATTAAAATATAATTTACCACCTTCACAAGTGCAGTCTCAGTGCTATAATGGGGTCTAAAACCAGACTGAAGCATTTCGCATACATTTTTGTACTCTGACATCCTTGGGTAGGTGGAGGGAGTCTGGAAGGGCATCTAGGGATCTTTGTGTTGTTCGAGAATGTATAGCACGGCTTTTGATGATCCTTAATTGGGGGGGACAAAACTAGGTCCAGAGTATGACTGGCAGTGAGTAGGTCCGGAGACATGTTGGACAAAACCCACTGAGTCGATGATGGCTCCGAAAGCCTTTTGGAGTGGGTCTGTGATCTTTTCCATGTGAATATAAAGTCACCAAAAATGTGAATATTATCTGCCATGACTACAAGGTCATTTTTATTTAGTACATCTATATTAGAGAGTGAATATCTAATGTGTGTTTCTGCGGGCCTCCCGAGTGGCACAGTGGTCTAAGGCACTCCATCACAGTGCTAGCCAGTCCCTCCAGGATTTCGCAATATTTTTGTGTAATTTCTGTGGTCAAAAATACTTGATCTTTGCAGCAGCTTTTCTGAAATTCTGCAACACATTTTGCTATGTTTTTTTTTCACATTAATTTCATATAAAGCAATAAAAGTAATATGTGCTCAGTTTTAGGATGATTTTAAGCAGAATACATAATACAAAAACAATTAGAAACATCTAAAGTGCTCAATTTTGTTTATTTTCCTGAACAAACAGCTCTGTCATAATCCACTCACACACACACTGCTCCTCTCCATCAAGCTTTGGGCTTGCTATCAACACGAGATGCACCTCGCATTCCTACTCACTCGCTCTCTCTCTCTTAAAAAAAAATTGATTCAAAGCTGATCAATGACTTTCAATTTGAGGATCGATATTTCTTTCTAATAAGTTGTCCTCAAAATACTTGATTGGGATTTTTTCTGAAAGGGTCGTAAGGAAGATAAAGAACAGAACACGTAAAAATAGAGTTGTGGTTGATTATTATTCCCCCAAAAATTACATCCATAAAGATTGTGCTTTCGTGATCCGTATTAAGTTTTACAGAGAGTTTAAAATGGCAATGCTGACAAATTGCACTCAGTGCTTTGAGCAGCGCTCTCCATAGACAGACTGGGGAGGGCAGAGTGCCGACCACCCTCCTAAAGCCAAGGTTAGTGGAATAAAAGGCCACTCACCTTGATTCTTTCAGCGATGAGACAAGACTGTAACTACCAATTGGATACCATGAAATGGGGTAGAAAAAGTGGTAAAAATGGATGTGTGTTTCTGGGTGATGTTCTGTGTTCCAGGGCTGGGAGTGTCTCTCGGGGGGAACGATGGCCACTCCTCGGCCTCCAGGAAACTAGCCGTCTGTCTGCCATGTTATCATCCCACTACTATCATGGGTCAGTCAGCACATTCACCCCCATGTTTATCTCGGAGGAGCTAAACCACACACACAGACATCCATTCCAGATGGTTGATCTTACAATGGTCTTGTTATGAAGTATAATATAAAAGAGGAGAAAATTAATTTCATTGCTGTGAGTCGAATGTAGGGGAGATTGGGGTAAGTTGAGCCACCCTTGTTTCTAGGAAATCATACCCCAAATTATTTATTTTTTTACCAAATATATCATATAGTCTGGAAGAAACCACATGGAAAAAGTACTAAGCAAGTTAAGTACAAAAAACGGATTTTCACCAAGTCAAATGAATGTATTGTGTTAGAGGTTTCATGATGCTAAACCAAAGTAGATCATTTTAAGATTGTTCTATACATCAGTTGGGGTCTCTGAGCTTCAATATTGGGTCCTAAACCTAGCATGAATGTGCATCCTTGTAGCTGTGTGGGCTAATATAGTCAGAATGTTTGCCTTGGGGTAAGTTGAGCCCATGGCAAGATGAGAAAGTTTAAGGCATTATTGCTGGGATAGGAGGTAACAACAGGGCCTGGCCTATGTTAAAAGTGTTTTGGTTTTTTTAAGTACAAAGTGTTTGTTAGGTGTTAAGCCTGTGTTAAAAAATGCTTTCAATTATTACAAGACAAAAAAGTGATTCACTGTTGAATTGTGTTTGGGAAATAAAGATAGACATGGTTTTAAAAAGGTAGTGGTAATATTTCATCCAGTACGGGGTAAGTTGACATGAATTTCCAGGGATACACAACGTCCTGAAATATGTAGATACTATATTTCCCTTGACGGAGTGATGCTGAATGTAAAAAATGGCTCAACTTACCCCACTCTCCCCTATAGAGCCGTAGCTGTATAGAGCCATAGCTACGGTAGCTTACATGGAGGAATACAGTTCCACTCAATTAAACTCTGTTTGGCTAAAATGTCCTCTACCTGGGAGGAATGGGAAGGGGGATTTGAAAAAGGTGGAGAGGGCCTGCGGATACACACAGACATACTGACAAACGCACACACAATACTTTAACATTCTATTTTGGCACAGAACAACACCAAAATGTAAGAACCTAGCCTTTACCCCTGTTTATCTCCCTTCCTCGTTCTCTCCTCCTCTCTCCCCCTTCAACAGCCATGGAGGAATGTGCTCGTCAGCGAGCGGAGCGCAGGAGGGAGGTGGAGGAGCTGAAGAGAAAGAAGGAAGAGGAGAGAATAGTGAGGAATGGAGTGTTTAGGCCAGTGGGGGATGTGGAATAATTTGGTGTTCAAAAATATGTATAGGTCTTCAGACAGGGGGGAATTAGAGGCTATTCAACTTTGTATGAAGTTATTGGGTACAATTAAAATGTGTTTGCAGAGGTATACTGGGTTTATAGGAGAGTGTGTGCGGTCGAATGAAGCGAGTTTGGGGAAGCGTGAAAGTGTGCAGGAGGCATTAAATCAAGAAACTTGTTTATTTTCTGAGGCCCAGCTGAAAGCAGCAGAGGAGAGACAGAGGGAGGAGGAGGAACAGAAACATAGAGCAGCTGAAAGGAGAAGGGAGAAGAAGAGACAAGAGAGAGAGGTGATGCAATGTTTACAGTAAAACTGTCCTGGGGACAACTTTCATTTCATATTTGAAAGAAAATCTGTCAGTTCACTAAGAGTGTATATTTAGTACTTCAGGGGCCATATGTATCAAGCATTTTAGAGTAGGAGTGCTGACTTGGGATCAATTAATATGATTACATGGACAGGGGGGAAGCTGATCCTAGATCACCCCTCCTACTCTGACACTTGATACCCACGGACCCAGATTTCTATCACAGGGACCATACAGAAAAATAGATGTCATCAACACCTATACAATACATAATATGTAATATACATACTGTATACACATTGTCCATTATTTCCTGTCCAGGTTTATTGCAGTTGGAATTTCACAAAATAGACTCTCTTACATCTGTACAAGTGATGTTTTGATGGCAGCTGTTCAAAGCAATGATGCAATGGTTGTTCAATGCCGTGGGTGATAATGTTCGCCTCACGTCGCACTGTCAAGGCATGGTGGTCAGATCTAATTTAGACGGGAGAAGCTTTTGAAATGTGGCTCCTAGCTCTGATCTTAGAACAGCCCAAACAAGTCCAAACAAACAATAGCTATAGATTAAAACAATAAATACAAGTTGTGTGTGTGTGTGTGTGTGTGTGTGTGTGTGTGTGTGTGTGTCTATATTCAGAGGGAGCAGGAGAACCAGAGGCGGTTTGAGCAAGAGCAGCAGCTCCAGACCCAGGCCCAGCAACACTACCACAGAACTCTGTTACTACGGCGAGGCTTGGCGCCATGGAAACGCAGAGTCGCCATGAGCCAAGCCAACACTCCGGTAATCACCAGCGCCGTCAGCCTTAGCCAATCAGAGTCTGCACAGAGAGACTGTCAACACACTCACACTCTCTCCTCTAGTCACACAGCTCAGGACAGCCAATCAGACACAGCAGAATTAATGTATTCACAGCTACACTCAAATAAACAGACAGAAGGAAAATACTCTTTCCCTCAAACAACTACATGTTTTACGGTGTCACCTTACTCAGTTACCAACCAACACCCTCATAATTCCCAATGGAAATATGACACACACTCTGTATCTAAAGAGTAAACCAAGCACACAAACACCTAGACACACACCCTAATCCCAGACATCACGGTCAGAGCTGCAATGATGTTAACAGGATGCTGTTGGTATGAGCACCTGCTTGACCACCTGTCTGTTAGAACCCACGGGACAAATTGTACTGGCAGAGAGATGGAACGATACTAGAGAGAAAGAGGGAGAGAGGAAGTGAGAGGCTAGAGGAGAAGAAGTAGTGAGAGGCTAGAGGAGAGGGAGAGAGGAAGTAGTGAGAGGAGAGAGGAAGTGAGGATAGAGGAGGAGAGAGGAAGTGGGGATAGAGGAGGAGAGAGGAAGTGAGAGGCTAGAGACAAAGAGGCTAGGAGGAGGAGAGAGGAAGTGAGGCTAGAGGAGGAGAGAGGAAGTGTGAGGCTAGAGGAGAGGGCTACAGGAAGAGAGAGCGTGAGATGAGAGGGGTTGCAGAAGAGGAATGATTGGACAGATTAATGATGGACAGGGAAGTGAAGTAGAAGTGAAAATGGATGGTGTGACATCTCAGCAGCATGTTCCAATCTACTGTACGCAACCTTGAGCAGCTGAACAGCTCGTTCATTATCTCATGTTCTATTCTGTTGCTGGTTTACCTTGACTCCCAACAACTATCTTTATTTACTAGTGGTCAAAGTCCTAACTTCTTTTAAGACCATGAGGTTGAAATTAAGGTAGAAAATAATTCAGTATAGCATCTAGGGTCAAATGTATATTATAAACTGAGTGGTTCGAGCCCTGAATGCTGATTGGCTGATAGCCGTGGTATATCAGACCGTATACCATGTGTATGACAAAACATTTATTTTTACTGCTCTAATTACATTGGTAACCAGTTTATAATAGCAATAAGGCACCTCAGGGGTTTGTGATATATGGCCAGTATACCACAGCTAAGGGCTGTGTCCTAGAACAGCCCTTAGCCGTGGCATATTGGCCATATGCCACACCCCCTCTGGCCTTATTGCTTAAATGTATTTTCACCACTTGTAAACCTCAATGGCGAGGAGACGCCTTATCCCTTTATACCATGCCATTGTGTGTTACCAGGCACATGTGAATAGGTGTGGATGCGTACACAGTATTATTTTCATTCCCCTCCAGCTGTCCAGGGCTCATCACAGGCAGTCTCTCCTGAAACGGTGCATCCTGTCCTGGCAGCAGGCGAGTCCCTGGCTCAGAAATGGGCCTCTGCCAAACAACTGTATCAACACATCCTGCTACGGAGGAGCCTGGGCAACTGGAAAAGGGTTAGGGCATGAACACGTACATATAAACACACACACAAACACACTCTCACATGCACAAGTAGAAACTCGTACAAATGGCCACTGTCTTTTTCCAAAACACACAAAACATTTGAATACTGATTATAGTTCAATAGTGATGCGGTGGATAGTCTTTTTTATATTTGGCTCAATAAGATGGGCAGTCTGTCCATGATGTGTACTGTATCCAAACCTGACTTGTTCTGTTTGACCCGCTCGGTCTCAGCTGAAGGACCACCGCATGGTTCTGGAGGTGCGGGCCGACCGGTTCTGGGGCACACACACACACACACACACACACACACACACACACACACTCTGAGGAGAGCTCTGATCGCGCTACTAGTTCAAGCATATGCTACTGGCAGGATCAACCAGGTGACCCAGGGGAGGATGGTGGAGTGGGACCAGGAGCAGCAGGCTCAGGGACACAGTGATAGGGGAGTGTGTTTACCTGGGCCTTACTTCCTTTCCAATAACACCTGTCCTAGAAGCATGACACCTGTCCTAGAAGCTGTGGCAAACCTCTTCAAGATTAGGAGCGTTTGTCATAATTTAAATGGGAAACCGTCACCAAAATCACCCCAGATTGAGAGTTCTTTCGAACAGGACAGTACCTGTGTGTTTGTTTCTCCGTCCTGGTTCACCCAGGCCGCAGGCAAGGTCAAGGATAGCAGGGTTCGGTACACAAATCAGGTTCTCGGTCGGTCCAGGTCCAAACGCCAACAGGTAAGTCCAAAACAGTCCAGCTCATACACGGTAAATCCAGCCGATATATATTGCTTCTTCCTCTATGGTTCACAGATCCTTCCAGCCTTCCCTCTCCCTTCCTGGTTTGTCTTGACCCCTTATTTGTGGGTTGGCCCCACCTTCTGAGGGTTCCCCTTGCTTCCGGGAATTGTAGTTTTGGCGGTCTGACATTTTGTGGTCTGTAGTTCTAATCGGGGTGGCCATTTTAGTGATAGGGCAGAGCACGTTTATTATTTCTACTCTCACATCTGCCATTTATCACTCGACCCCCTTCTTTGCAACAAAGCATTCTACCTGTCCTAGAAGCCTTACCCCCGTCTCAGCCTTTACCCCATGTCTCAGCCTTTACCCCATGTCTCAGCCTTTACCCCATGTCTCAGCCTTTACCCCATGTCTCAGCCTTTACCCGTCTCAGCCTTAACCCCCGTCTCAGCCTTTACCCCCGTCTCAGCCTTTACCCCCGTCTCAGCCTTTACACCTGTCTCAGCCTTTATACCTGTCAGCCTTACACATGTCAAAGCCTTTACACCAGTCAGCCTTTACACCCGTCAAAGCCTTTAAACCTGTCAAAACTTTACACTTGTCAGCCTTACACCTGCTATATAAGATGCAGAGATGCTCCATATGTACTAGCTCACTTTGTTACTTCGTATAACTGCTTGTTGTTGTAAGGACTTTTTCTAAGTTGTTCTGTCTGCTTCCCTCTGTTCCCTCTCTGTCGTGTGTGTGTGTGTCTGTTCCTCTCTTCTCCGTCCCTGTCCCAGGCGGGCGGTGCGGAGCTGTTTCCAGGTCTGGAGACTGTATCCAGGGTGGCTGCGTGAGGAGAGAGAGAGGGAGACCAGGAGGGAGAAGCTGAGACGCAGAGTGGCAGAGGTCCTACCTGACTTCCGCTCCTCTCCTCTGAACTGTCAATGGGTATAAGCCCTGCTGTGACTCACAGGACACACACACACACACATATATACACACACACACACACACACACAGACAGATGGAATACTTCAATACACAATAATCCAGCACATGGGAGCCAATAAATGTGGCTTGTTGCTGGTGTAACAATCACACACACAGGCTGTTTGTCATCCTTAATGACCAGAGAAATCTGGATATAACTGTTAATGAAGACCGTTTGGAAAACTTTTGTAACACTAATGACTCGTTTAAAACTGAAGTTGATGTTCAGGTTATTGAATTTGTTTTATTTAGTGTATTATTGAAGTCACAGTTTGATGTAATTTGACAGAAGCTTGAAGGCATCAACAAGGATAGAAAGCATTCTGTAATTCATATCACCATAAGCGAGTCGCACTGTGGTTTGTGTCAGTTATTTTTGTTGCTTTATTCACTTAATGCTTAATGCAACAACACTAATGATCCTGACCAGCCTCAGTCTACAGAGATGTATGAACATGATGCTGTGTAATAAAAACGCATGGCCTATTTCTGAAGCTCACAGGAACAGTTACACATAAAAATAACATCTATTGACAACAGCTGTTCCTTTCTACAGACAAGTGTTAATCAGTGTTGAAAGGAACATCTGGGCTGGGGCCTAGATTTTTTTTGCACAAGTGGTTTGTTTGCTGTCACTCTCCCAGCAAAGAAAGGCACTACAACTAGGGTAGCACAACACTATTTAGGAGCACCAGAAAAGCAGATGTTTTAATTGATTGAGATAAAGCCTATATGAATTCTAGACAGTTTTGAAGCACATGCTGTGCCCTAGAAACTAATGACCCTTTAAAGACAAATGTTGATACATTACCTGTCATTTGTGGAATATTATGTGCACTGTTGAAAAATATGGGTTGTTTATGAATTAGAAGGACCAATAAAAAGGGATCTATAACGTAGAGGTGCTGGATTTTAGGCCGTTAGCGACAGGGTGTCCGTTCGGGAACACGAGGAAGCAGTATTTAGTTTATTTTTTAAATCACCTTTATTTAACCAGGTAGGCCAGTTGAGAACAAGTTCTCATTTACAACTGCGACCTGGTGAAGATAAAGCAAAGCAGTGCGACACAAACAACAACACAGAGTTACACATGGAATAAACAAACGTACAGTAAATAAAATCTATATACAGTGTGCACAAATGAGGTAAGATTAGGTAGGTAAAGGCCTCTGGACCACAACCTTGGCCCGTGTGGTGTATGGGACGATGAAGCCGAGTGGATCGTACTGGCTGGCAAGGATCCAATATACAGTTGAAGTCGGAAGTTTACATACACTTAGGTTGGAGTCATTTAAAACTCGTTTTTCAACCACTCCACAAATGTATTGTTAACCAACTATAGTTTTGGCAAGTCGGTTAGGACATCTACCTTGTGCATAACACAAGTAATTTTTCCAACAATTGTTTACAGAAAGATTATTTCATTTTATCACAATTCCAGTGGGTCAGAAGTTCCAGAAAATTCCAGAAAATGATGTAATGGCTTTAGAAGCTTCTAATAGGCTAATTGACATCATTTGAGTCAATTGGAGGTGTACCTGTAGATGTATTTCAAGGCCTACCTTCAAACGCAGTGCCTCTTTGCTTGACATCATGGGAAAATCAAAAGAAATCAGCCAAGACCTCAGAAAATGTATTGTAGACCACAAGTCTGTTCATCCTTTCCAAACGCCTGAAGGTACCACGTTAATCTGTACAAACAATAGTACGCAAGTATAAACACCATGGGACCACGCAGCCGTCATACCACTCAGGAAGGAGATGCGTTCTGTCCCCTAGAGATGAACGTACTTTGGTGCGAAAAGTGCAAATCAATCCCAGAACAAGAGCAAAGGACCTTGTGAAGATGCTGGAGGAAACAGGTACAAAAATATCTTATCCACTGTAAAACAAGCCCTTTATCGACATAACGTGAAAGGCCGCACAGCAAGGAAGAAGCCACTGCTCCCAAACCGCCATAAAAAAAGCCAGACTACGGTTTGCAACTGCACATGGGGACAAAGATCATACTTTTTGGAGAAATGTCCTCTGGTCTGATGAAACAAAAATATAACCTTTTGGCCATAATGACCATCGTCATGTTTGGAGGAAAAAGGGGGAGGCTTGCAAGCCGAAGAACACCATCCCAACCGTGAAGCACGGGGGTGGCAGCATCATGTTGTGGAGGTGCTTTGCTGCAGGAGGGACTGGTTCACTTCACAAAATAGATGGCATCATGAGGTAGGAAAATTATGTGGATATATTGAAGCAACATCTCAAGATCAGTCAGGAAGTTAAAGCTTGGTCGCAAATGGGTCTTCCAAATGGACAATGACCCCAAGCATACTTACAAAGTTGTGGCAAAATGGCTTAAGGACAACCAAGTCAAGGTATTGGAGTGGCCATCACAAAGCCCTGACCTCAATCACATAGAACATTTGTGGGCAGAACTGAAAAAGCATGTGCGAGCATGGAGGCCTACAAACCTGACTCAGTTACACCAGCTCTGTCAGGAGGAACGGGCCAAAACTCACCCAACTTATTGTGGGAAGCTTGTGGAAGGCTACCCACAACGTTTGACCCAAGTTAAACAATTTAAAGGCAATGCTACCAAATACTAATTGAGTGTATGTAAAGTTCTGACCCACTGTGAATGTGATGAAAGAAAGAAAAGCTTAAATAAATCCTTCTCTATACTATTATCCTGACGTTTCACATTCTTAAAATAAAGTAGTGATCCTAACTGACCTAAAACAGGGAATGTCTACTAGGATTAAATGTCAGGAATTGTGAAAAACTGAGTTTAAATATATTTGGCTAAGGTGTATGTAAACTTCAACTGTATGTTGCGCATGGCGGGTTCAACTTTCTCCATGTGACCGTGCTTATTGCCAACAGTGTCAGACAGACATTGCCATTGTAATCCAAGGGTGCGCTCTTGGTGTTCCACGTCATCCTGGGTAAACCACAGCTCACTGCTCTCCGACCGGGACTCTTGAGGTGGGTGTTCGATGAGTGCTGGAAGGTTGCTGGCCCACTGGCGTAGATCGAATCCTCCCTCAGCAAGAAGGTGCATCAGCTTGTCCACCAGTTTATTGGCTTCATTCTTAGAGGGGAGGCTTTGTAGACAGTTGTCTACATAGAAGCAGCTTTCTACAGAAAAGCGCACATCATCTTCGGGCTCACTGTGGTCGAACACATGCTTATGAAGGGCAAACGTGGCGCAGCAGGGGATACATGTCGTCCCAAAGTGAAGAACCTGCCACTCATAGACATCGGGGTAATCATCACGGTTTAGGTCTCACCACAGAAACCGGAGAAGAGGCTGGTCTTCGGGAAGCAGGCAGACTTGAACATCCCCTTTATGTCATTGCTGATGGCCACAGAGTATGCCTGGAAACGGTGAAGGACTCCAAGCAGAGTAGCTTAAGGTATGTCCGGGAAAGAGTTATTCGTTCAAGCTCTTGCCCCTGTAGTCGAAGGAACAGTTGAAGACGACTCTGTTTTTCCCATTGTGATGGACTATATGATGGGGAATGTACCAGCCTTGGTACTCTTTGACTGCTACTGGGATACCTTCTTAACTTCTTAAGGAGCAGCAAGGTGCGCTGGGGCACTAGCGCCCCACTCCCGACACTACCAGGTGAAATGCAAGGCGCCAAATTCAAAATCCAAAAGAATTATTAAACATGCATCAATATACAAGTGTTTCACAGTCATCAAAAGCTCTGTTTCTTGGCAATATCACAGCGTTGTCAGATTTCAAAAAGGCTTTACGGTGAAAGCACCACATTTTATTGTTTGAGGGTAGCACCTTCAATATTTTTCCATTACCATGAATTCATAAGCCATCACGGTTCACACAAAACACATTTCACAGCGAAAACAAATCAACAAATCAACCTGTTGAAGAACTTCTGCTGAGGGCTTCCCAAGTGTCCAACGAAGACAATCCATGTTTCTTTTGTTAGAAAAAGTCATGTATTATATCCATAAATTACCATTTGGTTGGCGCGTTAGAATGAGAAAATAGAGTCCATTGAAACGTGAAGAGAACTCGTTCAACTTATACCTATAAACTTGTCCAAGAACAATCAAACACAATTGCTAATGTATCCTTAGGAACACTTTAATGTATATGTTGTATAATATTTAAACCGGAATATAAACTGGGCGATAAGAAAGGAAAAAACCACAGAGCGCGCCAGCCGGGAGCGTGCATTTTCTTGTAAGGACATCTGTGGGGACACTTCCTTATTCGTCTTCTTCTCTGCTATAAAAGCAGCTAAGAAGAATCAGAACACTTTCTCGAGACTGTTGACATCCAGAGGAAGCGATAGGTACTGCATTCATATGCAGTACCTATCAGTACCTATTCATATGGACATTTTCATAAGAGAGGGGTTCAAAATGAGGCAATCTGTCAAAACCACTTTTTCTAGGACAGAAATTCCTCGGGTTTTTGCCTGCCATATCCGTTCTGTTATACTCACAGACACTTTTAGAAAATTCAGGGTGTTTCCTATCCAATGGTACTAAATATGTGCATATCGTATTTTCTGGGCCTGAATGGGAGGCATTTTACTTTGGGCACGCCAGGCTCTCCAAAACAGTCACCTCGTGCGCTACTCCCTAAGAAGTTAACGTGCCCAGACTCCACCAACTTGTGAACCTCTGCGTTGTACACTGCTGATTTCTCTGGATCCTTGGACAGATGCTTCTCTGTCCCTAGCAGATGAACCAGTACTGTCTGCTTCGGGTCTTCCGAGGGAGTTAAGTTCTTCTTCCACAAAAAGGGAGTGGCGTACCTTTGAACTCTGTCCACTTCGACCCTGTCTTTTCCTCCAGTAGATGAATGGCTTCTACATCTTGTCTGGACCGTGTGACGAGCTTCTCACTCCTGTACGGTAGCATATCCAACTGCCAGAGCTTCTCTACATGGCTGAAAAGCTCTGCAGATGGAGAGACGAGGGGTGTATAAAGGCACTGTTGTGAAGCAAGATTTTCCTGCAGGAACTTTGAAGGACCTTGAAGGATCCATCCGAGCTGAGTCTTGATGGCGGCAGGTCCGCCAGGGGGACCCAAACGCACTAGCTCTGTCGGGGTGAATAGATGGGGATAGTCTGATCCAATGAGCAGTAAAGGCTGCGCCTGATCCAGCGGTTGAAGGGGTAGGCCTTTAAGGTGCCGATATATTTTCTGAACGGCTTTGACCGGGTAGTTATGCGGTGCAAGGCCCAACTCTTCAGCTGTGAAGACTCTGTGGATGTCAAAGGACCTGTTTGGTTGAGTAACAGAGAATGACACAGAACCTCCATGGACGACTTGGATATCTTGACGCACTGTACGAAGTTCCAAGTCCTCAGGATTGCCTTGGAGGCCTAGCTGCTCTGCTGCTTCGTGTAGAAGTATAATGCGCTCCTCCAGAGACTGCTTCTGTGCAGAGACTTTGGCTTTGTCCTTTCTTTACTCACCTCTGTGGAGGATGGTGGTGGTCTCCGTAAAGGATTTGTCTTTACACTGATCTTGGCGTGAGCTAGAGTGGTCCCTGCTTTGGTCGCTACTGAACTGCGTGCCATCTACTTGCACTCTCACCTCGTACTCGAGCCACTCTGAAAGGTGTAGGAGGGTTGGAATGAGTGTCATGATGGGGTTCACACAACTCTTGAAGTTGGCTCTTAGGCCGTGTGGTAACTTAGCTAAGAGGCGGGAGACGTGTGAGCAACACCTCAGTTCTGTCTGTCCATTACTCTCTAGCTGATCCAACATGCCAACCAAGGCACACACCCTCAGAGCGAATCTTCGGAATGCCTTGGTGTTACCACTCTTGATGTTGGGGCCATCCATTAACCCTGCGATGCGTTTGAGGGCAAGCTGGTGGGGCTGGCCATACAGTTCTGTGAGGGACTCCATGTTGTCACTGTATAGGTATCTGCTGTTGCTGTAGGAGTCGGCAATTAGCAAAGCCTCTTCCAAATTCAGGTGGTCCACCAATTTCTGAAACTTGAAGCACTCTGTTGCATCTACAGGCAGCACATTGTTGAGGCCCACCTCGATGGTCAGGTGAGGGGTGACGACGACAGTCAGGTGAGTAGTCGCGGCGGCGACAGTCAGGTGTGGCCTGACAACGGCGATCAGGTGTAGGCTGACCTCAGCGGTTAGGTGAGGTCGCCAACGTCAGCCCTCACTTAACCACTGCGGTCAGTCTACACCAGATCGCCGTTATCAGCCCACACCGGACTGTCGCGACTACTCACCTGACCGCTGCTGTCAGCCTACACCTTACCCAACCACTGAGGTCAGCCTACACCTCGTAGCCATACAGATGGCACTGCACTTGTGACTGCAGTTTATCATCTCTGGTTGTCACCAGCTGTGCCCGCTCAGGCTGACTTTGATTACAATCTCTAGTCGAAGGAACACCTGCTATGGGGTGCTGGTAAGTTGGCCATTGATGAAGGTGAGGCTCCATCCTCACTGTTGCGGGTCAGCCTGGGTAGTGACTTGAACTGTTGGACCCATTGAAGCAGATTAATTTAGCTCTTTCAATAGCTCCAGTATCTCCCGTGTCAACTTCTCAGTTTCCTCTCCTATCAGCTTCAGGCACGTTACGACTGTTCTGGAAGAAGAACGGGTTTCTCTCTCATCTTGTACAGGAGGGTAGCTGCTGCTGGTCTTGTGAGAGTAATTAATTCCACTCACTGCTCGTGGTCCCTCATTGGAGTGGTGTGTTGTTGTGTGTGTGGTGTCTGCCTTGACTCGTAGCTTATCTCATAGTCGACCAGACGATGTGGGGGGCGAATCTGGCGGCGGGGATGAACCACAACTTGTGGAGTATCTTCTCTGGAGACTGGCATCCTTGGACTCTGGCAGTTACTGCATCCAGCTCGTAAGGACCATGAAAAACATGGGTTGTTTATGAATTTGAAGGACCAATAAAAAGGGATAAAAAACTTAGGTGATGGATTTTAGGCCAATAGCAACCACCACAGGGTGTCCGTTCAGAACACGAGGAAGCAGTAGTTCCAGTTCAAGGGTTCAATAAAGATCCGCGCACACACATACAACACCACTCTCTATGATACTAATTGTGGTTCTGTAAAGAAAAGAGGAGAACTTAGGCTATAGCACAGTTTGGGGAAAAAACATGCCTATTTGCATGTCAACAACTAAACAGGCTATGTGGACCCAAACACATGCTAGATGCACAAAGAATAATAGAGCAATGTAGAAATATCTACACATTATAAAACATAATAAGCACGAGCGATCTACAACCGAAAATAGCCTAGCACCACAGACAAATGCTAATAAGCATGCTAAATAGCAATGCATTCCGGATGACAATGCTAGCGGGAGTACGTGAGCTAGCTAGCAAGTTTAACACAAATGGTACATACAGACACTATTTAGCTCCAAACAACAAGACATCAGGATTTTGGCACTTACGCTTTAGCTGCACGCACAATAAACATCAGAAAGAAAATCTATTTCTTCTAAGGAGGTAGAATAAGCAGGAGAAAAAAACAAGCTGGTCGGGTATTACGGTAAGTCCCTGGGGGGAAAAGGCTGCTGATTGGCTAATATAATTATGACGATTGGCGTGACCTTTTTCCAAAATAAAGTTGGGGTCTTGGAAAGGAGATGAGCTGGCCGTTTTTACAACAGTTTAATTCTGTGCACCCATATTTTTGGATACACTGGTAAAGTTTACAGGTTATAGAGCTCAGAAGCTTGTAGTCCTAAAACGGGGAAATTAGTTATCTCAGGTTTGTTCAGCCATCCCTATGGGGAAGGAATAGGGTTTTGGAATAAACGTTGAAACAAGGTCTGAGGTTAACACCGTCAATGTAAATTGTCCGATGGGGATTTTTATGAATTGTTCAGCAGTCTAATGGCTTGGGGGTAGAAGCTGTTGAGGAGCCTTTTGGTCCTAAACTTGGTGCTCCGGTACCGCCTGCCATGCAATAGCAGAGAAAACAGTCTATAACTTGGGTGACTGGAGTCTTTGACAATTTTCTGGGCTTTCCTCTGACACTGCCTATTACATAGGTCCTGGATGGCAGGAAGCTTGGCCCCAGTGATGTACTGGGCCGTTCACACTACCCTCTGTAGCGCCTTACGGTCAGATGCCGAGCAGTTACCATACCAGGCGGTGATGCAACCCGTCAGGATGCTTTCGATGGTGCAGCTGTAGAACCTTTTGAGGATCTGGGGACCCATGCCAAATCTTTTCAGTCTCCTGAGGGGGAAAAGGTTTTGTCGTGCCCTCTTCACGACTGTCTTGATATGTTTGGACCATGATAGTTTGTTGGTGATGTGGACACCAAGGAACTTGAAACTCTCGACCCGCTCCACTACAGCCCCGTAGATGTTAATGGGGGCCTGTTCGGCCCGCCTTTTCCTGTAGTCCACGATCAGCTCCTTTAAGTGTTAAGTCACATTGAGGGGGGAAGGTTGTTGTCCTGGCACCACACTGCCAGTTCACTGACCTCCCTATAGGCCATCTCATCGTTGTCGGTGATCAGGCCTACCACAGTTGTCGTCAGAAAACATAATGATGGTGTTGGAGTAGTGTTTGGCCACGCAGTCATGGGTGAACAGGGAATACAGGAGGGGACTAAGTACACACCCGAGGGGCCCCAGTGTTAAGGATCAGCGTGGCAGACGTGTTGTTGCCTACTCAGGAAGTTCAGGATCAAGTTTCAGAGGGAGGTGTTAAGTCCCAGGGTCCTTAGCTTAGTGATGAGCTTCGTGGGCACTATGGTGTTGAACGCTGAGCTGTAGTCAATGAACAGCATTCTCACATTGGTGTTCCTTTTGTCCAGGTGAGAAAGGGCAGTGTGGAGTGCGATTACGAACCATGGCGGAATTACTGCCTACAAAAAGACAGCATTACTATTTATGTCTATTAGCTTGCTAACTGAACAAGGTGTAAACAATGTTTAGCGAACCACAAGTAGTTTTAGAAAGACATGGTCTATGAATGTAATAATGCGCTGCCAATGCGCAATACAAAGAAAAAGAGGATTAGGACCAATATGACCACTGCTATCTTTGAACTGTTTGGGCTAGAAACAAACCCTTTTCTCTAAGTAGGGCTGGGAATTGCCAGGGACATCACGATATTATATTATCACGATACTTAGGTGCAGATACGATATGTGTTGCAATTCGATGTTCCAAACAAATGCCTTATGAAATTGCTCATCTGCTTCAGAGGGACAAGAGAGAGCTCTAATTCTCTAAAATGACAGAGGCAGCTTATGGTAGAGAAATTAACATTCAGTTCTCTTGCAACAGCTCTGGTGGACATTCCTGCAGCCAGCATTACAATTGCACACTCCCCTCAACATCTGTGGCATTGTGTTGTGTGACAAAACTGCAGATTTTAAAGTGGCCTTTTATTGTCCCCAGCACAAGGTGCACCTGTGTAATGATCATGCTGTTTAATCAGTGTCTTGATATACCACACCTGTCAGGTGGATGGATTATATTGTCAAAGGAGAAATGCTCACTAATAGGGATGTGCACAAAATTTGAGAGAAATATGCTTTTTGTGCGTATGGAAAATGTCTGGGATTTTTATTTCAGCTCATGAAACATGGGACCAACACATTACATGTTGCGTTTATATTTTTGTTCAGTGTAATTTATTAGCAGGGTTTCCCAAACTCCCAAATTTAGGTCCTCGGGATCCTAAGGGGTGCCCATTTAGTTTTTTTTTTTTGCCATAGCATTACACAGCTGATTCAAATAATCAACTAATCATCAAGCTTTGATCATTTGAATCAGCTGTGTAGTGTTAGGGCAAAAACCAAAACATGCACATGTTGGGTTCCTGATGGCAGAGTTTGGGAAACGCTACATTAAGGTGTCCGTAACAGAATAAACATTGCAAAAACTAATGTAGACATTGGTAAATGCATTTCTATAGTTTCCTAAATATTTTGTACAACGGTGGGGCAGTGCCAAGATGGAGGTGCTTCAATACAGTGTCTCCTGTCAGTCATCTAGTGTATATATAAATATTTGGGACAACCGGGGAGAGAAGGTGATGGCAGTCAGAACCGTCTGAGGTGTGGAGATATGCTGCCATCTGTTGGTGAAAGACAGTACAGCAGATGCATCCTTCAACTCTCTAGCCCATATCACTGACGGTGAAGTTACCCCTAGACACTGATCCAAGGTCTGTTTTGTGTTCTTCCCCCTAACGGTTCAAGTCAGGATTCTTTGAGGCACAGGAGGTTGGTGGCACCTTAATTGGAGAGGATGGGCTCGTGGTAATGGATGGAGCAGCATTAGTGGAATGGTATCAAATATATCAAACACATGGTTTCCACGTGTTTGATGCCATTCCATTTGCTCTGTTACAGCCATTATTGTGAGCCGTCCTCCCCTCAGCAGCCTCCTGTGGTATGAGGGTAAAATGATCCTAGATCTGTTTCTGTGGGCAACTTCTACCTGGATCGTCCAATTGATCAATCACTTCTAACGGTGTAATGACGATGATGAGCAGCTCAGCTACACCAAGTCAGTGAGGCTGGGTGAGGGTGTGTGCAGGCCTTCTCCCATTGTCAGGAACTCTGCCCAGTTGCCACAGAAACCATGTGAGTAGACTCCCGTGTCGACGACAAGGCCCCAGTAGTGGCTGCGGGCGGTCTTGTCTCGGAGGGCGGTGCGCGCCTCTCGCTCCGTCACGTTGTAGCTGACGTTGATGATCTGCAGGACCAGCAGGTGTAGCAGGCCACCTGTCACTATGCTGCTGTACCACGCACAGGTGAAACACAGTGCCGAGCTGAAACACACACACACACACACTTTAGACACCAATAGGATGATATTACTCATATATTCCTGAAAACAATCCCTAGCCACTAGCCCACACCCCTTATTTTTTGGAATCAGATATGTGTTAACAATGGGCTAAGGGGCGCTTACACCCTATTGATAACACCAATCTCATTTCTACAGATCTGCAAACACCAATGTGAAAGGGAAGGGGCTACACACACACACACACACACACACACACACACACACACACACATATATATATATATATATATACAAAGCTGAGAAAGAGACCATTTGTTACAGCGCTGAATAGTGGACAATACTATATAGTTACACTACAGGGTCGTTCCACCTCAAAAAGCACAAGGAAGGATTTCAACACCCACCATCTCAAATTTGTTCTGAAACTGTTTTGGTTGTTAGAAATAGATAAGATTACCATTCCTGGAATATTATTTTGTTGAAATATAATTTGATCTTGAGAAATTAAGCTAATTGATTGCAACCAAATCGGCCATTTTAATGTATATGATTCATATAATATTAAATAAATATTGTACATATAGAGAACTGATTTTTCTGAACAGTTTTTTCCTTGTTGGAGTGGAATTGGCATGGGGGGGTCCGTGGGTGGCTTTTGAATTTATTTTGGGATTCCTAATGTCTTACTCATTGTTTAAAAAAAGTTTGGTTCCAAATCAGATGTTAGGTAATATTTTCATTGAATATTATATGAATCCTATAAACTAAAAAGCCAATTTGGGTGCAATCAATTAGCATAATTTCTCAGAGATCTAATTATATTTTCAACAAAATAATGTTGCAGGAATGCTAATCTTATCTGTTTCTAACTACAGAAATTATTTCAGAACAATCTGAGATGGTGGGTGTCATGGCTTGTTGAAATGACATGAAACGAATCTACACACACATCATATCAAAACGCACATTATCAGCAACCACACACACATTCACTCTTACACAATAAACCCAGCAGAGCCACATACAGTAACTGCTCTGTAAATCTGGGTCAGTGGTTGATAAAGAAATAGGCCTGGTTGGGGGAGATACGATGATGAAATCTCTTAAAGAAATGTATATTAACCTACAATACCCCTATAAATACCTGGCTATTTCAAAACCTCACAGCTTTAAACGTCCAAGATAAAGAAAAGACTGCTTTGATGCAATTAAAAAGCACTTGTTCCCTTATAGAATGACCAGGAAGCCATTTGGCTGTGTGCCAGTGGGTATTTTAGGACACTATTGATCTACACCGCCTCATTTCACAGGCTCATTTTAGCCTATAATGCCTAATAGTGTGTGTGACTGAGCTAATCGGCGGCAGGGTAGCCTTGTGGTTAGAGCGTTGGACTAGTAACCGCAAGGTTGCAAGTTCAAATCCCCGAGCTGACAAGGTACAAATCTGTCGTTCTGCCCCTGAACAGGCAGTTAACCCACTGTTTCTAGGCCGTCATTGAAAATAAGAATTTGTTCTTAACTGACTTGCCTAGTTAAATAAAGGTCAAATAAAAAATAATGTGTGTGTGCATCATATACTGCAAATCAAATCAAATTGTATTTGTGACATGCACTGAATACAACAGGTGTAGACCTTACAGTGAAATGCTTACTTACAAGCCCTTAATCAACAATGCAGTTTTAAGAAAAAAAATCACAAATAATTAAAGAGCAGCAGTAAGATAACAATAGCGAGGCTATATACAGGGGGGTACCGGTGCGGGGGCACCGTTTAGTTGAGGTAATTGAGGTAATATGTACATGTAGGTAGAGTTATTAAAGTGACTTGTGCATAGATAATAACAGAGTAGCACTGATATGAAAGATATGTTCCTTATGTTTCCAAAACAGTACCTCAAGCGATGAGTCTTAATGTTTGGTCAGAAGATCTTCAATAGGCGCTAAGGTAGTTAGTGTCTATAAATGGGGTAGGTGTGTCCAGTGCATCCCTGTTACCTGTACTGATTGTAGACGCCTGGGCAGTAGAGCAGGGCGCTGAGCAGGTTCTGTTGAGGACACACGCTGCGCAGCACCAGACTGATCCCATACAGAGAGGTCAACAGGAAGAGGAGGAGTGTCGACAAGAAGCTGCGGTGATTGGCCTGGCCCACACAACTGTTTATCCTGCCACAGTGGCGACATGACGGACACGACACACAGACAAACAGACAATACACAGTACTGAGACCATGCGGTTAAACCACACACACACACACACACAGTACAGCTCTGATTTGTAATTTGGATGAGAGCATCTATTGCTTAACAACTACAATGTAAGATTTACTTAGAACCCATGACTACTCCAAACACACACACACACACATCTGAACGAGTGATTGAATTATATATATTTTTTGTACGATTTTGTGCGTTACAGATCAGTGTGACTCAGAAACACAAGCCTATGGCTGATGACACAGAGGCAAGATAATGTCACTGATAATTGCTTAAGCATTGCTTCTTAGGCATGGCATGACACTGCTTAGACATGGCATGTGTACTAAATTACAGAGAAGGGCCTCCTTTCCAGACAGAGGTGTTTTTAAGGGGACCCACCAGACACAGTGGTGGTCCAGCCTCAGGACACAGACACCACAGATCCTGCAGTGTCCCGCCCTGGGGGGCCGCACCACCCTGCACAGAGAGCACCACTTCCTGCTCCGCCCACTATCCCTCTGCTCCACCCCTTGGCCCTGCTGCTCCGACCCACTCCCCCGATTGGCTAGCACCACTTCCTGCCCGACCCCGTTGAGACCGGTGTGGGCGGGGTCTCTGTCCGGAGTTGAGCTGTGATAGGTCACCGTGCTGTGGACGTCGGCCGTGTGCAGCCGTACGTAGCCGGGCTCTCTCTTGGTGTGGATGAGTGAGGCCAGAGTGAGGGCCACCCCCAGGGTCACAGTACCCATCTGGGTCAGCCCTACACCCCCCCTAGGGAAGACCTCGGTGAGGAAGAGGTAGTACATGTAGCCCAGGGAGAACAGGGCCAGGCTGAGGAAGAACAGAGTCCGGCCCTTCTTACGGTGGGTGACGTAGTAGTACCATAGAACCAGTACCGGTAGAGCGGTCAGAACCACCATGCCCAACAGGAAGTGAAGGGCTGCGATGTGTAGGAGGACAGGAAGTAGGAGCAGCGGGGGCAGCACCGATAGATCGACACGCCGGGCTCCGCCCCAGAACCAGGGAACACGGAGGCGGTCGCTCACCATGGTAACCAGACGGGACAGTGAGTCTGCCTTCTGGGGAGCTTTCTTCAGCCATCTGAGGGAGAGAAGCAGACATTTACTTTCTAATGTGATGCCAAACTGGATGAACAATATCTAGCTAAGAGTGTGAAGGTAACTGGCCACAGATGGGTAAGCCACTCCCTCACCTGTCACAGGCATCATCCAGGTCCTCACAGTCACAGCAGCAGGCTGCCACATGGCTCCGCCCCCCCTGACGGTCCACAAACTCACAGCAGCACAGAGGCTCATCCGGCTCCAACGCCTCATTGGCTCGCTTCTTCATGACAGACAGCCAATCAGCCTGGAAAGTTTTCAGTCTCCTGCAGAGAAGAAGGGTGAGTGAGAGTGGGTAGGCATGTGTCCTATTCTCATGGGGATGGAGATAGATGGAGGTAAATGTGTGGCAGGGACTTGTGGTTAACAGTCCTTTATAACAATAACCCAGCCCACCAATACCTCCTCAATCACAGGAAGCAAGGTCGATGCCTCCCCAGGGACCAGATCAATTAGACTATTTATTTTTTGCTCAGTGCAAACCACCCCTTCTGCAGTGGGAGATGTCTTGCAAATGAGGGAGGCTAGGATGAGAAGGGAGATTCATTGTTAGCTCTATATGGTATTGGCTGTAATTGGAAACCTGAACCAACTGTTTGAGGGGGAGAGGCTCGTCCTCATGGGTCTCCAATGCGCAGAGGACATTGCTACCAATTTGGTCTCGACCGCATGGCGACAAATTGGGCTGTCTGCCAGCTAGTCTGCGAAGGGGACTGCTGAATAGCCTATAGACATCATATGCTGTTGCATTCACAGGCCAATGGAATGGCCATGTAGTAAAGGCCTTTCCCTCCTCAAAAGGTTACCAATTTCCTAGAAAATGAAGCCCACGGGTTTAATTCTGGGTTAGCCCATACAGAGAATAGTGAATGCATTTAGCCTTGATGTTTTTGCTACTACCAATCTAATATATATTTGTAGTAGCCTCTGGGTACGTGCCCTGTGTGCCCGGTTGGTATTCCGTCATGATTACTACAAGTTTCAATAGCTGGCTAGACGAACTACCCATCTAAAAATAATTTGCTGACATGGCTAATTGAGTGACTGTCAGTGCCTGACATAACAAGAGAAAACCTGCTGCTGCATTTCGAAATGGCACCTGGTGTAATATACTATTATCCGCCCAAAAATACGCATTAGTAGGTTGAGACACAAACTCTGCCGGGGCCTTAAGCGACCGCTTATGCCTGGAACCTTCCCTGAGTAACAGACAATTAGACAATCTGCTTAAACCTCTGGATACAATGTCACCGTCTTGAAAGTTGATACCAAGTAGCCAGCCCATCGTTGCGTAAAGGATAGCGGGCTATCATTTGACTCTACTTAACCCCCTTGTGAATAGAACAGACATGTCACGTGTAATAGAAAATAACAACTGGTATACATGTAGTTTTATGAAAAGTCATATGGGATACCTATAGGTACCTTCTTCCTTAAAAACTGTAGGCTAGGGTACATCAGGAACTGCCTACTGAACTGGCGAGGAAATGAGACTGGCCTCAGAACAACGTTGCTCACAACCGCACATGCCTAAAAATGCAAACGGAATGTAGCTATGCAAATCAGGTAGCCTACCTGCCCGACTGTCCTGTTGAAAGTTTAGGCTATTATGTTGTTAATCCAACAAGGTATGTCGGCTATTTCGTCTCCCTTCCGATGTAGAAGTCATTTCTATCCCAGACCGCGCGCGTCACTGCTGTAGAGGCTACTATGGAACGCGCTGGAACCCTATAGTCACCCCATTCAACTTTTCAACATATAGTATTTTCCGCCGGAATGTATGTATGAAGAGCAGACAGAGGTCCACACATAGCCTACACCTCCTCTGTCGCTGGGATTGTCTAGTCAGTAGGCGGCAACACGACTGCCTGTGCTGTCTCGAGTGGCGGGGTCAGTTTCGCCTTCATACTTCTGACGTCAATAGAGGGGGTAACCCTTTATTTCCCTCAGATAGATTTTTACCAATCTGAATCAAGACAAGGGTACTGTCTAGCATGTTCAATTAAATAAGCAAACAGTAAGCTTATGTTAACTGTTCAACCCATAGACATGTTTTCGTACTAAAATGTATGCACTCACTACTGTATGTACTCACTACTGTATGTAGCTCTGGATACGAGCGTCTGCTAAATGGCAGAAGTGTAAAATGTTATGGGGAAATGTGGGTCCCAAGCCAAGTTGTTGTTTCAGCAAAGGTCAAAGATCAGTTGTTGGCAAAGTATAGCCTGTGCTCTTGATAAGAAGTTACATTGCGTGTCTGTTTTTATTGATTTGTCATGGACCATGCTGTGTTAGTGCAAAGGTTAAAATGTTGTGGAATTACTGGTCATGCTCTAGATTGGTTTATAAATTACCTATCAAGTCGTACACAATGTGTAATGGCGGATGGTTGTAAATCTGAGTCCATAGAGGTGTGCTCAGGTGTTCCGCAAGGTTCTATTTTGGGCCCACTGTTGTTCAATTTGTATATCAACAACATTGGGGATCTTATTGAAACAGCAGATGTTCATTTTTATGCAGATGATACTGTTCTTTATTCAAGTGGTAGTAGTTTATCTTTAGCTTTTAAAAATGTCCAAAGAGCATTTAATATCATACAACAGAATCTGTATGATATAAAGCTGGTTCTAAATTCGGGTAAAACAAAATGCATGGTATTTTCAAATGCCAGGCATGTTACTAATCATGTCATTGCTACATTGGCTGGACATACTATAGAGCAAGTTAAAGTGTACAAATATTTGGGTGTGTGGGTTGATGATAAGCTGAGCATCACTGTGCATGTAGAGAACATGATAAGGAAGCTCAAGATGAAAATAGGTTTTTATTACCGGCATAAGGCTTGTTTTTCTTTTGAGGCCAGGAAGGAGCTGGTACGATGTACATTACTGGCGGTTTTAGATTTTAGTGATGTTATATATATGCAGGCCTCAGCCACTACCCTGAGAGCACTTGATTCAGTGTATCATGCAGCCCTCAGGTTCATTACAAATCAAAAACGTCTAACACATCATTGTGAACTCTACAGTGCTGTTGGCTGGTCGTCATTGACCTTGCGTAGGCTTAAACACTGGTATACAATGATTTATAAGGCCATATTGGGTAAAATGCCATTTTAAATAAATAAATAAATAAATATCAATTACGGTCCCATTCTCATTTGCTTCTAACAGTACCAAAAATGAGAACTGGGCATGATAGAAATAGTTTTAGTTACTTAGCTCCGTGGTCCTGGAATTCTCTCCTGAACATTTTAAAATGTGATCTAGTTTCGTTGGTGGAGTTTAAACACTTGATCGATGTATATATCATAGAAAAGTGTAATTGTTTTTAGGCCAGCTGTTTTTAGTCAAGACGTAAAATGTTTTTGTTGTACTGTATGTGTGTTTATAGTTTTGTTTAATGTAGTATTAGTGTATGTAAGTTGTTTTGTCTGAAATGTTGTTCCCCCTGCTGCTGTTGGACCAGGTCTCTCTTGGAAAAGAGATGTTATCTCAATGAGAAAAACCTGTATAAATAAAGGTTAAATAAAAATCAACTGGAGAGCTAAGGCTCCTCAACGGTATTTACTTCCCCTGTAAGTTTAATCACTGTTGTCTCTTCTGACAGAGTATATTAAAACAGCCACAGCAATGATGCCAATACATTTTTAAAGACAGCGGGTGGTTTTATACAAGGACTTTCCTCAACTACTGTAACTAAATATGCAGCATCTTGGTTACAAGTCAAATAGTTTTACTACCCACCATGCATTTGTGCTGATAAAGTGAAATAACCTCAAACTCACTCGCACACATTCACAAGTGTGATTAGAGCTGTAGGTTAAAAGTAGAAAGATGGCTTATGCTGACTGTAGAGTGCTTTTAGACTGGCCATGATCATAACATGCCCCTTATCTTACAACACATTGACAAGACTAACACGTGGCAGGAAAGTGTTTCTTTATTCAAAGCAACAATACATTACATCTTTGTCTAACAAATGTACAAAATAGCCAACAAATAGAAAACAAATTATACAGTGTGTGTACACAATTCACATCCCATGGTTCACGTTGATTCCATGTAACAACGGTAGGAAGATTCCTGTGCTTTTATTAAAAAAATAAAGGATGGGCGTTACATACAGTCTGAAGCTGTACCGGCACACACACACACACACAGAAATGGGTGGTATATGCTGCACAAAATTAACATTTGTCATTGTAAATTGTCATTTACAATAATAATAATTCAAACAAAGTTAACAAGGCACTAGTGTGGATTCAACTCAGAATCCAGACCAAACTTGTGGTGGTCACATTCTTATAGTGGACGTACACTAAAGCAGTGCAGCGTTTTAGTGCTGTGGTTTCTTGAGTGGGTGTGTCATATGGATGGAATATTAATTACATAACAGCCACTAACCCTCTAGCCTAGCCTACATGGGACAGCTATCAGTATTATTCAATTGGGATGTTTTGGTTCTAACCAAATGCTCCTGAAAAAGGTTCACCTGGGTCACGTTCAGTGGAGTGCAATGTTACAGAACGTTCAGATAAAAATATATTATGTAGAATAAGGTCTCATGACAGCTCTATAAAAGGCATTTATATCTGCAGCGTTCAGAACATTGCACCCTTCTGAACACAACCCTGATATTGAGGTCTGCTGTACAACCACAAACCATTCAAGGCAACAAAAAAAAGTCAACTGCATACTTATTCACATTTTCACAAGAGCAGAAACCCATGGGCATCCAAATAAATTATTAAATTACATTCTGAAAGCTTTATAATTGAAAAAAAAATATTGAAAATGAATCTAAAAACCATAAAAAAGTACACAAGGCACTGTGCAAAAAGTAAAAATATTTCATGGATTCCTTACATTGGCATTCATTTCTATCAAAACAATGGCTCTCATCTGCTGCGCTCATCACACCATTGGCTCACATCTGCTGTGATTGGCTTGTCAATCGAAGGGGTACGCAGTACACAGTGAGGCATGCAGTAGAACTTATAACTTAAATCACAGTAAACCCAGCACCAACATTAAGGAAGAATAAAGAACTACCAAACTGAAAATAGAACCCCACATAAACCCCAGTCCGCCAGTCGTCTCCCAGTGTTGGTGATGGTTGGGAACCATTTTCTTCCTCCACAGCGCAGTGCCGACAGTTGAACTTTAATAAGAATTTGTTCTTAACTGACTTGCCTAGTTAAATAAAATAAAAACATCCATCTACCTTGTACCACACTATTAAAGGCCCTGGGACTTGAACCATTGTTGATCTTAGTAACAAGTCTGTGCATGAGTTGTCTCTTTAGCAACACCCCTGGTTACGAGAGAGTCCTCAGAGGCGTGTCCCTGTAGCCTTTACAACCCCAGGCTTCAGAGAGCGTAGTGAGGTCGCCAGGTGTGACGGCGTCACTGCAGAATTGCTGTTCTGTTGGTTACAAATTTCTGCTGAAGCAGCGACAGAGAACTGCGGAGCTATGGGGAAAAGAGGAGTGGGGAAAAAAAACTAATTGTCTGTACAGATACAGAAACACCTGCATGAGGAATTCGGGAGCCCGTAACACAAACATAGCTGGTCGTTTGACTGACCTGCTCCAATAGGTTGATGGAGTCCTGCAGCACTGCTTTCAGCAGCAAAGTCTCCTCTCTGGTCTTGTATGTTGGGGCCGGTCCGGGAAAGAAGTCAGCGGCAAATCTGAGGAGACAGACATAGGCAGAATGACGAGAGAGAGAGAGAGAATTCCACAACAACCCGATCCTGTCAGATCAGTGATTACTCCAAGAAATAGTGAAAGAAAGCATGCATCCAAGTCAAGATAAACTAAGGGGACGTGGCTGATCTGCAAACTGATATGCTGTATTTATTTTCTAATTGATTATAATTGTTAGGGTTAGGTGTTTGATTAAGTTTAGGTTATAGATTGTCTGGCATTTCTTACTAGCACTGACTTTGCTGATAGCTTCTTTATTGAGGAAAAATGTACTGACTATGACTGTGATATGTGGTTGTCTCACCTAGCTATTTTAAGATGAATACACTAAGTCGCTCTGGATAAGAGTGTCTACTAAAAACTAAACTATCAAAAGTAATGTGAAAAGTGCAGGCCTTCGCCCGGTGTGCAGCAGCCTACCTGCTCTCGGCCCTCTCCCGGAGGTGGTGCTTGGTGCTCAGGTACATGCGGTTGGCCACATCCTCCATGGCCCACAGCTTAAAGAACAGCCCCAGGTTCATCACTGTTAGGATCAGCAGACTGGGAACAGCCAGAGAAAGAGGCAGTGAGGTTTCTGATTACCTAGCAAAGTTCAACACACACCTGGCTAATATACTGCACCTAAGTACTGTTTGAGCTCATGAAGCAGAATGTAGTCATGGCAAGCTGTACCGGAGCGCCAAGTCTAGGTCCAAGAGGCTTCTAAACAGCTTCTACCTCCAAGCCATACGACTCCTGAACATCTAATCAAATGGCTACCCAGACTATTTGCATTGCGCCCCCCCTTTACACTGCTGCTACTCTGTTATTATCTATGCATAGTCACTTTACTATGCATAACTCTACCTACATGTACATATATTACTAGTGATGCACCGATATGACATTTTTGGGCGATACCGATATGCCCAAAAAAAACGATACCGATATTTTAGCGGCCTTTTAAGCATTCTAGTACAGTTAAAATAGTTACACACACACAGATGCAGCAGTCTAAGGCACTGCATCTCAGTGCAAGAGGCATCACTACAGTCCCTGGTTCGAATCCGGTTTGTATCACATCCGGACGTGATTGGGAGTCCAATAGTGCAGGGCACAATTAGCCCAGCGTCGTCCAGGCCATCATTGTAAATTTGAAATTGTTTTTAACTGGCTTGCCTAGTTAAATAAAGGTTACACACACCACACTGACCAAAAAGTTATTTTGTTGGCATTTACGTATGTCCTCATTACCAGTAAAACATAATCAAAACCTATTTATTTCACTTACTTGCTGTGCTGATGCGTTGTTCAGTCGACTTCATTCTCAACCAGGATTTCTATGGAACGGGTCTTTGCGTCTCAAATAACACAACATCTGTTTCAGTAGCTATAGTTAGCTAGCGAACTATATAGCTAGGTGTCATAATCTAAAATAACCCTAATTTATAAAGACAGTTCTTATTTGATTCATGGTGGTCGGACCAAACTACGTGAAGCTAGCCACAATAGTGGACTTTGCGGTTAGCCTTCAAATTACTGTCAATGACACTTATTTTGAAGGCAAACCGCAAATTCCACTATTGTGCCTAATCCTTATTGTGGCTAGCTTCACAACACATTTTACCATTATTTAAACTAGGCAAGTCAGTTAAGAACAAATTCTTATTTTCAATGACGGCCTAGGAACAGTGGGTTAACTGCCTTGTTCAGGGGCAGAACAACAGATTTTTACCTTGTCAGCTCAGGGATTCAATCTTGCAACTTTTAGGTTACCAGTCCAACACTCTAACCACTAGGCTACATAACCCGGTGCGGTAGAGCCTCACTAGACAGATGAAGCTAGCTGGCTGTTTATAACGTTAGCTTTGGGCAACAGGGTTAAGTTTCTGACTAGCAATTTATTTTCATGAACTGAAGTTCAATTTTAATAGGTAAACAACCAAGTTGCAACCTAGCTAATACTTACTCACAAGGATTCCTAAATTCATTGCTAAGAATAATGAAAATTACTGCAGGTCTACTGTTCATTGTTTTCAGGCTGGTTGTATTGGTGCTAGCTAGGTACCAAGCTAAAGCTAGCTACTCCAGAAGTTGCGGTCGAACAAATGATGCTTTATTACCAACGTGGTATTGTAAACATATCGTTCGTGGCTGGTGTTTGCAGACTTTTTTGTACAGCTTTGACAGTGCTACTGTATCTTTTTTGACACGCAAAAGCCCAAACGGCGTTCCATAGTATGTATGTCTTGAAGCTAATAGCAGTGACGTTATTACTGTGTAACTCCGGTAGGGCAACATCTGAAAAATAGCGCACTTGGTAGTGTGTACCGGCGCTCGACCAGCCGGCGAAAGCCAACATCACCCACAACAGAGAACGGTTGATTGTCAAGGGCAATGAATTCCATTATCTTGGCTTTAATGGATTTCGCCTTTTGAGTTGTCTCGCTGAAATTTTGTTACTCTTTCAAATAACTGCTTGACTTGTTGACTGCTCGATCCACACAGCAGACATTGTGGGCTAGTTTAGGAATGCTGTGTTGCAAATATAGCGCAACATTTTACGTGCCATGTACCTACGTTATTTAGGTATGCACGTCAGTTTAGTCATTGGTTTTGCACATCGGGGCGTTAAACTAGACACCGGCCAGTACCGATATTGGCATTTTTAGCTCATATCGGCCGTTTCCGATATGTTCACTGATATATCGTGCATCCTTACATATTACCTCAATTACCTCGAGTAACCGGTGCCCCCGCACATTGACTCTGTACCGGTACCCCCTGTATATAGCCTCGCTATTGTTAGTTTACTGCTGCTCTCTAATTATTTGTTACGTTTATTTCTTATTCTTTTTAGGTATTTTCTTTTTAAGCTGCATTGTTGGTTAAGTCTTGAAAGTAAGCATTTCACTGTAAGGTCTACACCCGGTTGTATTTGTTGCAGGTGCAAATAACATCTGATTTGAAGAAAGTACACAAACACAGACAATAGAAAAGATGCATGATGATTTACAGCTATACTGTTTGAGTGTCGACTTACATGACGCTCATCCCAGCTATGATGGTAAAGATGGTCCATCGATGTGGACCCTTCATATCTATGGGATCTGACACACAACCGGGGAGAGAGGGGGACAGCTTGAACGGAAGACATATGACTGTGTGTCTATTGTAGGTCATTTGACAGATTGAGTGTTTGTGCAATGCACTCATATAGTACGTGTAATGTTATCCATGTGTCAGAAGATGGTTGTCCAGGGTTAAGGGTAAAATAAACAGAACACGTATGTACCCGTCTTGCCCTCTCTGTGAGGGTCTAGGTCGGGATCGTACTGTTTGCTGGGCTTCAGGTGCTCCTGTAGTGTCCGACTGAACGTCCTCCTCCGCCAATGACGCAACCCGCCAATCATCTTACCGGGGTCTCCGCATCCCTGGTTCAGCTCCGCCTCCTCTTCCATCAGCTCAGATTCTGTGATGACATAGGGTCAAAGGAAAAGTTGGGTCAAATGGCTTGGAAGACAGGGGTCAATAGATGACTAGAAGTGGTAGGGGTTATATAGAGAGGACTGCCATGCAGTCTGTAGGGAGGGGGTGCTAATCGACATCTCATGAGGAGAGTTGGACTGTCAGTGTGAGTGCAGGGCTTTGATTCAGATCTAATCTAATCTGACGAGACTGGAGAGGGTGACTAAGAGAAGAGCAGAGGAAGGGTAGGGCGATTGGTCGTTATACAGTATAGGAGAGAGGGAGCTGGACAGAAACCAGTGAAGCAGCAACATACAGTGGGGCAAAAAATTATTTAGTCAGCCACCAATTGTGCAAGTTCTCTCACTTAAAAAGATGAGAGAGGCCTGTAATTTTCATCATAGGTACAGAAAATTGTAGGATTTTTAATGAATTTATTTGCAAATTATGGTGGAAAATAAGTATTTGGTCACATACAAACAAGCAAGATTTCTGGCTCTCACAGACCTGTAACTTCTTCTTTAAGAGGCTCCTCTGTCCTCCACTCGTTACCTGTATTAATGGCACCTGTTTGAACTTGTTATCAGTATAAAAGACACCTGTCCACAACCTCAAACTGTCACACTCCAAACTCCACTATGGCCAAGACCAAAGAGCTGTCAAAGGACACCAGAAACAAAATTGTAGACCTGCACCAGGTTGGGAAGACTGAATCTGCAATAGGTAAGCAGCTTGGTTTGAAGAAATCAACTGTGGGAGCAATTATTAGGAAATGGAAGACATACAAGACCACTGATAATCTTCCTCGATCTGGGGCTCCACGCAAGATCTCACCCGTGGGGTCAAAATGATCACAAGAACGGTGAGCAAAAATCCCAGAACCACACGGGGGACCTAGTGAATGACCTGCAGAGAGCTGGGACCAAAGTAACAAAGCCTACCATCAGTAACACACTACGCCGCCAGGGACTCAAATCCTGCAGTGCCAGACGTGTCCCCCTGCTTAAGCCAGTACATGTTCAGGCCCGTCTGAAGTTTGCTAGAGAGCATTTGGATGATCCAGATGAGGATTGGGAGAATGTCATATGGTCAGATGAAACCAAAATAGAACTTTTTGGTAAAAACTCAACTTGTCGTGTTTGGAGGACAAAGAATGCTGAGTTGCATCCAAAGAACACCATACCTACTGTGAAGCATGGGGGTGGAAACTTCATGCTTTGGGGCTGTTTTTCTGCAAAGGGACCAGGACGACTGATCCGTGAAAAGGAAAGAATGAATGGGGCCATGTATCGTGAGATTTTGAGTGAAAACCTCCTTCCATCAGCAAGGGCATTGAAGATGAAACGTGGCTGGGTCTTTCAGCATGACAATGATCCCAAACACACCGCCCGGGCAACGAAGGAGTGGCTTCGTAAGAAGCATTTCAAGGTCCTGGAGTGGCCTAGCCAGTCTCCAGATCTCAACCCCATAGAAAATCTTTGGAAGGAGTTGAAAGTCCGTGTTGCCCAGCGACAGCCCCAAAACATCACTGCTCTAGAGGAGATCTGCATGGAGGAATGGGCCAAAATACCAGCAACAGTGTGTGAAAACCTTGTGAAGACTTACAGAAAACGTTTGACCTCTGTCATTGCCAACAAAGGGTATATAACAAAGTATTGAGATAAACTTTTGTTATTGACCAAATACTTATTTTCCACCATAATTTGCAAATAAATAAATAAATAAAAAATCCTACAATGTGATTTTCTGGATTTCTTTTTCTCATTTCGTCTGTCATAGTTGAAGTGTACCTATGATGAAAATTACAGGCCTCTCTCATCTTTTTAAGTTGGAGAACTTGCACAATTGGTGGCTGACTAAATACTTTTTTGCCCCACTGTACATAGAGAGCATGGGCCTATTATGGCTAACCCAACACTCACAGGCAGAGAGACTCATTGGAGATTGAGAAGTGGGGAGGCAGGAAGATAGGATCTCAGAGGAAGATACACTCAGAGAGATCAGCCAAACAAGAAGGAGATACTTGAAGAACTACAGAGAAAGGGGACAAGACAGACAGATATTCTGAAAGATGAAGTGGAAAGAAAGATATAGAGAAGGGTGAAGAGATCTCCAGGGCTGCAGCAGCCTACTGCCCACCCAGGTGTCTGAAGTAGTCCTCCAGGCCGCTCCAGGAGTTCTTGGTAATGAAGGACTTGACCAGCCCCCACGGCTGCTTCTTATACTTCACATCAGTGTACACCCTGAACACACAACACCAGCACATTAACTCTACATTTGTAATTGAATAGTAATCAAATGATCTATATTCACATTCTGTAATGGGTAATTAGTAACCACAAACTCTGAAGTACCAAACATTTAGTATTTATTTCAAACATCCGGTGCCGACAGAGATGGCTGCCTCGCTTCGCGTTCTCAGGAAACTATGCAGTATTTTGTTTTTTTATGTATTATTTCTTACATTGTTACCCCAGGAAATCTCAAGTTTTATTACATACAGCCGGGAGGAACTATTGGATATAACATCAACGTCAACATTACGACCAGGAATACAACTTTCCCGAAGCGGATCCTCTGTTTGGCCCACCACCCAGGATAATGGATCGGATCCCAGCCGGCCACCCAAAACAAGGGGCAGACGGAGCGGTCTTCTCGTCAGGCTCCGTAGACGGGCACATCGCGCAGCGCTCCCCAGTATACTACTCGCCAATGTCTAGTCTCTTGACAACAAGGTAGACGAAATCCGAGCAAGGGTTGCCTTCCAGAGAGACATCGGAGACTGTAACGTTCTTTGCTTCACGGAAACATGCCTCACTCGGGATACGTTATCAGAGTCGGTACAGCCACCTGGTTTCTTCACGAATCGCGCCGACAGAAACAAACATCTCTCTGGTAAGAAGAAGGGCGGGGGTGTATGCCTCATGATTAACGAGACGTGGTGTGATCATAACAACATACAGGAACTCAAGTCCTTTTGTTCACCTGACCTAGAATTCCTTACAATCAAATGCCGACCGCATTATCTACCAAGAGAATTCTCTTCGATTATAATCACAGTCGTGTACATCCCCCCCCAAGCAGACACATCGACGGCGCTGAAAGAACTTCATTGGACTCTATGTAAACTGGAAACCACATATCCTGAAGCTGCATTTATTGTAGCTGGGGCAAATCTGAAAACAAGGCTCCCTAAATTTGATCAGCATATCGAATGCGCAACCCGGGCTGGAAAATCCTGGATCATTGTTATTCTAACTTCCGCGACGCATACAGAGCCCACCCCGGCCCCCCTTTCGGTAAATCTGACCACAACTCCATTTTGTTGCTCCCAGCCTATAGACAGAAACTAAAACAGGAAACTACCGTGCTCAGGTCTGTTCAACGCTGGTCCGACCAATCTGATTCCACGCTTCAAGATTGCTTCGATCACGTGGACTGGGATATGTTCCGCATAGTGTCGGACAATAACATTGATGAATACGCTGATTCGGTGAGTGAGTTTATTAGCAAGTGCATCAGTGATGTTGTACCCACAGCGACTGTTAAAACCTTCCCCAACCAGAAACTGTGGATTGATGGCAGCATTCTGAAAGCGCAAACCACTCCTTTTAATCAGGGCAAGGCGACCGGAAACATGACTGAATACAAACAGTGTAGCTATTCCCTCCGCAAGGCAATCAAACAAGCTAAAGCGTCAGCATAGAGACAAAGTAGAGTCGCAATTCAACGGCTCAGACAACGAGAGGTATGTGGCAGGGCCTACAGTCAATCACGGACTACAAAAAGAAAACCAGCCCCGTCGCGGACCACGATGTCTTGCTCCCAGACAAACTAAACAACTTCTTTGCTCGCTTTGAGGACAATACAGTGCCACCGACACAGCCCGCTACCAAAATTTGCAGGCTCTCCTTCACCGCAGCTAACGTGAGTAAAACATTTAAACGTGTTAACCCTCGCAAGGCTCCCAGCCCAGATGGCATCCCTAGCCGCGTCCTCAGAGCATGCGCAGACCATCTGGCTGGTGTGTTTACGGACATATTTAATCAATCCTTATCCCAGTCTGCTGTTCCCACATGCTTCAAGAGGGCCACCATTGTTCCTGTTCCCAAGAAAGCTAAGGTAACTGAGCTAAATGACTATCGCCCCGTAGCACTCACTTCCGTCATCATGAAGTGCTTTGAGAGACTAGTCAAGGATCATATCACCTCCATCCTACCTGACACCCTAGACCCACTCCAATTTGCTTACCGCCCCAATAGGTCCACAGACGACGCAATCGCAACCACACTGCACACTGCCCTAACCAATCTGGACAAGAGGAATACCTGTATACCTGTAAGAATGCTGTTCATCAATTACAGCTCAGTATTTAACACCATAGTACCCTCCAAACTTGTCATTAAGCTCGAGACCCTAGGTCTCGACCCCGCCCTGTGCAACTGGGTCCTGGACTTCCTGACGGGCCGCCCCCCAGGTGGTGAGGGTAGGAAACAACATCTCCACCTTGCTGATCCTCAACACTGGGACCCCACAAGGGTGCGTTCTCAGCCCTCTCCTGTACTCCCTGTTCACCCATGACTGCGTGGCCATGCACGCCTCCAACTCAATCATCAAGTTTGCAGACGACACTACAGTGGTAGGCTTGATTACCAACAACAATGAGACGGCCTACAGAGAGAAGGTGAATTCCCTCAGAGTGTGGTGTCAGGAAAATAACCTCACACTCAACGTCAACAAAACAAAGGAGATGATCGTGGACTTCATCAAACAGCAGAGAGAACACCCCCCTATCCACATCGACGGGACAGTAATGGAAAAGGTGGAAAGTTTTAAGTTCCTCGGCGTACACATCACAGACAAACTGAAATGGTCCACCCACACAGACAGCGTGGTGAAGAAGGCACAACAGCGCCTCTTCAACCTCAGGAGGCTGAAGAAATTCGGCTTGTCACCAAAAACACTAAACTTTTACAGATGCACAATCAAGAGCGTCCTGTCGGGCTGTATCACCGCCTGGTACGGCAACTGCTCCGCCCACAACCGTAAGGCTCTCCAGAGGGTAGTGAGGTCTGCACAACGCATCACCGGGGGTAAACTACCTGCCCTCCAGGACACCTACACCACCCGATATCACAGGAAGGCCAAAAAGATCATCAAGGACAACAATCACCCGAGCCACTGCCTGTTCACCCCGCTATCATCCAGAAGGCAAGGTCAGTACAGGTGCATCAAAGCTGGGACCGAGAGACAGAAGCTGTTTTTCAATCTCACTGTTAAACAGCCATCACTAACATTGAGTGGCTGCTGCCAACATACTGCCTCAAATCTCTAGCCACTTTAATAATAAAAATTGGATGTAATAAATGTATAACTAGACACTTTAAATAATGTTTACATACCCTACATTACTCATCTCATATGTATATACTGTACTCTATACCATCTACTGCGTCTTGCCTATGCCGTTCGCCGTTCATCCATATATTTATATGTACATACTCGTATTCATTTCTTTACACTTGTGTGTATAAGGTAGTTGTTGTGAAATTGTTAGATTACTTGTTAGATATTACTGCATGGTCGGAACTAGAAGCACAAGCATTTCGCTACACTCGCATTAACATCTGCTAACCATGTGTATGTGACAAATAAAATTTGATTTGAAAAGACGTCTGTCCACCGCTGGACACAGCAAATAAGTGCTATGAAGTCACAGACCTAGGATATGAGAATAGGAGGCTTTGTGCCACTAGAGGAATGACTCCAATAAAGCTGGAAAATGTCCTGGAGGGCTGTACACAGACAGCACTGCTGATTTTCCCTCCGACCAAAAGCTATCAGGGAGAAGGGAACCAACAATACATCAGCCCGCAATAGTTGGAACTGAATTGACCTTACCTATGGGATATTGATTAGTCTTTGACACACTAAAACCTTGTTAAAAGGCACATCGCACTGAACAAAGAGGCCGTGAGCGCAGCGAGAAGCTCAACCCCAATACCCTGAAAGTCTTTACCCTAAAGTAAACCGAGCAGGTAATGTCGAAAGCCTGTGATGTCTCTGCTGCTTACCTTAGTCGACATTTGCGCTTGGAATGGCGGATGATACAGTAGCGGTTCTGAGTGTAGAAGTAGTCGTGGTATGGGACGTCGTGTGTGTAGACCTCAGAGTCGACGAGGTAGTACTGACCTTCCCTGGACTCCTTGTACAGGATCTGACAGGACAACAGAGGAGTTACACACACTCTGGAGAAAACACTACCTCAAAACACATTCCACACACCTGCACACATACACTACTAAAAACCCGCCACACACCGTGCAGACCTTGGCTCACCTGGTTCTCCGTGGCGGTGGAGAACTTGCCCACCAGAGGGTTGGTGATGGTGATGGTGTAGTTGAGACTCCTCTTCATGGAGCCTGACGCGTCACTCTGCCACGGGGTAAGGATGGCATCTGACGACAATCACACGTGTGTTTTGTGTTAACCTATCTACTACTTTATTTGGTACCACATTAGAACAACGCTCGGACAGTCACATTTAAAAATAGCTTGTGAGGACTAGTCCGGCTTAATCAGAAGAGAGGACTGTGGCTTATAACAGGGTGGATGGGGAGATGACTCACTGGTGATCTTCCTGGCATTCATGAATCTTCGTATGAAGTGGGATTCGGTAAAGAGCAGTTCAAACATCTTTTCTGCACTGATGTTGAAGACTCTGTTCACATAGAGCCTGCCATGCTGCTGGGAGACACACACCCTCTCCTCTACAGGAGAAGCAGGGAGAAAGATGGGGGGGGTTAGCATGATCTCAGAGGAATGCCTCTAAAAAACATATTTAACATGTCACTAGCATAAAACAAAACAAACAATCACTTTAAAGTAGCATACATTTAACAAACACATTTGAGGGTCAATAGTACTACCACGCACATGCCTGTTGGGTAGAACCAATGAACACCCACACACACAGTGGGGGTTAATTCTCACCCTCCTCTGCACTCTCCGAGCCGCTCTGTTCAGAGAAGCGGTCCAAGTTAGAGTTGAGGTCCAGAGAGAGCTCAGAGCGCTTGGAGACCCGCTCCGGGGCAGAGCGGTCCAGGGACGGGTCAGGAGTGCGCCGAGACGAGGTGCTACAAGCATCATCCTGTAGGACACACAACGGCAATGTCACTCTTCCCTGGCTATGGAAGCCTTGCTAAAAATGCCATCAATCTGACTGGTCAATTACTTGCAATACTCATTAGACAATGAAGAGAATATGTGGAGACAATATGCCTCTAAGGCGATCACTTGATATCATCCAAGCCTTGTGTGAGAACTTTTATTTAACCTATATTTTGACAGGGAGTCAATGCTGAGACAGAGGTCTATTTTCCAGATGAGGCCTGTATATAGCACCACAATACACAAAATACAATAATCACATTAAACTACACATTTATATACATATTATTATATACAAAAGCAAAACACAATCATAAAAAAGACACATTCTTCCGTAAAAAGGTCTCCTAACAACCTTCTGAAATGCCCTAGAGACACCAATTCTAAACTGTATTGTAGATCATTCCACACGTAAGGTGCAAAGAAATTAAAGGCTGATTTACCTAATTCTCTAGACACCAAAGGAGTCTCCAGAGTTAACCAACCATGTGAACGGGTTTGATAACGTGTCATTTTAAATCTTCACAGTGATGTTAGATAAGTCTGAAGTTTGTGAAGCAGGGCTTTGTCAACAAAAATAGTAATGATGTGATCTATGTGACTTCAAAGAGGTGTCATACCGTGTTCCCTGAGTTGATGGAGCTCTGTCCGAGGGGTGAGGGTAGCTCCCCTCCCTGGGGCGCAGTGGGCTCAGAGGAGCCCTGATCCCCCGGCTGGAGGCGCAGAATAGACGGCCTCCCAGATTCCTCTCCACCAGGCCTCACGGTCATGCTGCCACGGACCAGGTGGGTAAAGAGGTTGAAGAAATGTGTCAGTTAGACAGATGTAGGTGAGTGCATGTTGTTCATTATGCAGTCCGAGAGAGAGAGCAATCCAGGTGTGTGTGAGTCGTCATCCTCACCTGGTGTGTTTCTGCGTGGTTGATTCTGTTGATGTCTGTGGACTTTCCATCTCAACATGCCTCAAGCCCAGGTCATTGCCATAGTGCTGCTTGACCATCTGCCACAGCGCCAAACTACTCAGTGGCTAGAAGAGAGGGAGAGGAGCTTGGTACACAGCAAACAGGGCCACGTGAATAGATTTCTGTTATCATGGAAAAGCAACTGCTTTCCTGGTAGTGTCACCACCAATCAGCTTTTTGTAAGTTATAATGTGTGAAAGCTCAATCAAAATAAAAATTATGAGGATGAATTCCTCTGTCTGGCTTCCTGTAACATGATAACCATATTCCACCTGTGCATGAATCTCACACCACCTCAAGTGTCCTAGTTTCAATGAAACAAAACAGCCCTAACCTGCTCCTTACTCAACCGCACTGATGTCACGAGATTAAAAAACAGTGTGTGGGTTACATTTAGCTCCACCTTCGATTTGAATTCAATTATGACCAGCCAATTTTAAAAAATTACAATTTTATAGAGAACTGACAAAAAGATGGCTGGTACCTTGCTCATAGTGAAATTGTACACTGTGGCTATTGACTAATATTGACAAATAGCTACAAAATATTATGTTTATGGACACCATGACCCCCCCCCCGTGAATGGGGGAAAGGGGTGAGTAATAAGGAAATGTAGATAATTTGAGAGATTGAACAATCGTTGATCACTTACGAGTCAAAAAGAAAACAATTTAATATTATTTCCCATGCAAAATAATCTAGTAAAGAAAGTGGGCATATGGAACCACGGTTTCTTTAGCCTAATCCAAACTGCGCACAGCTAATCATAATTTAGATCAAAATCTGTCACTTGCTACCAATCAAGTAAAAAGGGCTATTTTAAAGTTGTTTTACTTACTTTTTAGCTATTTCGCTCTTTCCCAACAGTTGTTACGTATACCTGCCTGGTAGCTGGACTGAACTATAACCTGTGCGCCGTCACAAAGCAATCCGGAAGTTAGGCGCTTTGCCCAACAATAGGAACAAGAGCTCTCCGCCCATTGAGAGAAAGATAGATAGCATCGATAAAAGCTCTATTAGATGCCAAGATCGTGGACGTTCAGTGGCAACGGAAATCAGATCTGTTGCCCTGAAGAATGGCGAGGTAATGAAGCGACAGCGGTTTCTCGGGAGCAGCGTGTGTGTCTTATGCAAATGAACCTTCCTAGCCACACCTTGAGGGGTCATTGAACCTTACCTTCATTCGCTAACTCCCGAGCCACACTACTGTTATTGTGGGGTTGTTTTGACAGCTTCATTCCCTTGGTCCACAGTCTTCCATATTGCACAGGTTGCCCCTATAAGTTGCATTCATTCTAGGTCCTAATATGTTTTACTTTTATCTCAACTTTGCTATCAAAAGAGCTAGTATGTTATAAGAAACAAAACATTATGAATATTCAGCCTGCCACTTCCCCTTGTATACAACATAAGAACTGAATGCCATGGTAACCTCGTTTAGGGACATGGGGCCAGTCTGAGGAGCATGGTGTTTACTCAGGACTGATTAGATAAGAGCAGTCAGCCAGGGTAAAGTCACAGAAGCCTTGCATACTACATAAGAATCTGGATAGGTTGCATGAAATGACAGACTAGAGCTATGATAACCAGGTAGTATCCATGGTGATGGTTATCTAGTAGTTGGCGGCCATGTAACTGGATCAATGGGAGAATCTCAATTGCATACTCCTCAGGTCCTCTCTCACGCCTCCTTCTCAACACCCATTGGAGGAGAAGGTCAGTGGGTATGGGACCTCTGGCTTTTCCATCCAATGGGTTTTGAGAGGGAGGCGAGGAGAGGGGACACGAAGAGTATACAATAAAGATTCTTCCAGAGCCATTCAATGAGATATTCTCATTTGGGCAAAATACCATCCTCTCCTCGACCCCTCCGTCCTCTCTCCTCCGTGACCCGGAAACCAATAAGTGGTCGAGGAGAGTGTCAATTAGTTAGTAGGCGAATGGAGGAGTGTCCTCGCCTCCTCGATAGCTTCCTCCCACTGAGGAAGCACAGGAGTATTCTACCGGAGTCCTTTGATGAAGAGTTTAGAGATCGGGCCACAACCCCTTTGAATCAGCTGTTTACTCGGAGGAGAAAAGCATGCACATATTTAAAAACAATATTCTACTTATCTTTTTATCTATAAAATGTCACAACTAGCTACATGTCTTTTTACTACCCTACACATTTCATGAGGTACCCCACCCCTGTAAACGTCATTTGCATGATGATGCGTGAGTGATGGATTGTCATTTCATACAAGTGCATTTGTTTCCACATTTCCTCTCCTTGGTTACCTTTGACCTTTTTCAAAAGGAGGGGAGGACGGAGGAGTAGAGCAAACCAATTGAGTATCTCCCCAGTTTATTTTATTACCATATTATTGTCCTATTATTTCCTTATTAGCAAGAGTAGGATTGAGTGAGGGGGAAGACGATCCTAGATCTGTGCTTAGCGTAACTCCTACTGTTCATATAAATATCCATGTCAAATATCCTAGAATTGACCTTCTGTAATCCCGTCCCCGTCCCCGAGGGAGGCCTTTTGGTAGGCCGTCATTGTAAATAAGAATTTCTTAACTGAAATAAAGGTTAAATAAAAAATAAAAGTGCACTTGATGGGAAATAGGGTGGCATTTGGGATGCAGACCAAGTGATTGAGGTGAGGTCATGAAGTCACTGAACTGTGCCTCACCTTGTCCATCAGAGTGTTCTGCCACATCCGGAACACTCCCTGGTAACTCTTCTCTCTGGCTGAGAAGGAAGTGAAGAACAACTGTAGGGAAGAGAGCAACAGAAGCTTGTTAATATTATTGCATTGGTTTGCATTTAGGACAGACAGAAGGGATGAGTAACATGTTATTTTGTCAGCGCTGCAGCTGTAGGCCTACTCTTGAGCAAAAAATGTTGCTTGAGGGGTTAAACCATGAAAAGCACAGGGTCTCTTAGCTCTGGTCCAGGGCGTTTGTGCAACTGTCCAGGGATATTGAACAGTACCTTCTCTGAGTCTGTGCAGATCTGAATGGCGTTGGGGATCAGCCGTGCTGTCTTCTCTCTGTACATGGCCTTGATGTCCCTCAGAGTCAAGGCTATCTACGACAATATAGCAGTGATGACTTCCAGAGTCAAGGCTATCTACGACAATATAGCACAGTGATGACTTCCAGAGTCAAGGCTATCTACGACCAGAGCCATATATTTAGAGAGTTCTGCCAGCTTTTTGAACAGCTGCCATGTTGGCGCCTTTATTCTCTACATGTTTGTGATGTAAAAAAACGAGAGCGCCTCTGACAGTTCCCTATGAAATGACCCGCTGTAAACAAGCTAAACAGAGCAGCGAATTTAACAGACATTTATATTGATTAGTATTGGGGATAATGTGTATCCAAGTCAACAAATTGCACATCTGCTTTCACTGTGAAAACTATCAGCAATAAACAGCACAACGTGGAAGCTTTAATTATCACTTAGCAACGACTATTGAAGGGAAAGTGGCGCTCTATAAACGTTCAGAGAGAAACCGCATTGGCCCAACACTCTAAATACAGTATATCACCATCTAAAACCAGAGAACACTGACCACATTTAACACGACCAGAATAATGCAATACATACACACATTTACAGCATATCATGATCTGATTAATTAATTAATCCCCAAGACAGAAAACTCATATTTTCCATCTCTTCCCCCATGTGTGAGCTCACCTTTGTCCCCCGAAACACGTTGCTATAGAAACAGAGCCAGTTCTCTGACAGGTAGAGGCGTCCCTGCAGTAGGATGTCTCTCTGGAGGGCACAGGTATAGTCTGGGGAAGACACAGAATGCACCTTGACACAGGTAAGTATAGTACAGGTGTGCTGGTATATGCAGGTGAGAGAGGTGCCAATATGTTATGTTTTTGAGAGATTATTATTATTAGGGTCCATTTCTGGATGGGGCCTCTCTCTCCCCATCTAGCTTTCTCCATTTCTCTCTCTCACGCGCTCTCACACACACACACACACACACACACACACACACACACACACACACACACACACACACACACACACACACACACACACACACACACACACACACACACACACACACACACACAACTCACCCATGATGAGTCTCTCTGACTCAGGAAGTTCTCTGAACAGCTTCTTGAACTCCTCAACCCTCTGTTTGTAGGTGGGGACCGGCAGGGCTTGGGGGGCGGCCAGACACTGGCCCTGAGGGTCGGACATCTGATTGACGGGCCACAGAGGCAACATTACTATAGTACAGAGGTCATGCTGGCTAAAACTCTGCTGCATTCAGTTATTCTTCATACAGTACCAGTCAAAGTGTTTGTTAGGTGTTAAGCCTGTGTTAAAGAAAAGTGATTGTCACTGTTGAACTATGTTTGGGAAATAAAGATAGATATGGTTTTAAAAAGGTAGTGGTCAAATTTCATCCAGTACGAGGTAAGTTGTGTCAAGCTACAGTACCAGTCAAAAGTTAGGACACACCTACTCATTCCAGGGTTTATCTTTATTTTTTACTATTTTCTACATTGTAGAATAATAGTGAAGACATCAAAACTATGAAATAACACATATGGAATCTTGTAGAAAGCAAAAAAGTGTTAAACAAATCAAAATATATTTTATATTTGAGATTCTTCAAAGTAGCCACCCTTTGCCTTGATGACAGCTTTGCACACTATTTGCATTCTCTCAACCAGCTTCACCTGGAATGCTGTGGTTGAATCTGTGTTTGAAATTCACTTCTCGACTGAGGGACATTACAGATAATTGTATGTTTGGGCTACAGAGACAAGGTAGTCATTCAGAAATCATTCTATGCAACTTATTATGTGACTTGCTAAGCATATTATTACTTCTGAACTTATTTAGGCTTGCCATAACAAAGGGGTGGAATACTTATTGACTCAAGCTTTTTGTTTATTATTAATTTGTAAAAATAAAAAAATACCACTTTGACATTATGGTGTATTGTGTGTAGGCCAATGACACAAAATCTCATTTTAATCCATTTTAAATTCAGGCTGTAACACAACAATGTGGAAAAAGTCAAGGGGTTTGAATACTTTCTGAAGGCAGATTGAGTGTATAAAACATTAGGAACACCTTCCTAATACTGAGTTGCACCCACTTTTGCCCTCAAAACAGCCTCAATACGTCAGGGCATGAACTACAAAGTGTCAAACGTGTTCCAAAGGGATACTGGCCCATGTTAACACAACTGTGGGAAGCATTGGAGTTAAGTTGGCTGGATGTCCTTTTGTGGTGGACCATTCTTGATACACTTGGGAAACTGCTGTGTGGAAACCAAGCAGCATTGCAGTTCTTGACACACTCAAACCGGTGTGCCTAGCACCTACTACCATACCCCGTTCAAAGACACTTAAATATTTTGTCATGCCCATTCACCATCTGAATGGCACACATACACAATCCATGTCTTAAGTATTGAAAATCCTTATTTAACCTATCTCCTCCCCTTCATCTACACTGATTAAAATGGATTAAAAAAAATGACATCAATAAGTGATCATAGCTTTCACCTGGTCAGTCTATGTCATGGAAAGAGTTCCTAATGTTTTGTACACTCAGTGTATATATACATATTATATATTAAAGTGACAGTTGGTCAATATGCTCTCGCTATTCAGTAAATACAGAGAAGACCAGGAACTAAGCACTAATGTAGCTGAAAAACAGTATCGGCTCATGAGCTTTGTATACTGTCACTAGTACATCACGACAAAAGCAAAATGTGATGAAGTGATGTCAACATAATAGATGGCATAATGTAATGGAACGGTCTTCTCCACTAGAGGGCAGGAACCGTTATTGTCAAACACTGTGGAAATGTCTTTGGCTTCACCACAAAAACAGACATTAAACACCATCAGGAGAAAATCATCCTCAAAATCTTTAAATAAAACTATACAAAGTACAAAAGTGCTACAGTGCAAGTGCAGTTTGAGGTTAGTATACATTACATCATTGGTCTAAAAACCATAGCATCAATAATTGCTAATTAAAGACATAAGTAAGCAGACTTCATGACATGTTATACTATGTAGGGGTAAGTGCATGATAGTCACGGACAGGTAAATCGAAGGGCTCTCTGTATCTTACCTCATGTTCCTCAGAGCTCCACCTGTACTCCCCCATGGAGGCTGTCTCGTCTGTGACGTCACTGTCCACCCCTGACCGGGAAACCTGGTCCATCAGACCCACTGTTCCGCTGACTGGATAGAAGATATATGTTATAATGTTACCTGGTAGCTTTAGAAGGTCAACTCCAGCAGTCCCTATATAATGACTACTGGACTGGACATCTTGCTGCTGTAAAGGGGTCTGTTTATGACTGGTCTCTACTGAAGAAGGTTACACTTTGCAGACCATGCTAAGAATTATGAGGATGGAAATGACATCTTATGCAGGTCCATCTTCTAACCCATATAATTCAATTTGAACACAATGAATTACTTGTTATACTTTGCAATGTTAATGACAATGGATTAGTGATCTACCATTGAATTGAAGTATGTTAGCTCAAAGTTCACTGTAGTCAATGAATATCATTCTCACTTTGGTGTTCCTTTTGTCCAGGTGTGAAAGGGCAGTGTGGAGTGCAAGAGAGATTGCATCATCTGTGGATCTTTTGGGGCGGTATGCAAATTGGAGTGGGTCTAGGGTTTCTTGGATAATGGTGATGTGAGACATGACCAGCCTTTCAAAGCACTTCATGGCTACAGACGTGAGTGCTACGAGTCGGTAGTCATTTAGGCAGGTTACCTTAGTGTTCTTTGGCACAGGGACTATGGTGGTCTGCTTGAAACATGTTGGTATTACAGACTCAGACAGGGAGAGGTTGAAAATGTCAGTGAAGACACTTGCCAGTTGGTTAGCGCATGCTCGGCGTACATGTCCTGGTAATGCGTCTGGCCCTGCGGCCTTGTGAATGTTGACTTGTTTAAAGGTCTTACTCACATCGGCTGCGGAGACCATGATCACACAGTCATCCGGAACAGCTGATGCTCTCATGCATGTTTCAGTGTAACTTGCCTCGAAGCGAGCATATAAATTACTCAGCTCATTTGGTAGGCTTGTGTCACTGGGCAGCTCTCGGCTGTGCTTCCCTTTGTAGTCTGTAATAGTTTGCAAGCCCTGCCACATCCGACGAGCTGGTGTAGTACGATTTGATATTGGTCCTGTATTGACGCTTTGCCTGTTTAATGGTTCGTCGGAGGGCATGGCGGGATTTCTTATAAGCTTCCGGGTTAGAGTCCCGCTCCTTGAAAGCGGAAGCTCTACCCTTTAGCTCACTGCGAATGTTGCCTGTAATCCATGGCTTCTGGCTTCCATTCAATTTTACTAATCCATATTTTAAATTGCCATGATATGGGCATTGTATAGCCCAATGGTCATCACACTGGATAAATGACCTATTAAAAAAATAACATATCAAGCTCACTTAGATCTTGCTGTGTGTGTACTGTATTTTTATGTCGTCTGTAAACACATCTTTCTTTGATACTTTAACATTTCCTGAACAGCACCACCTCGACAATGGACAAACAGTGCTATTGCAGCTTTTTTCGTTTGCCAAGCAAGGTTCTTGCACACTCGTTCGGTTCGCCTAGCCAGCCGAACTGCAGCCTCACTCTACCCGTGATATCAAAGCACTGTAATGTTTGATAAGGCGCGAAAATGAAATCATTTTTATAATGGAATATTGAATAAGTGTGCTTCAAACGGTTTGCCTTGATTGCTTCGTAGCTATCGTCTTCATCTGTGCATGAGAGTGCATCCGACTCAGTTTCCCCAAAAGAAAATACGCGATACAGTAGTGTTTTGTATTCGCACACAAAAATTCTGTCCGAAACTGAAGAGCGGATTGTTTGAACGCGTTTTGCGAGTGTATGCTCGCTCACTTGACCGCAGTAATTTACTACATCTTAATCTCTTGAATGTTTTCGCATTCAGGTCCAACAAGGCCCATTCTGAGCAATTCTACAATGGGCAAATAGGTTGTTTCGTTCAAATCTAAAAGGGTAGTGTCAAAAAGTGATTGAATTTAAATGGATTTACCCTGCGTCTTCATCATCCACCATGTCGGATCTCTTGGGGGATACTACATTCGTGATAGGCAGTTAAAAGACGGTGCACATTCATAACCTACCTGGAAATGACACACGATATTTATCTTCTGCACCGAGTTTTATGTGAGTCTGGGATGAAGGTTTGTGAAGTCGCGGATACCTGTAAACATGTCACCACCAGCTCCGTTTGACCGGTCTCAGATCTCATTAACGCAAAACTTAAATCAGTAATTTCCTTCAGTAATGTGTACATCTAGGTTTTCTTAAAATAAATGGCAGTGGCGTCATATAGCCAATGTGCTACAAATCCGTACACCTGACAACAGGTATCACCTGACCCAGCCCATAAGGGAAAATACCATGAAGGAGATGTCACCATTGTCGTGCTTTGTCCATGACCATTTGCGTACTGATGGCTGTCTAATGGGTCTAAAAATAGGCATCATTCTCTGTTCTGTTCCACCCTCACAAATCTTGTTCTGGAGGTGCTTTACCAAATCACAGTTCTCTCCATTCCCATATCAAATAATCAAATCAAATTGTATTTGTCACATACACATGGTTAGCAGATGTTAATGCGAGTGTAGCGAAATGCTTGTGCTTCTAGTTCCGACCATGCAGTAGTATCTAACACGTAATCTAACAAATTCACAACAACTACCTTATACACACAAGAGTAAAGTAATGAATGAGTATGTACATATAAATATATGGATGAGCGATGGCTGACCGGCATAGGCAAGATGCAGTAGATGGTATGGAGTACAGTATATACACATATATATGAGATGAGTAATGTAGGATATGTAAACATATAAATGGCATTGTTTAAAGTGGCTAGTGATACATTATTTCATCCAATTATAATTATTAAAGTGGCTAGAGATTTTGGTCGATGGCCGAACGGCATAGGCAAGATTCAGTAGATGGTTTAGAGTACAGTGTATACATTTGATATGAGTATGTCGGATATGTAAACATTATATACAAAATAGTTTAAAGTGTCTAGTGATACATTGTTACATCCAATTCCTATGTTTAAAGTGGCTAGAGATTTAAGTCAGTATGTTGGCAGCAGCCACTCAATGTTAGTGATGGCTGTTTAACAGTATGATGGCCTTGAGATAGAAGCTGTTTTTCAGTCTCTTGGTCCCAGCTTTGATGCACCTGTACTGACTTTGCCTTCTGGATGATAGCGGGGTGAACAGGCAGTGGCTCGGGTGGTTGTTGTCCTTGATGATCTTTTTGGCCTTCTTGTGACATCGGGTGGTGTAGGTGTCCTGAAGGGCAGGTAGTTTACCCCCGGTGATGCGTTGTGCAGTCCTCACTACCCTCTGGAGAGCCTTACGGTTGTGGGCGGAGCAGTTGCCATACCAGGTGGTGATACAGCCCGACAGGATGCTCTTGATTGTGCATCTGTAGAAGTTTGTAAGTGATTTTGGTGACAAGCCGAATTTCTTCAGCCTCCTGAGGTTGAAGAGGCGCTGTTGCGCCTTCTTCACCACGCTGTCTGTGTGGGTGGACCAATTCAGTTTGTCCGTGATGTGTACGCCAAGGAACTTAAAACTTACCACCTTCTCCACTACTGTCCCCTCGATGTGGATAGGGGGGTGCTCCCTCTCCTGAAGTCCACGATCATCTCCTTTGTTTTGTTGACATTGAGTGAGAGGTTATTTTCCTGACACCACACTCCGAGGGCCCTCACCTCCTCCCTATAGACCGTCTCGTCGTTGTTGGTAATCAAGCCTACCACTGTAGTGTCGTCAGCAAACTTGATGATTGAGTTGGATGCTTGTTTGGCCACGCAGTCATGGGTAAACAGGGAGTACAGGAGAGGGCTGAGAACGCACCCTTGTGGGGCCCCAGTGTTGAGGATCAGCGGGGTGGAGATGTTTCCTACCCTCACCACCTGGGGCCGGCCCGTCAGGAAGTCCAGGACCCAGTTGCACAGGGCTGGGTCGAGACCCAGGGTCTCGAGCTTAATGATGAGCTTGGAGGGAACTATGGTGTTAAATGCTGAGCTGTAGTCGATGAACAGCATTCTTACATAAGTATTCCTCTTGTCCAGATGGGTTAGGGCAGTATGATTGTTCATTGGCAAGCGTGGGGATGCAATATCAAGCTTATAATATATATATATATATATATATATATATACACATATATACACACACACACACACACACACACACACACTGCTCAAAAAAATAAAGGGAACACTTAAACAACACAATGTAACTCCAAGTCAATCACACTTCTGTGAAATCAAACTGTCCACTTAGGAAGCAACACTGATTGACAATAAATTTCACATGCTGTTGTGCAAATGGAATAGACAACAGGTGGAAATTATAGGCAATTAGCAAGACACCCCCAATAAAGGAGTGGTTCTGAAGGTGGTGACCACAGACCACTTCTCAGTTCCTATGCTTCCTGGCTGATGTTTTGGTCACTTTTGAATGCTGGCAGTGCTTTCACTCTAGTGGTAGCATGAGACGGAGTCTACAACCCACACAAGTGGCTCAGGTAGTGCAGCTCATCCAGGATGGCACATCAATGCGAGCTGTGGCAAGAAGGTTTGCTGTGTCTGTCAGCGTAGTGTCCAGAGCATGGAGGCGCTACCAGGAGACAGGCCAGTACATCAGGAGACGTGGAGGAGGCCGTAGGAGAGGGCAACAACCCAGCAGCAGGACCACTACCTCCGCCTTTGTGCAAGGAGGAGCACTGCCAGAGCCCTGCAAAATGACCTCCAGCAGGCCACAAATGTGCATGTGTCTGCTCAAACGGTCAGAAACAGACTCCATGAGGGTGGTATGAGGGCCCAACGTCCACAGGTGGGGTTGTGCTTACAGCCCAACACCGTGCAGGACGTTTGGCATTTGCCAGAGAACACCAAGATTGGCAAATTCGCCACTGGCGCCCTGTGCTCTTCACAGATGAAAGCAGGTTCACACTGAGCACGTGACAGAGTCTGGAGACGCCGTGGAGAACGTTCTGCTGCCTGCAACATCCTCCAGCATGACCGGTTTGGCGGTGGGTCAGTCATGGTGTGGGGTGGCATTTCTTTGGGGGGCCGCACAGCCCTCCATGTGCTCGCCAGAGGTAGCCTGACTGCCATTAGGTACCGAGATGAGATCCTCAGACCCCTTGTGAGACCATATGCTGGTGCGGTTGGCCCTGGGTTCCTCCTAATGCAAGACAATGCTAGACCTCATGTGGCTGGAGTGTGTCAGCAGTTCCTGCAAGAGGAAGGCATTGATGCTAAGGACTGGCCCGCCCGTTCCCCAGACCTGAATCCAATTGAGCACATCTGGGACATCATGTCTCGCTCCATCCACCAACGCCACGTTGCACTACAGACTGTCCAGGAGTTGGCGGATGCTTTAGTCCAGGTCTGGGAGGAGATCCCTCAGGAGACCATCATCAGGAGCATGCCCAGGCGTTGTAGGGAGGTCATTCAGGCACGTGGAGGCCACACACACACACAACTGAGCCTCATTTTGACTTGTTTTAAGGACATTACATCAACGTTGGATCAGGTTGTAGTGTGGTTTTCCACTTTAATTTTGAGTGGACCTCCATGGGTTGATAAATTTGATTTCCATTGATAATTTGTGTGTGATTTTGTTGTCAGCACATTCAACTATGTAAAGAAAAAAGTATTTAATAAGATTATTTCATTCATTCAGATCTATGATGTATTATTTTAGTGTTCCCTTTATTTTTTTGAGCAGTATATATATATAAAGAATGATCTCTTATCTGCCCAGCCAAAAGCTGAGTCTTCAACCACCTGCATGAAGATCCCTCAAAAGATATCTATATACAAATGTTTTAAAGATTATATTTTTTATGGTCATGTTATGATCTCCAAAAAAAATAAAAAATAAAAAATACAAAATAAATTATAAATCAGCCCAGCAACTAACAAAACCATCTATGTACATTACAAAATTATTTCAGTGACTAAAAGTAGTCAGGGAATGCACGTAGCAAAACTAGTTTAACCAGCAGCACCAGACACATAATTTACTGTCACTCTTACACTAACATGCATGACTGCATCTGTGATCACTACTACTATTGTTGGTACGGTACACACAAACTATCAACTTATCATACACAAGTAACAATCTCTTGATTACAAGTACAGAACATGCAGAGAAGACAGACATCTACTGAAAACACAGTCACGACATTCACCATTTTGTTTTGTTGCTTTATTTCGTGTTACACATTTTATTCTTTGGGACTCAAACACTTGTCCCATTTTTTATTTAACCTTTATTTAACTAGGCAAGTCAGTTAAGAACAAATTCTTATTTACAATGACGGCCACCACGGCCAAACTCGGACGACGCTGGGCCAGTTGTGCGCCGCCCTATGCAACTCCCAATCACGACCGGTTGTGATACAGCCTGGATGAGCAGTGGAAAGGAGGGGGACAAGAGAGCCCACCTCTTACACACGTACAAGACTACACCGCGTAAATCACTATCATAAGAAAAACAACAACCAACCAGCCCAGGCGATGTCCACATCACACACCTGCAATAAATAGTCACTCTATTTCATATTAATCTCTGTAAAGATAGAGGGGGTATTGAACTATAATTACATCAACTGACTTCATCAGGTGCACAGCTAGGGCCAGAGACCATGTGCAAAACAAACGGGAAGGGATGGGCAGTGCAGGGGTTAAGAGTTAGATTAAATGTCTCACACACACAAAGACATGTAAACGTACACACAAAGGTACTGGGGCCGATCTTTGACCATGCTGGGGCAAAGACACGGAGGCAACATAATACAAGAACACAGTACATTTCCTTCTGTTTTTGCCCATACACATTCACACGTTGGGTAAACTTATGGCAGGAGGTTGGGTGTAAACACAAGGAAATGGAATGTGAGGCTGCATTGGAGGTATCTGCAGAGAGAGGGGGGGTGACACAGACATGCATTGCCCCTGGGGTGAGGGGGTCATGGGGGCTCAGTCCTCCAGGCTGCGGAAGGAGTTCTGCATGTCCTCCAGCAGCTGGGCGTAGTCAGCCTTGATCTTGGTCTCTCCCTCCTTCACTGGGTCCTATAACAGACCAGAAACATATAGGACCCAGCCTCTGTGTTACTCTAACATACCAGACATACACTACAGATCGAACGTTTTAGAACACCTACTCATTCAAGAGTTTCTTTATTTTTACTATTTTCTACATTGTAGAATAATAGTGAAGACATCAAAACTATGACATAACAAAATATGGAATCATGTAGTAAAAAAATAAAAAAATAAAATGTGTTAAACAAATCAAAATAGATTTTATATTTGAGACTGCCTGAGGTCCGGACAACAGGCCTTCCGATTTGACACACTGAACTCTGAGAAGTTGGTGGTTGAACCAGGCAAGGCAGTCATTTGAGATACCAACGCTGTTGAGTCTGCCGATAAGAATGTGGTGATTGACAGAGTCGAAAGCCTTGGCCAGGTCAATGAATACAGCTGCACAGTATTGTCTCTTGTCGATGGCGGTTATGATATCGTTTAGGACCTTGATCGTGGCTGAGGTGCACCCATGACCAGCTCGGAAACCAGATTGCATAGCGGAGAAGGTACGGTGGGATTCGAAATGGTCGGTGATCTGTTTGTTAACTTGGCTTTCGAAGACTTTAGAACGGCAGGGTAGGATAGATATCTTCTGTATACCCCCCCTACCTTGCCACAACACAACTGATTAGCTCAAATGCATTACACAAATTAACTTTTAATAAGGCACACCTGTTAATTGAAATGCATTCCAGGTGACTACCTCATGAAGCTGGTTGAGAGAATGCCAAGAGTGTGCAAAGCTGTCATCAAGGCAAAGGGTAACTTGTTTGAATTGTTTAACACTTTTTGGCTTACCTAACTCAGCAAAAAAGAAACGTCCCTTTTTCAGGACCCTGTCTTTCAAAGATAATTCGTAAAAATCCAAATAACTTCACAGATCGTCATTGTAAAGGGTTTAAACACTGTTTCTCATGCTTGTTCAATGAACCATAAACAATTAATGAACATGCACCAGTGGAGCGGTCGTTAAGACACTAACAGCTTATAGACGGTAGGCAATTAAGGTCACAGTTATGACAACTTAGGACACTAAATAGGCCTTTCTACGGACTCTGAAAAACACCAAAAGAAAGATGCCCAGGGTCCCTGCTCATCTGCGTGAACGTGCCTTAGGCATGCTGCAAGGAGGCATGAGGACTGCAGATGTGGCCAGGGCAATAAATTGCAATGTCCGTACTGTGAGACGCCTAAGACAGCGCTACAGGGAGATAGGATGGACAGCTGATCATCCTCGCAGTGGTGGACCACGTGTAACACCTGCATAGGATCGGTACATCCGAACATCACACCTGCGGGACAGGTACAGGATGGCAACAACAACTTCCCGAGTTACACCAGGAACGCACAATCCCTCCATCAGTGCTCAGACTCTCCGCAATAGGCTGGACTGAGGCCTTGTAGGCTTGTTGTAAGGCAGGTCCTCACCAGACATCACCGGCAACAACGTTGCCTATGGGCACAAACCCACCGTTGCTGGACCAGACAGGACTGGCAAAAAGGGCTCTTCACTGACGAGTCACGGTTTTGTCTCACCAGGGGTGATGGTCAGATTCACGTTTATCGTCGAGGCCTGTACTCTGGAGCGGGATCGATTTGGAGGTGGAGGGTCCGTCATGGTCTGAGTGTGTCACAGCATCATCGGACTGAGCTTGTTGTCATTGCAGGCAATCTCAACGCTGTGCGTTATAGGGTAGAAATCCTCCTCCCTCATGTGGTACCCTTCCTGCAGGCTCATCCTGACATGACCCTCCAGCATGACAATGCCACCAGCCATACTGCTCGTTCTGTGTGTGATTTCCTGCAGGACAGGAATGTCAGTGTTCTACCATGGCCAGCGAAGAGCCCAGATCTCAATCCCATTGAGCACGTCTGGGACATGTTGGATCGGAGGGTGAGGGCTAGGGCCATTCCCCCAGAAATGTCTGGGAACTTGCAGGTGCCTTGGTGGAAGAGTGGGGTAACATCTCACAGCAAGAACTGGCAAATCTGGTGCAGTCCATGAGGAGGAGATGCACTGCAGTACTTAATGCAGCTGGTGGCCACACCAGAGACTGACTGTTACTTTTGACCGCCCCTTGTTCAGGGACACATTCATTTTCTCTTAGTCACATGTCTGTGGAACTTGTTCAGTTTATGTCTCAGTTGTTGAATCTTGTTCATACAAATATTTACACATGTTAAGTTCGCTGAAAATAAACGCAGTTGACAGTGAGAGGACAGGATATGATTCCATATGTGTTATTTCATAGTTTTGATGTCTTCACTATTATTCTACAATGTAGAAAATAGTACAAATAAAAACCCTTGAACGAGTAGGTGTTCTAAACTTTTGACCGGTAGTGTATAGAGTAGCACAGAGGCTGGGTCCTATAACAGACCAAACATATAGAGTAACACAGAGGCTGAGAAACAGAGACAACACCACAGAGACCATAATACAGACAAACAGTAAGAGAAACACTCAGATGGAGACTACATAGAAAGACACAGATATATCCAGGGAAAATAAAACAAGTAGAAAAAAAGACAAAGAACACACAAAAAGAAGGAGAAACAGTCAGACTGCTGCTGTACCTTGAACTTCATGGAGCTGAGTCTGTAGAGGATCTCTCCCAGGTGTTCTCTGATCATGGACCAGGTTATCTTGTTGTCGCTCTGAGCCGTGGTCTCCACTGCGTGCCGCGCCATGTCGTAGAAGGCTATGATGTTGGACAGGATGCCAACAGTCTTATAGAAGGGACAGAACCTGCAGGGAGTTTAGAGGGCAGAGAGTTACAGTTGTAGTCTTTCGGTATTTGCCAGAAATATTTGAGTAGGTCAGACAGTGACACTGTGTTACCTGTCGTAGGGGGTGTAACCGTTCTGTTGCAGGAAGTCATCCTTGAGGAGCTTAGCCACCTCCAAGGTGATCTTATCAGTTTCGGCCAGTGAGGCCTGTCACCAAGACAACAAGGACAATATTAAGTTCCATCCTCCCTTCAATTACACAGATCTCAAAACGCTGGGCAACTGGAAATTCATAAGCATCCTCCATGTTTCTTTCATCTACTCTGAGAGATAAAATACTTTACAACTAAAGAGAGCACAATGTTATCCTCATAGAAATAAGAATTAATAGAACAATGATGGCATAATGGGTGGACTGGCGGCCATTGGTTATCCCTGCCTTCTCTTTCTTCACCCTGCCCTTCGTTCCCCCTCACCTTGCCGACCAGCTGTACGATCTCAGCCAGGTCCTCCTCCTCTTGCAGGATCTCCTTAGCCTTGGTGCGCAGCGGGACGAACTCAGGGAAGTGCTTGTCGTAGTACTCATCCAGCGCCCGCGTGTACTTACTGTAGCTGATCAGCCAGTTGACTGACGGGAAGTGCTTCCTCTGGGCCAGCTTCTTATCCAGACCCCAGAACACCTGAGAGAGAGAGAGAAACGATGAAGGAGGCAGCTAGAGGTAGAGAAAAGGAGGATGAATATAAGGATTGATCATTGATAATCCCTAAAGCTGATCTTTATTTCTTTGCTCCATATGTATGAGTGTGGTCTATCAGAGCCAGATAGAAACAGGCTGTATTCATACCTGCACGATACCAAGGGTAGCCGATGTCACAGGATCAGAGAAGTCACCACCAGGGGGAGACACACTGAGGAAGGGGGACAGAATAACAGTAGCACGTGGTTATAGAGATAGACCGAAGTGGAGTGCTTATTCCAGCGTGGCTAGATTGTGTTGACAGGTTAACTGTACTCACGCCCCCACGATGCTGACGCTGCCCTCTCTCTCTGGGTTGCCCAGACACTTCACCCTGCCGGCACGCTCGTAGAATGATGCCAGACGGGCCCCCAGGTAAGCAGGATAACCACTGTCTGTGGACATACACAAAATGTGTTTACTTTAGGACGAGCTAATTTAGACCTAGTTCAACCCACTAGCCTTAGAAGTTGTCCTTAACATTGCTTTTAAAAAAAAAGGTAACTATTTTGCATTTTGGGTGCTACCAGCAACCACTCACCAGCGGGCATTTCAGCCAGTCGACCAGAGATCTCCCTGAGAGCCTCGGCCCATCGAGAGGTGGAGTCAGCCATCATGCTCACGTTGTAGCCCATGTCCCTAAAGTACTCAGACAGCGTGATCCCTACATGTACACACAGCAGATAAGTAGGTGATTGGTTAGGGGTTGTGCTCCATGTTGTGGTCTCATGCCTGCCATTGGCTGGGAGGTGTGCCGTGTTGTGGGCCCTGTGATGGGTTCTTACCTGTGTAAATGGAGGCCTCTCTGGCAGCCACAGGCATGTTTGAGGTGTTGGCCACCAGCGCTGTTCTCTTCATGATGCTCTCAGTCTTCCCATCCACCTCCATGGTCAGCTATTGGACAGACACACTGTCAATCATCCTTACCTCCAATTAGGAGCAGGCTAAGTGTAATAGTGATGATCATGATAATCCAATAACATAACGCCACCAACCTCGGGGAAATCTCGCAATACTTCTGACATCTCGTTCCCGCGGTCCCCGCAGCCTACGTAGACGATGACGTCACTGTTGGAGTACTTGGACAGGGACTGGGAGATGACAGTTTTACCACAGCCAAAGGCTCCGGGGATGGCTGTGGTTCCTCCCTGGACACACCTGGACACAGAGACAGACAGGTAGACAAGCAGAATAGACCAGGGGCAGGGAGATGGAAGCAGTGGTTGAGTATATTGGCAGAAACAGATAAGAAGTAGTAATTGAGTTTCCTTGAAGCAGAATAACAAAGACAGATAAGAAAGGACATTCTGATAGTGTCCCTGAAGCAGAGATGGAGAAACAGGAAAAGGTGGAGAGTGGTAAGAGAGTTTCCCTGAAGCAGAGATGGAGAAACAGGAAAAGGTGGAGAGTGGTAAGAGAGTTTCCCTGAAGCAGAGATGGAGAAACAGGAAAAGGTGGAGAGTGGTAAGAGAGTTTCCCTGAAGCAGAGATGGAGAAACAGGAAAAGGTGGAGAGTGGTAAGAGAGTTTCCCTGAAGCAGAGATGGAGAAAGGCGACAGGAAAAAAAGAGGGAAAGGTGGGGTGAGAGAGAGGGGACTCACGGGAAGAGGGCATCCAGTACTCTCTGTCCGGTCAGCAGTGGGTGATTGGCCGGTAACTTCTCTGTGACCGGGCGAATCTGTCGCACTGGCCAGACCTGGACCATGGTGAACTTCTCCTTCATACCCTCAAACTCCAGCTCCAACACCACATCCTGAAACACACACCAAACCCTCAGTCCAAATACATCAATTTCCAAACATGCATTACCATGGATTGAGACTAGGGAGGTGGGACTAACCGAGACGTCATAGTTTCCAGGGGGAGCCACATAGGTGACGGTTCCTCTGTTCCTCGGGGGCAGCATGATCTTGTGCTTGATTAGGGAGTTCTCAAACACCATCCCGTAGATATCACCCCCTGTGATGTGACTGCCCACCTAAGAAAGAGAGAGCGGTGATGAGGGGTTAATGCTGAACAATTAAAACGTTTTTGTTGTTCAGTTCAGTATGTGCTCTAAGGCAGGGTTTCCCCAAACTTGGTCCTGGGGCCCCACATGAGTGCTCGTTTTAGTTTTGCCCTAGCACTACACAGTGATTCAAATAATCAAAGCTTGATGAGTTGGTTATTTGAATCAGCTGTGTAGTGATAGGGCAAAAACCAAAACCCGAACCCAGGTGGGCCCCAGGACTGAGTTTGGGAAACCCTGCTCTAGGGTCACTTCAAACTGTGTATACTGTAGCACACTTAGTAAACCACAAACACTTTTGTTAAAACACTGACCGAGTAGTTGGACACACCCACCCGTAAGCTCTTGACGGGGGAGAACTCCCATTTGAGGTCTCGGTTGAGGGCTCCAATGTTGACTCCGCGGGGGATGTAAATGCTCTGTGTTAGGTCGTTGATGTCCTTTAGGGGGCGCTGGATACCGTCAAAGATGGAGCCCATGATGCCTGGGCCCAGCTCCACAGACAGAGGCTTTCCTGTCCGCAGCACTGGGTCCCCAACAGACACGCCCGCTGTGACAATGCTCAGGAACACACCATGTGTTAATGGATCAAGCCTTGGCAGTCATTCTGATCTCGTTCTCAATGATCAGGGCTTTATTTTTATGTTGCTGTCCAGCGGTTCTGAATTTGCCATGCACCTGACTGTCAACATTTTTCTGTGCAATAGCCTTTTGATTTGAACATTTGAAAAGTGTTGGTGTGTGTACTAGGCCATTTGATTTACAGCACTGGTTTCACTAATAAATATGTTGAAATGGAACCAAATGATCCGTTTCTGTCTTCAGTCCTTTTTAAATAGGATAAATAGGCTATATGGTCTACAGTATAGGTTGAATGTGATGGTCTGCCTATAACCAGCCTGAGTAGGCCTATAACTCCATACATATTCAGAGTTTAGAGAAATTAATTAAATTGGTAATGAGGCTACTTAATGCGATGCCTGTCTGAATGTGGAGAAATCCACCCGCACTCGGCCCCCTGAACCTACTCAGCAAATCAGGAGCCGCTACTGCGTTGCAGCCGTGGCATACGGCATACTATTTACCAAACGCTATGTGATAAATAGTATGCAACGATGAGTAAATAGTACGCAGTTTAAGTATGTAGTATGGGTATCCGGACATGGCCCGTGTGTAGTGGCTTGCGAAAGTATTCACCCCCCTTGGCATTTTTCCTATTTTGTTGCCTTACAACCTGGAATTAAAATAGATTTTTTGGGGGTTTGTATCATTTGATTTACACAACATGCCTACCAATTGGAAGATGCAAAATATTTTTTTACTGTGAAACAAACAAGAAATAAGACACAAAAAAACAGAAAACTTCAGCGTGCATAACTATTCATCCCCCTAAGTCAATAATTTGTAGAGCCACCTTCTGCAGCAATCACAGCTGCAAGTCTCTTGGAGTATGTCTCCATAAGTTTGGCACATCTAGCCACTTGGATTGTTGCCCATTCTTCAAGGCAAAACTGCTCAAGCTCCTTCAAGTTGGATGGGTTCCGTTGGTGTACAGCAATCTTTAAGGCATACCACAGATTCTCAATTGGATTGAAGTCTGGGCATTGACTAGGCCATTCCAAGACATTTAAATGTTTCCCCTTAAACCACTCGAGTGTTGCTTTAGCACTATGCTTAGGGTCATTGTCCTGCTGGAAGGTGAACCTCTGTCCCAGTCTCAAATCTCTGGAAGACTGAAACAGGTTTGCCTCAAGAATGTCCCTGTATTTAGCACCATCCATCATTCCTTCAATTCTGACCAGCTTCCCAGTCACTGCTGATGAAAATCATCCCCACAGCATGATGCTGTTCTCGGGGTGATGAGAGGTGTTGGGTTTGCGCCAGACAGTTTTCCTTGACGGCCAAAAAGCTACATTTGTGTCTCATCTGACCAGAGTACCATCTTCCATATATTTGGGGAGTCTCCCACATGCCTTCTGGCAGACACCAAACATGTTTGCTTATTTTTTCTTTAAGCAATGGCTTTTTTCTGGCCACTCTTCCATAAAGCCCAGCTCTGTGGAGTGTACGGTGGTTTAAAGTGGTCCTATGGTTAGATACTCCAATCTCCACTGTGGAGCTTTGCAGATCATTCACAGTTATCTTTGGTCTCTTTGTTGACTCTCTGATTAATGCCCTTCTTGCCTGGTCTGTGAGTTTTTGTGGGCACCCCTCTCGGTGCCATATTCTTTCCATTTTTTAATAATGGATTTAATGGCGCTCCGTGGGATGTTCAAAGTTTCAGATACAGTGGGGAAAAAAAGTATTTAGTCAGCCACCAATTGTGCAAGTTCTCTCACTTAAAAAGATGAGAGAGGCCTGTAATTTTCATCATAGGTAGACTTCAACTATGACAGACAAAAATCAGGAAAGAAAATCCAGAGAATCACATTGTAGGATTTTTTATGAATTTATTTGCAAATTATGGTGGAAAATAAACTTTTGTTATTGACCAAATACTTATCTCAATACTTTGTTATATACCCTTTGTTAGCAATGACAGAGGTCAAACGTTTTCTGTAAGTCTTCACAAGGTTTTCACACACTGTTGCTGGTATTTTGGCCCATTCCTCCATGCAGATCTCCTCTAGAGCAGTGATGTTTTGTGGCTGTCGCTGGGCAACACGGACTTTCAACTCCCTCCAAAGATTTTCTATGGGGTTGAGATCTGGAGACTGGCTAGGCCACTCCAGGACCTTTGAAATGCTTCTTACGAAGCCACTCCTTCGCGTTCGGCGGTGTGTTTGGGATCATTGTCATGCTGAAAGACCCAGCCACGTTTCATCTTCAATGCCCTTGCTGATGGAAGGAGGTTTTCACTCAAAATCTCACGATACATGGCCCCATTCATTCTTTCCTTTACACGGATCAGTCGTCCTGGTCCCTTTGCAGAAAAACAGCCCCAAAGCATGATGTTTCCACCCCCATGCTTCACAGTAGGTATGGTGTTCTTTGGATGCAACTCAGCATTCTTTGTCCTCCAAACACGACGAGTTGAGTTTTTACCAAAAAGTTATATTTTGGTTTCATCTGACATTCTCCCAATCTTCATCTGGATCATCCAAATGCTCTCTAGCAAACTTTAGACTTGCCTGAACATGTACTGGCTTAAGCAGGGGGACACGTCTGGCACTGCAGGATTTGAGTCCCTGGCGGCGTAGTGTGTTACTGATGGTAGGCTTTGTTACTTTGGTCCCAGCTCTCTGCAGGTCATTCACTAGGTCCCCGTGTGGTTCTGGGATTTTTGCTCACCGTTCTTGTGATCATTTTGACCCCACGGGGTGAGATCTTGCGTGGAGCCCCAGATCGAGGAAGATTATCAGTGGTCTTGTATGTCTTCCATTTCCTAATAATTGCTCCCACAGTTGATTTCTTCAAACCAAGCTGCTTACCTATTGCAGATTCAGTCTTCCCAACCTGGTGCAGGTCTACAATTTTGTTTCTGGTGTCCTTTGACAGCTCTTTGGTCTTGGCGATAGTAGAGTTTGGAGTGTGACTGTTTGAGGTTGTGGACAGGTGTCTTTTATACTGATAACAAGTTCAAACAGGTGCCATTAATACAGGTAACGAGTGGAGGACAGAGGAGCCTCTTAAAGAAGAAGTTACAGGTCTGTGAGAGCCAGACATCTTGCTTGTTTGTATGTGACCAAATACTTATTTTCCACCATAATTTGCAAATAAATTCATTAAAAATCCTACAATGTGATTTTCTGGATTTTTTTTCCTCATTTTGTCTGTCATAGTTGAAGTGTACCTATGATGAAAATTACAGGCTTCTCTCATCTTTTTAAGTGAGAGAACTTGCACAATTGGTGGCTGACTAAATACTTTTTTCCCCCACTGTATTTCTTTATAACCCAACCTTGATCTGTACTTCTCCACAACCTTGTCCCTGACCTGTTTGGGGAGCTCCTTGGTCTTCATGGTGCCGCTTGCTTGGTGGTGTGCCTTGCTTAGTGGTGTTGCAGACTCTGGGGTCTTTCAGAACACACTCACACACACACACACACACACACACATTGAGATCATTTGACACTTAAAGTCCATCGGTGTGCAATCTAACTAATTATGGGACTTCTGAAGGTAATTGGTTGCACCAGATCTTATTTAGGGGCTTCATAGCAAAGGGGGTGAATACATATGCACACACCACTTTTCTGTTTTTTACTTTTTATAATTTTTTTAAACAAGTACTTTTTTTTTTTTTTTTCCCTTCGGCAATTTGGACTATTTTGTGTATATCCATTACATGAAATCCAAATAAAAATGTATTTAAATGACAGGTTGTAATGCAACAAAATAGGAAAAACACCAAGTAGAATGTACTGTAGAAATATGTTCAGTAATGAACACACGGGTGATCATGTACAGATACAGTAGGTGTGTACACACACACCCCTACCTATCTAAAGGGAGTATATAGACAGTCAGGTACAGTAAAAATTGCATCCCAAATGACACCCTGCTCCATTTACAGTGCACTACTTCAAAAGAAGTGCTCTATGTACAGAATAGGGTGCCATTTGGGACACAGTCAAGTGCAGTAACAGTGCGATATAACCCGTTAGGATACATGTCTCCTCGTAGACCTGGATGGTGGCCATGTCTCCCTCCAGCCTGATGATCTCTCCCACCAGCTCACTGTGGCCCACTCTCACCAGCTCATACATGGCTGCTCCCGCCATGGCAGTGGCCGTCACCACTACAGCACAGCCAGGGGACAACACAGGTCAGAGGTCACACAGCAGGCAAACACCAGACACATGCAAGAGAGACGGATGTGATGTCTAGTCCAAACTTAACCCCATATTAGCGTAAGCCATATTGGTGGAAACAGCCTAGCCTACTACAAGAGATATACAGTGGGGAGAACAAGTATTTGATAACCTGCAAAATCAGCAGTGTTTCCCACTTACAAAGCATGTAGAAGTCTGTAATTTTTATCATAGGTACTCTTCAACTGTAGGTGACAGAATCTAGAACAAAAATCCAGAAAATCACATTGTATGATTTTTAAGTAATTAATTTGCATTTTATTGCATGACCTAAGTATTTGATACATCAGAAAAGCAGAACTTAATATTTGGTACAGAAACCTTTGTTTGCAATTACAGAGATCATACGTTTCCTGTAGTTTGCAGGTTTGCACACACTGCAGCAGGGATTTTGGCCCACTCCTCCATACAGACCTTCTCCAGATCCTTCAGGTTTCGGGGCTGTCGCTGGGCAATACGGACTTTCAGCTCCCTCCAAAGATTTTCTATTGGGTTTAGGTCTGCAGACTGGCTAGGCCACTCCAGGACCTTGAGATGCTTCTTACGGAGCCACTCCTTAGTTGCCCTGGCTGTGTGTTTCGGGTCGTTGTCATGCTGGAAGACCAAGCCATCTTCAATGCTCTTACTGAGGGAAGGAGGTTGTTGGCAAAGATCTCGCGATACATGGCCCCATCCATCCTCCCTTCAATACGGTGCAGTCGTCCTGTCCCCTTTGCAGAAAAGCATCCCCAAAGAATGATGTTTCCACCTCCATGCTTCACGGTTGGGATGGTGTTCTTGGGGTTATACTCATCCTTCTTCCTCCAAACACGGCGAGTGGAGTTTAGACCAAAAAGCTCTATTTTCGTCTCATCAGACCACATTACCTTCTCCCATTCCTCCTCTGGATCATCCAGATGGTCATTGGCAAACTTCAGACGGGCCTGGACATGCGCTGGCTTGAGCAGGGGGATCTTGCGTGCGCTGCAGGATTTTAATCCATGACAGCGTAGTGTGTTACTAATGGTTTTCTTTGAGACTGTGGTCCCAGCTCTCTTCAGGTCATTGACCAGGTCCTGCCGTGTAGTTCTGGGCTGATCCCTCACCTTCCTCATAATCATTGATGCCCCACGAGGTGAGATCTTGCATGGTGCCCCAGACCGAGGGAGATTGACCGTCATCTTGAACTTCTTCCATTTTCTAATAATTGCGCCAACAGCTGTTGCCTTCTCACCAAGCTGCTTGCCTATTGTCCTGTAGCCCATCCCAGCCTTGTGCAGGTCTACAATTTTATCCCTGATGTCCTTACACAGCTCTCTGGTCTTGGCCATTGTGGAGAGGTTGGAGTCTGTTTGATTGAGTGTGTGGACAGGTGTCTTTTATACAGGTAACGAGTTCAAACTGGTGCAGTTAATACAGGTAATGAGTGGAGAACAGGAGGGCTTCTTAAAGAAAAACTAACAGGTCTGTGAGAGCCGGAATTCTTACTGGTTGGTAGGTGATCAAATACTTATGTCATGCAATAAAATGCAAATGAATTATTTAAAAATCATACAATGTGATTTTCTGGATTTTTGTTTTAGATTCCGTCTCTCACAGTTGAAGTGTACCTATGATAAAAATTACAGACCTCTACATGCTTTGTAAGTAGGAAAACCTGCAAAATCGGCAGTGTATCAAATACTTGTTCTCCCCACTGTAGATGGGGCTCTTCATCAGCTAAACCCTTCGAAGGCTAAACAGAGGTACTGGTGACAGATAAATGTGAGTGATAGTGACCTGGGCCGGATACTCCATGGACGTATCCAAACTCGCTCTCCTTCTCCTCATCCCGGATCTTAGGCAGCTTAGACAGGTCCATCCCGACAGGCTAGATCTGCGGGAGAGAAGGAATAATGGAGTGAGTGTGTGAATGAGAGCGATAAAGGAAGATATTCTTCCCAGATTAAAGTAACTGGGTGAGACTGGGGCACAGTTGAAGATTGCTTCTGGTTATTTCGAACACGTAACGCCACAGTGCTAGCGCTACTTTTAGAGCGGTTACACTCTGTATATACAAGTGTATTGATTTGAGTTTATGGCTGACTGCATCCCAGTCCAGACCATAGTGGATTACAGTCATGGCTGGGGCACTATTGACCCAGTCATTAGAAGGTCAATGGGCTTCTCATCCAACTCCCTATACATCCATCTAGTCACGAAACATGACAGTGCCTTCAATTGTGTACGCCATGCACATTTACATAGAAAGAACCTAAATGTCCCTTATCTGTCACAAATGTTAAATAAAATTATATTTGAAATTACTCTGCCGATTGTCCATGGTGTTTGTCCTTCAGCTGGTCGAAATTTGAGACAAAATATCCACAGGAAAGTATTAAACAGACTTCAAAACGCAGGTCTGTGTGTGTGGCAATTAAGGTGTCTGCTCATGACCAGAGGCACGTGTACAAGACATGCACCCATACTAACAGGCGTTTACATGGTTTTGCGCATGTGCCAGGTTAAAGAAATTGCTACTTCAGTACCTGTGCTCTTAAGTCATGTAAACAATACTTTCCCGTGGATTGTCTTAATTTCAGCCTAATGAAACACCAACCGTACAGTCAACCGGCAGAGCAACTGCAAACGTAATTTTATTCAACATTCTGGCTTGTAAGGACAATGTCCAAGATGTTGCAGTGCTTTGTTTGACTGTATACCAATAAATATGACGCCTACTAGGATCGTATTCTGTACAATAACACCAAATGCATAAACACCACAAATATTAGTTAAATTAAATATGGAACAGTAAATGAAACTGTTCAATACATCTTTCATTTTGGAGCAAGGTAGCTAGTAGCTGACAGCAAAGGTGTCAACTAGAGATGGCGTGCAGGGATTTGTAGACTTACATGATGTCTACTTTTATGCCAATAACATTTTCGAATCTGAGTGTAAATAAAACCGAATATACTGAGGTCACATTGTCCAAGAGAGATTTACAGTTATCAAAACATAGCCCTTATTTGAAGTGTTTCTAAAATCCACAATGGATTAAATGGAGAGAACAACAATTGGAACCATTTCCAGTGTTTGACAGCTAGGTTTTATGGGTATTATGACATCCACCATGGGGCTCAACTGCCTGGAAAACCTCAATGCTTCAGGAAGCTTGGTTTCCTCCTCACTACCAGCAACTAAAACCCACACCAACTTGGTTAGGGAGTGAAAATAACCATGAACCAAATCAAACAGGGAGACAAAATAAAAGGCTTTGTATTCACAACCTTAAAAGAGCGAAACAGCGGTCTAGCTCTTCCAACATCTCTCTTGCCAGCAGCATACCACCCTGCATCCCACTACTGGCTTGCTTCTGAAGCTAAGCAGGGTTGGTCCTGGTCAATCCCTGGATGGGAGACCAGATGCTGCTGGAAGTGGTGTTGGAGGGCCAGTAGGAGGTACTCTTTCCTCAGGTCTAAAAAAAATATCCCAACACCCCAGGGCAGTGAGTGGAGACATTGCCCTGTGTAGGGTGCTGTCTTTTGGATGGGATGTTAAACGGGTGTCCAGACTCTGAGGTCATTAAAGATCCCATGGCACTTATTGTAAGAGTAGGAGTGTTAACCCTGGTGTCCTGGCTAAATTCCCAAGCTGTCCTTCATACCATCATGGTCACCTAATCATCCCCAGCTTACAATTGGCTCATTCATTCCTCTCCCCTGTAACTATTCCCCAGGTTGTTGCTCTAAATGAGAATGTGTTCTCAGTACAATAATGGATAAATAAAATGCCAACTGGAGCATTGGCTCTGCAGCTCTTAAATATGGGTGGGTATAATTTGTGGAATGTTCCAACAGGAATCTGTTCCAAAAACTTTGTAAATAACAAGATTGCCTACAAACTTGTATAGGGGCTGAATTAGATACCGGGTAGGGAGTGGGCTATTTCATTAAGTTTTCACTTACCAACTTTATTCAGAAAAATGTCTCTGGCAGCCTATGGACAAACATTAAGAATAAGCTACGTGGTGAGTTGATGCCTATTCGTTAGCTAGGCGAGTTGATCATGCTACTTTGTATGCGTTGCTTGTACTTTTTGGAACAGATTCCTGTTGGAACGTTCCACAAATTATACCCACCCTTAAAAATCACCTCGACTGACGAGGTGACAGGTGCAACACATCCTGAGGATGATTCCAATCAGTGCTCTTCCACACCTAAATAGAACCAGCTTCGAAATCAAAAACCAAAGCCTGTAAGAATACACACTAATAGAGTAGGACCATAACTAAACCATATGATTACACACAGAACTATTCCCTACCACACATGGGCTTAAAATTAAGCTTGCTGCAATTGAGAGACTTGCATATATAGCACACTATCAGAAACAGTCTGCACCAGAGTTTCCCAAACGGTCTTCAGGACCCCAAGGGGTGCACACTGGTTTTTGCCCTAGTACTACACAGCTGATTCAAATCATCAACTAATCATCAAGCTTGTAGTGTAGTGCTAGGGCAAAAAACAAAATCTGCACCCCTTGGGGTCCAGACAACACTGGTCTGCACATACAGATCCCAGTCTGTCTGTTACCATGGCAATATCACCCCTTACCCGATCTGCAACATGGATGATATTCCAGAGACTACAGCCCAACATCAAGACGCACGACTTACCAGGATCAAACGTGAGAAATAGGACACACACCTCCCCTCTGTACTTCATCCCTGGTCAATTCTCACAGGGTATGACGCAGTACGCTAACATTAGAGGGGAGATCCCAGGCAAGCATCACTGTATTTCTGTGCTCTTCTACTTCCCGCTCTCTTTTACACCTTATGTGAAGGCTATATGCTTCTCTCTTTCCCACTGTCTGTATGCTTCTCTCTCAAATGCAGCATAATAGTCTATGCTTCCCTTCTGGGTTTTTTCACACACACACAATCTGTCGTGACAATCTCATCCAGGCAGAAGACTGCAGGTGCTCTAACATGGGGGGCAGATGCTTCAAGATACTCCTGCATCTATACTACGGAGATTTTACAACCCACATCACTCACTCTCTGTATACACACACATCATTCCTGCTTCAGTGCCCTTTCGTCCTTACCACATGCTAGACAGGTAATCTGTGTAGAAATAGCCTCCCCAACAGGTCTAGTATGTAGCTGCAGGATACAGACACAAAGATGGCTCAGGATGACTTCCAGTCCTCACCAGTGGACAGGACAGACTTTTAGTAAGCATTTAAATGCATTCTTCAGATGTAAGACCATCTTCTCTTGATCTTAACTTGAATGTTAAATTCCCTTTGGATTACAACAGGTTCAAACTTGTCTTGTAAAAACAGGCCAAAAAAGATACAGAAAAAAGACAGACTGAAATTAATAATTCACCATTCGATCACTTCCATTGTGATTTTGGCATAGAGACTAGGAATATATGCATGAGGTATCACATGACTGTGGCACATGACTGGCTAAGTTATATGGGGCCATTTAAGGAAGTGGAAAATCCTAGTGTGAGGAAAGATTTGAAAGACCACTCAGTGTGTGTGTCTTGGTGGTTCGTATGATATGAAAGACACACTGATTCACACACACTGAGAGTCCGGTCTATAAAAAGCTAGATGAGTGAACTTGAATCCCTTGACACAAGTGTACTTGTCTGGTCTTATAGCAGCCACCTACAAAGCTCAGAAATCTCTGGTACGATGCAGGCAGAAGTTTCCCTTTAAAACAGATCTAGGATCAGCTTCATCTCCCTAAAGTCCCAACCTTTAAGGGGGAAAAATATGAATACCAGGGGTAGGGGAAGTAGTCAGTGTAAAACCCAGACATGCTTCCAGGTTCTATGGACAGCCACATCATGAAATCCTTTTAAAAAAATCGAGGATACACTCCCGTCACTGAGCACTGCAATGTTCCAATGTAAACAATCCGTAGTAAGGAATGTCTGTTCTGTGAGGGTAAACGGTAATCAAACACAATGGACCTTTAGCCTAATAAAATGGTTTCCTGAAGCATAATCCGTCTCGTAATGCAACTAGAGTGAGTGGTGATTCCAAATTGTTGCATAATCCTGCAAACCCAACAACTCATACTGAACTTCTGTTTGAGTTTTAAACTAGTGCTAATCCACTCAATCAGTGCATCCTTTGTTGTCACAATGGATTCACATATTTACCAACAACTCTCCACAGGCTGAGATCCTTGGCCCCAATGGGCAAGTCTAGGATCAAGTTCTTGGTTCTCAGTTGACCCAAAGAGCTGCAACTAAAACTGGGGACAACCATCATCTTTTTAACTAGCTGTTCTTTTTAACTATTGTGTTATTTCTTTGTTGTCAAGATAGAAGACGCAAAGGGTGGATCTCATTCTCAATAGTCTTGAGGCTTCCTTTCCCTTCCTTGTTGCACCTCCTTCCTGCACTAATCTATGCACTAGACAGGTGAAGGAACAACCCTCGGTGGGATTCCACAATATTGCTTTAACCTATCCTCACTTCTCAGAAAAGTGCAGTAAATGAAGAGGGGGAGAGGATGGGAACCCACATTAGAATATTGAGGTTCACCCAAAAAGGTAATATCCTATGAGCAGACACTTCTGATGAGAAATTCAACATCCAAGTAAGGATATGGTGGGGCCATGATACTATTTGCATTGAATTATTCTTCCTCCTCTGCACCATCTCTAGCTCATCCTCAGTCAAACAGAATCATTATCACATGCCAATCTGTCACGAGGAACAAACCAACGGGATAAAGGCCAGCATGGGAATAATACGTGATTTTGTTTGATTTACAATACCACAGCTCACATAGAGAGTATCTGGATTTGATAACATTTGTAGTATGCCTAATCTCTTATCTGCATTGCCCCAAAGATGTGTCAACATAATCACCTTGTGAACACCAACGCAACGCTCGCGCGCTGTAGGTATCGCCGTACTTTTAATTATATGACTCGTCTATCCCTGTCCATGACACAGAAAATAACGCGTTACATTGTAGCTAGTAAAAAAATATCCATTGATCAAATTAAAGACAAATACATTACCTGCTGAGGCACGATTTATACGCATTTTTGCGGAATAACGCCCGACATTTGAGAAGCTACCCTGCCTGCGATGCAATTTATTTGATTAATCAACCCAATAATGCAAGCATGTTTAATTAATAATAATTGACTGCAGCTGATCCATGTTATTTGTCATATTGTTCATTCAAATAGGCCTATACACCACGAACATAAATAAATGTAAAAGTATTTTCCAATTATTAAATTCATATGATAAACAACATCAGACTCAGTGAAATTACATGGATAATTACGCAGTTTCATGGATAGTCACCATTGGCTACATTGTAGGCGACTTAAAGCGTAGGTCATCTGTCAAAATCTCTTGCTCTGCCATTTTGATGCATTTCAAAAATGACATTGCATTTAATCTGATATTATGACAATACAATGGGATAGTTACCTTCAGAAATTAAACGGTCCACCGTCTTGATCCTCTGCCTAGGAAAGATATGAGTGTCGATCATGCGATAGCGAATGATCAGCTGACTTCATTCACAGCGCTTTGCACAGCGCAGAAACTCTGTGGCGAGACTCACAACCACTGCAAATGATTCCCCTGTGGCTCAATCTCACTGCGTTGTCAAAGACTATAGAGGGAAAGACAATACTTTCTCTTGATATTCGTCTATAGCTTGACATTTAAAAACCCCCACCAACAATAGAACAGAACAGCTGATGAGCAGCATCATAGCAGTTTATTCAGCAACTAGAAATTAGGCTCGGATCAAGAAAAGATGGAAGGCTCCACAATAGACGGAGGGCAGAAAAACAAACAGTAGAATTATGTGGTCTTTTTTGAGAAAATATCTTTGCATTTGAGCCAAAATGGCGGTAGACCCATATAATGTTGCTGTTGCGTGTAAAAAAGATGGATTGCACTGTGGGACACTGGAGATTTGCACGACGATAGTTTACAACAACACTAAGAATTTAAATGAAATATCAAGTTCCGCCACAAATGATCAGAAATGTAATAATGAAAAACGTATGCAAACATGACATTCAAAAATCGAACAAAAATGTCAAAGGTCAATCGATACTTCAAGAACAAACATCCCGAAATGTTTCAATATTTCAAACACAAAACTTGGTTTATAATAAAAACAGTAATATTTCAGTGTCATTTCATCAACCGGACTAATAAAAATATCTGGATTAATAATAATAATGTAGCTACATTAACGTTCTGCGCATGTGGGGTCAGAGTTAACAGTGCTGTGGAGGAGTGCGGTAGCTAAGCTAACAGCTAGCAACACATGTGGAGGGTACAACGGGAGGCAACCCTAACTCTGTCAAAATTCCCCCAACCGAACTGTAAACTACTCAGAACTTCAGTCACATCGAATTTAAGGAATAACAGTCGTTTACAATGAAAGGGTGAGTAAAGCCATTTAGAGACATGTCTATGTTATCACGAGTAAAGTTTTTTTCTTGTCTCTTTTTTTTCTACAGGCGGGGAGGTGGTTGCAATGCTGCTGCTAGCTAAGCCCTTTGCGCGGTTAGGGGTAAAATAATCTGCCGATGATGGCACTACCGTGATTTTCCTTTCGCTAACCACCGTTTGTCATTGGCTAGCCAGCGAGTTAGCAAATAGCATCGTTAAACTGCTAAGTGTGGCTAGTAGTGCCTGCATTACCCATCAAATTAACCATGCTTGAACAAAAGTCGGACAAGTTCGTAACCTGCCTGCTAATTAGCTAACCTGAATTTCGATGTCCTACTTTGACGCTAGCTATAGATAATTACTACTAGGCTACTTCACGCCACTCTCAACTCCAACCTTGTTCAACTAACTAACTAGCTAGCTACGTTACTTAACTGGTGAACCACGCGGCTAGGTAGCTAACGCTAGCTAGGTAACTTCAACATGGAACACATGAGAACTGTCACCAATGCACCTTCTATTTGTTGTCAAATGTTGACGTTTGTCAGTAGTTTATTTCAAGGATGTTTAACTAGCATCACTGGTTTCTGTGAAGCAGGGAAACGTTGATTCGCTCGCTAACTTGGCTAACTAGCTAGCTTATTAGGCAGCCTAGCTAAATGATTCAATAACCCAATGATTCAACTGTACTGTTTGGGGCGTGAGCATCAACCATAAAACAAGGTGCTTTGTTCGTCCTATGCAATTATCTGTCAAGCTTACAACATATCAGTTCCCTCGTTGACGCTTTGGAAACACTAGGTATTTTCTGCATCTGTTACTCATGTAAGTAACACAGCTAGCTAGTATAAGTGGAATGGTTAGAATTAGGAATTTAATAGGATCTCTATGGTGGAATGACACAATGTAGCAAATGTTTACTACTGTATGTAGCCAACTACTTCGGGCATTTCTAGCTCTATTTTAAAGTGTCAACAGGAAAGGCATCAGTGGATCAAAAAAGACTGATGTGTAGATTCAATGTTGATACATAATCAAACCAGAAATGTTCAGGTTGATGTTTGCTTATTTACTTAACAAGTTCTCCTAACACGACACCATCTTGTCTGCAAAGTCCAATGGGGTGTCATGACGTGGTGTCTCAGGTTTTTTAATTCGCAGAGCAGATGTCTTAGGTTTTAATATCTGCAATGTTGCCTGATCTCTGCTGCCACTCTATTCTGACTGCTGGCAAACACGTGAGCAGCAGCTGTTGTGTCGGCCTAGAGGTTTTAACATAAGGAGCCGCCCTATAAATACCTCTGCGCTCCCCGGGGGAGGTAAATTTGAGGCAAACAGTCAAGACATGAAACAAACTCTGTCGCAGAGATTGACATTTGCATATACATCTTGACTAATCTTAAATGATCAATGCACACAGGAAAGTATGTATACATACATAAAGTTTGCTTCTAGTTGCAACTAACATGTCAGCCAGCCATTGAATTTGTGTTTTTGTGTTAGGGTGCAGATTTTGTGTCTGCGTGTGTCTGGCGTTGTGGTGTATGCGTGTTGGCCTTTTGGGATGAGAGGCGGCAGCTGTCAGTGCATCTGGGCTGGTCCAGATGGCTCACAGTAGCAGAGAACTGGCTTCCCTGTCCGCTCCCTAGAAGTGGTCAAAGCACAGACCAGACCATGTCCTCAAGAAAACTGTTAGACATCAAGTTTATCAACATAGCTAATTAGTTGTCTACATATGCCAGCGTATGGGTACGTACTACGCACCTGTGTAGGATTCACTCTGGATAGGAGTGCCACATTATCTTTCTTTGATGCTTGGAGTCCGCCCCTGCCTGTGTGCCCAGCTGGTTGACCGTTCTGCTCTTGTTCCAGTAGCCGGATCGAGCTGGGGGATGTTACGCCCCACAACATTAAACAGTTGAAACGCCTCAACCAGGTCATCTTCCCCGTCAGCTACAATGACAAATTCTACAAGGACGTGCTCGAAGTGGGAGAGCTCGCCAAGCTAGGTAAGACGAGACAGGCTTGCCCAACCACATAGTCTTATGTTGACGCACTTGTTTTGGTAGTGAACTAATGGTGTAGTATGAGGAAAAACTGCAGCATGGAACTGATGTAATGCGCCTGCCCTCTGACCCCTGTGTTTGCAGCGTACTTCAATGACATTGCGGTGGGGGCAGTGTGCTGCAGAGTGGACCACTCTCAGAACCAGAAGAGACTGTACATCATGACACTGGGCTGCCTAGCGCCCTACCGCAGATTAGGCATAGGTACGGCTCAATCTTTTCTTGGTTTCTGGTAGCCAGGGTCAGACCATATTCCCTTGTATCCTCTTACACTGTTTACGCAGTATCAGGTCATGATAACCTGTATGTGTTGCATATTGTCAAACCCCTAGTCTTCTATCTTGTATTGTGACCAGGAACGAAGATGCTGAACCATGTGTTAAACATCTGCGAGAAGGATGGCACTTTTGACAACATTTACCTGTAAGTTTATAATCTCAATATTTTTTTATGGCTTTCTCTCCTTGTGTCGATGTGCATTGATATGAAAGAACTGGACAAAGAAAAATGCCTGGTATGGGCATACATCATCTTGCTTAGCTCTCACCATTCCTGTTTTCACATCCGTGCAGATCAAGGAGGCCACTTATTGAGATGCACCCTCAGTGTTCAGTTGAAAATGTCCCTCACACATCCCTTCATCCCTGACCTCTAATTCACACGCTTCCTTCCTCCTGACAGTCATGTGCAGATCAGCAACGAGTCTGCAATCGACTTCTACCAGAAGTTTGGCTTTGAGATCATCGAGACGAAAAAGAACTACTACAAGAGGATAGAGCCGGCAGACGCCCACGTGCTTCAGAAGAGCCTGCGCAGCCCTTGTGCGCCCCTTGGGGGAGAGCTGCAGAAGGCAGAGTAGCCTCTGGAAAGAGCATGGTCGTGCCCCGCCTCCCCCAGAAACAGAACTGTGACAGATGCCCATGGGTCGACACATTCACCACTTTCTTCAAAGGACGTTAAAAAGAGAAAAAACAAATTCAAAGTTTAAAAAACAAAACATGGCTGCATTTTTATTTTGCAACAAAACAAACACATTTTGCATTTTATTTTTACTATTTTTCTTCATTTAGAAATTTGAAAACAAAATAAAGGATTCAGAATCCTAAAGTGCTCTGAAAAGCTGCTGACTTAAGACAGTTAGATATGGAGGGGGGTTTCTGTGTTTGCAAATCATACTGTTTGAGTTATTTTAAATGCGGTTTGTACTAAAAAACCCGATTTAGAACTGAATAGGGAAAATATTTTACAGTAAGAGACTATCGTTGACAAAGGAAGTCCAACTGGCAACCATGGAATGATGCTTCGAGTCGTAATGGTGACACGTTTGGAACACTGAACTCATCCCCTTGACACCTGAGCCCAGGGACTTATGGGAAGAGTTTTTACTGGTGGATGAGACTTACTGTTTCTTCTAGCAATATGCAAAGTGTGAGCCTTGCGCTGTGATGCAATGCCCCCTGTTGACGTCAAAGCTCTGATGCCAGTCCAGAGGGGGATAGGAGTGCCCCACAGAGCGGGCATGAGGAAGGATGTACGGTTTCAAGTTGTGGGGAGATTTGAGGGAGTGGATTCCACTCTTTGTTTCTGAATGGTTTTCTTTCTCAACCCGTCTATTTAATCCCCCTTTTTAGAGCTTTTTCTTTTCAGCTCTTTTTTATTTTATTTTTTATATTGATGCTGATTGGCTCCTGGCTTCTCCTGGGCTTGCCACAGATGCTGTGAGAGAGTCCAGGAAACCTTCAGAGAGATCAGGGTGTGAGATGAGCAGAGGTGAATGAGATCATAGGAAATAACTGGTTTATTACGATGTTGACGTTTTTGTCAATGTGACAATGAACAAGACAAGCATGGGTTGCTTGAGTACTTGGCAATTCAGGAACAGGAGGCAGGTCTCTGTTTTAAGGACTAGAGCAATTCAATTGACTGGCTAAGATGGAGTTCTCTCAGCCTGGGTGAAGTGCATGAGTGAGATTGTTGTGGATGCTTCTGTTTAGATTGGCACTTTATAGTTAGCTGGAGTACTGTCTGGTACTGAGGCTAACCTTTATTAGCCCTTTTAGTAGGAAGTAGGAACCCAGCCAACTAGATCTTTCCACATGTATCTGCAACCTTTTTGTGCGCTCCACTCATGACCATCTGTTTTAACATTGTGGGAAGGTTGCGTGTTGGTTTGGGAGTTTCCTCTGTCTGTAGGGCCCCTTACCACAGAACCTGAAGCCCAGGAGAAACCTGCTCCACTGCATGCTGGGAGAATACTGCCCTCTCCACTGTAGTAAAAGCATGTTTTGTTTTCTCCTTTTGAAAATGATCTTTTCTGGAGCTCTATATTGTAAGACTTTTTAACCTCTAAATAAAATAAATGCTATTTGCATTGTGGGTTCATTATTTATATTTCATTATGTAAATTTGACTGATATGGATCAGACTGTAAGCGGTAATGTGTCTGTATATCCATCAGCGTTTACAATCATACAGTACCTTTGGAAAGTATTCAGACCCCTTGACTTTCATAGCCTTATTCTAAAATGGATTAAATAAAAAATCCTCAGCAATCTACACACAATACCCCATAATGACAAAGCGAAAACAGTTTTTTTGAATTTCGTTGTGAATTTATGAAAAATAAAGAACAGATATACCTTGTTTATTTACATAAGTATTCAGGCCCTTTGCTATGAGAGTTGAAATTGAGCTCAGGTTCATCCTGTTTCCATTGATCATCCTTGAGATGTTTCTCCACCTGTGGTAAATTCAATTGATTGGATATGATTTGGAAAGGCACACCTGTCTAAATAAGGTCCCACAGTAGACAGTGCATGTCAGAGCAAAAACCAAGCCATGAGGTCTGTAGAGCTCAGAGACAGGCAAGGCACAGATCTGGGGAAGGGTACAACATTTTGCAGCATTGAAGGTCCCCAAGAACACATTGTCCTCTATCATTCCTAAATGGAATAAGTTTGGAACCACCAAGGCTCTTCCGAGAGCTGGCCACCAGGCCAACCTGAGCAATCGGGGGAGAAGGGCCTTGATCAGGGATGTGACCAAGAACCCGATGCTCACTCTGACAGAGGTCTAGAGTTCCTCTGTGGAGATGGGAGAATCTTCCAGAGGGATGACCATCTCTGTAGCGCTCCATCATTCAGGCCTTTAGGGTAGAGTGGCCAGATGAAAGCCACTCAGTAAAAGGCACATGACCGCCTGCTTGGAGTTTGCCAAAAGGCGCTTAAAGACTCTGACCATGAGAAACAAGATTCTCTGGTCTGAGGAAACCAAGATTGAACTCTTTGGCCTGAATGTCAAGCGTCACGTCTGGAGGAAACCTGGCACCATACCTACAATGAAGGATGGTGATGGCAGCATCATGCTGTGGGGATGTTTTTCAGCAGCAGAGTAGGGAGACTAGTCAGGATTGAGGGAAAGATGAACAGAGCAAAGTACAGAGATCCTTGATGAAAACCTGCTCCTGTTCACCTTCCAACAGGAAAACAACCCTAAGCAAGAGTGGCTTCGGGACAAGGTTCTGAATGTCCTTGAGTGGCCCAGCCAGAGTCCGGACTTGAACCCGATCTAACATCTCTGGAGAGACCTGAAAATGGCTGTTCAGCAACGCTCCCCATCCAACCTGACAGCGCTTGAGAGGCTCTGCAGAGAAGAATGGGAGAAACTCCCCAAATACAGGTGTGTCAAGTATCATCCCCAAATGACGCGATGCTGTAATCGCTGCCAAAGGTGCTTCAACAAAGTCCTGAGTAAAGGGTCTGAATACTTATGTAAATGTGAAATTTTAGTTTATTTTTAATACATTTGCAAAAATGTCTTAGCCTTTTTGCTTTGTGTGTGTGTGGCTAAAGTCAATATGGTGTTTGTGTGTAGCTTGATTCTTTTTTTGTGGGGGGGCACTTAATCAGAATAAGGCTGTAACGTAACAAAATGTGGAAAATATCAAGAGGTCTGACTGCTTTCTGAAGGGACTGTATATCCGTCATAGTTCACAATGCAGGGGCAGAGAACTAGAAGTAGAGGAGACTCCGCTCTAGTAGGAAGTGAAATATACGAACGACATGACATGGTATAAAAAAAATACAATATTAAACAATCTCATATCTGACTGTTCAATTTGTGTACAGTATGGATAAATTCTGCTTGATCCGTCAATCATTAAAATCACAATCCACGACTACGTCCCAGTACACATTTTGATTGGATCATAGCTCGAATCTCTTGATTCCCGATCGTTCGTCTCAGTTTACTTACGCCCCTTTCTCCTTACCACTTGAAATTGTGTTAGGTTGTGAGAGGAGTTTATTGCCAGAGAGAACCAACGTTTTGTCAAGAACGAAGTCCCATAATGGGGAAACTACAGGTAATTTGCTAGCTTATTATTTTCCCCAACTTTTCCAGGGGGTTTTCTGATTGCATTTTTGTTCAGCAAGTTTAGCTAGCAAGCTTGACATGTACCCTAGCTACTATAGAGTGATCTAGCTAGCGAGCTAACATCTAGCTGGGTGGCTGTTTGTTTAGCTAGCACAATATGGTTATACCATCATGTACTTTGAGTGTGAAGCTGTGTTTTATGTCATTGTCGTTTAAATTCACTACCAAAATAGGGTTTATCTTCTGCGAAACTTCTCCAACACCAGGATAGCAGTGCTAATGAGTTAGCTCGGCCCCCTAGCTACTACGTAGCTAACATTACTTAGAAAGTATAGGTTCAAAATGGGAATGTTTGCCAACATTTCAATTTTTTTCTAATATAACGCTATCTATTGCCCCCATTATATTGAGTTGTAAACATTTTGTCCGAATATTAATTCATTATTTTCAGCTAATGTTAACTGGGATAACCGATTGACACAGCGTTGGACTAAGCTCATTGTTTACATGTAACTTGGCAAAGGTCTGCGTATCTTGTCCCCTATTGTTGTGATGAGTAAAGGCAGCACATTGTTTATTCACAATAAACACAGCTAGTTAGTGGATACTGGGATTACACATAAAAACAACATAAATGTGCTTAGTGGCAATGCTGTGTGTTTGTGTGTGGCTAAAGTCAGACCTCACAACAGACCTTACAACTTCAGGAGGCTACTTAAATTTGCAAGTTTGTTGTTGCTCAACAGCCTTGTCATTTATGATCTGTTACTTATTTGTAATCAACAATGTTTTTTTCTATTGTCTAGTAATCATACCTCCTCGCTCATTGGTCTCTTATGACTGTTTGGGTTGCAGGTCAGCCAAGGAAGGGATTTAATGTTTGGCCTGCGAGCGTGGTGACCAGGCAGTACAGTAGGCCAGGATGCCAGAGATGACCGAGAACCAGACTCCTGGCCATAAACCACGGTAAGGACAGAACACGGATACTTCTGACCATTGTTATGTCTATGGGAAGGATCCCTTGGAGTATGTATTGTCAGTGCTTTACCACAGAAACGCATGCAGTCTTCTGCGTTGATATGTGTATAGTTTTCAGACACACAACATTGACTAACCTCTTTATACATTTTCTCTTGCAGGAAGAAAAAAAACAAGGAATCTCACAATGCAGGTAAGATGTTGTTTTAGTGACTTTCTGTAGTTTCTCAAGATTTTGTGGGAATGACTCGCTAAGGTTTTGTTTTTGTCCTTTAGTTGAGAGACAGCGAAAAGAGAAAATCAACGCTGGAATTAACCGTATTGGGGACCTTCTACCCTGTTCCCAGGCACTGAAGCAGGTAGGCCTAACCCATAGTCACACACGCATCTTAGTGTGTTTTTGGACCGAACCGTAGAACTTTCAGGCTTGGTTTGCTTTTGAAGGTGTGATATTTATCCTTTGGTATGAGGCTATTAGTTGGTCTTGTCTGTGAAGCTCCTGTTGATATCCTGCCGTCTGTTTTGACTTGTTTGTATACAAGTAAATCCCATGCTCACATACTCCCTGTCTGTCTTTAGAGTAAGAACATGATCCTGGACCAGGCCTACCGTTACATAACTGAGCTGCAGAAACAAAATGACGCAATGCTTCTCAAGGGAGGAGACCTAATCCAAGGTGAGATGAGAGTTTGTGACATTTACAGGAATGTTTTGACAAAGCAGAAGTCTTTAATTCCTTTGAGTGTGTTTTCCTATGTGTTTGCTTGCATTTGACAGTGTTTGTGTGTACGTATCTGTCTGTCTGAATGTTTGAGAGTCCTGTGTTGATGACCACTGATCCTTGTCTCCTATCCCTGCAGCTGAGGAGATCCGGCGGCTGCGGCATCAGCTGGACGAGCTGCGGAAGGAGAGCGGCCATTACATTGAGCTGCTAAAAGCCCACGACATCAACTTCCTGGACGACCCCACTGTCCACTGGAAGGGCAAGTTGCGCTGTGCAAAGGTTGCAAAAGTAACGCCCACTCACCAGCTCCCAAAAAGAATTATTGTCTACTCCAATGGGAATGTGATACGCCCAGCAGGAAAGGAACCTAGTCCAGCCTCCGATCAGGGGAAGCAACATGCTGAGGCTGAGATTGTTCAGTCATCTTGTGACATCACAGCAGGGGTAAGGGTGAACAGGGTTCTTAAGCACGTCAGCGTCCCTTCCTCTGCCCCTCCGCTCCTCCCTGGGGCAACCCTTACCCCTACAGTGTCTATACCTGGCATCAGGCTGGTGGAACAGTGTGTAGCAGAGGCACCTTCAGCCCCCAAACTGCCGCCCTCTGTGTCCTACTTCACCCTCCAGGGTCTCTGCCCTCTCCAGACGGTCACCACCACCTTGCCACAGCAGCCCCAGCCTGCCACCCAAGCCCCTAGTCTCACCGTCGCAGCCAGTCTGGCCACCCAACTCCCTCTCCAGCCTGTCCCCAGCCTTACAGCCCTTCCCCAGGTTATAACCACCCAGAATGCTGCCAGCAGGACTCTGAGCTATACGACTATCCCCAGCAGCTCAACCCTCCTCAGGGCCAGTGCAGCAGGGAGCACACAGACCACCTGGACTACCCTACAGCTGGCTGGGAACACAGTGCAACCTGTCTGCCAGTCTCTCTCCACCCAGGAGACTAGCGCCACTGGGCAGCAGGTGTCTGTTTGCCCCATGGGCACTAAACCATCAGTTCAACCCATTCATATTCAAATGAGGCCACAGGTACCCATACAGCCCCAGGCACCAATCACTGCCCATATCCAAGCCCAGCCCTCCATACAGAGGACACCCCAGTTACGGCCAGCTATCCTTGCCCAGCATCAGCCCCAGCCAGTTATGACCCCCAAGACACAGTGTGCCATCCTCCCTCAGTCAGCCATAATGCCCCAGCCTGCTGTGGTAGCCCACTCAGCTATGATGTCACAACCTCAACCTGCTGTACTACAACAGGCAACAGTCCTCCCCCATCCACAGACTGCCCTGATGAATCAGCCCCAGCCCCACCCCCAGACATCTGTGATGCCCCTCCTCCAGACCATGCAAGTATTGCAAGTAAACCCTGCAGGGACAACGGTTGCTGGGGTAACGGCTCCTCAGAACACTAACAACCCGAATGTTGTCATCCTACAGCAGACCAATCCCTGCTCAGCCCAGTCGGTTGTCAGGGAGGACTTAACCAATCAGACGCCTTGCCAGCACATCGTCATCATCCAGGCCTCCAATCAGCCTCCACCTGCTCCTCCTCAGAACCCTCAGGTTGGCATGGTTCCCACTACAGCACCTGTTGTGCCCAATCAGATTGTCACAACCAGCTGCCCAACTTCCACCACTGGGCAACAGATATTTGGGGGTAAACAGTTGGTCCACATTCTACCCCGTCCTGTCCCTCAAACCCAGGCCCCCCCGGTTCCCCCGACCCCTCAGACCATCACTGTGAACGGCCAGGTGTTTTCCCTGCAGCCCATGAAGACCTCGGACAAGTTTGTCTCTCAGGGTGGCCAGAGCAGTCTCCAGCTGATCCAGCCCACCACCATTGAGGAGCCCACCACCAACGTGGCTCTGCACACCCTGGGAGCCCTCAGCAGTCTCAACCAGAGCATCTCACAGGGCATGCCGCCATGCATCTCCACCCAGAGTAATGTCCAGCTGACTCTTGCCCCACCATCCTACTCTATAGTGCCACAACAGCCATCTTCTGTCACGGTTTCAGCAGCTCCGCACAGTTCCCCTGTTAGTCAGATCTCGATCCCCAGTGTGACTCCACCCAGAACAGGTCTGGCGGTGGGTACAGGAAAGGCCTCGCGGAGACAACCTGGCACAGCTTCAATGCCCAGAGCTAAGAGAGCCTCCACCAAGAGGACCAAGTTGGTTAGGAAGAAGGAGCCTAAACAGGGACAGACTAGTCATACTGTCACCATCGCAGCCAAGCCAGTGGCTGTAACAAGGGACCGTCAGGAACAAGAGGCCACTGTGGCTCAGGGAATCCCATCCTCTGCTGCTGGGACAATACAGCCAAAGCCTGGCCCTGTCAGCACAACAGCGAACACATCCACGGTTAGTAGTATCGAGGATTCCACACAGAGCAGACCTGTGAGTAGTGTTGACTCTCCACAGTCCGCACCTAAAGATGGTAGTGTCAATGCTGCTACACATAGTGGGCCAACTTTCTCCAGTGCATGCACAACACAGAGTAGAACCTCTGTGGCAAAGGCTATTAGTGTCACTCCGTGTACATCAACAGTCGGTATCAGCTCCACACAGAGTCAACTCATCATCACTAGTGTTGTGAGTCTATCTGCAGTCACCACTATCACGTGTGCAGCAGATACGCCTACAGTCAGTGCTAGTGTTTCTTCTCAGAGTAAACAACCTGCTGTCGCCCCTAGTGACGGCTCCACTCACCTTAGACCTATAGTCACACAGAACAGACAGCCTGTCACTACTACTGTCAACACTGTGCAAGCTAGATTAGCTGCCACCAATGGCAGTTCTAGACAGAGCAGATCTATGCTGACCAGTGCCTTTTCCACAGAGACTAGATCCATATCTACTGGTGTGACGTCATCAGCAGCATGTCGACCCTCAGTCAGCACTGTAAGCTCAATGGAAAGTACACCAATGGTGTCTCTCCAATCTGCTCAGCTAACCTCCTCATCAATGGGTCAGACCAAGCCAGCCAACAGCCAGGAGTCTCAGCCTACAACCCAGACCCAGTCCCAGCCTGTGGCTTTTCCCTCGGTCCCCTCCACTCTAACCCCCTGCTCCAGTGCCCTGTCTTTCTCTTCAACCTCTGTAACAGTCCCCATGACCATGCCATCAGAATACAGGAAGCGGGTCACCTGTAATAGACCCTCGAACCAGCAAATGACCATGCCCACTTCCACCCCCAAACCATCCCATCGTGCTGAGCTGAAAGTGACAGTGGTGTCAGGCAGTGAGAAGGAGCCTCAGGCTGAAGGCCACCCCAGCGCAGCGATGGAGAAAGGGAGCGTGAGAAGTAATGCAGCTCCCTCTAGAAAGGACTCCACTCTCCCACAGCAGGTGTACACACTAGACCACGAGGCCCCGGATCAGCCTCAGGCTCCCAGCAGACAGACTGACTCGCCCATGTCTGGTGGAGCAGGTGGCGGAATGGGCTTCTCTGTGGCGTCCATGCTTCCTACTGGCCACAGTGTCAGTTCCTCGCCGAGTCATTTTGGACAGTTTACTTTTACCACAGAGCAGGCTGATATCCTGGCTATGTTGGAGCAGGACAGTCCTGGGCGGAGGGTGGGGGGCTGCACCGTGGACAACCCCACCGGCTCCACAAACACCCCAACGCCTGCATGGGAACCCAAGTCCCAGCAAGCCTCCAGCAGCAAAGAGAGGGGTGCTGGACAACAGACGAAGCTCACCAAACAGATGGAGACTCCAGTGGCTAAACCCTCATCACAGGTGTCTGCTAGGGGCCAGGCTGGAGAGGTAGCAGGCAGTGGACCCAGCGGAGCCAGACATCCACAGAACATCTCCTACTCCCAGTCCCACTCTCACCCCCAGTCCCAAATCCAGAGCCAGGCCCAGTCTGGTACTGCCGGCACCCTCAGTGTCAACAACCTGATCCGGCCCAGCTCCCGTCAGCAGCAGGCCTACCCAGGCTCCCCCAGTCTGGCTGGGCAGCAGGGCTCAGTCCCATCCCCTGCAGGGAACTCAGCCCATGTCTCCCAGCCCTCCACCCCTGGCCTTCCTCCCTGCTCGGGCTCAGTCCAGCTGAACGAGTACACTCCCCTGAAGAGTACCCAGATGAGGTCTCAGGTGGGGGTGGGTGAGCCACGACACATCAAGGACGTGTCCAAGCGGCCAGCCCAGGACGATGTGATGCTGTCCAGCAGTAACAAGCGACATAAGGCCTGCCCATCGGCCTCCAACGTGGGCTGCATGGAGGTCAAACCCCTGGACCACAGCCAGATGATGGTACCCCAGCTTCCCCCTACCTCCTCATCCATCATGACCAGGATCAACCCTGATGGAGTTGGCACCCTGTTCTCAGGCAACACCTTCATGAGTACAGTGCTCAGACCCACCGAGAGCCACTGCACCCCCCAACTGCCCGTACAGGAACACAACCAACCAGGTGTGCTCCATCTGCCTCAGGGCCACCCCCAGCATGGTGCACCCCAGCTGGGCCAACACCTCGGGGGGAACCCCTACCTGAAGCAGCAGCAGCAGCAACAGGAGCAACAGAGGCACCACCTGTACCAGCTCCAGCACCACCTGACCCAGCCTGACCCTGCACAGCTCCACAGCCTCCACCAGAGGGCGCTGCAGCAGGAGCAGCACGTCCAGAAGAAGCGGGGGCTGGTTGGAGGGGGTCATGGCGGCCCTCCTGTGGGCCTGCAACAGAAACAACAACAACACCACCTGGATAAGACTGGAGTTCAGCAGCAGCAGCATCATCAACAGTCACAACAATCACACCAACAACAGCACCAACAGCAAACACACCAGCAGCAGCACCAACAACAGTCACAACATCAACAGTCTCATCAACAACAGCACCAACAGCAAACACAACAGCAACACCAACAACAAGCCCAGTCACAGCAACATCATCAACAACACCCTCAACAGCAGAGCTCCCACTCCAGACACCAGCACCTCCAGCAGCAACAGATGCAACAGCAGCAGCAGCACTTTGGGTCGCGGCACCAGGAGAAGAGCTGTGAGGGCCAGCCAGGACCAGCAGGACCCAGAGCTCACCACAGCAGCCACCTGGCCCAGCAGGAACACCTCAAGGTACAGGAACTACTGAGGCTGTCTTGAATGATAGCCATAAAATGATAGGATTACATCTACGTTGAGTACGTACTCTTGCTATTCTATGGTAGTATATTGGTGCTATAAATTGTATGCATATGCATGATAAAGCATGTTTTTGTATTTCATGTGTTATCTAATTAAGCAATAAAGCCTGAGGAGGTGTTATATGGCCAACATACCACGGCTAAGGGCTGTTCTTATGCACGACGCAACGCGGAGTGCCTGGATACAGCCCTTAGCCGTGGTATATTGGCCATATACCACATACCCTTGAGGTGCATTATTGCTATTATAAACTGGTTACAAGCATAAAAAAAAAAAAAAAAGAAAACGAGTATTACCCGTGGTATATTTAAGCAATAAGGCACGAGGGGGTGTGGTATATGGCCAATATACCACGGCTAAGGGCTGTATCCAGGCACACTGCGCTGCGGGTGTTGCTAGAATAGCAAGAGTATTTACTCAAAGTATGTGGCCAATATACCTCGGCTAATGGCTGTTCTTAGGCAAGACACATCTTGGTGGAGTAAATTGGCCATATACCACAAACCCCCAAGGTTCCTTATTGCTATTATAAACTGGTTACCAATGTAATTATAGCAGTAAAATACATGTTTTGTCATACCTGTGGTATACGGTCTGATATACCACAGCTGTCAGCCGATCAGCATTTAGGGCTCGAACCACCCAGTTTATAATATCAAATAATTTATTCTCTCCTATCCCTGCCCTTCAGTCTGGTCAGGACCACAGTACCATGCAGAGGCTGATGAGCTCTAGGAACCTGGAGCAGCAGCTGACCTCCCAGCCCAGCAACCCTGCCTCTCGGCCCTCCGACCTGGGCTGTGCCCCCTCGCGCCAGGAGCGCCACCGGGTCTCCAGCTACTCAGCAGAGGCTCTCATTGGGAAGAGCTCCTCCAGTGGTGAGCAACAGCAGCGCATGGGGCTCCATCTCCAGGCCACCCGCGGTACTACACAGGAGCAACCAGACCTACGGGGCTACCTGGACACATCCAGAGTGAAGGGCAACGTTGCACATAACCCTCAGAGCAGACTACCCCCAGACCATCCTGGTTCTGCAGACGTCCAGAGGATTTCTGAGTGTCCTCCGTTTAAAACGCTGAGCGGTGCTGGAGGGGGGCATCAACTGGGGGGCTTCGAGGTCCAGGTGTCCCGTGGCGGCGACATGACGCCTAAATCAGGTCCTTCCTCTCAGAGAGGCCCTCAGGGGCAGCAGGGGGGTTTCCGAATGGGACCGGGGCCTCCAGGGGATGGGCGACCCCGTGGCGGGTACAGTGGACCCCATCCTGGAACACAGGGGGTGCATATTGGTGCTCCAGGGCTTCCTCTGGACCAGGAGGGGTGTCAACAGAGCTTCATGCAGAGTCTCCTAGAGCAGACCAACCACCAGAGGGCAGTCCAGTGCTGTCCTCCGGTCAGTATGGAGTACGGCTGTGTGCCTGGCAGCTCTGCAGGGGACATGCAGGCTAAAGCATCCAGCCCCAGTGTTCCTCCCACACAGAAGGCCTCAGCTATGAGGCTTGGGGAGGGCAACAAGGGCCACATCCCTCAGAGTAGTGGGAACATGGGCGCCCACCCAGGGGTACGGGCAGGCCTCCCCCACCCTCCAACCCCTCATAGCAGCTCAGAGCCAGGCCGCACCCCTGCCCCCTCCAGACCTCACACCGCAGTCAGCCAGCGCTCCCGCCACATCACCCAGGAGGCCCAAAGCGGGAAGCTGAGGCCTGGGGAGCGACCACGGTCAGGCAGCCTGAGACCTGGGAACCCCTTTGAGCCTGACGTCCACCTGCTGGGTCGACCACAGTCAGGAGGTGAGGCGCGGCGCAGCAGTATCGTCCGCTTTATGGCAGACAGTGCCCAGGTCGCTGGGGACAACAACCTTGTGCCTGACCAACACCTGGCCCAGAACTTTGGCTTCCCCTTCATCCCGGAAGGAGGGATGAATCCCCCCCCTCCTCCTATCAACGCCAACTCTACCTTTATCCCTCCTGTCAGCCAGCCCAACTCCTCCCGCCCCTCGGCCCTGCTACCCGTAGAGCCCCAGAACACCTTACCCTCCTTCTACCCCTCCTACCCCCCTGCCGCCCACCCCAGCGACATACCCCTCCAGTATTTCTCCAACCAGATGTTCACCAGCCCCGGCACCGACAAGAGCAGCTCTGCCCCCCTCAACAACCGCTTTGGCTCCATCCTGTCCCCCCCGCGCCCCGTAGGGTTCGCCCAGGCCAGCTTCCCCCTACTCTCAGACATGCCCCCTATGCCCATCAGCAACTCCTCTGGCATCACCCCACACCTGTCCAACTTCAGCCTCACTTCGCTGTTCCCAGAGATCGCCACAGCGATGCAGCCTGATGGTTCTGCCATGCCCATGTCCCCCCCCTGCTGTCTCTCTCCAACACTTCCTCTGTAGACTCGGGCAAACAGCCCAACCGCCCCGCCCACAACATCAGCCATATCCTGGGGCATGATGGGAGCTCTGCCGTGTAGGTGAGGGGACTTGAGGTGCCGACGTGGCAGTCAGGAATGTTGTTTCCATTTCAGTGAGAAATGTGTTCAATTGAATTACGTGGAGGAATGTCATGGCAATTGAATTGACAGGAGTTCCAACTATTCTGTGTGGATTGAAGCGGTTGTAAGGGCTGCTGATAGGTTCTGTATGTTAGCTGACTTGGTTGGTATCATGTTTATAGTTCGTGTTTTCTGCTTTGACTGCCTGTCACTTCTATTGATACCTCAACATGGCATCGGATGCCCGAGTTACTAAAGTCATAGCATTTCACTGAGCATTCCCCTCCTATACGTCTACGATGGGGGAAATAAAGCTTCTAAACCATATGGTTTGCAAATAGGTCCGACTTGACGACGTATTTGCTTCTAACATGCTATGAAGAGTTTTGTACTTTCATTGACTGTGACATTAACATTGCACAACATTCTAAATGTAGTAACTTACAATCATGGTGGCTGTACAGAACCTATTTGTGTAGAGCTATTTTGTAAATATATTTCTTATGACAACTGTTAGTATAATATGTATGTATCTGTAAATAAATAAAGTTGATTTATTAACCTTTTTATTTATTGTTGAACTTGGTTTGTTTCAGAAACAGGATGTCCTCCAGATATCACTAGTTTCCCTTTAACACTACTATATGTGCCTTCAGTTGAGTGAGGGACAAATCAAAGCAAGCTATCTGAAATGGCTGCTTGAGAGAATTTTTGCAATTACACCTGCTTTATCTCAATTCCCTGCAAGCCATTTAACAGGGTTAAAAATAAATGCAGAAACAAAAGTGATTTCATTATAAGCTTTATTTACACGCAATCGTGCTCCAGCCGGTGTAACCATGACAACGGCTACACACAAAGATTGGTTACAGATTCAGGAACTCCTTCATTTTGATCTCAGATGCCTCACAGGGAAGGCTAATACTGATGCACCATGTGTGAGGGAAGGATAATACTGACGCACCCGTCAAAGATCCCCTCACAAGGCACAGTCAATTGGAATAGTGACCAGCAGAAACAGACTGTCATTTCAGAAGTTATTTCAGTCTAAAATTTAAATCAGCTTGTGTGTGACTAGGTAACAAAACTTCCAGAATCTTTCCCATTCAGTGATGAAAACAAAAATCAGGCTCCTAAAAATAAATAACTATACAATATATCTCTTTGTACTCTAAACTACTGAAGGCAGAATGATTTTAAGTTGCATACATTTAATACTTTTGATGAAAAATTCATAATTCTGTTATTTCTATACAAAATGGCAGACACTTGTACCTTAAACTGTACCATTATGACAACACTGAACAGAAGAGTATATACAACACAGGGTCAAAACTGATTGATACATGAGTGTGGTGTCCAAAATGTATTATCATTGAACATGTTGAGGTAGTGCCCCCTCAAAAAGCTTGCTCTCCATTCATCTCTACTGAGCAGCACAACCCTGTCCGTTGGTCTTTTTTAGTTTTTCTGACATGCGACTATTAGGATAGTATAATAACCAGATGTCTGTTTGAGTTGGAAATAAGGGGAACATAGGAGTTCTACAGGGAATGACAAAGCAGACTGGTAGATGTGCTGCTGGTGCCTCGTCAGAGAAACAGTGGCATGCCAGTCAGATGAAACCTTTGACAGAATGCGCTGACTGACTTAAATCAGAACCAGGATTGGAATCACATCTCAGATACACCCCCCCTTCCTCAAGTTATGCAGACATGAATATACAATCACAGAGCAGGATTACAACATCACAGAAACTGTCCTGTTTTTAGTGACTGGACATACAGATAAATGTATTTTTCAATATGAACATATCCTTATATACAGCATAGCAAAACAATGTTTATGTACAAAAGCATAAATATATAAATATCTGTGATACAAAAATAAAGACTTTTGTTTTTGTGTTTTTCAAGCATCTGTTGAGTCTGACGTCCCTTTTTCTCCCGCTGGTGTTTCACTCTGGAGTGGAAGTGCATCTTGGGATTCTGGCGTTGTAGCTGTTGATGTTGTCGCCGTGGAGTTCTCCTCCAGTGATAGAGGAGAGGGACAGCAGGGTAGAAGGTCTACACAGACAGAGATGGGAAGACAATACATGGTTATTTGACATCTGCAGTGGGCATACACACATTCATAGCTGAAGCGTGAGGTGAATGCATACGTTTTCCTAACGTTCAAGTTTTGTGAGAACAGACACGTACCTAGATTGATGTCAACCTCGCGTATGATGTCCCCATTGTAAAAATGGGCATTGCCCGTCAGGTCCTGAGTGCTGATTGGCTGTTCAGAGGTGTTGAGGAGCTGGAGGGTGGAGTCATCGGGCATACAGCAGTCCTCTCCGTCTCCAGGCTCACTGAGAGCGAGAGAGAGGTGTTTGGGTGAGAATGATTATATATACACATGTAATCCCAGCAGGAGGCCTTTTGACTTTTGGTAGGCCGTCATTGTAAATAAGAATTTGTTCTTAACTGATTTGCCTAGTTAAATAAGGGTTAAATAAATAAATAAAATAAAAATAAACACAGATGGACTGAAAAACTGTCTGGATGACTGACAAATTGAGGATATGTGAGAATAGTCCTGTACCTACCTGTTAGAGTAGCGGTAGACTGGGGCGTGTCCGTTTGACATGGTCTGTGCTAGCAGCGTGCCACACTCCATATCATACTCCACATCCTCCTGCAGTAGGAACAAGAGACATCTGTTAGACTTCTGTTACACATGAAAAACAAATTAATAAGGTGCCCAAAGCTAATACGCTCCCAACAGAGATTTATTGGGCAGATGCACAAGACATGACCTTGACAAGCTTAACCTCTCAACGTTGATGCAACTCACCTGGCGTAGTCCTGGCAGACGGTGTGTGGGGTGATGGTGTTTCCCATTGGGCGTGTACTCTCTGTTAGGGGGGTAGATGGCGTGCGGTGGGGGCAAGTGGGGGTCCAGCGGGCAGTGGCCAACCCGAGCCAGGCCCTGCAGGGGCACCATGGTATACTGGCATGAGGAGACAGGGTGCGCCACGGCTGGGAAACACAGGTCTGATGTTTGCTCTGGAGGGGAGAAAACACAATCACTGTTGTTAGATATGGACAAGACTGACACACGACAAGAATGTGGATATGAGGGAAGAATTGAGGGAATTATGAATTACTAGTCAATTCAAAATTGTGGATTGGTCAATTCAGATGGACAACTGTTCATCACAACAATTGTGATGAGTAAGGGCTCTACTCAATCTGTAGCGCTGAAGATCCGCTTTATAGCTCAAATGACAATTAAAGGCAATGTTCCCGTGGTCGCAGAGACTGCATTCACGGTAAACGCTGCATATGTCGGCTCAATCGGAAATGATCTTTACATTTTAACGGTGATCTTCCGCAATACATTGGCGATACGGATTGAATCCAGCCCCAAATCGTAATTGATCCAACAACTACTACCACTGCCCTCCCATCATCATCATCATCATCATCATCATCATCATCATCATCATCATAACTACTAACTCTGTTTGGCCCAGGCTCTCCACAGGCAGAAGGGGATGAAGGCTACAATGATGAAGACGAGGGCCCCCAGGACCACACCCACTATGAGGTAGGGGAGGTCGCTGGGGCGGGGCACAGGCCCCCCGGGGTGCTCTGGCCTCTGGGACGACGCCTCCGATGGAGAGGGCCGCTGGTTCAGACGAGCTGGGGGGAGAGAGGGGTTTGTTTACTTGATATAACAACATGTATTACAGTCAGGCTATCAAATTAATTATATGAAGAATTATACTTTTGTTGTTTATTGGATAGGATAGCAAGAGAGACAAGTTAGAGGAGGCTGGTGGGAGAAGCTGTAGGATGACGGGCTCATTGTAATGGCTGGAATGGAATTGATAGACCGGAGTCAAACATGTGGTTTCCATATGTTTGAAACCGTTCCATTTATGTTATTCCAGCCATTACAATGAGCCCGTCCTCCTACAGCTCCTCCAACCAGCCTCCTCTGGCTGCAGCAGTATGTGCGTTCTTAGACCACCCTAGCCACCTATGGTGCTTTTTAACAAGCATGCTATAGTGTTCCTCGTCTTCACCTCGATGTAAATCTCGCTGGATAAGAGTGTCTGCTAAATGACTAAAATGTAAAAAGAAATGTAATCTCTGCTAAATGACTAAAATGTAAATATAACTGTAAGTCTCTGCTAAATGTCTAAAATGTAAATATAACTGCAAGTCTCTGCTAAATGACTAAAATGTAAATATAAATGTAAGTCTCTCTGGATAAGAGTGTCTGCTAAATGACTAAAATGTAAATATAACTGTAAGTCTCTCTGGAGAAGAGTGTCTGCTAAATGACTCAAATGTAAAAAGAAATGTAAGTCTCTGCTAAATGACTCAAATGTAAATATAAATGTAAGTCTCTGCTAAATGACTAAAATGTAAATATAAATGTAAGTCTCTGCTAAATGACTCAAATGTAAAAAGAAATGTAAGTCTCTGCTAAATGACTCAAATGTAAAAAGAAATGTAAGTCTCTGCTAAATGACTCAAATGTAAATAGAAATGTAAGTCTCTCTGGATAAGAGTGTCTGCTAAATGACTCAAATGTAAATAGAAATGTAAGTCTCTGCTAAATGACTCAAATGTAAATAGAAATGTAAGTCTCTGCTAAATGACTCAAATGTAAATAGAAATGTAAGTCTCTGCTAAATGACTCAAATGTAAATAGAAATGTAAGTCTCTGCTAAATGACTCAAATGTAAATAGAAATGTAAGTCTCTGCTAAATGACTCAAATGTAAATAGAAATGTAAGCGTGTGTCACCAAGATGACTATGAGATCTGCTCACCTTTAGTTTCTAAGATGACCACGTTGCCAAACTCGCTCTCTCCCCCCTCGTTGAAGCTCTGCATCTTGATGTCGTAGGCCGTCTCAGGCTGCAGGTCAGTGATAGAGTGCCAGTAGCGGTCACCCTCCACCACGTCCTTCTTATAGTCACTGTCGTTGTCACTGTCTGTCGGTCGGTAGAAGATGTAGAAACCGTAGACAGGGGTGTTGTTGACGGCAGTGTACTGTGGAGAGAAAGAATTTAAATGGTTTAATGTTAGCAAAACAACAGTTATAGCCATACTTATATCATGATAACACACACACACACACACACACACACACACACACACACACACACACACACACACACACACACACAGCCTGTTCCACTCACCGTCCATTTGAGGATGATGGTGGTCTCGTTGATAGCTTCATTATAAGTGATGTAGGGTCCGTCTACAGGGCGTTCGTTGGGCCTGCCACCACCCACCACCGTGTAGGCCTTAGAGGGGGCACTGGGGGGGCTGGCGCCAATCACATTTACCGCCAACACACGGAACTTATAGGACATGCCTACAGGGAAACAGAAAGCCCACGCGGGTTAAACTAACTAAACACCAGTTACACTGCCTCTCTGTTTCTCCATTCACACTAATGGTTACCATCTGCTCCCCATGTTGATTACAGTCATTATTAAAATAGCTATGATTATGATGATGACTGATAGTGTAATGTCCATGATAATGAGAGTCATGCTAATGATGATGATGATGACGCCATTTGTCATAATGAGGAATAACATTATGATGGGAATGATGATGGTGATGAAGCTCACCTTTCTCCAGGCCAGTGATCTCCACAGACAGTCGTTGGGGGGGGATGTTAGTGACGGCCTCCTCCCACTCCCCTCCTCCCTTCCCCTTCAGCTTCTTGAACTCCACCCTGAATGACTGGATGGGGAAACCACGGTTACCGCGGGGGATCCATGTCACGTACGCAGATGTCTCAGTCGCCATGGAGATGGTGGGCTTATCAGGGGCCTCGGGAGCTGTGGGAAAGTGATAGGGGTTAAGCAGACATCAAATCTAATATCGTTCCATATTAAGGCACACAAGGACAGACTCACTCTCAGAAACACAAAAGCACAAACATGAACAGACAGGAGCAGGTACAGTAACAAACTTACAAAGACTTACTGTGAGCTCATCCTTGAGTGTTAAAAGTGAAAGAGAGATCAAGACAGGTCACATGTTAGTACAGACAGGTCACATGTTAGTACAGACAGGTCACATGTTGGTACAGACAGGTCACATGTTGGTACAGACAGGTCACATGTTAGTACAGACAGGTCACATGTTAGTACAGACAGGTCACATGTTAGTACAGACAGGTCACATGTTGGTACAGACAGGTCACATGTTGGTACAGACAGGTCACATGTTAGTACAGACAGGTCACATGTTAGTACAGACAGGTCACATGTTAGTACAGACAGGTCACATGTTAGTACAGGCAGGTCACATGTTAGTACAGACAGGTCACATGTTAGTACAGACAGGTCACATGTTAGTACAGACAGGTCACATGTTAGTAAAGACAGGTCACATGTTAGTACAGACAGGTCACATGTTAGTACAGACAGGTCACATGTTAGTACAGACAGGTCACATGTTAGTACAGACAGGTCACATGTTAGTACAGGCAGGTCACATGTTAGTACAGACAGGTCACATGTTAGTACAGACAGGTCACATGTTAGTACAGACAGGTCACATGTTAGTACAGGCAGGTCACATGTTAGTACAGGCAGGTCACATGTTAGTACAGACAGGTCACATGTTAGTACAGACAGGTCACATGTTGGTACAGACAGGTCACATGTTAGTACAGAGTAGAAAAGTGGGGGGGTTAACAGCTAGTAAAACAGTTTGATAAAGGCTCTGTCAGGATGTTAGAAACAGCTAGAACTGTACGCCATCTATGTAACAACCACACTGGTTAGTTAGAGTGACAGTAGGTAAGGGGAAGGGGACTTACGAGAGAGGCGAGGTGACGGTACTGGAGGAGTTTTAGGGAGCTCGTTCTGACCTCCTGGACCCCTACGACCTGTTGGCACGGAAAAACAAGTGTTTGCAAAAAGACACAAATACGGTAGTGGTATATATGATAATCATTGTGATGAATATATGAATAAATGAATAGATAGATGAATGGATGTACCTTTGCCTGTCCTGAAGGTCATCATGGCGGGTTGTCCCAGGCCAGCACAGTTCTTAGCAGACATCTCCACCTCATACAGACTGGCTGGCTGCAGCTTGGCCAGGGTCAGCTTGTGGAGAAACCCAGAGATACTGCTGCTGGTCCACTCACCTGGAGGGTCCTCTATCTGTGTGTGTGTGTGTGTGTGTGTGTTTGGGAGAGAGAGAGAGAGAGAGAGAGAGAGAGAGAGAGAGAGAGAGAGAGAGAGAGAGAGAGAGAGAGAGAGAGAGAGGAGGCATCAGTCAGTGTGTAAGGATGATGTGAGAATGAGTCATGTCTGTAGTTGTAGACAAATATCAATCTACACTGAATGAGCGTAACATTGTATGTAGACTACGTGTGTGTCCATGAGTTAACTAGCCTGTACCTTTCTATACTTGACAATGTACTCCACCACAGCAGAGCCTCCATCGTGGCGAGGTTTCCAGGTCAGATCGTAGAAGTCAGCCTTGACAGTCCTGGGCTGGCTGAGGATGACAGGGGCCTCTGCCACAGAGATCTGCCCAGTCAGCTCAGAGCAGTCCAGGGTCAGCACGCTACCCGTGGCCCCGGGCTTCACTGAGACCTGCTCCCGCAGCACCTTGTCTGGGCTCAGCGGACGCAGGATGGAGGGCAGCTTCCCTGACCGTGACGGAACACCGGTTGGTAAGGTGACCAGCCTGGCGGCGGCCTGCGAGCTTCCCACGCCGTTCTCAGCCATGCACTGGTACAAGCCGTCGTCCTGGGGGCCCACGTTGATGACACGCAGCATGCGGGCAGACAGGCGGTGGCGTGGTGACGAGGCCAGGGGGCGGGCGTTGTGGAGCCATATCACAGAGGGGGAGGGTTTACCCCTGGCCAGGCAGCTGAAGCGCACACTCTCCCCCCTCAACACCTCCTGCTGCTGGAGCTCCATGGTCACCTGGGGAGGCTCTGCAGAGAGAGAATGGAGAAGGAGAGAGAGAGTTAGTCTGTGTGTGTGTCAGTGAGCGAGTACACTGTAAGGTAATGTCTAGCATATAAGCTTGAGTAATGGTTGATTGTGAGTGATGGTTGGTTGTGAGTGATGGCTGGTTGTGTGGGAGTGAGCTTGATTAAGTATGTCTGTATCGGTGTGCGTGCCAGCATTTGTGTTCATGTGTGTGTGTTCGTGTGTATGTGTGTGGCTGTGCCGTGCAGAGACAGGCCAGTCAGTTGATGGTTGGCTGGTCGTGACGAGCCAGAGCTCATTAACGCTACAGAGGCACACACTTTAATTAGGGGCTGCTTCTGAAAGGAGGCCCCACAACTCACTGGAAAAACAGTCATCCATAACCCAGTCCTGCTCAATCAAGTCCTCCACACACACTCTAAAATAACCCTTTATATTATATATATATATATATCAACAGGGCTCTGCCAAGCTCTCACACACACACACACACACACACACACACACACACACACACACACACACGAAGGTAGACAAAACTCTCCTCAGGAAAATCCCCTAAAATGGAGCAACTCCATATGTTTCAACTCCTTTCAGAACTCTTAATGTTTTATTTATTTATTTTACTAGGCAAGTCAGTTAAGGACAAATTCTTATTTTCAATGACAGCCTAGGAACAGTGGGTTAATTGCCTGTTCAGGGGCAGAACGACAGATTTGTACCATGTCAGCTCGGGGAATTGAACTTGCAAGTCCAATTTACTAGTCCAACACTCTAACCACTAGGCTACCCTGCCACCATCATACAGGAGTGTGTGTAGCCATCATACAGGAGTGTTAGCACAGTGATTCTCCAACCTCTCCTCTGGGACCTCCAGCCGTTCCATGTATTTCATCTATTCCAGAGCTAGCACACCTGATTCAACTTGTCAACTAATCATCAAGCCCTTGACTAGGTGAACCAGGTGAGCTAGTTCAGAGTTACAACAAAATTGTGAAATGTCTGTCGGTCCCCGAGGAGAGGTTAGAAAACCATTGGTTTAGAGGAACAGAAACATACATAACACCTCATCCTAGTATCATCCTACTGAACCCATATCATCCTACTGAACCCATATCGTCCTACTGAACCCATATCGTCCTACTGAACCCATATCGTCCTACTGAACCCATCCTAGTATCGTCCTACTGAACCCATATTATCCTACTGAACCCATATCATCCTACTGAACCCATCCTAGTATCATCCTACTGAACCCATATCATCCTACTGAACCCATATCATCCTACTGAACCCATATCATCCTACTGAACCCATATCATCCTACTGAACCATCCTAGTATCATCCTACTGAACCCATATCATCCCACTGAACCCATATCATCCTATGGAACCCATCCTAGTATCATCCTACTTAACGTACATCATCCTACTGAACCCATATCATCTTACTGAACCCATATCATCCTACTGAACCCATATCATCCTACTGAACCCATATCATCCTACTGAACCCATCCTAGAATCATCCTACTGAACCATCCTAGTATCATCCTACTGAACCATCCTAGTATCATCCTACTGAACCATCCTAGTATCATCCTACTGAACCATCCTAGTATCATCCTACTGAACCCATATCATCCCACTGAACCCATATCATCCTACTGAACCCATCCTAGTATCCTCCTACTGAACCCATATCATCCTACTGAAACCATATCATCCTACTGAAACCATATCATCCTACTGAAACCATCCTAGGATCATCCTACTGAACCATCCTAGTATCATCCTACTGAACCATCCTAGTATCATCCTACTGAACCATCCTAGTATCATCCTACTGAACCATCCTAGTATCATCCTACTGAACCCATATCATCCCACTGAACCCATATCATCCTACTGAACCCATCCTAGTATCCTCCTACTGAACCCATATCATCCTACTGAACCCATCCTAGTATCATCCTACTGAACCCATATCATCCTACTGAACCCATATCATCCTACTGAACCATATCATCCTACGGAACCCATATCATCTTACTGAACCCATCCTAGAATCATCCTACTGAACCCATCCTAGAATCATCCTACTGAACCCATCCTAGAATCATCCTACTGAACCCATCCTAGAATCATCCTAGAATCATCCTACTGAACCCATCCTAGTATCATCCTACTTAACCCATATCATCCCACTGAACCCATTCTAGTATCATCCTACTGAACCCATTCTAGTATCATCCTACTGAACCCACATCATCCTACTGAAACCATCCTAGTATCATCCTACTGAACCCATATCATCCTACTGAACCCATATCATCCTACTGAACACATATCATCCTACTGAGCCCATTCTAGTATCATCCTACTGAACCCATCCTAGAATCATACTACTGAACCTATCCTACAATCATCCTACTGAACACATATCATCCTACTGAACCCATTCTAGTATCATCCTACTGAACCCATCCTAGAATCATACTACTGAACCTATCCTACAATCATCCTACTGAACCCATATCATCCTACTGAACCCATTCTAGTATCATCCTACTGAACCCATCCTACAATCATCCTACTGAACCCATTCTAGAATAATCCTACTCAACCCATAAGTGAGGACCAAAGTTTGGGGATATATATATATTTTTTATTATACACACAGGTTGGCACTACTCACGGAACACCTGCACGTCGTACAGCACAGTAGCGGCACTCTCTGATCCGATGCCATTGTCAGCGTGACACACGTACGTCCCTGAGTCACCCTCGCCCGCCGCGTCGATCAGCAGGTTGCTGAGCAGGAAGCGCGTGTTGTTATGAAAACGCAGGTCCTGACCGTCCTTGGCCCATGTGACTTGCGGGGTGGGGATGCCGCTGGCCACACACTCCAGGACCAGACGCTGTCCCTTAGTGACCATGATGGATCGAGACACTGGGGGGTAGATGATACGGGCCGCCTCCGACGTCGAACCTAGAGAAAGAGAGATGGAAGGAGGGAGAGAGAGAGGGAGAGGAACTGTGTTTATGCAATGGGTTGTTTTTCAATTAAGCATCTCACTGGCCTTGTTATAATCTTATTAAGAGGTATTTGAAAGTTACAAATCACATTACTTAGAAACAAATCAAATTAGCTAATACAATTACTCAATCTGGGGGGTTTCTAAGATAACATATGGAATTGTTTTAAGATGGTCATACCAAGAATCATTTAGCTATTTGATTTTAGCTATTAGCCAATAGAAATACACTGAATAGCAGATTCACTACATGGAGCCACAGATAGTAAAAATAAAAAGTTAAAAGGGACTTTGTTCTTTAGTGTCTGTCTTATATCTTAGAGATAGAAGACAGATCTTTTTTTTTTTTTTTACATGTATTTATCCCCTTATTTTAGGCACATCTCAATACACAGTACCAGTCAAAAGTTTGGACACAGCTACTCATTCAAGGGTTTTTATTTATTTTTACTATTTTCTACATTGTAGAATAATAGTGAAGAAATCAAAACTATGAAATAACACATATGTAATCATGTAATAAACAAAAAAATGTAAAACAAATCAAAATATATTTTATATTTGAGATTCTTCAAAGTAGCCACCCTTTGCCTTGCTGACAGCTTTGCACTCTCTTGGCATTCTCTCAACCAGCTTCATTAGGTAGTCACCTGGAATGCATTTCAATTAACAGGCGTGCCTTGTTAAAAGTTAATTTGTGGAATTTCTTTCCTTTTTAATGCATTTGAGCCAATCAGTTGTGTTGTGATAAGGTAGGGCTGGCATACAGAAGATAGCCCTATTTGATAAAAGACCAAGTCCATATTAGGTCAAGAACAGCTCAAATAAGCAAAGACAAATGACAGTCCATCATTACTTTAAGACATGAAGGTAGCCCTATTATGGACTTATGTACAATGCAGAAAATTTCAAGAACTTTGAAAGTTTCTTCAAGTGCAGTCACAAAAACCATCAAGCGCTATGATGAAACTGGCTCTCATGATGACAGCTCAAATAAGGAAAGGAAGACCCAGGATAGGAAGACCCAGAGTTACCGCTGCTGCAGAGGATACGTTCATTAGAGTTCCAAATAAACGCTTCAAAGAGTTCAAGTAACAGACAAATCTCAACATCAACTGTTCAGAGGAGACTGCGTGAATCAGGCCTTCATGGTCGGTTTTCTGCAAAGAAACCCCACTAAAGGACACCAATAAGAAGAAGAGACTTCCTTGGGCCAAGAAACACGAGCAATGGACATTAGACAGGTGGAAATCTGTCCTTTAGTCTGATGAGTCCAAATTTGAGATGTTTGGTTCCAAGTGCCGTGTCTTTGTGAGACGCAGAGTAGGTGAACGGATGATCTCCGCATGTGTGGTTCACACCGTGAAGCATGGAGGAAGAGGTGTGATGGTGTGGGGGTGCTTTGCTGGTTACCATGTCAGTGATTTATTTAGAATTCAAGGCACACTTAACCAGCATGGCTACCACAGCATTCTGCAGCGACACGCCATCTCATCTGGTTGCGCTTAGTGGGACTATCATTTGTTTTTCAACAGGACAATGACCCAATACACCTCCAGGCTGTGTAAGGGATATTTTACCATGAAGGATAGTGATGGAGTGCTGCATCAGATGACCTGGCCTCCACAATCACCCGACCTCAACCAAATTGAGATGGTTTGGGATGAGTTGGACTGCAGAGTGAAGGAAAAGCAGCCAACAAGTGCTCAGCATATGTGGGAACTCCTTCAAGACTGTTGGAAAAGCATTCCAGGTGAAGCTGGTTGAGAGAATGCCAAGAGTGTGCAAAGCTGTCATCAAGGCAAAGGGTGGCAAAAAAAAATTAACCACTTTTTTGGTTACTACATGATTCCATATGTGTTATTTCATAGTTTTTATTTCTTCACTATTATTGTACAATGTAGAATATAGTAAAAATAAAGAAAAACCCTTGAATGAGTAGGTGTGTCCAAACTTCTGACGGGTACTGTATACTTCCATATTTTTTTTAACTGGTACCGGGGGACCTTCAGACGAGTTTGAGGCTTGTGGGTGTACTAGAGCAAAACGGAGAACGCCATCATATTCACCATCATGTTCGCCATCATGTTCGTGAGAGTCCCATCTTTTAATACAGTGGTCATAATACTTTGTAAGCCAAAACGTTACGAAGCTACAGACATGAGAAGACCGATTTTCAGGATTTCTCATGGGATTTCTCATGGGATTTCTCAACGCCGCTCTAGCTCTGCCACCTTTCACCGCAGATGCGGAAGGGCGATATCGGCGGATGCGGTGGATTGAGACGCAGCCCAGGCCAAAAAAACGATATCTCTAGCTTAAACAGACTGATTTTGATGGTGATTTCTTATTGTTATGTTAATTAGATTTCCGCAGGGCGCGGAAATTGTAGGCCAAGAGTTAAATGATCGAAATGACTTTGTCAATTAGACATTTACAGAGGTAAGTGTGTATGCTGTATCTTTGACGCTATCATGTTCGTGGTCAGTGTTTAGTCAGTGTTTAGTCATGATGTGCTCACTCACGGCGTATGCGCAGGCGGTCAGTGGAGGTGGAGGTCTTGACCTCCTGTGTGACAGGGTTGTAAGCAGCACACTTGTAGGGCCCCTCGTCGTCCAGAGTGGCGTTGGCTATCTGCAGGTTCCCTGATGGCATGATCAGGTAGTTCCCTGTTGACACAGACAGACAGGGGGTGGCTTTAATCATCCAGGCTGGGCTGGCTGGGTATTGGTACTGGCCATTAGAACTGATCCGAGAGACAATTCTGTGGTTGTTATCCTTGGGCATGGACATATATATATATAATATAAAATAGTTTTAAAGTCCCAAATCAGTTTTTAAGGAAAGATAGTAAGTTGATTAACCTGAGCAGGCTTTAGCATTAGGCCTACGACAATCTCTTTCAACAGCAGAGTGCACTGTCAGCACCAGCCACATGGAGGCGCCCTGGAGTTTTACCGAGAGCCAGCCAGTGAACTCTCCTCAATGTGGTTATCATTTCCCGCTCTCTGATAAGCCACACAGCCCTGCCAACAGCCCTACTTACAGCTCCCAGCCATCTATATACCAGCCACAGAGGAGTGGGGATTTATTCTCAAAGAGCTCAAGAAATAAATGGTTGCAAAACAAACAAGAGTATTCCCATGTTTCAACATTCCCCAGATAGAGCTGCCTTATCTACAGTTTTATGATGGGCCAGATAGCAGGATAGATACAACATTCCAGTAATCCAGGGAAAGAGATAGTAAAAGAGCGAGAGAGAGAGAAATTACTAATGACAATGACAGAGAGAGAGAGAGAGAGAGAGAGAGAGAGAGAGAGAGAGAGAGAGAGAGAGAGAGAGAGAGAGAGAGAGAGAGAGAGAGAGAGAGAGAGACAGAACTAATGACAATATCAGAGAGAGAGAGGGATAGAATGCTAATAGAGAGGTAGAGAGAATAGGCCTGTAACAGAATGATAGATCCCCATACCTTTGGAGGTCTCGAGCCACTCCTGTTTGACACTGTAGCGAACCTGTGCCTTGGGCTGGCTCTCAGGGAGGTGACACTGGATCACAGCCGTGTTCCCCTCATCCACCTCAATGTCCTGCTGGTCGTCTTGCTCAAAGTCTCGCAGCTCTGATGTACACAGAGAGAGGGGGAGGAAGTCAGGACAGACATTAATACACTCAGATACATATAAACATGTACCCAAACACTCCCACCATGGAGCACCTCTAGCTGTGTCAGAGCACCACAGAAAAACACAAGCTCTCCTATAGACGCATGCGCTTCCTCAATCTAACCAGCCTGTGTAGGCTCTTTAGTCTGTAGTCCATCAATCTGGAACAGTATGACAACACAAGAACTATAGAATGGAAAGTTGTGAACTAGTAAAAATGGACATTCCAATTCGAGGCAATATTCCAAAACAGAAGGACCAGTCTGGCTGCCAAATTGGGCTTTACCATCCTAGACCGTTTGATTAATTCTCCTTCAATGAATAGAGCAGTGTGCCAGAGCAGAGGGCCAACTGTGGGACAGAGACTGAGGGCCCGACTGGTTAGTGGTTGGTTACTGTGGGAAACTGAAGAGGGATTACTGGAGGTCCATGTGCTCCCACTCTGTTCCGCCCACAGTCTGCACAGAACAGACACTGGGCTGACCCCTGACCCCTGACCCCTCACCCCCCTCCGAGGGGGCTGCAGGGGCTGGGCCAGGGGTCAGAGGTGGCCTGCCTCTAGAGTTTAAAGGAAAGAACAACCAGCTTGGATTGGGAGGAAATAGCATTGCTAGACTTTAGAACACTGAGTGAGGGAGTAGAGTGAAGGACATTAAGGTTTTTGGGGGAGAGCGAGGGGGTAGAGAGAGAGCGAGGGGGAGTAGAGTGAAGGACATTACGTTTTTGGGGGGGACGAGGGGGTAGAGAGAGAGAGCGAGGGGGAGTAGAGTGAAGGACATTAAGGTTTGGGGGTAGAGAGAGAGAGCGAGGGGAGTAGAGTGAAGGACATTAAGGTTTTGGGGGAGAGCGAGGGGTAGAGAGAGAGAGAGCGATGGGGAGTAGAGTGAAGGACATTAAGGTTTTGGGGGAGAGCGAGGGGGTAGAGAGAGAGCGAGGGGGAGTAGAGTGAAAGACATTAAGGTTTTGGGGGAGAGCGAGGGGGTAGAGACAGAGCGAGGGGGAGTAGAGTGAAGGACATTAAGGTTTTGGGGGAGAGCGAGGGGGGTAGAGAGAGAGCGAGGGGGGAGTAGAGTGAAGGACATTAAGGTTTTGGGGGAGAGCGAGGGGGTTAGAGAGAGAGCGAGACAAATAAGGTAGAGAAAGAACGTTTAAAAAGGGAGTGAGAGAGAAAAAGAGAGAACCTGAAAGACGGAGGGGGGAAAGGGGGAACATTCAACATAACAAATGATCAGATCTGTAGTGTATGCTAGAGGCAGGGAGTCCAGCAGAGAAATGAAACACAAATACAACTCCCTAACATAATTAAATGTCTACCAGTCTCTATTGATTTATTATGTTTCACAAAAATGGCGGCACTCCATTATTTTCAGAGGTGCACGGCTGATTGTTATTCTAGGACCGCTCGGCTTTTTGGCAAAACAAAGCCCCTCATACACAGTGAACTGACTAGACAACCAGATACTGTTATATGCACTTCTAAGTAGATGCTTTGAAGTGTATATTCACTTCAGATGCTGAACATACACCTTTACCATGGCTGACAGTGTGGAAGCTTTTTCATTTCTGATCTATTCCCCCTGCAGGCAGTGTGGGCTGTCTGAGGAAGTTCTAATGGGAGAGGGGAGCAACAGGGGTTGGCCTTGACAGGTGCCCCCCACCTCCATCCGACCTGCTACCAACCCCTATACCAAGACAGATGAGAAACACAAGACATGTCATGCTGGGTAGTGTGTGTGTGTGTGTCTGGACAAGGGGGTGGAGTCTAGAAGAGACACTGTGTGATGCTCCATTTGCTAAATCAATCAGGCCCTGTTTTTACAGCTACCCCCTCCCTCCCTCCCGTCCTACTCCCCCTCCTCCCCACACCTCTACCCTTGCATTCTTCCACTGAAAAGCCCCCTATGTGCCTCTCAGGTGTGTGACAGAAAGAAAAAATACAAAAGAAAGAGAAACAACTATATAGGAATAACTGTAGAACAACTATATAGGAATAACCGTAGAACAACTATATAGGAATAACTGTAGAACAACTATATAGGAATAACCGTAGAACAACTATATAGGAATAACTGTAGAACAACTATATATGAATAACTGTAGAACACCTATATATGAATAACTGTAGAACACCTATATATGAATAACTGTAGAACAACTATATAGGAATAACTGTAGAACACCTATATAGGAATAACTGTAGAACAACTATATAGGAATAACTGTAGAACACCTATATAGGAATAAGTGTAGAACAACTATATAAGAAGAACTGTAGAACAACTATATAGGAATAACTGTAGAACAACTATATAGGAATAACTGTAGAACAACTATATAGGAATTACCGTAGAACAACTATATAGGAATAACTGTAGAACAACTATATATGAATAACTGTAGAACACCTATATATGAATAACTGTAGAACACCTATATATGAATAACTGTAGAACAACTATATAGGAATAACTGTAGAACACCTATATAGGAATAACTGTAGAACAACTATATAGGAATAACTGTAGAACACCTATATAGGAATAAGTGTAGAACAACTATATAAGAAGAACTGTAGAACAACTATATAGGAATAACTGTAGAACAACTATATAGGAATAACTGTCGAACAACTATATAGGAATAACTGTCGAACACCTATATAGGAATAACTGTAGAACACCTATATAGGAATAACTGTAGAACAACTATATAGGAATAACTGTCAAACAACTATATAGGAATAACTGTAGAACAACTATATAGGAATAACTGACGAACACCTATATATGAATAACTGTAGAACAACTATATAGGAATAACTGTAGAACACCTACATAGGAATAACTGTAGAACACCTATATAGGAATAACTGTAGAACACCTATATATGAATAACTGTAGAACACCTATATAGGAATAACTGTAGAACACCTATATATGAATAACTGTAGAATAGGTCATCCTCCAAAAGCCTTCGACTCACTGTGCGTGCAGATACACTCACACCTGCCTGCTGCCATTCCTGAGCAAGCTCTGTACTGGTGGTGCCCCGATCCCGCTGCTGAATCAACTTTAGGAGACGGTCCTGGCGCTTGCTGGACTTTCTTGGGCGCCCTAAAGCCCTGAAGCCTTCTTCACAACAATTGAACCGCTCCGATAAATGGTTGATTTAGGTGCAATCTTACTGGCAGCAATATCCTTGCCTGTGAAGCCCTTTTTGTGCAAAACAATGATGACGGCACGTGTGTCCTTGCAGGTAACCATGGTTGACAGAGGAAGAACAATGATTCCAAGCACCACCCTCCTTTTGAAGCTTCCAGTCTGTTTTTCGAACTCAATCAGCATGACAGAGTGATCTCCAGCCCTGTCCTTGTCAACACTCACACCTGTGTTAACGAGAGAATCACTGACATGACGTCAGCTGGTCCTTTTGTGGCAGGGCTGAAATGCAGTGGAAATGTTTTGGGGGGATTCAGTTCATTTGCATGGCAAAGAGGGACTTAGCAATTAATTACAATTCATCTGATCACTCTTCATGACATTCTGGAGTATATGCAAATTGCCATCATACAAACTGAGGCAGCAGACTTGGTGAAAATGTATATTTGTGTCATTCTCAAAATGACTGTATGTTTGTATGGGTTCCTGTTTGGGTGTATGCATTTGCCTGTGCTCTTCCTGTATATGTACGTAAGTTTCTGTGTGTTCCCGCATGCATGTGCGTGTGTACTGCTGTCCCTGTGTGAGTGGGATGCTGGTCTAGCAGGATTAATGGTATTTATAAAGTGGAGCTGGACTGGACTGCTCCAGGACCGCTTGGCAATGCCAGTTTAAATACTTTAAGACAGACTCTGCATACTTCATCTCTATGTGCAGAGGTAGAGCGGCAGTAGGAACACTGTATGTGTGTTACTGTTACAGACATGGGTGTAGTTTAATGTGTGAGGGGGTAGTGGCTAGTAGAGATACAGATGTTTTATTTTATTGTATTTAACCTTGATTTATCTGGGATCAAACAAAAGTAGGTCAAAACACCACACCACTACATAAAGAGACACCACCACACCACTACATAAAGAGACACCACCACACCACTACATAAAGAGACACCACCACACCACTACATAAAGAGACACCACCACAACACTACATAAAGAGACACCACCACACCACTACATAAAGAGACACCACCACAACACTACATAAAGAGACACCACCACACCACTACATAAAGAGACACCACCACACCACTACATAAAGAGACACCACCACACCACTACATAAAGAGACACCACCACACCACTACATAAAGAGACACCACCACACCACTACATAAAGAGACACCACCACACCACTACATAAAGAGACACCACCACAACACTACATAAAGAGACACCACACCACTACATAAAGAGACACCACCACACCACTACATAAAGAGACACCACACCACTACATAAAGAGACACCACACCACTACATAAAGAGACACCACCACACCACTACATAAAGAGACACCACCACACCACTACATAAAGAGACACCACCACAACACTACATAAAGAGACACCACACCACTACATAAAGAGACACCACACCACTACATAAAGAGACACCACAACACTACATAAAGAGACACCACCACACCACTTCATAAAGAGACACCACCACACCACTACATAAAGAGACACCACCACACCACTACATAAAGAGACACCACCACACCACTACATAAAGAGACACCACCACACCACTACATAAAGAGACACCACCACACTACATAAAGAGACACCACACCACTACATAAAGAGACACCACCACACCACTACATAAAGAGACACCACCACACCACTACATAAAGAGACACCACCACACCACTACATAAAGAGACACCACCACAACACTACATAAAGAGACACCACCACACCACTACATAAAGAGACACCACCACACCACTACATAAAGAGACACCACCACACTACATAAAGAGACACCACCACACTACATAAAGAGACACCACCACACTACATAAAGAGAGAGCTAAGACAACAACACAGCATGGCTGTGTGTTCTAGGGGCCTGTCCGTCTGTCTGTTAGGAGGAGGTTGGTTGTCTACTAAGGAATTCAAGCAGGGAGTTTTAAATAATGTGAAAACAGCTTGGTTCCAGTGGGAGAGAGCTCAGAAAGATTCTTCAGAGTCAGATAGCAGGGGGGCCTGGAAGGCCAGGAGGGCCAGAGCCCAAACACACACCAGACCAGGAGGAAAAGAGCTATGGACCGCAAGGATGGAGCCATGAGACAATGTTTTCCTTCCTACACATATGCGGAAACACACACACACACACACACACAAACACACAAAACAGACAGCGTCTGTCTGTCTGGCTCCACAAGAACACACATCCTTATGAGTCACACTATACACATTAATCAATGACATGTAATGCTGCATGGAGGAGGTTTGAGCATGAAGTTACACACACACAGTCCTACACACACACAAACACATAGTTGCACATGCACACACAGAGACACACAGAGACACACTGATATACACTGATATACACTGCCTGACATCCAACACAGCAGTTATGAGAAAGAGAACAAATAAAATAAAAGAAGGAACAAGAGAAAGTGAGAAGTGAGTGAGCGAATGAGATGGGGAAAGAGAGAGAATGTGAGGGTGAGTGAGGTGGAGAGAGGGAGACTGTGACATCATGTCTCATCTTGTGAGGGGATTCTGTCTCAACTGGCCTAAAAACACCTCCTGTTTCTCAACACAGCTACACTACACTCTAAAAACACCTCCTGTTTCTCAACACAGCTACACTACACTCTAAAAACCCCTCCTGTTTCTCAACACAGCTACACTACACGCTAAAAACCCCTCCTGTTTCTCAACACAGCTACACTACACGCTAAAAACACCTCCTGTTTCTCAACACAGCTACACTACACTCTAAAAACACCTCCTGTTTCTCAACACAGCTACACTACACTCTAAAAACACCTCATGTTTCTCAACACAGCTACAGTACACTCTAAAAACAACTCCTGTTTCTCAACACAGCTACAGTACACTCTAAAAACAACTCCTGTTTCTCAACACAGCTACAGTACACTCTAAAAACAACTCCTGTTTCTCAACACAGCTTACACACAACTACACTACACACCCTCTAAAAACACTACACACCCTCTAAAAACACTACACACCCTCTAAAGACACCATACACACATACTCTCCCTAAAAACACACTGTAAAAACACTACACACACTCTAAAAACACTACACACACTCTCTAAAAACACTACACACACACTCTCTAAAAACACTACACACACTCTCTAAAAACACTACACACACTCTCTAAAAACACTACACACTCAAAAACACTACACACACACACACACACTCTAAAAACACTACACACACACTCTCTAAAAACACTACACACACAGTCACACACTTACAAAACACCAGAGACAACCTCACATCCTCACAAAACACCACACACACTCACACACAGATACAAACACAGGCCTAACACACAACCTCACACACCCTCACAAAACAAATAATTTCCCTTTCTGTTCCTCTCCGTCTCATTGTTTCTCTTTCTATATTCTTGTCAGTCTCTCAATCTCTCACATACACACACACCATTATTTCCCCCTCACAAAAAAAGCAGCCCTCTCCCTAAATGATGGAGCCATAACTCCCCCGTCAAAGGAATGTGGCGTGGTGGGGAGAGGTGGGGAGCATTGAGGTATAAAAGACCTAGAGACTGTGTCCAAGATGTCCGACCTTTCTTTTCAACGTAATCTACTCACGCTCGCATATGGCGATTCATGGGCCGTCTATATTTTCGGGTTGCTTCTGGTTTACATGACAGACATTGGATGAATATAACATGTTAATATCTTCAGCGGGGAGTGATTATTTGAATAATTCAAGGGATGTTTTGTGCACAAAGGTGATGACTAAAGTGTCTTATTACGAAATAAGAAATCGGACTTCTCTATGTGGCCGTCTATGGAAGTTGTCTTTCTGGGCCGGGCATCAGTTAAACTGCAGTAGCGAAGCAGGACTATAGAAACAGTCAAAACCGTGCTTCTAGATTCTAGACCAGAACCCTGGCCCCTTGTTGGGGAGGTCGTGGGGAGCTGGGGAGAAGAGTTGAGAGCCAGGGAGGAAGTCCCATTCCCTCCCCAGGCCTCCCCTGGACTGGCCTCCCCTGGCTTGGCCTCCCCTGGCTTGGCCTCCCCTGGCTTGGCCTCCCCTGGCCTGGCCTCCCCTGGCCTCCCCTGGCTTGGCCTCCCCTGGCCTGGCCACCCCTGGCCTGGCCACCTGGCTTCAGGGTCACATTCCACTGCTCCAAGCAGACCCCGTCTCAGTCCCCTGACAGACACTACCCCTTCTCTACCATTATAGTACCACTACACACCACTAGATGACCAAGCACTACACTACTACACACTACTACACACCACTAGATGACCAAGCACCACACTACACCACACTACTACACTACACTACTACACTACACACCACTAGATGACCAAGCACTACACTACTACACACTACTACACACCACTAGATGACCAAGCACCACACTACACTACACTACTACATGACCAAGCACTACACTACACTACTACACTATACTAGATGACCAAGCACTACACAACACTACTACACTTCACTACACTAATACACTACACCACACACCACTAGATGACCAAGAACTACACTACACCTCTACACTACACTACTACACACCACTAGATGACCAAGCACTACACTACACCACTAGATGACCAAGCACTACACTACACTACTACATGACCAAGCACTACACTACACTACTACACACCACTAGATGACCAAGCACTACACTACACTACTACATGACCAAGCACTACACTACACTACTACACTACACTAGATGACCAAGCACTACACTACTACACTATACTACACTAGATGACCAAGCATTACACTACACCTCTACACTACACTACTACACACCACTAGATGACCAAGCACTACACTACACTACTACACTACACTAGATGACCAAGCACTACACTACTACACTATACTACACTAGATGACCAAGCATTACACTACACCTCTACACTACACTACTACACACCACTAGATGACCAAGCACTACACTACACTACTACACTACTACACTACTAAACAGCATTATTATTCTCTTCTCCCCACTATGGGGTCAGATGACACTACCTTACAAAGGTCTTGCTGGCTATTCTACATCTACACACTAAGCAACACAATGTTCTTTCCCAAACAGTTTTATTATGACTGATTGTTTGTAAGATACATTACATTACATGAAAATGATTCTGTTTTTCCAAAAGGCCTAAAATGAAGAGAAGAAAACACATTTACAGAACACTACCAGACTCAAAGTCGCTATTCAAATAAACCAGAAATGCATAAACAGCTACTCACTGGCAGCGGTGACGTTGGCGGGCACACTGGCCAGGCCCCACGCGTTGGTGCTGGCCACACACTGGTACCTGCCCAGGGTGAGGTTGGTGAGGGCTGGGATGAGCAGCGTGCCAGGCTCCAGTACCACCCCCAGGTCCCCACCAGCCCCGGCAACCAGCTCACGCCCGTTCAGCCGCCAGCTGATGTTGGCCGAGGGGGGTCGGGCGCTGCACCTCAGGGTCACGCTACCACCTAACTTCTGCACCACCGACAGAGGCTCCTCTGTGAACACTGGCACTTCATCTGGGAGAGGAGAGGAGAGAGAGGAGAGAGAGGGATGGGAGAGAGGGAGAGAGAGGAGAGAGAGGGATGGGAGAGAGGGAGAGAGAGGAGAGAGAGGGATGGGAGAGGAGAGGGATGGGAGAGAGGGAGAGAGAGGAGAGAGAGGGAGAGAGAGGAGAGGGATGGGAGAGAGGGAGAGAGGGAGAGAGAGGAGAGAGAGGAGAGAGAGGGAGAGAGGGAGAGAGGGAGAGAGAGGGATGAGAGAGAGGGAGAGATAGGAGAGAGGAGAAAGAGAGGGAGGGATGGGAGAGAGGGAGAGATGGGAAAGATGGTAGAGGGGGAGAGATGGGAGAGAGAGGGATGAGGGAGAGGGAGAGATAGGAGAGAGGAGAGATAGGAGAAAGAGAGGGAGGGATGGGAGAGAGATGGGAGAGAGGGAGGGATGGGAGAGAGGGAGGGATGGGAAAGATGGTAGAGGGGGAGAGATGGGAGAGAGAGGGATGGGAGAGAGATGGGAGAGAGGGAGGGGTGGGAGAGAGATGGGAGAGAGAGGGAGGGATGGGAGAGAGATGGGATAGAGAGGGAGGGATGGGAGACAGGAAGGGATGGGAGAGAGGGAGAGATAGGAGAGAGGGAGGGATGGGAGATAGATGAGAGAGAGGGAGGTATGGGAGAGATGGGAGAGAGATGAGAGAGAGGGAGTTATGGGAGAGATGGGAGAGAGATGAGAGAGATGGGAGAGAGAGGGAGGGATGGTAGAGAGAGGGATGGAGGGATGGTAGAGAGAGGGATGGAGGGATGGTAGAGAGAGGGATAGAGGGATGGGAGAGAGGGAGTGATAAGTCACACTGACATACACATATCTAAGACACAAACTGTGAAGATAGCTTATTCTCCTTCCACCTACATAGGTTTGAATCCTTACTTCTGATGTGTGCAAAACAACGTGGTGTAAACCTCCATCATTAATAATACATTAGTTGAGATAGATCCCTGTTGTCTCAGACATGTTGGTATCTCTGACTATCCATGGTTCACTGTTGGGATGCTGTTACATGACCAGAGCTCTACTCACCATTGACAGTGGCACCGACCTGTTGGCAGCACAGTAGCACAGCACCCAGAGCACACAGCACTCGCGCCCGTCGCTTTTTCATCCACGGAGTCCAGTCTGTTCCAGACATCTTCCATACACTACCCCCTGATGGAGAGAGAGCAGGAGAGAGAGAGGGTCAAATGTCATACACAGATTTAGGACACTCATAACAAACAATATGAATCTCTCATCAACTCATTCCCACACACATTCTGTCACTAAACCAACAACCACTCTAACTGCAATACCACTGACAAATCTCATGGCAACGTCATAAACAAACCACACACATCAGAAAAACACTTAGACACATACAAACACCCCAGTGAAAGATAGAGACCAGGTGAGGGTCCTACTCACAGCCGAGGCCTGCCCTCAGAAACACAACTCCAGCCCAGACACAAACAAAACCTTTCTTTTCCGTCAGCCCCCATCCTCATCCCCCTTTCCTCCCGCACCCATCAGCCTCCCCCTTCATCATTCTGCGACTCTCCCCCCATTCAGGTGGAACTGATACAGGTAGAGGTCCAGAGAGAGGAAGGGGACACAGAGCCTGTATTCACCACTCAGTACAAAGAACAACTGACTACATGGAGGAGAGGGAGGGGGCAGGGGGAAATTCTAGTAGTGCAGTAGTGTGTGTGTGGGCATGAGCTCATATGCATATTCGTGTGTAGATTGTGTGTATGAGTGAGGGAGAAATAAGGCGAGAGAGAGATAAAGATAGAGGGGGTCCGGTAATGGTCAGTCTATTAACAGTTAATGCCGAGCGGGGAGCTTTTCTCTCTCCCTCGTGGCTCTCTGCCAAGTTTCCCAAATTCTTCCCTGTCAGGTTAAACTAACAACTTCCCGTCAGGATGAGGAGGGTGGTCCACACAGCTCGCAGACTGGAAATCTCTCTCTCTCTCTCTCTCTCTCTCTCTCTCTCTCTCTCTCTCTCTCTCTCTCTCTCTCTCTCTCTCTCTCTCTCTCTCTCTCTCTCTCTCTCTCTCTCTCTCTCTCTCTCTCTCTCTCTCTCTCTCTCTCTCTCTCTCTCTCTCTCTCTCTCTCTCTCTCTCTCTCTCTCTCTCTCTCTCTCTCTCTCTCAGGGGAATGAGTGATGAAGCTTCAGGCTTTAGTGACAGATCCTAATGACCAAAAAGACAAGAGTAGCAAACACATATGCACCCACACAGCAAAAACACATGCACCCACACAGCAAACACACATGCACCCACAGCAAACACACATGCACTCACACAGCAAACACACATGCACTCACACAGCAAACACACATGCACTCACACAGCAAACACACATGCACTCACACAGCAAACACACATGCACTCACACAGCAAACACACATGCACTCATGTGGACAGAGGAGAGAGTGGTTGGTGGGAACAGGGTTGTTCACTATTACTAAATGTTGGAACCTTTCTCATATACAAACCAACACTTTGATTGTCGATACATCTCTTACCCTTCTCTCTCCACCCAGAACCCCCCTGGCCTTCTTTCCCTATCTCTTACCCTTCTCTCTCCACCCAGAACCCCCCTGGCCTTCTTTCCCTATCTCTTACCCTTCTCTCTCTACCCAGAACCCCCCTGGCCTTCTTTCCCTATCTCTTACCCTTCTCTCTCTACCCAGAACCCCCCTGGCCTTCTTTCCCTATCTCTTACCCTTCTCTCTCCACCCAGAAACCCCTTTCCCTCCTCTCTTCGATCTAAATGGGATGGCTGGATCACATGAGCTCTGTCTAGAACATACTGGAACACGTACTTTAACACTTAGTCTGAAAGAGCTTCCTACCAAACAAACACACAAAGCACATGCACGCACACCCTGGGTCTAGACAACGAAAACTGGCTCTGGCTAACTACGACAAATACCATAACCACATGGACATGGCTAGGCTACACAGTAACTGATGGACATAGCTAGGCTACACAGTAACTGACGGACATAGCTAGGCTACACGGTAACTGATGGACATAGCTAGGCTACACAGTAACTGATGGACATAGCTAGGCTACACGGTAACTGATGGACATAGCTAGGCTACACGGTAACTGATGGACATAGCTAGGCTACACGGTAACTGATGGACATAGCTAGGCTACACAGTAACTGATGGACATAGCTAGGCTACACAGTAACTGATGGACATAGCTAGGCTACACAGTAACTGATGGACATAGCTAGGCTATACAGTAACTGATGGACATAGCTAGGCTACATAGTAACTGATGGACATAGCTAGGCTACACAGTAACTGGTGGACATAGCTAGGCTACACGGTAACTGATGGACATAGCTAGGCTACACAGTAACTGATGGACATAGCTAGGCTATACAGTAACTGATGGACATAGCTAGGCTATACAGTAACTGATGGACATAGCTAGGCTATACAGTAACTGATGGACATAGCTAGGCTATACAGTAACTGATGGACATAGCTAGGCTATACAGTAACTGGAAACAAATACAGTGTATACTAGTTATGGGATAAAATAGTAGTGGTTCTAGGTACCACTAACCACTGTTACTACTAACCTAGAAGAGCCACCACACGGCTAAGACTGTGGACTTCAGGAGAGAAGTGCTGCTGCCACACACACACACACGCGCACCCATGAGCACACACATACACACACGGGAAGGAAAGAGACACACCCCTGTCTCATCTAGTGAACCAACCACCTGTGGGTCCCAATAGGGAGAGATACGAATCCTCAAAAACACACAGGCAAAATAAGAAGTAGAAAGACACACACAAACACACACACAGCAACATGTCCACTACAGACTAACGAAACTAACACTTGTAACTAACAAACTTGTACACACACCCACACACACACACACACACACACTAGTGTTTCACATGCTTTATCATGGCTTTACAAACACTCTTGTTATTTCATGAGAACCTCTCCCACGTCAAGCCTCCCTAAACGCAGCCTCATCTCTAACTCTGTCTCTTCTAGATCCATTAATCAGACTGGATTTGCTTAGCAGATACCCTGCCTCATGATGACAAGCTGGCCTCAACACAACTTTTTCCATCAATCCATTCCAGCAGAGACAGAAAGAGAAAGGGGGAGAGAGATACTAATCCATCCTTCTTCTTCTATTCTTTCCTCTCCTCCCTCTCTCTCTCTCTCTCTCTCCCTCTCTCTCTCTCTCTCTCCGCCATCACATCACAGAGCAGATGGCGGTTGATGAAGACCAGAGACACACATAGAGACAGCTCCTCTGATTTACGACAGAGACACAGAGACAGCTCCTCTGATTTAGGACAGAAACACAGAGACAGCTCCTCTGATTTAGGACAGAAACACAGAGACAGCTCCTCTGATTTAGGACAGAAACACAGAGACAGCTCCTCTGATTTAGGACAGAGACACAGAGACAGCTCCTCTGATTTAGGACAGAGACAGCTCCTCTGATTTAGGACAGAGACAGCTCCTCTGATTTAGGACGGAGACATAGAGACAGCTCCTCTGATTTAGGACAGAGACACAGAAACAGCTCCTCTGATTTAGGACAGAAACACAGAAACAGCTCCTCTGATTTAGGACAGAAACACAGAGACAGCTCCTCTGATTTAGGACAGAGACACAGAGACAGCTCCTCTGATTTAGGACAGAAACACAGAGTATGTTTCTCCACTCATACAGGAGTAATAAAGGCATAGATCACACATTTTGTAGAATTACTGCTTTATTTATACAAAATATAGGAAAACAATTTACCAGGGGGTGCTGCAGCACCCTCAGCACTCCTACTTCCCGCGGTTATGTTGCAGTAGTTTGTGTGTGTCTATACGCATGACTTGTGAGGATGTGTGTACGGGTTGGGCTGGCCTATAATATGTGTGTATCGGTATGTATGTGTGTTGGGTGCATGTGTATGACTGAGTATGTTGTTTGCTCTTGTATGAGATGGGGAGATTGCAAACAGTATGTATGAGTCTTGGACGTTGCATTAGTACTATGGGCATACGTTCAGTATGGGGTTAAGTAGTATGACATGGTGAAAGGTATTAGGAGTATGTTGATAAAGCCTCATTGTGGTGCTGGTGCAGGCAGGGTTCCTGGGTTCCCTATTGTCTCCCTGCCTCCCAGGATAAATTCATTTGACAAGCCTGCTAATTGGATAAAACCAGGCTGGAGCCTCCTTCCTGAGCACTCACATTCCATCTGCTTTCTGGCATGGAACGAGAGGACACAGGAGGGGTGGGAGAGAGGAGAGAGAGGACACCGGAGGGGTGGGAGAGAGGAGAGAGAGGACACAGGAGGGGTGGGAGAGAGGAGAGAGAGGACACAGGAGGGGTGGGAGAGAGGAGAGAGAGGACACAGGAGGGTGGGAGAGAGGAGAGAGAGGACACCGGAGGGTGGGAGAGAGGAGAGAGAGGACACAGGAGGGGTGGGAGAGAGGAGAGAGAGGACACAGGAGGGGTGGGAGAGAGGAGACAGAGGACACAGGAGGGGTGGGAGAGAGGAGACAGAGGACACAGGAGGGGTGGGAGAGAGGAGACAGAGGACACAGGAGGGGTGGGAGAGAGGAGAGAGAGGACACAGGAGGGGTGGTAAAGTGAGGAGACAGAGGACACAGGAGGGTGGGGGAGAAAGGAGAGGGGTTGTTGGGTAGCAACTCCTTCTGAGGAGCTGCACTGTTGAATATTTATCACCCCCTCCTCATCCACCCCTCTTCTACCCACCATTTTACCTCCTTTACTACCCCCCCATCCAAACATCACAATGGCCCCCCTTTAGATAAACACATGCGGTGTCAAGTGTGAGGAGTACTGGGTTCAACTGCTCTGCTCGGGCCCGCCGGCCCACAATGCCGCGCTGCATAGCTGCCATGCGGGAGGCCGGTTGCCCCTGGCGACGCTAACAGGCAGAACGCACCTTAATAGAGTGGAGAGTCATTGTGAAGCAGTGGGCCAGTGCACAGACAAAGACCCCGCAGACCCCCAGGGAGAAAGGGGAGATGCTACTCTGAAGGGCCCCAGGAAGAGCTGATGATGGGGGCCGCTCAACGGAGGAGAGGAGAAGTGTGTGTGCGCGTCTGTGAGGGGGATGGGGGGGCTCAATGACCAAGAGGTTTGATAGTAGTGTGGAGAGGTGAGTGGGGTGGGGTGGTGGTGTGGTTCAGTGTTAGATGGGTGAGGGTTGGGGGGTGAAGGGGCTGGAGAGGGGTTGACTGAGAAGCAGAATGGGGTCTAAATGAATAGAGGGGATGTCAACTGGCAGGCGAGCAGGAGGACACAGGGTCTTGTCAATGAGAGGGTGTGTGAGTGTGTGAGCGCGTGTGAGAGCGTTGTTTGAATGTGTCCAACATATTTTCCCCTCACTCAGTCAATCTGGTAGCTGGCCCTTTGGTCAGGCCGGGGCTGAGTGGAGAAGACAAGACGACGACAACAACCGCTACAGCTCTGCTCTCAAGTGGAAAATGGATTCATAGTAGTAAAGAATTTGAGATTAATTACTTAGCCCGTTCCCTCAGCTGTTTACCAAAACAAGTGGCGTGGCTGACGTTTTGTTTTTGTTTTTCATCCCAGACTGTAGCTTTAAAAGCATACACTTTACCTAAACAACCATAGCTCCAGTCAACAGGAAACAGTTACACCCAGGTCCCCATGCTATGGCTAGGGACCAGCATTCTGGAGAGTTCTGGGTCCTGTTCCATGTGGTACAACCAATGTTATAAAACGTTCAGATAGAAATGCATTAGGTACATAGGACACACACAAGTTCATGCCATGTAAATTAGGGAGTTCATATGTTAGCTACACTTTACAAGGCATTTCCATCAGAATGTTCTGCCTTCCTGTACATGCCCCCCGGCGAGGTCTGAGGTTGGCAGATGATCCCGCTCCAGCAGGTGGAACCCAGTTGGCCACGCCCCATTCATACCCCTCTGTCTGAGCTGAGCACCCACAATCCCCCTCTCAACATCTCTTGACATCAACCGCTCCTATGCCCCAGAAATTACACATCAAAAGCATCCTCTAACGAGGTTGGGACCCCCACACCCTTCACAAAGTATTAGTGAGCTATTCCCCCCACCACAGCCCATCCACCCCATCATTCCATCCGCGCTAACGAGCACCAGGCCGTCTCGGGGATTAACGAGTGAGATCAAGCCAGGCCCAGAGGGGGCTCTAATCAATTAGGCACCGCGGCATTTGCATATTTTATATAACGAGGCAGAATTAACCAGCCAACGCTAATTATGGTGCTACGGCAGCATTCACAATGCCATGGCTAACTAACACATACCGTCACGTCCACATTACTTCCTGGTCCTGACGGACGCTGGATGGATGTCTCCTGTGTGTTCTCCCGGGCCATGGGAACTAGCACCACCTGACTGAGCCCTACTCACTACCCCCCTGGGCATGACTTCCTCTACAGTCAAACACAGTTAATAAGCACACAACAGGTTGGGATGAGAGGATGGATGTTTCATAAAGACTTTACTTGGCCGATATATTAAAGGGGAAATCTGCAGTTCAAACAACAACGACCCAAACACTGTTTTGGTAAAAAGGTGAGGGAAGGAGCAGGAGAAATGTAACCACTCTCAAATCATAGACACAGCTATAAATGACCTTCCATGTTATCAAAATACATTTTACCATGTTTTGAGGTTGTACAGTGTTTGTTTACAATTACATTTTCTGATGTATTTGGGGCTACCGACTGGCGCAGCGGTCTAAGGCACTGCATCTCAGTGCTTGAGGCGTCACAACAGACATTTATCCCACGTGTAACTCTGTGTTGTTGTATGTGTCGCACTGCTTTGCTTTATCTTGGCCAGGTCGCAGTTGTAAATGAGAACTTGTTCTCAACTGGCCTACCTGGTTAAATAAACGTGAAATGAAAAATAAATAAATAAAAAAGACCCTGGTTCAAATCCAGACTGGATCACAACTGGCCGTGATTGGGAGTCCCATAGGGCGGTATAGGTAGTCATTGTAAATAAGAATTTGTTCTTAACCGACTTGACTAGTTAAATAAAGGTTACGTTTAAAAATGTAAGAGCCTTTAATATATGTGTGTGTGTGAGAGAAGACACCAAACTAATGCCCAGTATCAGTCACACACGCACACACACTACACAGGAAAAACAAATAACAAGTTGATTCACAAACTCACACACAAACTTTTTGTTGTGAGTTTGCTGAACAAAATGTTTGTTAAGCTAACTCACAATGCTATGGCAGCTCGTGGCCTTACAATTGTACGTTTTACAGTGCACACACACACCCCAAAAGTGGTGTCGCCACATAGAAAAAGTATACTCACAGAGGCATCAAAGAATTCTCCAGAAATGTTTCCATATAGACTGTAAAAAAACAAGACCACTCCAATCCCCCGAAAAACTCACCTAACAAACAATCAAATGTAGGACCTTAATTTGATCACTCTTTTGTTGCTGAGAATTTTCATGCACAGCAGGAAATGCAAGATTATAGTGTATTCAAGGTTTAAAAAGGCTTCTAAAGTTTGGTTAGCAAAAGTATCTAGATTCTCTATGAGGCTGTGGGGGGATTCTAATTGTGGTTTTAAAAGAAAACATGAGCGTACAATGACACTTTTGTTTTTAAGCCACAGATTTCTAAACCCTTAATATTATTGTTGGATCTAATTTTAACAGCTAACATTTCGATGGCAATAATAAATAGATATGCCGATAGTGGACAACCTTGTCTTACTCCTCTAGACAGTTTAAAACTTGTAAAGATGTAGCCATTATTTACTATTTTACACATAGGGTTACTATACATAACTTTAACCCATTTTATAAGAGATTCTCCAAAATTCAAATATTCTTGGCATTTATATTTAAACTCGTACTTTATCAAAAGCCTGTTCAAAATCAGCTATGAAAACCAGGCCTGGTGTCCGCGATTCTCATAGTATTCTTTTGTTTCCAGTACTTGTCTTATGTTATCTCCAATGTATTGTCCATGTAAAAAACCTGTCTGATTAGGATGAATAATATCTGACAATACCTTTTTAATTCTATGCGCCAAGCATTTAGCTAGAATTTTAGCATCACAACACTGAAATGTAAGAGGCCTCCAACTTTTTAAATGGACTGGATCTTTATATATACACCACTTGGATCCTGTTTCTGTAATAAACAAATCAGACCTTCTTGTTGAGTGTCCGATAATCTACCATTTATACAGGAGTGGTTAAAACATGCTAATAATGGTCCTCTGAGTATATAAAAAAAGTTTGGTATACTTCCACTGGTATGCCATTCAGCCCTGGAGTTTTCCCAGCCTTAAAGGCTTTAATTGCATCATGAAGGTCCTCCTCTCTAATTTGGCCTTCACATGAGTCTTTCTGTACAGATGTTAATTTTACATTATTAATAGGAAAAACCTCCATACAATTAGCTTCAGTTAGTGGAGATGGAGGAGACTGAAATGAAAACATATTCTTAAAGTACTGTACTTCCTCTTTCAAAATATAATTCGGTGAATCATGCGTGACTCCATCACTTGTAACAAGTTTCAATAAAAAATTTTGGTAGCATTTTTATGTTGAAGATTGAAAAAGAATTTGGTGCATTTTTCACCATATTCCATCCAGTTCACTTTATTTTTATAATATATTACACTAGATCTTTCTTGAATAAGTTCCTCAATTTATTTTGTTTTTCCTCGAACTCTATGGTACAGTTTTTATTGCTATCTAACTGTACTGTTATTCCTTCAATTTCCTTTGTTAATATGGACTCTTTTGATCTAAATTTCTGTTGATTTATAGATGAGTACTGAGTCGCATGGCCTCTAAAGGCACATTTTAAAGTGTCCCATACAATAAGGGGATCTGCTGTACCTATGTCATGTCTGAAAAAGTCAGTAAAAAATTATTCTGTCCTAGTTATAAACAAGTTATCATCCAGTAGGCTTTGATTAAATTTCCAATATCCTCGTCCACGTGGAAATTCTGTAAGAGTAATAAATATGCCAATTATGTGATGATCCGGCCGCATTCTGTCCCGTATCAACACTTTAACTTTTGGTGCCAGAGTGAATGGCATAAGAAAGTAGTCAAGACGACTAGCTTGATTAGGCCTCCGCCATGTATATCTCACTAGGTCAGGGTATTTAAGCCTCCATGTATCCACTAATTCCAATATATCCATGACATTCATGATTTCCTTAAGTGCGAGGATGATAGTTTGTAGTGTGATTTCCTTTACGGTCCAGAGGTATTTAAAACCGCATTAAAATCCCCCACCATAATAATAGTCTAGTGTTGCTTGTAGAGTTGATATATTCTTATATATATTTTCAAAGAAGCTTGGATCATCATTATTTGGACCGTATAGGTTAATAAGCCATATCTGTTTATTATCCAATAACATACTTAAAATAATCCATCTACCTTGATGATCTGTTTGGACAATTTGCACATTTGGATCAAAATTACAGTTAATTAATATCATCAAATTTCTTTGCCCATGGGAGAAATATATTTATCCCCCCAGTCCTTTTTCCACAAAACTTCATCTAAAATTGTTGAATGAGTTTCCTGTAAACAATAGATATTATATTCCTTTTCTTTTAGCCAGGTAAATACTGATCGTCTTTTCTTATTATCTGCTAAGCCATTACAATTATAACTGGATATACTTATTTCACCACTTACCATAATGAGACACAGCTTTCAATTCTATTTATCAAAATATATGTTTGTAAACGTACTATTAAAAAGTAACATGATGATTGAGTGTCTATATAGCTGTACCATGATATTTGCATTGTAAACCTCCAATTGGTCCCCACTATTCCACCCGCTAAAAGTCCTCCTCATCCCGAGTTGGGTTGTCATCCCAATGCCCGGCAGACCACCCCCGACCCCCCATATCCCATAGCCCTGAAAAGACTGGGATCCATCCTTCGAAAAGAGCACACAGTGCCAATTACAGAACAGAAGTAGATCAACCGCCAAATGCATTTCCATCGCCCTCATCTCGATTTGTATTATATACAGCAATCCAAAAATATATATATACATATTTTAAAAATCCAGTTTATTTTATTTTCCAAAGTTACCTATTAATATTTGTAGTAATGTAGGCAATTTATGCAAAGGATTTTTACCTCTCACCAGTCTCGCCATGACCAAAATTACATTTTTGCAAGCAATTATTTTATTAGCAAACAATTATTGTGAATCATCCTATATTGTCCCTAACATATTTTACTCCCTCGCAACAGTTGTGGTATACACACACACCCACACACTCATACACACTCAACCCCTTTCCCCCACAACAACTCAAGAAATGTCTTGATTTATGAATGCATATACAGTTGCAGCTGTATGAGAAGGCCTGCAAGACTGTGCAAATAAAATGGCCAGAAATGGGGAGATTTTATTAACCATTGTCACATCCTAGATGATGGAGGTCAGATATGCCCCCTTCCCCTGAAACACCCTCAACACGGTCCCTCGTTGTGACCATATTCCCAAGCATCTCCATGCAGTCAGACTTTTGATTTTGTGCAACCAGGGCCACAATAATATACCCCCTCTCTGAATGTCCGAGTGTGACCCCCTCCCCATGGGTTACTGCAGCTACTGTTGCCAGCACTGCCACTGCCTGGGTGGGGGCACCCCACCGGCTAGGTACAAGGTCGTCAAGGTTCTCATCAGCATCTTTGAGAATTTCCTTGTATAGTATGCTCTCCCTTTAGGGGGCTTTGGCTTTGCAGGACCAACCCTGCCAAGCAGGCTCAGAATCTTGAGGGGGCAGTGCTGCTCTAGGTCTCTGACCGCAGTTTGGCTGCATACAGGGCACTTACAGCAGGCCCATAAAACAGTTAGGAACTTCTCTTTAGTATCTGGGTCATTCAGGTGGGTGTCTAGGGTATAGGGTTGTGGGCCGTTCCATCAATATAGGATCATAAATAAATAAATGAATAATTAGATGTATAATTAATTTAAAAAATGTAGTTCCCCATGATAGGACAATAAATCAATTAAATGTATAATTTATTTTAAAACACGATTCCACCATGATAGGACAATAACTAAATAAACAAGTATGTATATCCCTCATCTGAACAACATTGAAAGCTCTCTCACACCACGCTCACAGCAATACTTTGGATCTGGGATATGCAACCATTTCCTTTCTCACTCAACGCCACACTTTCCCAAACACCAAAACACACCACACGTACTGTGCCTTCTGTTTACTGAGTTTTTATCTTCACCATGTTGAATTAGTGCTTTTGTGTTCCAATTAGTTATATTAGAAGATAGATAGAAAAGCTATATTTTTTGTTGTATTATTATTAATTGTGTGTTTCATTATTTTCCTCGTCTATGAGAACTTTGTCATTTTTAAAATAGCCATGGAGTAGTCTTTGTGAACAACTGGTTATCAATTTATAGTTTATCGACGACGAGAGCTACTCGTTTCCCTTTCTGTCTATTTTCCTTGAAAATTGGATACAGAACTTTACGCCGTTCTGCAATTTCCTTCGGGACCTGGTCATTCATGACAATGTTCGTGCCAGCAAGTCTTTTACCTAGGCTTTTAACCATTATTGTATCTTTAAATGAAGCAAATTTGGCAATGATTGTGCGTTTATACCTCTGCCCGAAGTGGTGTACACGTTCGAGTTGGATTTTGTCGGAAGCTTCGCATGGAATCTGAAGCGCTGTAAGGAGGAACTCTCTAACTACAGATTCAGGAACCTCTCCTTCTTTCTCTTGGATACCTGTAAGTACCAGATTCTCTCTCATGGATCTGGTCTGTATGTCAAGTAAGACTTCTCTCAGAACGGTGTTCTCCTTTTTAAGTTCATTCACTTCGGTTTCAATCTTATTGACTGTCCCTTGTAAATTTTCACATACATACATACATACATACATCCTACTCCCTGTGAGTTCTTCCAGGGCTGCTGTGGAGGGAGAGAGGGAGGGCAGGGGGGAGGGGAAAGAGAGAGGAAGGAGGGGAATGGAAGGGGGCCCCTAGCTCCTTTGGCAGCTCATACATCAGAGTGAATAGAACCAATTATAAATCAAGAGATATTTCTCCCTATTATTCAGTAGGAACCAGAAGAGCTCAGCCCAGCCCATCCTGCCTCCTCCTATACTGCTCTCTCTAAGGAGGCAGGGAGAGAGGACAGAGAAAGAGAGAAATTGAGAGAGAGAAAGATACATACAGAACAAGGCAAAATTAAACATTGCTACCCCCTCGAACGATCCAGTGCCCCTCTTGGGCCGATCAGTGCAATTTTGTAAATGACGCATCTCTATGGCAAGACCCATCATTCACCAAAGTCTTGTCAAAATCGGGCCAGTGGTGCCTGAGATATAGTCTAGGTTAGCTAGACTCATATCCCTGAGCATGTGTGCCAAATTTCATCACTGAGTCAAACAGATCAAGTTATAGCGCCACCGTGAGGTTGATATGAATGTTCTTGCATATGTTAAGTCTTGACAGTGTTTGGAATATGCATACCAAATTTAGCTGCATCATTCAACCAAGTTTCGTCAAAATCGGGCCAGTGCTGTCTGAGATATCGCGTGTGACTAATGTACGAACTAACGTACTAACGGACGGAGACAGATCCACAGTCCCTTCCCTGATTTCATCGTGGGGGACAACAAGGGGACATCTAGTACAGAGGCGATAGAACGGAGATATGAGAAACAGCCTTTGGGAAAAATGGGAGAAAATATAGGGCTATGGCATAGAGAAAGGAAAAGAGATAGCTGAGAGATAGGGGTCATACGCTATAGAGAACTACTAGAATGCTTATTACATAGTAATAAAGTTCAGGTGTGTGTGTGTGTGTGCACCTGTGTGTGTGTGTGTGCACGTGTGTGTGTATGTGTGTGCTGCCATGAGCCCTAACTGCCACAGGAACATCTGAAGGGGGCTCATTTCAAAAGGAGCTTTGAGTGTCAGAAGCTGGATTACAGCTGTGTGTGTGTGTGTGTGTGTGTGTGTGTGTGTGTGTGTGTGTGTGTGTGTGTGTGTGTGTGTGTGTGTGAATCTCTGACAGACGTTATAGCACGGCCAGAGGAGTTCCATGTGTCCCGTCACTCAAACGATATTGATGTCGTTCCGGACTAAAAGAGAAGCAGGCCAAAACGCAGGACTGCACACAGACAGACAATACACAGACCTGTGCAAATAGCAACAGACAAACGAACACAGGCAGAAGCTGGAATAATCTGCACAGCAAGACCTGTACAGCTCGCTGTCACACCAGGACAAGATAGCATCCCAAACTACTGTGCTGCTGTTCTCAGACCAGTACTTCTGATTTATGAGTGAAGCAACAGAAATAGACTAGTGGTATTATCCCAGGCCAGGGAAAGACGCCATACTCCATCCATCCAGTTAAGAGACAGGTTTCCACTTGGCTGGGAATAATGATGACATGCAGTCCTGAGAAATAGATTAGTTTGACCAGCTTCGCTTATGATGGTAGTAGGACCCATATCACCATCACCTTTCTTCCTGATCTAACTGAAAAATCATATCACCATCACCTTTCTTCCTGATCTAACTGAAAAATCATATCACCATCACCTTTCTTCCTGATCTAACTGAAAAATCATATCACCATCACCTTTCTTCCTGATCTAACTGAAAAATCATATCACCATCACCTTTCTTCCTGATCTAACTGAAAAATCATATCACCATCACCTTTCTTCCTGATCTAACTGAAAAATCGTTGACAAAGTGCACGTCTTTTGAATCAGAGAACCAACTCAACAACCACGGACCCTGAAATACTACTGCAGGGTTGGGTAGGTTACTTTCTAAATGTAATCTGTTACAGTTACTAGTTACCTGTCCAGAATTGTAATTAGTCACGTAACTTTTGGATTACCTAAACTCATGAATGTAATCCGATTACTTTCCCCCTGAGAGGCATTAGAAGAAGACAAAAAGGATCCATCAAATGCATTTTGTGTATCATCACAGTGGTCTCTGACTTGTGGTCCCACTCGTTCAGGTGGAACAAACTTAAACTTGTGCCTTTTTTCAATGCTGATTTAATGTCATTGAGAAAAAAGAAAAGTGTCATTACGTATTTTTTCACAAGCACCCTTTCTAAATGTAAATGTAATCCAAGAAGTAATCATCTAGTTGTCAACAGTATCTGTAATCAGATTACAATATTTTTGCTGGTAACGTAACAGATAACAGTTAGTTTTTTTTTAATATTCAGTTACTCCCTTTTCAACTACTGGACAGAGAAAAGTGAGCCACAGAAACAACCAGATATGCAAACAAAAACCAATGAAAAACTACTTTGAGCGTAACTGAAGAGGAAGACATTCTGTGATCCCTCCCTAGAGCAGACATTCCACTGTCAGTCATAAACAACAGTAACATTCCGAGAACTGTCCCAGAAAGTGATGGATCATTCAGTTAGAACTCAGTCATAACACATTGGCACAAGATGACGGGCAAGAACGGAGGGAGAATTAATCATTGGGAACCAAAATAAGTTCTCACAAACTGTTCAACAGTGTGTGTGTATGTGTGAGAGTGAGTGAGTGAGTGAGTGAGTGAGTGAGTGAGTGAGTGAGAGAGAGAGAGAGAGAGGAGAGAGAGAAAGAGCAAGGGAGAGAGAGAGAGAGTGAGGAGAGAGAGAGTGAGAGTGAGAGTGAGAGTGAGAAAGAGCAAAGGAGGGAGGGAGAGAGACAAACAAGACAGAAACAGAGAGAGGGTACTACTGTACTGAGAGGTTTGAGTCAGAGTGCTGCCGTGCTAGGTGGTGCTCATGGAGAATGGCCTTTGAGAGGGTGAACAAATATCTACTTAGTACACACTAGTCTCTGGAGTTTGTCAATGATCTGACAACACTATGCCAGTCTCTCACAAACAGCAGAGTGTGCGTCAACTCAACTAGAGGTCACTGATGCTGGAGATCACACATGCATTTATTCAAACATACGGGTGACTTCTAGTCAACTGACTCAGTGCGGTACTGTATTATCACTGTGACAGGTCTCAAGTAAGAGACATTAAAATAGCAGGGAGATTGATTCAACACCTATAAAAAGGCCAAAAGCACAAAGATCCAGACGCCGTCTACACCTCTCAAACTATTCTGACTTCTCACTCCTCCGTAGCTACCGCTCTCCTATATATCTGTCCTCCCCTTTTTTATTTGACCTTAATTTAACTAGGCATGTCAGTTAAGAACTAATTCTTACTTACAATGACGGCCTACCGGGGAACAGTGGGTTAACTGCCTTGTACAGGGGCAGAACGACAGATTTGTACCTTGTCAGCTCGGGGATTCAATCCAGCAACCTTTCAATTGGTGATCCAACGCTCTAACCACTAGGCTACCTGCCACCCTCCCCGTTCTCTTTCACACTTCCACCCGTTTCTCCTCCACAACTATTTTATCCATCCTTTCCTCCTCCTCCACCTCCTTTCTCCAACCCTCCCTCCCCCACCCTTCCCTCCACCTCTCCCCTTTTGTCCTGTGTGGGAGAGGCTGTGGAAGGCTAGTGAGGTATGCAAGGTCTGGCCGGGGAGGCAGGGCGGCTCGGCGCCCCAGGGGAGGGTGCTGCACCCTGGCCACCTGCCTCTCCAGTCTGGACACCTAAAACCTTCAGGACAAGAGCAACCTGACCCTACAACCCCTATAACCCTAAAGCACAATATGTCAACTACACAGCCAGAACGCCCTGTATGGAAAACTACAGAGCAATAGGTATGAGCTCTGGGAGAATGTTCAACTAAGCTAACTTCATTGTTGGCTATGTGTGTGTGTATAATCACTCTACTACACTATAACACTAGTATAACCAGCTAATATGGATAAACACCATGTAATGCCAGGTACACACACCCTACTACAGCCTAAAGCAGGGATGTGCAACTGGTGGACCCACCAATCAATTCCCCCACCCAAAAAACATTTCAGTCGGAGTCTCAACTTACTGTTGAGAGATAGAATAGTAGAAAACACAAGCTGAAATGTCTAAATGTGGTTGTGCTTCAGCCGTTTTTATCTTGTTATGTCAGTCACTGACAGTCAAAGAAATATAGATTGGAAAAATAGTCTAGCGGACAGATATCTAAACTTGTAGAAATCATGGTCGAATTACCGACCGTGGGGCCCCCATTGATTTTGTTTGTCCGTCTCACCATATTAAAAACTGCAAAAATGTCTTTCCACTCTATGGCAACGTGTAGAATTGCATGAAATTAACTCTAAAACTTCAATTTGGTTATCTCCGCTGTCAAGAGGGGGGCCGCTAAAATGTTTTGCTTACAATTGGGGAGGACCCCCCCAACGAAATTTCACATAGGGCCCCCAAAAGGCTAGGGCCGGCTCTTGCATTTGTGGGTATGGATGTGAGTATGCAGACCCACAAGCTACTGCTCCTCACGATGAATTCAGATTTTTTTGTGGCCCCTACCCCCATCAACGTGGCCCATCCCTGGCCTGCACACTACGAGAAATACACATCCTATCGTACACTGTGATCTGACTCCACTGGAACATGCAGGTCATCCTGAGAGGGAAATGTTCAAGACGAGAGTGACAAGCTGCACATTCCTGTGTAAAGACATAATCCTGATTGAAGAACCATCATGCACACGCACACACACAGAGTCAGGCCCTCACGCACACACACACAGTCAGGCACACACACAGAGTCAGGCACACACACACAGAGTCAGGCACACACACACAGAGAGAGTCAGGCACACACACACAGAGAGAGTCAGGCACACACACACAGAGAGAGTCAGGCACACACACACAGAGAGAGTCAGGCACACACACAGTCAGGCACACACACACACAGGCCCGCAGATAGCTGCCTGCAGGCTGCTATGACTGCATGATTGTACCCGCTGTAGCACAGATGAAAGCATACCCTCAGGAGGTTGTCTCCTCTTGTCAATTAACAGAAATGTTACACCCTCTAAGAAAACAATAAACCTTTCCAAAGTCAGAACTTAAAAAGTCCCACATCCAGAATAAGAACTATCCACCCAGAGTCATAGCCAGAACAAAAACTATCCATGGCGTCAGAAGAAGAACAAGACACAGCAACCAGAACCTACTCAGTGTAACCACTAACCATGGACTCATAGCCAGAACAGCCAGTACAAGAGCTATCCTACCCAAAGTTATTATAGCCAGAACCAGAACTATCCAAGAAGACATACCCAGTCAGGGCAAGAACTATCCAATGAGTCCTAGCCAAGCTTCCAATGGACAGATGAAGACATACCTATTGAGAGTGGACCAAAACAATGTCAGACACACACCTATTAAAGCAACAAAAAGAAGGACCTGCCATGTGTTTTTAACAGCTCACAGTACTTCAAGGCCTGATGTTATCTTTCCAAAATAGGCCTATGGACCAACCCTTGTCTTTAACCCTGTTGTTACCAACGAGTGGTTAATGTTGGGCTGGCATGGAAATGGAATGGTAAAATGTGTGCGTTCATCAGCGCATAGCTAATGGCTGCTCATAACTGCGGCACCAAATAAGGTCAGAAGACTGGGAAAGGAAAGAAACCCAGGCAGACTGGAATCAATTAGAGAATAGCTTTGATCCACCCGTCCGCCGATGATCAACAACAAACTCTACCGCACCATAGCTACCAAACAAGAGGTTCCTTATGTCAGACAGAGGCACAGGAACCAACGCCAAACATACATAGCCTCTTGGTAAACCAATTCACGTATTCAGTTTAATTGAAGAGATAATTATTCTCGACCTTTAATCTAAGTAACGTCATGGATTGAGCTGAAAGAATCTCTTCTCTCCAACTGACATGGTGTCTTGTCAGTTTAATTGTGGTGTTTTTTCTATGCGAGTGAGTCAGGCTAAATGTAATCCAAATAACAAAACGACACCTGGAGGTATGAAACCAGAGGCCCCCCCAGTGTGAGAATGACACCCATGCGAGGACCCGCCAAGTGCTCATTAGCGCCACTGGATTAGAAAAAACATTTTCTCATTAAATCATTCCTCAGCAAAGAGATGATATCCCGCTTGGCAAAAATTGGTTGAATCAACATTGTTTCCATGTCATTTCAACAAAATAATTCAAATGTGATGACGTTGAATCAACGCAGAAAACTGATTGGATTTACAAAAAGTCATCAGTGTAAAAGGTGGAAGAAGTACCCAACTGTCATTCTTGAGTAAATGTAAAAAGTCTACAAGTATTTGGTTCTAAATATACTTAAGTATCAAAAGTAAAAGTATAAATAATTTCAAATTCCTTATATTAAGCAAAGCAGACAGCACCATTTATAAAATATGCATGTGTGTTTAGTGAGTCCGCCAGATCAGATGCAGTAGGGATGACCAGGGATGTTCTCTTGATTTTTCTTTTATTTCACCTTTATTTAACCAGGTAGGCAAGTTGAGAGCAAGTTGAGAACACGTTCTCATTTACAACTGCGACCTGGCCAAGATAAAGCAAAGCAGTTCGACACATACAACAACACAGAGTTACACATTGGAGTAAACAAACATACAGTCAATAATACAGTAGAAAAAAACTAATCTAAATACAATGTGTGCAGATGAGCTAAGATATGGAACATAAGGCAATAAATAGGCCATGGTGGCGAAGTAATTACAGTATAGCAATTTAACACTGGAATGGTAGATGTGCAGTAGATCAAGTGTGTGAACTGGACCATTTTCCTGTCCTGCTAAGCATTCAAAATGTAACAAGTACTTTTGGGTGTCAGGGAAAATGTTTGGAGTAAAAAGTACATTATTTTCTTTAGGAATGTAGCGAAGTAAAAGTAAAAGTTGTACAAAATATAAATAGTAAAGTATAGATACCCAAAAAACTACTGAAGTAGTACTTTAAAATGTGTTTTACTTAAGTAGATTACACCAGTTTTTTCACACAACTTTTAACCAAAATTCAATGTCATGGCGATATTTTATTTTGATTTCACGTTCGTTGAACTGACATCTGTGCACAGTGGGATGAGACGACCTTGACAGCTTGCAGCTAAAATACATTCAGGCATTCCACCACATTGATGGTTCAGAAGAGTTGACCAGCTGTCAATTTATTATAATAAGGTTATTCTTGCACAGTGGAAGTTTGGTTTAATGGTGAGGGGAGTGGGTTATTAAAACCACGCAATTAGCGGTGTTAAAGCTTTGCGTCATGAGAAACAAAATCTGTTCAGGCCATTTTATGGTGAATCAGGCTAATAAATAAGATGTAGGCATGGAACCAATAATATGGGAATGGAATTTGGCAGTGCTTGCGGTGTCTGTTTTCTGTTACTCTCTATGGGAACGACTACAGGCTAAGGCCTGCAAAAATCGACACATTATTGGTCTTAAAATGAGAACTTTGAATCACAAATCAAATATATTTATATCACGAACATAATAAAAAACGTATTCACACACCAAGATGAAAAGTTAGATAAACGACTAACGCAAAAAAGGACGCAATTCCGAAAATGTAAGGCAGAAATGGTAGCGCAGCCCAAAGCTACCACCATCACTCAATGCGTCCCAAAACTATATTTTACAACCTTTCTAAAATAACATTTAAACATTCGTATTTTTCATGACCGTATCGTTCCACATCCTAAATATTACGTGCAGTCTTTGTTTCTATTGAGTTGGCCTGAAAGGTAATTCAATTAAAATAAAGACGTGGAAACAAAACAATTGTTGCTCACAAAGTTAGTAAGGTACCCGCATCCACATAAGAACATGGAAAACACTAAACTTACACCAATTATGTTATCACACATACGTGCGTAAAACATGATACCTCGAGAGCACCCGTTATTCCACGAATACAAGTATATTGTTAACTTGTAACGCATGTGTTATTACTTTGTGTAGTAGTGCAAAACATGGATCATTAGTAGAGATAAAAACTTACCAAAACGTGCTTTATTTGGAATTCACTCTTCCCGACACCACTTGATCTCCTTCTCCGCTTTTTACTTCAGTAAAGTTTCGGGAAAAAAACACTTTTCACTTTTTCTTTTCCCTCTAAAGCTACTGCTTTAGTAATTTACTGCGATGCCACCGACATTTTCTTCGGCTCCCCAAGTTCTCACATTGAAAGGCCGTTTTTGGATGACTGAGCTTGCAAACAATTCTCTCTTTTGCAACGCCTTTTCGGGTCCTCCCACTTCCCAAGAAGGGGGAGGGATTTGAACAATAGGGACTCGCTCCCAAATCCCAAAGTTTGGTAAAGCCGTCTAGTTTCCCCCAAGAAACACTCTAGTTTCACCGCACCGTGGATCTCACCGCCGTGCGTTATGATTTAGTATTGTTTCAACTCATGTATGTACCTGTTCGTAAAGGAGTTTAATAAGATAAGTACATGAGCTAAACAAAACAAGTTCCCAAAAGTTAAATGTGGTGTGGGGAGAAAAAGACGCCCCCTTCCCCTAGACTGGTGTGTTCCCCTGATTTGGTATGCGTTGTCCCCAAAGAGTTTTTATTGACCCCTGTCCATTGAAGCCCGCAGGCCTCTCTCTCTCTAGCGCAGCTGTGGCGTGTTGTGTGCAGGAGGCAGACGCAGTCAGAGGCATCTCACTACTCTCTCACACTCTCTGTCTCATACCACAGTGATCACAGCAAAGAACCCCCGCGCGCTCGCCTCTGGAATTCTCTACTTCACTTCAATCAGCACACTTTGAAATGAGGGGGCCAAACGGAGCCATTCCTGTCCAGTTCATTAGTAACTGAATATTCTGACTAAGATCACAGGGGTTTGATACGGGCCAGTTGGTGGTGGTGGTGGGGGGTGGGAATCTGGCAACCTTGTCCCCTGGCTGAATGGAGGAACTCCCACCATGTACCTGAGCGGTTATTGCAACACAGCAGGGGTGTCATTGGCATACAAAGCCATGCTGGTTTGTGACACCTGTTGCTCTTGTTCAGGTGAAAGTGTGTGAAGTGTGTGTGTGGTGTGTTTGGGTGGTGTGTGTGTGCGTCGTGCATGTGTTAGTGCCAGTGTGCGGTTGGTCCAGCCTATTCTTTATGCACCCCCACCCCCGCTAGTTAATATCCAAATGCTATTGGTATTAATGGGACTAATGATATCTGTTCGTTCGACTAATACACTAAACAGTGCCCATAACTAGACATATTCACTCATAAAGTAAGGATACTCCCCCATCATGCATGGATGTACTGTACACACACACACACACACACACACACACACACACACACACACACACACACACACACACACACACACACACACACACACACACACACACACACACACACACACACACACACTAACACACACACACACACACACAAAACCACTGTTGTACATGTTTTTGAGAGTCATAAACACTATTTGAGGGTGTTTTCCAATGCTGCGGCGTGGTTGGCCAGAATTCTGTGTGCTTGGCCAGTGTTTGAGTCTTGTTGTTGTTACTGCTACTTCTGTTTCTGCTCTGGACTCCTCAGTGACCACCAGGAGCACAGAAAGAGACAGAGGGAGAGGGTCCCAAACAAACTCTGAACCAACCCCTCCATACTGCTCCTTCCCCCTCCCCCTCTCCTCTCCTCTCCTGTGCTCTTCTCTCTGTGCTGGGCAGGCTGAATTAGACCTGGACAAAAGGCTTTGTAGCCCGGCCATGAAAGGCCCATTAACCATGCTGCAGCTCCCAGAGGCCTTGCCTGCAGGAGACCACCTCCCAGAATGCCCCTCTCTCAGCAGGCTGCTGTCCCAGCATGCAACGCTTCCCTTCAGCTAGGCTGTCCCTATTCAGGGTCCTTGGGACGTCCCTACCCTAAACCACACCTTAACCCCTACCCCTACCCATACCCTAACTTTAACCATAAACCTTACCTAACCCTAACCTTAACCCTTACCTTAACCATTTTAAATGTAAACTTCAATGGGGGTATGCACGTCCCAAGGATTCAATCATGTAGATTGTTATGAATGCTGTTATTAGAGTGATAGAGAGGGAGAAGTTTGGGGAAATAGGGGGAAAGTGTTTTATTGAGATGAGTCTGTGTTTTGGACGTTCCGTGTGTATGCATATACAGCGTCCTGTGTCTGCAGGTGTGTTTTGGGTACTGTATGCGTCAGTGTTGAGTGTGTCTCAGCGGAGGGAGAGAGCAGCAGACTGAGGGTCTGTCTCTCAACACCCCTCCGCTCTCCCTTTCCTCCACTGACACTGACCAAAAAGGGACACCGTCTTTCAGCTGATGGCGAAACTCGAGTCACACCGCATTATTTCTGCCTCATGCACAAATTCATGTTGTTACACCTATGAACAGAGAAAGTGAAATATTCCTCGATATTAAAAAAGACCCAAGCTGCTAATAATAACATCAACGCTAGCCTATAGATTTACACTTTCCTACTCATTCATTACTGCTGCAGTGCTTGTTGTAGCGCTGAGTGGAAATAGGAAGAACGTGTATTTCTTATAAAAGTGTTGACTACAAAGTGTTGACAGTGCCGAGTAAGAACTTAAAACATGAACTCACTCATAAAAACAGCAGCTCTTTGCTGTATTTGTTGACAGTCTCTCTCTAGTCATGGTTTTAAACACTTTGAAATCTCACAGTATCAATTTTGCCGTAGCTTTCTTTCATGTCTGCTACGTTACTGCAGACTCGGTCATCTGAGCAATCTGATTGGCCAGCGGTAGGCTTATAGTGCACTTGATTTCCTCTCCGGGCCCACCGGGAAGGCCTAGTTTGTACCTTCAGACACATGAAATGGCTCAAAATGGCAACAGTTTTGAATTGGCTGCACCTACCACCAACAGCCCGAGAAGAATACAAATAATAGGAACACAAGGCTTTATCGTTGGGTTTTTTACAGAAATGTTTGGTGATCAACTAGAAATGCCTTGGAAATCGACAAGTCCATCGACCGGTTGGTGACCACTGCTCTAGAAAGTTGAGTGAAGTTCAATCTCGGGCTTCTCTCTGTGAGCTGATATTTCTTCTGAGCTGCAGTCCTGGGGGGAGCTGCACGGTAGTCTCGGGGCTCCTATGCGCTGCCCGCACACAGTTTAGAGGGAACATTGTTGAGCACCCTACTCTATTATTCCTGTGGGCGCCATGACAACGACCCCCTCACTTGGTGTCTCCTACTGACCTTAGCAGCTGTGTAATTTCTTCACTGTACGAATCACACACTTGCTAATGCACGCTTGCACACGATGACACAAACTCTTTAGAACTAAGAACTTATTACACATGTTCGGAACGACGTAAAGATAACAAACTATCTGAAAATGAAATTCAGCACATCTACTCTTCACACACACACACACACACACACACACACACACACACACACACACACACACACACACACACACACACACACACACACACACACACACACACACACACACACACACACACACACACACACACACACACACACACACACACACACACACGCACGCACACACACACGCATGTCAGGACTACTGTGCCCCTCTCTGCCTCAAGGACTGTTCATTTCCTGGGATTTTATGGGTCTTTCTCTCTCTCACTGTGCTGGGGCTCACTATGTGTGTGTGTGTGGGTGTGTGTGTGTGTGCATGTATTTGCGTGTTTCTTTGTGTGTGATTTCCTGAGTGTGTATGTATGTGTATGCAACCATGTGCATATATGTGTGTGTGTGTGTCTCTGTGTGTGTACTCGTGTGTATTTGTTATTTTGTGTGTCTGTGCGGGTCTGAGCCAGGGATATGGTGTGTTATGTTCTGTTATTGGTTCTCATTCCTGTGTGATCAAGCCTGTAGCCGGTGGAGCAAAGGATCAGGTGGGCTCGGGGTCAGTTACAGTGTGTCATACACCGTAATGTCTCTCTGTTTCGATCTGGCCTTGTTTGCCTGTTGGGAGATGTGTTTCTCTACTGTCAGTGTGATGAGTATGAATGTTTTCTATTCTGATGTTTGGGTGGAGTGTGTGATGTGTTTTTATAATTTTTATCATCATTATTTTGTAAGGACTCATTTGTGTAAGAATAACTGTATCAAGGAGGGATTTTTATAGTTGGACTCTCCACCGCTAACTATAATGCTGTGGTCTGTGTAAGATGTCCAACGCTAGTGGAAAACGTTGTGACTGACGTTAACTCTATTCCTATTGGCTGTAGTTTGAGTTACATCTCCATTTCTAGAGGGGTGTAGAAGGGTGAGTTGTGACTAGTGTAGTTGTAACTCTATTCCTAGTGGGGTGCAGAATGAGTTGGGACTCTATTCCTAGAGGGCTGGAACTCTATTCCTAGAGGGCTGGAACTCTATTCCTAGAGGGCTGTTTGACAGCAGCTTTAACTCAAGTGGGCTGTAGTTGTAGTGACTACTATTCTTAGTGGGGTGTAGTGTGGGGCAGTGTAGTGTGGGCAGTGTAGTGTGGGGTGCACTGTAGCCTAATTTTTGACTCTAACTTTAGTGAGTTGAATGATAAACTGTGACTAGTTGTAGTAGTGTGGGCCTGGAGTGTAGTGTATGTTTTGACCCCAGGGTTCCAAAACGAGGGGATATTACTGTTAACTTTCAAAGTTGACCAGTGATCAGCATTTTAGAATTTAATGGAATTTTCATCACATGACATCTGTTGGCCTTTTTGGGTACTTCAGATTATCACAGGTGTCTGTAACTATCTACACATTTAAAATACATAAAATAATCAAATGAGATGAAAAAAAAATACAAAAATGGAATGACAAAGCTGTAAAACATTATCCTAAATTTAACCCATCAACGTAGTGAATACCATTGGTGTTTAATACGAGGCTTTCAGCATGAAATATCCTAAATATTTTGTACGCAATTTTATTTATCTTAATATGTGTTTGTTGTAAATGTTTTGGTCACAAACCTGTGGCAGTTGTGGGGGGAAAAAGCCAATAGTTGGAAGAGTTAATTGAAACGAATGCCATTGTTGATTAGATGCTTTTTTCATTGATTAGGCTATTTTCTCTTTAACCATATGGTCTATTTACTAGAAACGAATGGATAATATGGACACAGATATTAAAAAATGAATACTATATATATATGAACACTTTCCAAAAGTGATTAAAGTATAAATTACCAAAGTTACCATAGATTGCCACAGATCATCTGCTAATTACCAAAATTACAGAACATTCTGGTAACTTTGGTAAATTACCGGTAGTTTTGCAACCCTACTCTAGCTCTAATTGAGTGAATGATAAGTTGTGAGTCTAGCTCTAGACCAGGTTTTCCATTAGCTGTTAAATGCCGGCTTTTGGCCCCCCAAAAAATGAAGAGCCGATAAACAAAATTGTTGCGGCCAAATTGATGGAAATACCAGCTGAAAAAAAATCCATTGCAAAAAAAAATAAAAAATGTATTCTTCGATGGAAATAACAGTCGATGTGTTCCAACTTCAAAGGCAAATATACTTCATAGGCTAATAAATTCTGAAGCTGCTTGGAAATTTGTGTCGGGTATTTGTGTTTCTATTTTTGCTCAAGCAAAATACATGAGGTCCTCATAAAGGACTTCAGCTAAATGTACCCTGACTGGGCAAAATTGGCAAAGATTGAGTTGAGAGGGGGGATTCTTTCTCCAAAACAGAGTGAAGACGTCTTCAAGATCGCGCCTTTTTGAAGACAAAGTAACGAGGCTGATGTGCATCAAGCTGCTCCAAGGAATTGGACAGTTTTGACATCCCAACAGCAGCAGCTCAGGTCCGCCGCAAACACAAGCAAATTAAAGGCAAATTATTGTGTTTGTCAGGTCCGGTCCTAGCAGTTCTGCTGCCGCCCTAGGCAAGATCAACTTTGCAAGCTAAACATTTTAGCGGCCCCCCTTGTGACAGCAAATATTATTTTTGTATTTAAAATATGTATATAATTTCCTGCAATTCTGCACATTTTGCCATGGGGCGTAGAGAAAATGTTTACGTTCTAAAGCAAGTTTGTTGAATTAAGTCGATTTATTTAGCATTTTATCTAACTCTAACCCTTTTCCTAACCGTAACCTAATTCTCCTAACCTGCTATGTTAATTCTCCTAACCTGCTATGTTAATTCTCCTAACCTGCTATGTTAATTCTCCTAACCTGCTGCGTAAGTTCTCCTAACCTGCTATGTTAATTCTCCTAACCTGCTATGTTAATTCTCCTAACCTGCTATGTTAATTCTCCTAACCTGCTATGTTAATTCTCCTAACCTGCTATGTTAATTCTCCTAACCTGCTGCGTAAGTTCTCCTGACCGGCTACGAAAAGTCAAATCTGACATTAATTTGACAAAAGCTGGATCCGGTCTAGCCATGACCGGCCGGCCATGGTGTTCATAGACAGTCATGTTTTACTATTTATTAGGCCTAATTAAAATGTTCATGCCTAAGATAAATTAAATTAGAGAGGCCTAGATTTGTATTTTGTTATTTATTAATTAAAATGTTCATACAAATAGCCTATAGGATAGGTTGTTCGCAAATTATATTACACAAATATTCTATTTTGAAGTTGTGTAGGCGACTTGTTTTTCTAGACTAAATGTTTTGGTCTTTTTTTTAAATGATATTCATTTATGATTTATAGCAGGGATGAAGACGCAACAGGCAATGTTTTGCTTTTCAATAAAACACTCATTTTTATTCTGTTAAGATGAATTACAATAATCTAAATGTGATTTTGAACACTTCCTAATGCATTACGTACCCAAAGCATATAGATGTCCGGTAAATAAAAATCTGGCAGGTCACGTTGTCCGGCACCAAATGTTCCTAACGGAAGCCCTGCTCTAGACTATAGTAGTGTGGGCCTGGGGTGTACACAGTGTAAGTTGTGACTCCAGCTATAGACTATAGTAGTGTGGGCCTGGGGTGTATACAGTGTAAGTTGTGATTCCAGCTCTAGACTATAGTAGTGTGGGCCTGGGGTGTATACAGTGTAAGTTGTGACTCCAGCTATAGACTATAGTAGTGTGGGCCTGGGGTGTACACAGTGTAAGTTGTGACTCCAGCTATAGACTATAGTAGTGTGGGCCTGGGGTGTATACAGTGTAAGTTGTGATTCCAGCTATAGACTATAGTAGTGTGGGCCTGGGGTGTATACAGTGTAAGTTGTGACTCCAGCTATAGACTATAGTAGTGTGGGCCTGGGGTGTACGCAGTGTAAGTTGTGACTCCAGCTCTAGACTGTAGTAGTGTGGGCCTGGGGTGTACACAGTGTAAGTTGTGACTCCAGCTCTAGACTATAGTAGTGTGGGCCTGGGGTGTATACAGTGTAAGTTGTGACTCCAGCTATAGACTATAGTAGTGTGGGCCTGGGGTGTACACAGTGTAAGTTGTGATTCCAGCTACAGACTATAGTAGTGTGGGCCTGGGGTGTACACAGTGTAAATTGTGATTCCAGCTATAGACTATAGTAGTGTGGGCCTGGGGTGTATACAGTGTAAGTTGTGACTCCAGCTATAGACTATAGTAGTGTGGGCCTGGGGTGTACGCAGTGTAAGTTGTGACTCCAGCTCTAGACTATAGTAGTGTGGGCCTGGGGTGTACACAGTGTAAGTTGTGACTCCAGCTCTAGACTATAGTAGTGTGGGCCTGTGGTGTATACAATGTAAGTTGTGACTCCAGCTCTATAGGTCCAAATGATGCAGACCCTCCTAATTGGACCTGGAGCCGCTCAAATCCCAGAACCACTCAGCTCAGCCCAGATAGCATTTCAGTCCAGGGCTGGATTGGCCTGTAATGGCCTAGGATAGCCTGGGTTGTAACTTGAGATCCACACTCACGTAACTTGTATTTTTTGCACAAATCCCCCAATTACATCAACATGTTTTGACCCAAAAGTTTGAGTTAAGCATGTATACATTCTTTCATATGAAAGGGGAGAGGGGAGACTGACGGCACCGGGCACTAAGATGGAAGACTGAAGTGCTACAGGAGCATGATTGCCTTAGACACTGAACTATGGTCAGTTTTGTGTTATTGCACCAAATGGGATTAGGGAAAGGTAAATTGATCCTAGATCTGTGCCTGCAGGCAACTTCTACTATGAGTGGGCGACGTGAGGATAGGGTGGTGCAAAATGGTGGATGGTACGAGATATGAGAACATCTAGAACAGTTGAGAGAAGTGAGTGGGTGTACAATGTATCAGAGAGTATTTGGTGTGAACTTTAAAGGTATGAGAGGGAGTAGAGGGTTGAGAAAGCCTTGAAATGGTAGAACAAATCTGATGAATAATGTTGACATTCTCCTTTTATCAAGCACCTGGTTTTACCACGTTACCCTCCCTACATATGTCTCTATTCTGCCTTCTCTTACTCCCTCTTCTCTCTCGCTCACTCCCCCTGTTATTCTCCTCCCCTCATCCATCTCTCTACCTCCCTCCTTTTCTCTCTCTCATTCCTCCTCTCCCTCCCTCCTCTCCTTGCCCTCCCTTCATCCATCTCCTTCCCCCTCTCTCTCCCCCTTCTCCTTTTCCTCCCTTCATCCATCTCCCTTCCCCTCTCTCTCCCCCTCCATTCCTCCCCTCTCACACTTCCTGCTCTCTGCCCTGCCAGACGGTCATAATTAACGGGGGAAACGATAGTCCCCCTGGCCCTCTGGAGCCCACTACACACACTGCCCTGTGTGTGTGTGTACCTAAACGCAGGTCTCTGTTTCCCTGTACCTCCAGACTTGGCCTATGCTCCCATTCCTCTCAATGTTTCTTTATGCTCAGTGTCAGTACTGATGATCTCACCCTCTCCAAAAAACACACTAAATGACTTACAGAGCACACACACACAACAAGAGGTCAACTGGCAGCACCCCTCTGTGAGTTTGTAATTCCTTCTGAGAGAGTGTATTAGAGTACATTTGACTGATCTATTGTATATTTGACATGTTTGTTTATGTGTCTTTTATAATGTACATTTTAGTGTAGATTATGTGTTTAATAAAGAGTGTGTGTATCCATTACGTATTTGTTTAGTGTGTCGCGTGTGTGTTTTGTGTGTTTGTGTGTGTGCATGCATATTGGTTGAATGCTGTGTGCTACTGAACGTTCTATGTTTGTTAGCTAACTGTGTGCTATACGTTTCTGTGTCCTCTTGCCTTGGTACCATTGACCATGATGTGCAATCATAATGACTTCCCTTTCTGCTGGGAGGCAGAACCAGAACACACAGAGAGAGAGAGAGAGAGAGAGAGAGAGAGAGAGAGAGAGAGAGAGAGAGAGAGAGAGAGAGAGGGCTGAGAACACACAGACCATTCCATTCCACAACTATGATAAGGAGCAGAGCTGTTCCTATCTGTCAATCACAGCCAGGGGCGGGGCCAGGGCACAAGCTCTCACAGTCCCACTGCAGCCTCAACACATCCACCAGTAAATAAACATGTGTGTGTGTCAGAGAGAGAGAAAGAGAGAGAGAGAGAAACAGAGAAAGATAGAGAGATAGAGAGAACGATAGAGAGAGACAGAGAGAAAGAGAGAGACAGAGAGAAAGAGAGAGAGAAAGTGAGAGGGAAATAGAGAGAGAAAGAGAGAGAGAAAATGAGAGAGAGAGAAAGAGAGAGAGAGAGAGAGAGAGAGAGAGAGAGAGAGAGAGAGAGAGAGAGAGAGAGAGAGAAAAGGAGAGAGAGAAAAAAAGAGATAAGAAAATCACATTCAGGAAAATGTGTGGGAGAAATTAAAATTGTGTGTGTGTGTAAATGTGTATGTGTGTGCCTTAACTGTGGTATAAATATTGTGTTGTGCTCCAGTAACGTCTCCAGTAGCAGCACACTCTTGTGTTTATTTTCCTTCCAGACGGACTAGTTCTTATCAAATAAGCAGACACTGCCTCTGGCCCACTGTCCAACCCCATGCTCCCAATGGATGTCCTGCCTCTGGCCCACTGTCCAACCACACGCTCCCAATGGATGTCCTGCCTCCGGCCCACTGTCCAACCACACGCTCCCAACTGATGTCCAGCCTTCCTCCCAACCATGCTGTCACCCAGCTCAGCATCCTGTCACTCACACAGACTGACAGCCTTCATAGCCAGTCAAATCAGCACAAATACATTAATATGATCGTCTTTGAGCTGCACTGACAGACTTCACAGAGTCAAATCATCACCACTATCTTTCACAAAGAATTCCAACCCATCACAAAATGCACTGTACTAGATTATAGGGGTTAGGGTTAGAGGATAGGGTTAGAGACTGTTAGCTGTGGTATGTTAATACTGTAGGACTGGTAGCTGTGGTATGTTAGTACTGTAGGACTGGTAGCTGTGGTATGTTAGTACTGTAGGACTGGTAGCTGTGGTACGTTAATACTGTAGGACTGGTAGCTGTGGTACGTTAATACTGTAGGACTGGGAGCTGTGAATGCGTTAATACTGTAGGACTGGTAGCTGTGGTATGTTAGTACTGTAGGACTGGTAGCTGTGGTACGTTAATACTGTAGGACTGGGAGCTGTGGTACGTTAATACTGTAGGACTGGTAGCTGTGGTATGTTAGTACTGTAGGACTGGGAGCTGTGGTATGTTAGTACTGTAGGACTGGGAGCTGTGGTATGTTAATACTGTAGGACTGGGTGCTGTGGTATGTTAATACTGTAGGACTGGTAGCTGTGGTATGTTAATACTGTAGGACTGGTAGCTGTGGTATGTTAATACTGTAGGACTGGTAGCTGTGGTATGTTAGTACTGTAGGACTGGAAACTGTGGTATGTTAATACTGTAGGACTGGTAGCTGTGGTATGTTAATACTGTAGGACTGGTAGCTGTGGTATGTTAATACTGTAGGACTGGGAGCTGTGGTACGTTAGTACTGTAGGACTGGTAGCTGTGGTACGTTAATACTGTAGGACTGGTAGCTGTGGTATGTTAATACTGTAGGACTGGTAGCTGTGGTATGTTAGTACTGTAGGACTGGTAGCTGTGGTATGTTAGTACTGTAGGACTGGTAGCTGTGGTACGTTAATACTGTAGGACTGGTAGCTGTGGTACGTTAATACTGTAGGACTGGGAGCTGTGGTACGTTAATACTGTAGGACTGGTAGCTGTGGTATGTTAGTACTGTAGGACTGGGAGCTGTGGTATGTTAGTACTGTAGGACTGGGAGCTGTGGTATGTTAATACTGTAGGACTGGTAGCTATGGTATGTTAGTACTGTAGGACTTGGAGCTGTGGTATGTTAATACTGTAGGACTGGGTGCTGTGGTATGTTAATACTGTAGGACTGGTAGCTGTGGTATGTTAATACTGTAGGACTGGTAGCTGTGGTATGTTAATACTGTAGGACTGGTAGCTGTGGTATGTTAGTACTGTAGGACTGGAAACTGTGGTATGTTAATACTGTAGGACTGGTAGCTGTGGTATGTTAATACTGTAGGACTGGTAGCTGTGGTATGTTAATACTGTAGGACTGGGAGCTGTGGTATGTTAGTACTGTAGGACTGGTAGCTGTGGTACGTTAATACTGTAGGACTGGTAGCTGTGGTATGTTAGTACTGTAGGACTGGTAGCTGTGGTACGTTAATACTGTAGGACTGGTAGCTGTGGTATGTTAGTACTGTAGGACTGGTAGCTGTGGTATGTTAGTACTGTAGGACTGGTAGCTGTGGTATGTTAATACTGTAGGACTGGGAGCTGTGGTATGTTAATACTATAGGACTGGGAGCTGTGGTACGTTAATACTGTAGGACTGGTAGCTGTGGTATGTTAGTACTGTAGGACTGGGTGCTGTGGTATGTTAGTACTGTAGGACTGGGAGCTGTGGTATGTTAATACTGTAGGACTGGGAGCTGTGGTATGTTAATACTGTAGGACTGGTAGCTGTGGTATGTTAATACTGTAGGACTGGGAGATGTGGTATGTTAGTACTGTAGGACTGGTAGCTGTGGTATGTTAGTACTGTAGGACTGGTAGCTGTGGTATGTTAATACTGTAGGACTGGGAGCTGTGGTATGTTAATACTATAGGACTGGGAGCTGTGGTATGTTAGTACTGTAGGACTGGTAGCTGTGGTATGTTAGTACTGTAGGACTGGTAGCTGTGGTATGTTAATACTGTAGGACTGGGAGCTGTGGTATGTTAATACTATAGGACTGGGAGCTGTGGTACGTTAATACTGTAGGACTGGTAGCTGTGGTATGTTAGTACTGTAGGACTGGGTGCTGTGGTATGTTAGTACTGTAGGACTGGGAGCTGTGGTATGTTAATACTGTAGGACTGGGAGCTGTGGTATGTTAATACTGTAGGACTGGTAGCTGTGGTATGTTAATACTGTAGGACTGGGAGATGTGGTATGTTAGTACTGTAGGACTGGTAGCTGTGGTATGTTAGTACTGTAGGACTGGTAGCTGTGGTATGTTAATACTGTAGGACTGGGAGCTGTGGTATGTTAATACTATAGGACTGGGAGCTGTGGTACGTTAATACTGTAGGACTGGTAGCTGTGGTATGTTAGTACTGTAGGACTGGGTGCTGTGGTATGTTAGTACTGTAGGACTGGGAGCTGTGGTATGTTAATACTGTAGGACTGGGAGCTGTGGTATGTTAATACTGTAGGACTGGTAGCTGTGGTATGTTAATACTGTAGGACTGGTAGCTGTGGTATGTTAGTACTGTAGGACTGGGTGCTGTGGTATGTTAGTACTGTAGGACTGGTAGCTGTGGTATGTTAGTACTATAGGACTGGGAGCTGTGGTATGTTAGTACTGTAGGACTGGTAGCTGTGGTATGTTAGTACTGTAGGACTGGTAGCTGTGGTATGTTAATACTGTAGGACTGGGAGCTGTGGTATGTTAATACTATAGGACTGGGAGCTGTGGTACGTTAATACTGTAGGACTGGTAGCTGTGGTATGTTAGTACTGTAGGACTGGGTGCTGTGGTATGTTAGTACTGTAGGACTGGGAGCTGTGGTATGTTAATACTGTAGGACTGGGAGCTGTGGTATGTTAATACTGTAGGACTGGTAGCTGTGGTATGTTAATACTGTAGGACTGGGAGATGTGGTATGTTAGTACTGTAGGACTGGTAGCTGTGGTATGTTAGTACTGTAGGACTGGTAGCTGTGGTATGTTAATACTGTAGGACTGGGAGCTGTGGTATGTTAATACTATAGGACTGGGAGCTGTGGTAAGTTAATACTGTAGGACTGGTAGCTGTGGTATGTTAGTACTGTAGGACTGGGTGCTGTGGTATGTTAGTACTGTAGGACTGGGAGCTGTGGTATGTTAATACTGTAGGACTGGGAGCTGTGGTATGTTAATACTGTAGGACTGGGAGCTGTGGTATGTTAATACTGTAGGACTGGGAGATGTGGTATGTTAGTACTGTAGGACTGGTAGCTGTGGTATGTTAGTACTGTAGGACTGGGTGCTGTGGTATGTTAGTACTGTAGGACTGGTAGCTGTGGTATGTTAGTACTATAGGACTGGGAGCTGTGGTATGTTAATACTGTAGGACTGGGAGCTGTGGTATGTTAGTACTGTAGGACTGGGTGCTGTGGTATGTTAGTACTGTAGGACTGGTAGCTGTGGTATGTTAGTACTATAGGACTGGGAGCTGTGGTATGTTAATACTGTAGGACTGGGAGCTGTGGTATGTTAGTACTGTAGGACTGGTAGCTGTGGTATGTTAGTACTGTAGGACTGGGAGCTGTGGTATGTTAGTACTGTAGGACTGGGAGCTGTGGTATGTTAATACTGTAGGACTGGTAGCTGTGGTATATGGCCTAGTTGAAAGGACTGGAAGCTGAGTTGTGATTGTTTGTAAACTCAGTAATTTAGGAACTTGACAGATTCTTCCAAGGAGAGGATCAATCTCTGTTTGACTCTTTCTTTTTAACTGTCTTCTCTTTGTCCCTCCCTCTCGTCTCACAATCTCCCTCTCCACGTTTCTTGCCCCTCCCAAAAAACACCTGGACATTAAGATCCCCATCCCTCCCAGCTCCCCCATCACCCCTGGAGACCCTTCCATGCTGTGTGTGTGTGTAGTGTGTGTGTAGTGTGTGCATGTGTGTGTGTGTGTGTGTGTGTGTGTGTGTGTGTGTGTGTGTGTGTGTGTGTGTGTGTGTGTGTGGTGAAAGCGAGACAGAGAGAAGAAAGAAGAGAGAGATGGACACAGAGTGCGTATCGGAGCGCAACCATGTGTGGCGGAGTGCAAATGTGTGTGAGTGTTTATGTCAGTTTGTAGGCGAGTGTGTGAGAGGAAGTGCATGTGTGTGAGTGTTTGTGTGTGTGTCATCTGAGTGTGTGTGTGTATGACAGTGTGTACACAGAGAGTTGTGAGAGTAAATAAACGCTGGGGGCTCACGTGGCGTTATTATCAGAGCTCAGAGAAAATACACACTGACTTTTCTCTCTGGTTTGATTCATTTCCCCCTCCCTTCCTCCCAACGCACCCCACCCCACCCCACCACACCCTTCTCTCCCCCCGACTCCAAACACCCCAGTTCCACACATGGCTCCAATAAGAGGGTTATTTTTGGACTTCAGGAAGACTTTCAATCAGAGCATTGTGTATGCTCTGCTCTGATAGACTCACTGAGTTTGTTTAGAAACAGTACGCATCTACGGAGCAGGGTGACGTTTTCCTGAACTGGCCAAGTATATACACACCTCTCTCTCCCCAACGTGACCCTTGCACAGCGTCAGAGGGGCGAGACCAGAGAAGGTTTGGGTCATTCCTGGTTTTCCAGACTCCCATCGCTAGATTTCAATCATATCCGAAGCCGAAAAGCCTGGTGATTGGGACCTCTCTCTAAAATGGCCGGCATAAAACGCAAATGCCAACGTTCTGTGGAATCACTTACTTTGATGGTTAGAAAATTCACTAAATAAAGTTTGGTTTGCAGACCAAAGATAAAACACACAATCTGTGGTACAGTTTTTCTCTTTATATGTCACACACACACACACACACACTCATTAATCTGGGCAGACTCAGGAAACCGCTCCAGTGAGCTGGCTAGAGTCCCAGAGAGGGAGGAGGGGGGAGAGAGGGAGGGAGGGATCAAAGCCACCACGAGAGCAGCAGACTCGCTGAAAAGAAACAGCAGAAGAAGAAAGAAAAGAGAAAAGAACGTTTTGAGAGGAAAGAAAGAGAAAGGAAAATGTCCTCTGGAGCTCTGAGAATACAGGAAGGAGAGGGGATCTGATCCCCTCGTTTTAATGAACTGGCACTGACACAATGTATGTAGAGTTTCATTTGCAACTTTGTGTGCCTTTGTGTGTGTATACAGTATGTATGTAGCAGGGTTTCTGTTAGCCGGTAATAGCTGGCTTTTAAACAACAACAAAAAATTGAAAAGCCGAAAAATAAAATTGGGAAGATAATAAAAAATCTAATTGCGAAATAAAGCTTTTTAGCCTATTCATTGATGGAAATAGATGTGACTGGTCATGCTTATCGGTCTATAGCTTAATTTGCATCATTTAGTGGAATTAAATTGGTGCGTGTGTACAGTATATTCATTATGTATCTTATCACATGCGTACAGCGTACAGATACAGAGCCTTTGAGAGGAACATCTGTCAGACAGCAGGAGAGCTGCTGCTACAGCATCTCAGACAGCAAATGCATATGCAATGGAAGGCAGGCTTCATTACCGCGTCACACACCACTTGGCAGTGAGCTGGAGGCTGTATGCATTTTGAAAACATATGCTTATTTGTTTTAAACTTTAATGTTTTACTACATATTATGAGGCATGTCTTGCCTTGCTTCAAAGTAGCCTAGTCAAAATCAGACCATATCCGTGGAGGCAATTATTTTATATCAACTTTCTTTCATTGCCCAGTAACCAAAGGCACAATCCTAGTCATATTAGTAACCCATGCTAGTTGTTGCATATTAGATCTCCCCTCTGTCTACATTTCTAATGGATATTTTCATCTGTCACATGTAACCGCTCGCATGTGTGGTGTGCTTTTGACAACAATGTTTTCCCCGCTAATTGCATTATGGAACGAACATTCGCACATAGCCTCCTGCCTTGTGTGCATTGCTGCACTGATAATGTGAAGAAATAATAGTTTATCAACATTTTAAGCGAAACGTTCTGATCTGTTGCATCAGACTCAATGTTTTATATTTTTTTTTAAATGTAGTCTAGGCCTACTGGTTGAACTTGGGATCTATCGTCCCACAAATGTCCCAGAGTGTTTGGAATCTGTTTCACGACAAGCTGACCAATAGAATAGGTCAACTTCTGTCACGATCTCCATGCGGGACAGACCAAGGCGCAGCGATGCTTCCAGTATACATATTTATTAAGAACGTAACTGGGTAAACAACAAAAGGTAAACGTAACGAAGATCGTGATTGAACAAAACTAAACACAAAACAAGCTATGCTTAAACAATAACCCACAAACCCCAAGTGAAAACTACAAACATATATATATGGTTCCCAATTAGAGACAACGACACTCAGCTGCCTCTAATTGGGAACCATTACTCCAACATAGAAAATATATAACCTAGAACAGAAAAAACCCTACACCAAAAACAAAACAAAAACACTCCAGCCTGTCTCTCAGGCCTGGACGTGACAGTACCCCCAAAGGCGCGGACTCCGACCGCGCAAAAAGTCCATTGGGGGTCTCGGTGTTTTTTTTGTCCCAGGTGGCGGCTCTGGTGCTGGCCGTGCTGGTCGAAGTCACGCACCGGAGGCCCTGGGCCATATGCAGGACTGGGGACCCTCACTGGCGGCCCCGGACTGGGGACCCTCACTGGCGGCCCCGGACTGGGGACCCTCACTGGCGGCCCCGGACTGGGGACCCTCACTGGCGGCTCCGGACTGGGGACCCTCACTGGCGGCTCAGGACTGGGGACCCTCACTGGCGGCTCAGGACTGGGGACCCTCACTGGCGGCTCAGGACTGGGGACCCTCACTGGCGGACCTGGACAGGGGAAGCACACTGGCCCTCTGGTGCGGGGAGCAGGAACCGGCCGTACTGGGCTCATAACGCGCACACTGGTGCGGGGAGCAGGTACCGGCCGTACTGGGCTCATAACGCGCACTCTGGTGCGGGGAGCAGGAACCGGCCGTACTGGGCTCATAACGCGCACACTGGTGCGGGGAGCAGGAACCGGCCGTACTGGGCTCATAACGCGCACTCTGGTGCGGGGAGCAGGAACCGGCCGTACTGGGCTCATAACGCGCACACTGGTGCGGGAGCAGGAACCGGCCGTACTGGGCTCATAACGCGCACACTGGTGCGGGAGCAGGTACCGGCCGTACTGGGCTCATAACGCGCACTCTGGTGCGGGGAGCAGGAACCGGCCGTACTGGGCTCATAACGCGCACACTGGTGCGGGAGCAGGAACCGGCCGTACTGGGCTCATAACGCGCACTCTGGTGCGGGAGCAGGAACCGGCCGTACTGGGCTCATAACGCGCACACTGGTGCGGGAGCAGGAACCGGCCGTACTGGGCTCATAACGCGCACTCTGGTGCGGGGAGCAGGAACCGGCCATACTGGGCTCATAACGCGCACACTGGTGCGGGGAGCAGGAACCGGCCGTACTGGGCTCATAACGCGCACTCTGGTGCGGGGAGCAGGAACCGGCCGTACTGGGCTCATAACGCGCACTCTGGTGCGGGGAGCAGGAACCGGCCGTACTGGGCTCATAACGCGCACTCTGGTGCGGAGAGCAGGAACCGGCCGTACTGGGCTCATAACGCGCACTCTGGTGCGGGGAGCAGGAACAGGACGTGCTGGGTTCCCGACGGGCACAGGAATCCTGGAGCGTGGAGCAGGGACAGGACGTGCTGAGTCCACGCCGGGTGCAGGGATCCTGGAGCGTGGAACAGGGACAGGACGTGCTGAGTTCACAACGGGCACAGGAATCCTGGAGCGTGGAGCAGGGACAGGACGTGCTGAGTCCACGCCGGGTGCAGGGATCCTGGAGCGTGGAACAGGGACAGGACGTGCTGAGTTCACAACGGGCACAGGAATCCTGGAGCGTGGAGCAGGGACAGGACGTACTGGGCTGTGGATGCGAACCGGAGATACAGTGCGTAGAGCTGGCGCAGGATATCCTGGTCCAAGGAGGCGCACCGGAGACCAGGAGCGCTGAGCCGGCACCACTCTACCAGGCTGCACACTCACCGTAGCCTGACAGATGAGTGGCGCTGGAATCTCTCGCACCGGGCTGTGAACGCGCACTGGGGACACCGTGCGCAAAACTGCATAGCACGGCGTCTTACCAGTGCGACGCTCTCCCCAACGCTCTCTCCACAAAGCACGAGGAGTTAGCTCAGGAGTCCCTCCTGAACCGGCCAACCTCCTCGTGTGCCCCCACCCAAAAGTTTTTTGGGGCTGCCTTTCGGGCTTCCGTGCCAGGCGAGTTCCCATGAACTTTTCTCTCTCCCTGGAGCGACGATAATCCTCCGGCTGAGACCATGGTCCTTTTCCCTCCAAAATCTCATCCCATGTCCAAGATCACTTGCCATATAAAATCTCCTCCGTAGTCCAATGTTCCCGAGTCTCTCGCTGCTTGGTCTTCTTATGGTGGGTTATTCTGTCACGATCTCCATGCGGGACAGACCAAGGCGCAGCGATGCTTCCAGTATACATATTTATTAAGAACGTAACTGGGTAAACAACAAAAGGTAAACGTAACGAAGATCGTGACGTTGAACAAAACTAAAACACTCCAGCCTGTCTCTCAGGCCTGGACGTGACAACTTCTCTACTATAGGGATAATAGAATGATATAGGCTGGTGATTTTGCTGTTTGTTACTCGTCTGGTTGAGAGTTGTTCTAACATGTTAAAAGTGTACATCAGAATTCAGTAAGAAGGTCTGCACATCGTTGCATCCTCAACTTCCATGTTCTGTTAATATGAATTACCATAATATCATCTAAATGGGATTTCTGTCATTCTGAGCAACATGGTTGGACACCCTAATCAGGTCCCGCAGCCAATTCATGTGGGTCTGGTAAATGAAGATGGTGCCGGTCAAATGTCCGGAAACCCTGGTAAGTACAGTATATGTGTGTGTGATGAACAGAAAGCTGAAACAGTTATTTTTATTCCCTAATGTGACTCATTCCACGGAGGGCCGAGTGTCTGCAGGTTTTCACTCCACCCTTGTAATTGACTGATGAATTAAGGTCATTAATTGGTAAGGAACTCCCCTCACCTGGTTGTCTAGGTCTTAAACTAAAACCAGCAGACACTAAGCCCCCCATGGAATGAGTAAACAAAGCCACTGGTCTTTTAAGGAGTTTTTAACACAGATACAAAGGGCCTTACAGACCACGATTGACCTGCCAGCGAACCAATCGCTGCTCCCGTGTGTCCTCTAATTACCTTGCTAGTGCTCGCCCAGTGGCTTATCCGATAAAGCGTAGGGTAGCCTAGTGGTTAGAGCGTTGGACTAGTAACCGAAAGTTTGCAAGTTCAAATCCCTGAGCTGACAAGGTACATATCTGTCGTTCTGCCCCTGACTTGCCTAGTTAAATAAAGGTAAAAAAGAAAGGAGACCTAGCAAGAGGTTGTTGTTGCTGTGGTGTGTGTAAAAGAAGCCCTACTGGAGTGTTGATAGTAAGTCTGTATGCAGGGATTGGTGTTTGTACTCATTTATGTACCTTTGCTTACTCGACTGATCATTCGTTAGCATGACCTGCCTAGCCTTCACCCACCCACTCACAAACAAACACACACTCCCCCTGCTCTACAGGGAGGATCGACAGAAACGATTCCCCAAAGCACTAATTAGAAAAACGATGGAGCTCGTTAATGGTTAGTTCTCCCTCATCTCCCCGATACCCCCCACACTTCCAATTTCCTCCCTCGCTTCCCTGTTCCCTCCCTTGTCTCCCCATTACCTCTGCCGTAAACAAATGTTGTGAGAGAGAGAGAGAGAGAGAGAGAGAGAGAGAGAGAGAGAGCGTTCCACTGACTGACTGGCCTGGGTCAGAGCCTTATTAACCTACCGCATGCAGCTCTGCTCTCCCTTACAGCACCAAGACCCCCTCCACACACACACACACAGAAACAAATGTACCTAGGCACAATCACAAACACACCCAGACAGGAACACTATGCATTCACAGGCATGCATGCACACAAACGCATGCACACACACACACTTAGCCCAGAAGCAGCACATGGTCCTGGTTAAGAGGATTTGGGCTCCAGATGAAACCCAATCTCTCATGGAGTTATTCCTCTCATTTCTCAGACTTCATTGAAAAACAGGGGGGTTTCTCTCTCTCTCTCCTTCACTCTCTCTCTCTTCCTTCACTCTCTATTCCCTTCGCTGGCCCCCTCTCTCTCTCCCTGTCATCCTGATGAAGTTGCACAGTAAGAGGAGGAAGGAGAGCAGCCAGGAGATTTTTGTGGGTTTTGTGCGTCTGTATTCTCTATGGCTGGAACCAACTGAGGAAAACGGAGACAGAGAGAGAACAATAGCACACACAAACACACACACAGACGTACACACACATACTTACACACATGCACACACACACACACACACACACACACACACACACACACACAGACTTACACACACACACACACACACACACACACACACATATACTGTACACACATATGCATGCACTATTGCACACATACATACACACACTGATTCATCAAACACACACACACACACACACATCCATTCCACACACACACACACACACACACTTACTCCTTACAAACACACACACACACATCCATTCCACACACACACATATACTGTACACACATATGCATGCACTATTGCACGCACACATACATACACACACAGATTCATCCAACACACACACACACATCCATTCCACACACACACACACACTGATTCCTTACATACACACACACACGCACACACTGATTCCTTACATACACACCCAGTCTAGAAAGTGTAATCTCCCAGAATCAATTTGTTTCTCTCTGTCTTCTTGACTCCATCTTCTGTGGACATTTCCTGTCTGTAGCGAGTGCTGTGGTGCAACCTCCTATTACTTCCCCACACAGGCCCATATTAAATATATATATAGTCACGCTTTAAAGACCAGGAGAGTCCACGCCGTTTCTCGCACACAAAGACCTACAGCACGCTGACACTGGTTCACAACCAGTCTCTGTTTGCTGCCAGGATTTTGAATAATATACTGTACAGGAAAGAAGGAAACTACAGGTAACCACCAAAATAAAGGAAACACTTGAGTGATAAGGGAAACAAAGTATGTTGAAAGCAGGAGCTTCCACACAGGTGTGGTTCCTGAGATAATTAAGCAATTAACATACAGTCATGCTTAGGGTCATGTATAAAATGCCCAAATGGCTTTTGTTTTGGCTACCATGGCTAGAAGAAGAGATCTCAGTGACTTTGAAAGAGGGGTCTCAAAGGAGCATATGGGGTTTAAATCATGGCATTTCTTATGTAAGAATGGTGTCGCATCCCTCCAATAGATTGAGATATTGAGTCCATGAGCCAACATGGCTTCAGTTTGCATGAGTGGATAACATTAAAAGTATAGTTTGATCCAAGATGGCTAATCAATGCTCCACAGTTTCAACACTCCTGTGAGTGCATCTGCCTGCCTGTCACTCACTCTCCAGCGCCACTCTGGCCGCTCATTAGGAACATCTCACTTAGGGTAACTGTGTTATTTCAGTGTTTGTAGCTCGCTATGGGAGTGTTTTGTGCGGCGTGTCTCTGGGTGTGTACGTGTGTGTGTGTGTGTGTGTGTGTGTGTGTGTGTGTGTGTGTGTGTGTGTGTGTGTGTGTGTGTGTGTGTGAGGGACGGAGGGAGGTTAGATCAGAGTGTGATTCCAGATGTGGTTTTACTGCTCTGGCAGGGGTGACAGGGCTGTAAAGAACTCTGGAGTAGCCTGGGGGAGAGGGGGGAGAAAGGGGGGAGGTGAGGGAGGAGGAAGGGAGGAGGAAGGGAGGTAAGTGCTGGGCAGCTTAGGGCCTTGGGGAGGCGGATAGAAGGAGGGGAGAGGAGAAGGGGGAGGACGTAAGTGCAGGGCAGATCTTAGGGCCTGGGGGACTCAAATGGAGGGAGGTGGGGGGATGACTTTTCCTGGCGTGAGCACTCAGCTTTATTGGCTCAGGTGTATGGAGCGTCTGGCTCTGGAACCATAAAGTGGGACACAGACTGAGAGGTTGGGGGGGTACTGCACTAACAGGTATGTGTTTATGTGTTTATGCAAAAAAAGATGGCATGAATCCGTGTAGGAACATTGTGTTGGAGAGTAAAATGTTCTTTCTACAGGAGGGTGATTGTGTGTATTCAGTGTATATATCCTTGCTTGCACGTGTATGCTTGTCAGAGTGTGTGTGTTTGTGTGTGTGTGCACCTTTGTGTGTGCATGTGTGCGTATATGAATGTGTATGAGCATGTAAGAGTGTGTGCACGTGCACATATGTGTGTATGCACACGTGTGTGTGTGCATGTATGAGTGTTTAAGAGTGTGTGTGTGTCTTTGCAGGCATGTGTGTGTGTGTAGTGAGTGTTCCTGATCTGTGGGTCCTGCAGCTTGTTAGTCATGCTCGTTAATATGTGTCTGCTTTACAGGCCCTGTTCAAAGACTGGCGTGGCATTTCATCTAGCTAGATCACCTTCTACACTACTGACTGACTGGAGGAGAGGAGGAGGAGGAGGAGGAGGTGGAGGAGAGAAGAGAAGAGGAGGAGAAGAAGGAGGAATGGTGACCAGGAGAGCCTACTGAAACATGCCACATCACACCATCTTCTACCTGACACAGTGTGTGACCCTTCACTTGCCCTCTCTGCCTCCTTCACTCTCTCTCTCTCTCTCTCTCTCTCTCTCTCTCTCTCTCTCTCTCTCTCTCTCTCTCTCTGTCTCTCTCCCTCCACCTCCCTACCTCTCTCTCTGTCCCTCTACCTCTCTCCTTCCACCTCCCTCGCCCTCTCTCTCGCTCGCTCCCTCCACCTTCCTCCCTCTCGCTCCCTCTCGCTCTCCCTCCACCTCTCTCTCTCACTCCCTCCACCTCCCTCGCTCTCACCTCCTCCTCCAAAAGCACACCAGCACCTCCAGGCCCTGAGAGCAAGGCTTTCTGGGATATCAGAAACAGATGTGCCTCCTGCCCTGATCTCTACAAACATACACACCCCTTTGACGACAACACACACACACACGCACACATGCGCACACACACATTCCCTCCTCCCCACACACACCCTGCAGCAGATGAGAACCGGCACCAGGACCCAGTCAGAGTGACGGGCCAGCGTGACCCTGGGCGTGACCCCAGCCTGAAGCATCTCAGACAGGAAAGGGTCGCAATAGGGTTCAGCTGTGATCCTCCTCCCTCTGCCCCCTCGTCCCCGGTCTCATTAAGACAAACTGTTTTTAAAAGCAAAGCAGCTTTCACTACCACTTAAAGCAACACCCTGGAGCTAACACAGGGAGGGAGAGAAGGTGAGGAAAGGAGACAGAGAGGGAGAGAAGGTGAGGAAAGAAGGAGACAGAGAGGGAGAGAAGGTGAGGAAAGAAGGAGACAGAGAGGGAGAGAAGGTGAGGAAAGAAGGAGAGAAGGATGGGTACAAAGAGAGAACAAAAGATCAAGGTAGAGGAAAAAGCCAAGAGAAAAAAGACAGTCAGTAAGAAAGGGGGGAGGAAGAGGGACAGAGAGAGGGACAGAGAGAGAGACAGAAAAGGGGGGTGGGGGAGAGAGAGAGAGAGAGAGAGAGAGAGAGAGAGAGAGAGAGAGAGAGAGAGAGAGAGAGAGAGAGAGAGAGAGAGAGAGAGAGAAAAGGGGGTGGGGAGAGAGAGAGAGAGAGAGAGAGAGAGAGAGAGAGAGAGAGAGAGAGAGAGAGAGAGAGAGAGAGAGAGGGAGGGAGAGAGAGAGAGAGGGAGAGGAGGGAGAGAGAGAGAGAGAGAGAGAGGGAGAGAGAGCAGGACAGAGAGAGAGAGAGAGAGAGAGAGAGAGAGAGAGAGAGAGAGAGAGAGAGAGAGAGAGAGAGAGAGGGGGGGAGAGAGAGAGAGAGAGAGAGAGAGAGAGAGAGAGAGAGAGAGAGAGAGAGAGAGAGAGAGAGAGAGAGAGAGAGGGAGGGAGAGAGAGAGAGAGGGAGAGAGGGGAGGGAGAGAGAGAGAGAGGGAGTGGGAGGGAGAGAGAGAGAGAGGGGAGGAGGGAGGGGGAGGGAGCAAGAGAGAGAGGGGAGAGAGAGAGAGAGGGGAGAGAGAGAGAGAGAGAGAGAGAGGGGAGGGAGGGGGAGCTCATATTACATGCAGCTGTCAAAAGGCACCCGCATCCCAGAATGCATTGCGACTTGGCATCACTGTCCTAATAAGAGCGGGCAGCGTCATGGTTACGTCTCATATCAAAACATTCCAAACAAGTTTTAATTGCACAGGAGACATATGAGGTCACTTATTAAAGATGATAAAGTAATGTCATTATATCTGGCACTGGAACAGCCAGCCTGCTTGGAGCCAAGCTGTTGTGTTTGTGTATAAAAACAACGTATTATTCTGTCTAGGTACTTATATAACCTCTACACTGCCCCACTCTCCACTCCTTCATCCACCTCTTTCTCTCTCCCTATTCATGATAGTGAGTATGTTATTGTATGGGATTTGTCATTGTAGCGTCGTTTATGTATCAATATTGTGAGAAAAATGTAAGTCTGGCATCCATGTGACCACTGAAATATTCATCTCCTTTGTAATCATGTTTCAAAGTAGATCCAAATAAACTAATCAATGTGTGTGTGTGTGTGTGTGTGTGTGTGTGTGTGTGTGTGTGTGTGTGTGTGTGTGTGTGTGTGTGTGTGTGTGTGTGTGTGTGTGTTTGTGTGTGAGTGGCAGGGCATGCTGAGGTAGATTAATACGCTGGCTCAGAGGGGGGCTCGTCCATTCAGCTCTGACTGATGTGCGTCCCAAATTGATTTATAAAAACGGCTCTTAATCAATTACGTGTGGAGAAAGAAGGAGAGAGAATGGAGAGAGGAGAAGAAAGAGAGGATCCAAGGGGGGTGAGAGTGGGAAAGACAGAGGATAGAGGGACTAAGAGGAGAACCAGAGGGCAGAGAGGAAGGGAAAAAGGAAGGAAAGAGAGAGAGAAAAAGAGAGGGAAATAGAGGTGTGTTGTTGTGTGGTTAGGTGATATGGTCAATCTAGTCTGAATACAGGTTCTGTAGTGTCATCACATGTTGAGATACTGTGCAGTGTGATTCTGTTCAGCCATATTGTGTTATTGGATATCGATGGGCAATGGTGCATTGCATGGTGTCAGGCCTCTATCTGTTGCTCGGTATTGTGTATGCTAATTGTTTTGTTAATAACATTCTATGCTATGCAATAGTATTGCACTGATGATGTGATATCATAGTGTAGTTGTGTTAATGTGATATCATAGTGTTGTTGTGTTAATGTGATATCATAGTGTTGTTGTGTTAATGTGATATCATAGTGTTGTTGTGTTAATGTAATATCATAGTGTAGTTGTGTTAATGTAATATCATAGTGTTGTTGTGTTAATGTGTTAATGTGATATCATAGTGTTGTTGTGTTAATGTGATATCATAGTGTTGTTGTGTTAATGTAATATCATAGTGTTGTTGTGTTAATGTGTTAATGTGATATCATAGTGTTATTGTGTTAATGTGATATCATAGTGTTGTTGTGTTAATGTAATATCATAGTGTAGTTGTGTTAATGTGATATCATAGTGTAGTTGTGTTAATGTAATATCATAGTGTTGTTGTGTTAATGTGATATCATAGTGTAGTTGTGTTAATGTGATATCATAGTGTTGTTGTGTTAATGTGATATCATAGTGTTGTTGTGTTAATGTAATATCATAGTGTAGTTGTGTTAATGTAATATCATAGTGTTGTTGTGTTAATGTGATATCATAGTGTTGTTGTGTTAATGTGATATCATAGTGTAGTTGTGTTAATGTAATATCATAGTGTTGTTGTGTTAATGTGTTAATGTGATATCATAGTGTTGTTGTGTTAATGTGATATCATAGTGTTGTTGTGTTAATGTGATATCATAGTGTTGTTGTGTTAATGTGATATCACAGTGGTGTTGTGTTAATGTGATATCATAGTGTTGTTGTGTTAATGTGATATCATAGTGGTGTTGTGTTAATGTGATATCATAGTAGCGTTATGCTAATGTTAATTTTTATTTTTATTTATTTATTTCACCTTTATTTAACCAGGTAGGCAAGTTGAGAACACGTTCTCATTTACAACTGCGACATGGCCAAGATAAAGCAAAGCAGTTCGACACATACAACAACACAGAGTTACACATTGGAGTAAACAAACATACAGTCAATAATACAGTAGAAAAAAAACAAATCTATATACAATGTGTGCAGATGAGGTAAGATATGGAATGTAAGGCAATAAATAGGCCATGGTGGCAAAGTAATTACAATATAGCAAATGTAACACTGGAATGGTAGATGTGCAGTAGATGAATGTGCAATGTAGAAAAACTGGGGTGCAAAGGAACAAGATAAATAAATAAATACAGTAGGGGATGAGGTAGTTGGTTGGGCTATTTACAGATGGGCTATATACAGGTGCAGGGGTCTGTGAACTGCTCTGACAGCTGGTGCTTAAAGCTGGTGAGGGAGATAAGTGTCTCCAGTTTCAGAGATAAATGTGTGATATCATAGTAGTGTTGTGTGAATGTGATATCATAGTAGTGTTGTGTTAATGTGATATCATAGTAGTGTTGTGTTAATGTGATATCATAGTAGTGTTGTGTTAATGTGATATCATAGTAGTGTTGTGATAATGTGCTAAGTAATGTCATGACTCTGGGTTAATGTGATATGTGATATAGTAGTGTTGTGTTAATGTGATATCATAGTAGTGTTGTGTGAATGTGATATAATAGTAGTGTTGTGTGAATGTGATATCATAGTAGTGTTATGTTAATGTGATATTATAGTAGTGTTATGTTAATGTGATATCATAGTAGTGTTGTGATAATGTGCTAAGTAATGTCATGACTCTGGGTTAATGTGATATGTGATATAGTAGTGTTGTGTTAATGTGATATCATAGTAATGTTGTGTTAAAGTGATATCATAGTAGTGTTGTGTTAATGTGATATCATGGTAGCGTTATGTTAATGTGATATCATAGTAGTGTTATGTTAATGTGATATCAAAGTAGTGTTATGTTAATGTGATATCAAAGTATTGTTGTGTTAATGTGATATCATAGTGTTGTTGTGTTAATGTGAAATCATAGTAGTGTTGTGATAATGTGCTAAGTAATGTCATGACTCTGGGTTACTGAGAGGAATAAAGCAACAGTTGTTTTCAAACGCCCTCCCTCCCCCCTTTCTTCAGGTTTCTATTTTGTACAGTATTCTGTTACAGTAACATGTTAGCTCTACGGTGTTGTGTTGAAGTTATAGCGTGATCCTTGTGTGTTGTCTTCTCTCATATCATTATAGTGTCTGTGTGCTTTATGTAGTGATATGTGTGTTAATAGCATGGTGTGGGTGTGTGCTGGGATAAGGGCCCAGCATTAGTTGTTGGCGTTGAGAGGAGGGGGGGGGGTCTGCAGTTGTTTAAAAGTCCTTCCCTGACGGCCCCATTGTGCCTCAGATGGGGACGGGGACGGGGGACAGGTGGGTGCGGCTGGGACGAGACGGGGAGGGGGTCATGCTGGGAGCTCGTTTCTCCTGCCTGTCAGAACTATCTGGGATCCAGCCGGAACTAATCAACTCCTATAGGCCTCGCCATTACCCAGCCTGCACTGGGTCCCAGGCAGTGGGGCTGGGGACAGTCCTGTGGGAACAGAAGAGGGAACGAGGGAGAGAGGGAGAGAGGGAGAGAGGGGAGATATGACCCCCAACACTCACACACACATATACACTCTCTCTGTTCATACACACTCACATACATCCCCCGCCAGCCTGTGCGGCACACACAACACTCCCACTGTTTCACACTGAAGCAATAATAAACACTTGCAATAATATTTTCACAGCAAGCAACAGCTTGCTTCAGATCAGAACCTAACACAGCTGCGTGGTACACTCCTCTTCACACACACGTTCACACACACACACGCATGCAGACTCACTTCAAAAACACACTCTCCCTTCTTCACACACATGTGTATAGAGACATACCATAACAGTCAATGGGTTACTAGTCTAGTAGTTTCTGAAGACAATTTCACGTTCATACAGACAACTGCAACCTTTCAGATACACAAAATCTTCCTAGAACGGCTTCTATACATAACACTAAATACCAAGGTTAAGAGTTACAAAGTTGATGCATCGAAAAACAAGCCCACCAAAGCTGAATTCATTTAGAGAGTATGGTCAAACAAACACTATTTAGCTTCATAACAACAAACTTAACCACTCTGGGAAAACAAAGCAAATAGTCAACCTCACAGTGGAAACTACATCACAAAGAAGAAGACAGTCATAGTTAGTGGCTTTATATGTTGAGAGAAAGAGGGCACATTCCAACACAAGCCTCATGCTGTGTTTGAGTGTGTGTCAAAGTCAAAGTCAAAAGTCAAAGTCACCATTATTAGTCAGTTGTACAACCAAATGCCTTCAACCGAAATGTGTCTTCCGCATTTAACCCAACCCCTCTGAATCAGAGAGGTGCGGGGGGCTGCCTTAATCGACATCCACGTCTTCGGCGCCCGGGGAACAGTGGGTTAACTGCCTTGTTCAGGGGCAGAACGACAGATTTTTACCTTGTCAGCTCGGGGATTCGAACTTGCAACCCTCCGGTTACAAGTCCAACGCTCTAACCACTAGGCTACCTGCCGGCGCCCGTGTGTGTGTGTGTGTGTGTGTGTGTGTGTGTGTGTGTGTGTGTGTGTGTGTGTGTGTGTGTGTGTGTGTGTGTGTGTGTGTGTGTGTGTGTGTGTGTGTGTGTGTGTGTGTGTGTGTGGACCGAGCGGTATATGGATGTTGCCCTCTGGTGGAGGCTAAGTGAAGCTACAAAGTTTAGAGAGAACTAATGGCACGCTTCCTGAGACTGAAGGCCACTGGGCCCCAACGCTTCTATAGAAGTCAATAAGGAAAAAGCCATTCCATTCCAAAACCACACCCTGTCAAATAACATTGACAGTACAGTTGGCATACTGAATCACTTTTCTTTATCTCTCTGTTGCTAGCCTGATCCACGATCCTCACCGCTGCGCTCTCCTTTCATCTGTGTAGCGAAACAGAATGTAAGCTCGCAAGATCAGGATGCTACTTTGCTACATAGCGATACATGTTCCATATTCTGAGAGGCCGTCCTTCTATGGGTAGGTGCAAGTCTGGAAGCCGGTCTACAAAAACCTTGGTGAACATTTAAAGCTAAATAAACCCTTGTGGTTTTAATGTACCTTATCAGACACTCCAGATGTAAGAAAGGTTTATCTATAATCTGATCCCTAAGGCCACATGTGATGCATCCACACGAGCCAATAGTCTAGAAGTCAACAAAGGGACAGAAACATAGCAAAATCAGGAATTTATAGAGTGCTTCATCATGAAATCTTTCTCACTCCGACCACCAATCTCCACCATTAACCATTACTCTAGCCTGTCAAGTGTCCCTCACAACTTCTCTAGACAATGTGGAAGTCAATCGTGTCAAACAGTGACTGAGTGTGTGTTTGAGCTGGAGTGTGTGTTTGAGCTGGAGTGTGGGTTTGAGCTGGAGTGTGTGTGAGAAAGAGAGTGTGTGTGAGAAAGAGAGTGTGTGTTTGCTGGGCTGTGGAGAGGGGGAGACTCCAACCCCCCTTCATTAAGGTGAAGTAGGAGCAGATTGAAATGTGTTAAGAAAACTAAAGCGTGTGCCTGTGCAGTCTCCCCCCTCACACTGGCAGTGTGTGTGTGTGTGTCTGCCCCTTAACTGTGTGTTTTAATGGTTGACCGTGTATCTGAGTGTATCAAGCAACTATAAGATTCAGGCCTACTTGTACACATGTAAGCATTAGTGAGTGTCATTGCCTCCATTAAAATGCCACTGTGTCTGTACGTGTGTATGCAAATGTTTATATAGTGTACCCTATGTGAGTAGCTATATCCAATTTCAACCTACTTCCTGTGCATTTTGACAAACTTGTGTACAGTTATGTGGAGAGGTCGGCAGGAGTAGAAGTGGCGAAGGGAGTCTCCCTTGACTGCTTAGAGACAGATGAAGGAGAGGGTTCCCACAACGTTCCCCAGGTCTCTGGGTGGGGTGGAGGTGGGTGTGAGGGGGGGTATAGCAAGCCACTGGGGCAAGGTTAATCCCCATTCATCCCCTCCTCCACTCAGTCGCACAGAACACAATAAGCCCCTCCCGCTCCCCTGGCATCACCGTGACGACCCTTAACCCTGTGTTTACCGCCGCTGCTCCAGGCCTCTTTATACTGCAGCACAGTTATTATCTGACGTATTTACTCCTTAAGATATGGAGAGCAATAGTAATGGCGTCTTTTTGTAGGCACTAACTCCGCCATGACTCGTTGGCCAAAGCCTATGGGAAAATGTATGTTCTTTTATTGGGGGGGAGGGTGGATAAACCCCGAAAACAAGGTCTGTGGTAAACACAGGCTTGGGAGATCTTAAAACACTGAATATACCAAACATTAAGAACACCTTCCTAATATTGACTTGCAACTCACCCTTTGCCCTCAGAACAGCCTCAATTCGTCAGGTCAGGGACTCTACAAGGTGTTCCACAGGGATGCTGGCCCATGTTGACTCCAATGCTTCCCACAAGTTGTGTCAAGTTGGAAGGATGTATTTTGGGTGGTGGACCATTCTCGATACACACGGGAAACTGTTGAGCATGAAAAACCCAGTAGGGTTGCAGTTCTTGACACAAGCCGGTGCACCTGGCACCCACTACCAGACCCTGTTCAAAGGCACTTAAATCTTTCATCTTGCCCATTCACCCTCTGAATTGCACACATATACAATCCGTCTCAATTGTCTCAAGGCTTAAAAATCTTTCTTTAACCTGTCTCCTCCCCCTTCATCTACACTGATTGAAGTGGATTTTGCAAGTGACATCAAAAAGGAATTATAGCCTTTACCTGGTCAGTCTATGACATGGAAAAAGCAGGTGTCCTTAATGTTTTGTACATTAATCTTCATCAGCTGACATCACTTATTGTACATTTTGAAGCATTTATGTAACCAAATCAAGCACATAGAGCACATAAAGGCTTCATAATTCATTAATGTCATGTTAACTGGCTGATATTATCTCATAGAACAAAACGTATAAGATTTCCTAAGCCTGTGTTAACCTCAGACCTTATTTTCAGCATTGATCAAAAAACACCATTCATTACCCCCTTAGGAATGGCGGAACAAACCAGAAGTAACTTGTTTACGTCTTTCAGGACTGACTACAAGCTGGCAAGTTCTATTCCCCCTGGCTATTGTGGCATAGTCACTGCTCTCTGGAAAAAGCTCCTATCCTTCCTCCCCACTCTACTCTACTCTCAACCCTGGCCCTGCAACCTGCACACCACAGCATAATTATAGCATAGTGCACACCTGAGATGATAGAAAAATACTGTCTGTTGAATTACTAGTTGATGCAGTGATTTGTGGCTAAAAGATCAAGAAGCAGTCTAAACAGCCTTATGATCACTCAACATGTTGGAATACATATATACGAATCCTTTGTTACTGTAGCTGTCTATGTTTTTCTTGGACTGAACCTTAGAGCGGTAAGGCTTTAGAAACTGATCATGGTACTATCATATCATTATACTAATATTTGGGGGGGAATTTGCTTTTGGGGACATTGCAGACTTTCTTGCTTCCTCAAAGTTAGCTAATACGCAATTAGATTCCACAATATCAATTGCAGCAAATCAACTGTTGCTTTTATTTCCCTATTTTGTGCCATTGGTTACAATGAGTCCACAATGTCCCCAAAAGCCCCCCAATAACTATCCCCAAATATTTCCCCATTGACCTTCATATAGATTTTGTTTTGGTTGTGACACCCAAATCTGTTGGCAATTTAGTAGAATTGCAACATCTAGCTGCAATGTAATTATGTTCTATGTGAAACACTACCATCTAGTGGAATAAACATTTAATGCATGTTGTGAATTATTTAGGTGGACTACTTGAATGTGGATGGTCCACTAAACCTGCTTTCTGGTGACTTAAATGAGCTGCGACAGAGGTCAAGGTGGCTAACATACAGTAATATTCCTACCTTTAGCTTGCCCTGAAGGCCCTCTGCCTGTGTCTGCGCTTCCTGCACCCTGCCCTACTTTTGGGGAAGTTCTCTGGGTGGACAGAGGCCAGCAGCTTGTGAGATCTCTGTTTCCTGAGATGCTTCCTGCTTTTCTGTGGAGTCATCTCATCTGTACAAGACAAGGACATTCACTCTTCCCAGGGAGAGCGTTGAGAAATTGCCACATGACACTTGCAAAACATTTTTTCCGGTCCGTGCAAACTACCTTGTAAAAGTTGGAGTTGACATGTACTTTCATTTATTTTTTTAACCTTTATTTTACTAGGCAAGTCAGTTAAGAACACATTCTTATTTTACAATGAAGGCCTAGGAACAGTGGGTTAACTGCCTGTCAGGACGACAGATTTGTACCTTGTCAGCTCACTTGCAAATTATGTCATTGGTTGTAGCTATTCATGTCAGCATTCCGTGAGAATCAAACCTTCTCACGACAGCCACGAGTCCATCTTCTTTGGCGTTGCCTCGTTGCTGGGCAACCCTGGTAGAGGTACCGTCTAATTGCAAAGCATGCTGGGTACCGTAGTCCTCTAACCCTGCTGAGCGCTGCAACTTCTTCGAGACTCCACACATTCAGGTAGGATCATTTACTCGTTTCATTAAGTTTACTAGTGTATATTAGTTTACAGCCAAATTATTATAGTCAGTTGTCATGTTTGAGGATGTCGTTTTTTTTGTGGGAAAAGGGCAAAAGGCAGACATTCTGCTGTCAACTTTGACAGAAATATGCTCATACGCTCAACCAGGAAGTTGACTGAAAGAAAGCTAGCGTTACAAGTTCCAGATGTATCTGTGATTTAAATGTAGAATTCAAAATTAGAAATTTTGCTAAATAAAAAACTATCTAAATTAAATGTTTTCTTTTCCAGGCTGCCTGCAATGGAACAGTATACATGGTGATGGAATTCCCCACAACGTCAGACCTAGGTAGAGGGTGTCCCCTTGTCTATGCACACCGGTGTAGTTTGAAACACACACTGTCCCGCAATTTAACTACCTATCTGCTTGAATAACTGCTAAGATGAAGTAATGATTGTTCCAATCCTTCCTGACAGAAGACCCAGGCCCAGTGGGACCTCCAGGGGGGCAGAAGCAGCCTGTGAAGTCCCACCTGCTGGCCTCCAGAGAGCTCCTGGTGGCATCCCTGTACAACCTGTCTCCCCTGCTGGACAGGACCCTGGCATCCGGCCTGCTCTCCCAGGAGAACTACTTTGAAGTGAGGGCAGAGAGGACCCCACAGGGCCGGGCCCGCAGGCTGCTGGAGGTTGTCCAGGCTGAGATGGACGAGGCTGGGGCCAGAGGCTTCATGGAGTGCCTCGAGAGATGCAAGCGGCACTACCCGCGCCTCCGAGCCTGGCTCAGAATTGATGCAGGTATGGAAGGTCAAGTGTGTGAACACATGAATGTGTATGAATATAGTTACCAAATTTCAAAATGTCATCTTCCACATGCAAACTTGAGTCTTAAGACAATATTTGATGTGTTTTGTTTCCACCACAGATATTCAGCGTGGACCCACAGGTATGGTAATGAAGAGGACCTCTTTCTGAAAGGGTCAGACTGTTGGTATGCATAGGTGTTTTAATCATCTGGCATTGGTCATCTCCTATCTGATTCAGTGTTGTGCTGTACTGTTTGGCTTCCCCAGAGCGTCAGCTGCAGGCCCAGCTCAGTGTCCTGTGTGGCCGGTTGGGGTTCTCTGTCCTGCCAGTCTCCCTGGAGCTGTTCTCTAATGGCACCCTGACTCAGTTTGAACTGGACCAGGTCCAGGCAGCGCCCACATCCTACCACCAGACCCACCAGCTCCTGTCCGTCTGTCTGTCCAAGGGAGAGAGGGCCTGCTGTAGCTTCTACCAGGCACTGGGCAGCGAAGACCCACAGCTGGCCTCAGACATCAGTGGTGACTTGTTATTAACTTGTTATAACAAGTTTATTACTTTTTAATTCTGTCTCGAGTTTTGTGTCTGTATTTCAGTCAGTGGGCTGATAGAGGCTATGCCTGATATCTCTGTGGTAAGTGGTTCTGAAGTTTATATCACCTCTGTGGCAGTGGAGGATCCTGGGGTGTGTAGTACTCCTGTGGAAGTGAAGGATTATGGATTATGTAGTACTCATACAGCAGTTGAGACCAGACATACTGATGGGGAAGGTCTGTCTCTCCCAGACACCCACGTTTTCTCAGGTAAAGCTCACACCAGTTAACTACCATTATAACACAAGCAGATCAGTAGCAGAAGATAGATTCAGATAATAAAATAAACAATTGACAGTGACAACCTGTGTCACCCCCTCCTCCCTCTCAGATGTGCTCCAGCAGGTGCTGTCCCTGCTGGCCGTGGCTCCAGGTGAGGGGGCCAGGCTGAATGTGTGTGAGCTGGGGGTGGCAGTGGGTCTGCCCAGGAGGACCGTCAGAGAGTGCCTGTTGGAGGAGGTGGAGGTGGGGGACATCGTTCAGCTCAGGGCCCTGGTCACCCTCTTCCTCAGTAAGACCCAGGATGCCTCTAGGCTGCTAAACAGGGTGGAAGAGTGCACAGCACACCGTAGGTCTCACTACTTACTTATTTGTCTATTTGTATCAGGTACTTCTCTAGCTACCTATCAGTAACTGTTTTGTTGCTTTTAGGGGTGCTGCTCTCTGAGAGGGGATGTATGTTACTGAAGCTGCTGCCTGTGGCTGAGGCCTTTCTACACACTGGGGACCACCACCACCTGCAAGCTGGGGACCACCTCCGCACTTGGGACCACCACCACCTGCAAGCTAGGGACCACCTCCGCACTGGGGACCACCACCACCTGCAAGCTAGGGACCACCTCCGCACTGGGGACCACCACCACCTGCAAGCTGGGGACCATCTCCACACTGGGGACCACCACCACCTGCAAGCTAGGGACCACCTCCGCACTGGGGACCACCACCACCTGCGAGCTGGGGACCATCTCCACACTGGGGACCACCACCACCTGCGAGCTGGGGACCACCTCCACACTGGGGACCACCACCACCTGCAAGCTGGGGACCACCTCCGCACTTGGGACCACCACCACCTGCAAGCTAGGGACCACATAGACAAAGTGTGGAACATCTTTAGCTTGGTCCTGTGGGACAGCATGGCAGAGGCACTGGAGGATCCTGGGGCTGCAGTGGAATCCTTGTGGGACCCTAGGGATGCTGTCCGTCTGTTACGAGACAGTGAGAGAGTGGAGACAGAGCTTCTCCAGGAGTTGGAGGAGTGCTGGGCAGACGGGGGAACTGAGAGCCTGTTACAGAGTGTTCCAGTACTAGCTCAATTGCTACGTGACCTCCACCCTCTCCAGGACAGTCTGTGCCTCTCCCCTCCTGAAGAGGGGGCTGTGTACCCCTGCCGCTCTCGCAGACTCCATAGAGTCACCCGTTTCCAGGGCCTGCCTGCACGGGTCATCCGCAAAGCACTGGGACACGGAGCTCCCTCCACACACCCAACCCCAGGTGCTCTCCCCAGCCAGTACAGAGATCTCTGCCTCTGCATCACACGTCTGCTGGACAGGGTGCACCCACAAGAAAGCACTACCTCCATAGATCTCTCCCAGGCTCCTATTGCTACCATCACCCAGCACATCTGCTCAACCCTGGCCCTGCCGGCTTTCGGCCCCCAGAGCTTCGATGCTGGGGTGAGACACCGGGTTCTGTCTGTGGTAAAGTACGACCCGGTCAGGTGGGACCTGCTTAACTTACAGGAGCTGCATAAAGACACTCTGTTGGGTCTGGAGCGCTACCTGAAGCCAGGGGAGCATCACAGCTTCCAGCTCGTCCCAGAGAAAGTACGGATCTTCGGAGGGCCAGAGATACGCTGGGGAGAAAGGGTCAGGGGCCCAGTCGCCATCGACAACGGGATAGAGGAAGTCCTCCAGTTTGTCACGTCCGAGCCAGCCTCGTTTCTTATCAGTGTTAGTTGCCGCGGCTATGACAGGGGCCAGTACTTTGAGGTATGCAAGCCGCAGTGTGTGCGTGTGTCTGGACTGCAGGAGGAGGGGGTGGGCGAGGTGCAGGGTTTAGGGGGGACAGTGTTGGTTTTGGCAGTAGAGGGCGAGACGGTGTGGATGAGAGAGGAGAGGCAGGGGAGGGAGAGCGGGACGAACCTGGAGCAGGTCTCTCAGAGACACTCTGCCACACTACAGGAGGGGGGCTGCTGCTTCAGGGTCACGACCCCAGGGACATGTTGCCAGGTCAAGTTCATCTACAAGACAGGGAGGATCTCTGCTGTGGCCGAGAGGGACTGTGAAGTTTTCTAAAGCCCTATTTGCACAGGACTAGTATTATTATAGAACGTAGGTTATGTAATTACTGTCCCAGCATGTCCGTTTTACCAATTGAACGATTCGGACGGGATTAGTTTTACCAAACTGCCCCTGTAATATATATTTTTTGCCCTCATTCAAAATGTACCATAATGACAGAAGCCCGGAGGCTCTACTATTGGCATGATGGTCTTCAGTTCAGAGAAAGTCATAATAATAATGCAGATCAGAACCATGAACTGTAACCTACCCTGACATTTAATTACCTGACGGATTTGGAAATGTATCAATTCATTGGCACAATATCATCCACTTCATCTTTTAAAAGAGATGTATGGCTTTAGGAAAGTTGATTTGTGAAGGAAAAAACCTGTTCATTCATCTGTAGGCTACGTGCTTAGCACTTTGTTTTACGCATCAATTTGTTCCCAAATCCAAACTGGGTTCAGCACCTGACTCTGTAATATACCTCAAAACACACGGATGACGATTCACACGGATGACGATTCACATGGATGACGATTCACACGGGATACATTTTATCAGAGGACCTGGGAGTTTGCCAAAAAACAGTCGATTTTTAGGGGCTGGGATAACAACCTTCCTTCCAAGTAAAAATGACTGACATGGCAGATTCGGACAGGACTAAAATGACGGATGTGGTGATTTGTGCTCGTGCACATAATTGCATTACAGTTACTTTACAGTTCCCCAGTAAAACAAATCCCATCTGAATAGGGCTTAAGTCTCACTTGGTGGGATTTAATACCAGAAACATCAAGCTGGTATTCAGGCATATATTATGGCACCCACATGATTGAAAAAGGTGCTTCAGCACCAGAACCAGAAAGCTATCTTCACATATACAGCATGATGAGGTGTGGGGGACTCCAATGTTATTAAACCCAGCTATAGAACGAGACAGAGACCGTGTTCATTCTCTCCCTCACAATCCTTGTTCAGTTATTTATCTATCTATCTACCTACACAGCAGCATTATATTTTCGTCCAATAATACACAGTACCTTAGCTGATATAGTTCAATCATAATGTAATTAAAGAATAAAATAGAAACCTTGCACCCAAATTTTCCTACTTCGCTGATAACTGAGGAAAATGTACTTACGACTGTGATATGTGGTTGTCCCGCCTAGCTACAGTTGAAGTCGGAAGTTTACATACACCTTAGCCAAATACATTTAAACTCAGTTTTTCACAATTCCTGACATTTAATCCTAGTAAAAAATCCCTGTCTTAGGTCAGTTAGGATCACCACTTTATTTTAAGAATGTGAAATGTCAGAATAAAAGTAGAGTGAATGATTTATTTCAGCTTTTATTTCTTTCATCACATTCCCAGTGGGTCATAAGTTTACATACACTCAATTAGTATTTGGTAGCATTGCCTTTAAATTGTTTAACTTGGGTAAAACGTTTCGGGTAGCCTTCTTACTTACTGACTGACTGACTTTATTATCCCCATGGGGAAATGTTGTTGCAGTGTCATGTACACATTTAAAGTGGCGTTTAAATACAAAACAAATTGACAATACAACATTCATAACAGTTACATACCAATAAAAATATATGTTAATAATAATAATAAAAAGATAGGAACATTAGCCCGAGCTATTTAGGAGGGATATCACACCTGGCACAAATGATTGTCTAGTTCTGTTTTTCCTGCTGAGGGGTGCCCTATACCTGCGCCCAGAGGGGAGTAGTTCAAAGTCCGGGTACAGGGGGTGACTTGGGTCTAAAATGATTTTATGAGCCTTGCAGAGGGCCCTGACCTTAAAGATCTCATCCAGGCCTGTCTGTTTGACTCCAAGTACCTTGGGGAGGGCCCTGACCTTAAAGATCTCATCCATGTCTGTCTGTTTGACTCCAAATACCTTGGGGAGGGCCCTGACCTTAAAGATCTCCTCCAGGCCTGTCTGTTTGACTCCAAGTACCTTACGGAGGGCCCTGACCTTAAAGATCTCCTCCAGGCCTGTCTGTTTGACTCCAAGTACCTTACGGAGGGCCCTGACCTTAAAGATCTCATCCAGGCCTGTCTGTTTGACTCCAAGTACCTTACGGAGGGCCCTGACCTTAAAGATCTCATCCAGGCCTGTCTGTTTGACTCCAAGTACCTTGCTTGCTGTTGTAATAATCCTTCTCAGCATATTTCTCTGGGTGACAGTGGCATTGCCAAACCAACAAACAATACAAAAAGTTCAAATACTCTCAATGAAAGATGTGTAAAACAGAGTCAGTATAGTCCAGTCTACATTAAAAGATCCCAGCATTTTGAGAAAGTACAATCTGTTGGCTCTTTTTGTAGATCAGGTCTGTACATTTACTCCACTGAAGCTTATTGTCCAAGAGGACACCCAGATATTTGTATTCCTCTACAATCTCTATGTTCTGACCTCTGATAGATGTTGCAGAGGTAGGTGTTGTACACTTCCTGAAGTCTATGCACATCTCTTCGGTCTTGTTGGTATTGAGGACCAAGTGTGATTCCTCACACCACTCTACAAGTCATCTAGGACCGGGCCATGATGTTCCTCATCCTCATGCAACAGGCTGATCAAGGCAGTGTCATCAGCCAACTTAACCAGGTGTCTGTCAGGATGGTAACTAGTACAACTATTGGTGTACAAGATGTACAGGAGTGGGGACAAAACACATCCCTGAGGAGAGCCTGTGTTGGTATTGCGTATGTCTGACACGTGGGGACCTATTTTGACTTGCTGTGAGCGTTGGCTCAGGAAGTCCAACAGCCAAAAAACCAGCCCCCCATCTAAGGAGAAGTACCGAATGAGTCTGTGCCAGAATGTAAGGCTGGATTGTGTTGAAGGCAGAAGAAAAGTCAACAAACAGAACCCTGACATGGGATTTGGCACCCTCTAGATGTCTATAGACCATGTTAAGGAGGGTAAGAATGGCATCATCAACTCCTCTGCTAGGTTGATAGGCAAACTGAAATGGGTCGAGAAGCTTCTGGGTGACACTGAGAATATGACTTTTCACAATTTTCTCAAGGCATTTCATTACTAAGGATGTCAAGGCGACAGGGCGGTAGTCATTCAGCACAGAGGGATTAGATGCTTTAGGAATTGGTATAATTATTGAGTTTTTCCACAATACTGGCACGTGTTGCTGGTCGAGTGAGGATTGGAAAATGTCTGTAAAAACACCAGCCAATTGTTCAGCACAGTGCTTTAACACATGTCCACTTATTTTGTCTGGGCCTGGGCTTTTGTATGCGTTACATCCCCTGAACAACTTTAAAACATCAGACTGTTTAACAACAACCCTCTCAAACATTTGTAATGATGCTGCCATTTGTTTTACTTCCAACACAAAGTTGTCTGATTCAAATCTTGAGAAGAAAACATTCAGTTCATTAGCCATGTTCTGGCCCTCATGTCTCCCAAGGTCAGCACTGGGTTTTCCCCTGCCTATGTGGGGGGCGCTAGCCATGGATTTAATCCCGTGCCAGGCCACCCTTGAGTTATCTGAGGAGAGGGTTCTCTCCACCCTTTGCTTGTATGTCTCTTTTTCCACCAGTATCTGTCTTTTGATCTCACGTTGTACATCTCTTAAAGCCTGTCTTGACTGGGTTTCTATCTCTCCAGGAGCCGACAGTAGGTTGGCCTGAGGTAGACCACATTGTGGTCTGAAGTCCCCAGGGGAGGTCTGGTGGTGGCAGAGAACGCATTTGGTATTGTCCCATAGCACAAATCAAGAGTCCTATTTTTCCTAGTGTGACATTTCACATAGTGGTGGTATGTGCGCAGGACTTTGTGCAAGGTACAGTTGTTTAAATCCCCTAAAATAAATGTGGGTGGGTCGGGGGAGATGGATTCCAGTTTCTGTGACAGATTATAAATCATCTCTGATGCCTTTGTTATATTAGCTTTCGGTTGAATGTACACAACGGTTACAAACAATTGGGGGAACTCACGGGGCAGATAGTAGGGTCGCAGTGACACAGAAAGCAGTTCAATGTCGGGGGTACAGAGTCTCTCTCTTACCAGGATCGATTTACACCACTGGTCCCTGACGAGCAGGCAGACGCCACCGCCGTGAAGTTTGCCTGAGACTGTCAGATCACGGTCCGCTCTGACCAGAGTGAAGCCGGCCGGCTCCACTTCTCTGTCCGGGACTCTGTCATCCAGCCAAGTCTCAGTAAATGCCAGCAAACAGGCCTCCCGATATTCGTGTTGGAAGCGCAGTTGACAGCTCATCCGCTTTACCCCTCAGTGACTGGGCATTAATCAGCAAGGTGGTGGGTAAGGGAAGTTTGTTCTTTAATTTTTTAAGTCTTTGTCTGATTCCCCCCCGTTTTCCACGTTTGCATTTGGGTTTGTTATTCAAATCAAATCAAATTTTATTTGTCACATACACATGGTTAGCAGATGTTAATGCGAGTGTAGCGAAATACTTGTGCTTCTAGTTCCGACCATGCAGTAATATCTAACAAGTAATCAAACAATTTCACAACAACTACCTTATACACACAAGAGTAAAGGAATGAATACGAGTATGTACATATAAATATATGGATGAGTGATGGCTGATCGGCGTAGGTAAGATGCAGTAGATGATACGGAGTACAGCATATACATATGAGATGAGTAATGTAGGATATGTAAACACTCGCAGACAATCAGGGATTAGATGGGCCATCTTCCACAAGCTTCCCACAATAAATTGGGTGAATTTTGGCCCATTCCTCCTGACAGAGCTGGTGTAACTGAGTCAGGTTTGTAAGCCTCCTTGCTCGCACACGCTTTTTCAGTTCTGCCCACAAATTTTCTATAGGATTGAGGTCAGGGCTTTGTGATGGCCACTCCAATACCTTGACTTTGTTGTCCTTAAGCCATTTTGCCACAACGTTGGAAGTATGCTTGGGGTCACTGTCCATTTGCAACCAAGCTTTAACTTCCTGACTGATATCTTGAGATGTTGCTTCAATATATCCACATAATTTTCCTCCTCATGAGGCCATCTATTTTGTGAAGTGCACCAGTCCCTCCTGCAGCAAAGCACCCCCACAACATGATGCTGCCACCCTGTGCTTCACGGTTGGGATTGTGTTCTTCAGCTTGCCTCCCCCCTTTTCCTCCAAACATAACAATGGTCATTATGGCCAAACAGTTCTATTTTTGTTTCATCAGACCAGAGGACATTGCTCCAAAAAGTGCAATCTTTGTCCCCATGTGCAGTTGCAAACTGTAGTCTGGCTTTTTTATGGCGGTTTTGGAGCATTGGCTTCTTCGTTGCCGAGCGGCCTTTCAGGTTATGTCGATATAGGACTCGTTTTACTGTGGATATAGATACTTTTGTACCTGTTTCCTCCAGCATCTTCACAAGGTCCTTTGCTGTTGTTCTGGGATTGATTTGCACTTTTCGCACCAAAGTACGTTCATCTCTAGGAGACTGAACACGTTTCCTTCCTGAGTGGTATGGACGGCTGTGTGGTCCCATGGTTTTTATACTTGCGTACTATTGTTTGTACAGATGAACGTGGTACCTTCAGGCGTTTGGAAATTGCTCCCAAGGATGAACCAGACCTGTGGAGGTCTACAATTTTTTTTTCTGAGGTCTTGGCTGATTTCTTTTGATTTTCCCATGATGTCAAGCAAAGAGGCACTGAGTTTGAAGGTAGGCCTTGAAATACATCCACAGGTACACCTCCAATTGACTCAAATTATGTCAATTAGCCTATCAGAAGCTTCTAACGCCATGACATCATTTTCTGGAATGTTTCAAGATGTTTAAAGGCAGTCAACTTAGTGTAGGTAAACTTCTGACCCACTGGAATTGTGATACAGTGAATTATAAGTGAAATGATCTGTCTAAACAATTGTTGGAAATATTACTTGTGTCATGCACAAAGTAGATGTCCTAACAGACTTGCCAAAACTATAGTTTGTTAACAAGACATTTGTGGAGTGGTTGAAAAACGAGTTTTAATGACTCCAACCTAAGTGTATGTAAACTTCCAACTTCAACTGTATCTTAAGATGACTACACTGACTGTTATTCTCTCTGGATAAGAGCGCCTGTTAAATTACAAAATGTAATCATATTCATACACCAATCATTTAAAAGGGCTGGCCTTTTTATACAGTGCTATTAAACTATATTGAAACTGGCCTCAAGCGAAGTTGTGCTGTGTTATTATTGTGTGTATACAATGAGGGAGAAAATGATGTCTGCACCAGCAACACAACCACAGTTATCAAACGTTTTAATTCACAAACATAATACAATTGCATAGGTAAAAACAGGGTAAAAAAAAAAACATTTTAAGTCTAAAGTAACCTCTAGTAAAAGTTATAAAAGTTGCAGGGAGTTTCTGTTTTCACTTCTTAAACTTAAACTCATCTTACATGTGTGGACAACGCAAACCAGCCTTCTCCTTTCAGCTTGTCCACCTGTACTGGACAAAAGGGAAAATTGTATGATCATCCTTAAAAAAAAAAATACTAAACATGCCACAAATAGGATGAACCAGTGTGTGTGTGTACCGGAGTCCTGCTGCCTCTGGACTGTCCTCCAAGGCTTTGTGGAGAGACCCCACCAGCAGACCTGAAACACACAGGACCTCCTCAGTCAAGAAGTCCCTCATTCCCCTGACCTTTGATCCCTTCATCCACATCACCTGCCGAGTTTCCCAGTCACTGATCTAAGGTCAGTGTTGTATTGTGCTGTTTACGGTTTTCCCTAAATTTATGGTCCTCCCTAATGGTTACAGTTTTTATTTCAGACTCACCGTCTACTGCCTCCGCTGCCCAGGGGGGAGGGGTCCTGTTCAGGCAGCAGCATGGACGACTCTGGGCTCAGTCCTGCTGCTGAGAGAGAGAAAGTAGCAATGTAACCATCTCCACACAGTATTCATTAAAACACACACACCTTGTCTCACACACACAGCTGCCTTACCTGACAGTGGAGGTATGGGGGAGACGGAGGGGGAGACTCTGGCTGATGAGGAGCTCTGTCTCTGTTGTTCTATAAGCTCCAGCAGTCTGCTCCTGGCTGCTGCACTCTGCCTGTTGAGCTCTAGGAGACGCTGTTCCACACTGCTCTCACAGCCTGGGCCCTCACTAACCACAGACTGTAGGAGACACAGAGAAACAGCATGTACTTCACCTGTCATTCATGCAAAACTTGATTGAAGACACCAGTATGTTCACCTCATGGAATGTTTATCATGCCGTACTGTACAGTACTTAAGAGACCTGAAATCTCCTGGACAGTGAGTCCTCTGTTAGATGTGACCTCACCTGCTGTGTTTGCTGCTCTCCACCACAGGACCATGTCTCCCTCTCTCTCCCTGCCTCACGCTGGGGTGTTGTTCTGCCTGTACTGCTGGGAGCGAAGCCTCTCTTCTCCACGCCCTGTTGGGGAGTCACTCTCCCTGTGCTGCTGGAGACAGACCCCCTGCCTGAACTCTGACCTTCACAAAAATCTGACTTGGAGGGAGGAGTAGCAGGGTGGAACTGCCCCAGCTGATTCCGTATGAGGGCGTTCTGACGGGTCAGCTCGGCGATCTGAGACAGCATGGCACCCTGGGATGGATCGCAGAAGAGAGGGAGGGGTTCTGGGGTGGCCGCTGGAGGGGGTGTAGGGGCAGGCCGGGGCAGGCTGAAGAGAGAGGGGGCGGAGCTGGCGGTCTGGAGGTCGTCACAGGAGCCCCGGGTCACAGGGAGAGAGGGAACGTGGTGAAGAGACAGGGAGCGAACCGCTGAGGAGAGAGGAGAGCAACATGACAGAATGAAAACATGAAGAAAGAGAGCAGAGTAGAGCCAGATAGACAACCCAGAAAGAGGTAGAGAGAGAGGTAGAGAGAGAGAGACACCTGAAGTGTGACTGTGTGGCCGGTTGTCTCTCTGACGTGGTGGAGAGAGCAGCACAGCAGGGTTGAGAGTGAGACCAGCCTGATTCTGTTCATAGGAGGGTACAGGAGCGTCTGCATCATAGGACGGTGCCCACTCACTGCCTGCAATGGGACACAACTCTTTACCAATACTCATAACACGTTGAGGAAAATTATAGTGAACCGTGTGTGTGTTTGTGTGTACTGACCTGTAGCTACGCTGCCAGTGTCTTGGGGCTCATAGTCCCTGTCTCCTCCTAGTACCCCCAATCCCCCCAGAACCAGCACCACTGTGTCCAGCCTCTGTTCCAGATCACACGCTCGCTGCTGCAGACCTGCCTGGAGGGAAATCACTATTAGAGATCTCATCATCGCACATAATGATATGAAGAAACATGAATTAGCCTTGGAAGCCATTCTTAAGGTAGAAGTGATGTAGAGAGATACTGTGTGTGTGATGTCTGTTCTGACCTGCAGGGCGGCGCTCTCCTCTCTCAGGGTCAGGGTCTCTGCGGTGAGGGCATCAATCAGCCCTCTCTGCTCCTTCACCTCCTCCTCCAGCCTCCTCCTCTCCGTTCCCTCCCTCTGAGCCTCCTCCTCTCTCTGACACACAGGGGACGGAGCTATCAATCATACTGGCATAACAGAACAGAACATAGACACAGAGAACCAGTTGAATAGTCGTTAGTCAGGTATACCTGTCTGAGTAGTCTAGCCAGGCGGCCCAGTGTAGACACCAGAGCCACAGAGAAGCCTGTGAGGCCGTGTGTGCTGTGGTTTGGCCCCGTCGTCCCCTCTCCTTCCCCTGCTCCTGGGTCTGTGGGAGGCTCCTCTGGCCCTAGGCCATCCAGCTCTGCCTCCACCTGACCCAGCAGGCCCTGCAGCAGGCCCAGGCTGGACTGGTTCCCACTCAGAGAGCTCAGGGTAGAGCCATCCAGACCTGACTCAGTACTGCGCCCCCTACTGGCCTTCGAGGACCGGCTCTTCCTGCCTACATAGAAACAGATACATAGGAGAAACATGTTAACATATGCCTTTATGAACCAATTACTGCACTACTATGCATTAATGTGCACTAATTCAGTCAACTTCACACAATAGTACCTGATGAATTGACTGTTGCTGTAATGCACTGAGTCGTACCTGAGCGGGTGAGAGGAGGGTCAGGGTTCAGGACCTGAGTGACCAGGGTGAAACGCTCCTCAGGTTCAGGCCGGGGTTGGGGATGTCTGGACCGCAACCGCTGGACTTTTACTGTGGCATTCAGAGCTGGAGAGAGAGAAGGAAGAAAGAGGGGGAAGGGAAAAGAGAGAATGAGGGTGAGAGAACAAGAGAGAGAGAAAGAAAATAGGGGGTAAGAGTTGATGTATAGTACAGCACATTATCCATCCTTTCTCCCAGTTAAGCAACCTGTCCTCTTACCTGCTTGTACTTGGGTTCCCCCTGAGGCACAGGGAGTCTGAGGGGGGCTGTCTCCTCCTGCCCCCTGGAGGTTGGAGTTACACTGGGGTCTTCGCTGCTTCCCTCTTCTAGTACAAGGCTTACCTTTCACCTTCCGGGTATGCACCTTGTAACTGACAACAGAAAAGGATGTGAGCTTATGATAGAAACATTACATAAGGGAAAAGGGGATACCTAGTCAGTTGTACAACTGAATGTATTCAACTGAAAAGTGTCTTCCTCATTTAACCCAGCCCCTCTGAATCAGAGAGGTGCGGGGGGCTGCTGTCTGGCAAATAATCATTTGTAATGGGTGTGTGTGGGCATTGGTAAGTGTTTGGTAGAATGTCAGCGTTGTTACCTGGTATCCATGTTGGAGTTGAAACTGATAGAGGCAGAATGGCCAGTTTCTTCATCACTATGGTCTTCAACAGAGTCCTCCAGCTCATTCAGAGCCTGAAATATAAAAAAAGAAATGGAAAAAGACACACAAACACACAGAGAAAGAGAGCGAGAGAGTAGTACCTGTGTGTCCATCATGGACTGGCTGAGGAGGGAGAGTTGTGTTGGGGCTTCTGGTTTCTGCAGGACAGGCAGGTCTGAGTCAGAGCCACAGTCTGGAGCCATGGTAACACTGGGGAACCCTGAGAAAAATAAAGAATACAATCACTCACAACAACACGTTAGGGCTTCCGTTAACAACTGGCTTTTAGACAATAAAAAAAATTAAAAGCTGATTGACCGGGGAAAAAAATTCAATCCCATTGTGAAATAATGCCTATTAGGCTAATTAATGGAAATACCAGTCAATATAAATACATTTGACCGATCATACTTACCGGTCTAAAGGTGCATTTGCATAATTTTGTGGAATTAAATTGTCACGTGCATACTCGTTAGGTATGTTATTTATCACATGCGCACAGCATACAGATATAGAGCCTTTGAGCAGAAAAATGTCAGACAGCAGGAGAGCTGCTGCTATAGCCCCTCAAACAGCTGTTTCGTTGCTGCTAGGCTGAAACCTGCCTTTATAGGCCCAATCATTACGCAACAATTCTAAATGCAATCGTGTGTTAAAAACAGTTTTGATGGCCACGATTAAAAATAACGACTATTTGTATTTTTCAACTGGTAATTGAAGTGCGCTTTGGCTTCATCAGCGCATCACACACTACTTGGCAGTGAGCTGGAGGCAGTATGCATTTTGAAAACATATACTTAATTGTTTGAATCCTGAACGTTTTACAACATATTATGAGGCATGTCATACCTTGTTTCAAAGTAGCCTAGCCAAAATCAGACCTTATCCGTAGAGGCAATTATTTTATAAAGACTTCCATATACCATTGAAACCAGTAGCCTATTTCTCTCTTGTTCTATTGGTTTTCAAATCAAATAATTATTTTTTTCCCCATTGTCCAGTAACCAAAGGCACAATCCTAGTCATATTAGTAACCCATGCTAATTGTTGCATATTAGATCTCCCCTCTGTCTACATTTCTAATGGATATTTTCATCTGTCACATGTAACCTCTCGCATGTGTGGTGTGCTTTTGACAACGGTGTTTTCCCGCTAATTGCATTATGGAACGAACATTCGCACATAGCTCCTGCCTTGTGTGCATTGCTGCACTGATAATGTGAAGAAATAATAGTTTATCAACATATTAAGCTAAACGTTTTTATCTGATACAGCTGCCTCATTGCTTAAAAAAATAAAAGTCATGTAGTCTAGGCCTACTGGTTGAACTTGGGATCTATCATCCCACAACTGTCCCAAGTGTTTGAAACAGGCGATTTCTTTTATGGGTCCGGTAAATGGGTCCGGTAAATTTCTCAAATGTCTGGTAAATTAAAATGCTGCCGGTCAAATGTACGGCACAACAACGGAAACCCTGTAAGATGCATAGAGAACATTCAAACACAGACATACAATAACCAACACATGATCAACACACATTGAAAAGCCATTCATTAATCCATAGTAGGATAAGAGCAGTATCATACCTGTCTGCCTACGAGGTGCGTCGCCAAATAAGTCTTTGACCACAGCCATGGCTCTGTCTGACCGGGCCAGAACGTCCTGCAGTTGAAACTGATCTGAGAACACCTACAGCACAATGAGATAACAAGCCTTCGGTGTGAAGACAAAGGTTTAATCTGCGGTTACGTAATATAAACAACATTCAAGCAACATCTGTGGGGAATCAAGGAGACGTAAGTGATCACTGAGTTGCGAGCTGACTTTTGAGTTTGCAATTTCAAAGCAGTTTCATATCAAATTAGATTTATGTGAAACACCCCTACGATCTGTGCATGAGGTCTGTCTATACTCCTCACCTCTCTGATGATGTTGAGGCTGGCGCGGTCTAGCGGAGCTGGGCTACCAGGGAGGCCCTTCTTCCTCCTGTGTCTCAGAGCTCTCTCTCTCAGCTCCCACTGGGCCACCACCCGGTTCTGGGACCGGTGCATCTCATGACGACGACTCTGAGGAGGAAGAGAGGTGACGAGGCATACTGACCTAGGCTAACTAACAACATCACAAAATAAGAGAGCAAAAACAAGAACATGTCTCTCTTACCAGCTCCTCCGGTGAAGCCTTGTGTACAGAGAGGTCATGAACGGTGCTCTGAAATTAGCAGAAGATGGTAGTCATCATTATTTCATAAACGTATCGCTTCATTCTCCCCTGGTGGCAAAGTTGATTCCATGACAGTGACAGCAACTACTAGCACACTCACCACCCACTCTCTCTTCGGGGCATTGGCCTTCTTAGGACGCACAGCAGGCCGTTTTCCTTGACTGTGTTGTAAGCGGCCCACCCTTGTAAACGACATCTGGGAAGAAAACGATAACTAGCTAGAAAATGTCTGATTAGCTGGCTAACGTTAGCCTACCTAGCTATGTTGTTTGCCAGCTCAGAGTTTTCAATGAAAGTCATAAACAAGCTACTCTTAAACTAGGTAGTTGTAGCTAGCTGGCAAACTAGGCTATTAGCTGTAGCAAAGTGTTCAGTTAGTTTGCTGTATTCATTGTTTTCTTTCCGTTGTGGAGTGGCGCTGTGTCCAACAGTTGCTGCGCGCTTCTGGCTTAAATGTGTAACTTCCTAGTTACTGGCCTAGTTACCAATACAGGACACCACAGATGGAACAATGAGACAGATATTTCACTGATTGTATAAATGTGAAGCATCCGCTTGCCGTTTCCACTCACTACCAAATATGGTAGTGAAAGGAAGCCCACTGGCGGGCAGTGGGAGAGGATGGATCGAGATGGATTTTTGCCAACATTCTGCAAATGTTATCGATTAAACATTTGATCTCAATACAGTTTTCTGTTCCCAAAACTACAATCTGGTATGAACAGAGTGGACTAAGTTTAGTATAATTTTCCCTTTGAAAACTTTTTACAAAATCGCGTTGTTTAGAAGGTGCGCAAAGGCGAATTGAGTTATTGCACACGCGTACTTCACAAAGTAGGCGTTCCCTAACGGAAATATGCAGATGTACTAGAACACGCCAATAGGATCTCGCCAGTTCGTGCTTGGCTCTACCCACTTCCTTGCTTGTTCTGCCACTATGACTCATTTATTCCCCATTGTAAACGACAGGTTGTGGTCTATCTTGGTTTAGTTATAAAACATATTTGAGGACGCTCTTTGGCAGTAGAGCATAACGGGAAATGTAGTCTTCAACAGCAACAAGCAAGGCGAACAGAGTTGTTTTGCAAGAGATGTAGATGTAGCAAGAAAGAGCTTGAGATAGGGCTAAACGCTATAAAAAAAAATGACTTGAAACATACGTCCACTCTTCATCAAGGTCCAAATATAAAATGACAACAATGTATAGCATTTGCATAATCAATAATGGGAAAAACACAAGCGGTTCCATGGATGTGTGCTAATACGTATGACCACCAGGTGGCAATGTCATCTTACAAATTAAATTTCAGCTCCCATATGACAGAACAGACAGTAGATCTACTCACCTTGAACAACGAACAGCATATTCAGGACAAAAATGTAATGTAGCCTAACAGAAAAAAATAGGTAGTTAACCTAATATATTAGTTAGTATTCACCATAGAGATCCTATTAATTAATATTAGTATTCTAATTCCTAATTATATGGTATTCACTCGAGAGGGCCAATTCATATCCATGTGAGAGAGCGCGCGCGCGTGCGTGCGTGCGTCCTGGCCATAGTTTGTATGCACAAAAGTCAATTTAACTTGATAATGTATGAGTGCTGCCCGGCCAGCAGACAGTGCGTGCGCTCCATTCAACGAGCGGGGCTCCCATTGTGCGCGCAGGGGGTCCCAAGGGGGCACCCACACCTAAATGCCGCACAGGGGCTACCCTCAGAAAGCGGAGGGGCTCCTCGGAACCGTACGCAGTGACACTTCTTCACACTGACAACTGGCTGGCTGAGATGAACGCTGAAAAGTCTAGAAAAATGGCAGTAACCAATGCGCAAGCGCATGGCTGAACTAGTAGCCCACCTCTCATTCGAGGCACTCTCGCCATAGATGGACTCGGAGTGAGAGCCTGGGAGGCAATACTGTATGAATGGGTGAAAAGTTTACATCTCTTCCACGTCTCTTTCTGGCGTAGCCTATCCTTAATGAGCACACTGTGACTGAATTTTTTTGTCTACTGTAGAACAGTTTTGAGAAGTTCACCTCATGACATACATTAGAAGAGGATAAAAACAAATTGCTGGCTGGTGGACTGGACAGAGGGACAGGGGGAGAATCCGTGAGAATAGTCGAATGGCACGTATGGATTACATGTAAGGCCAGTGTTGGTTTCGCTGCATCTCTGGGGGAAAGTCATCCGAGAAGCGTATTTTCAGGAGACCATGGACAGCCTCGCTTCCATGCCAGAGGGATTCCGCTCAGCCTGGATTGATGTTGGATTTACCCGGGGCTCCGAGAGCTCACAGCCGTGAAAGACGCGCTATGAAATAATAGTCTATTTGTAAGATTGGTGCCAAATGTGGGCTATTTATGTTCTGGATATTTGATAATGTTTTATTTTCTCAACAAGCGTTACTAACGCTACTTGGAATCTTGTGATAAACTTCAAACAGTGGAAACTTTTAAAAGGAGTTTCTTTGGTCACACATTTGTGGATCTATTGAATTAGGCTGTAGAATTAGGATTACCCACGGAATTCCACTGTCAAATGATAGTTTCAAAGTCGTTTGTTTTGTTTCCATTTTGTCGCCTCTCTCTTTCATTTCATTCATTCACCATATCACTTTGTTAACCAGGTTAGAGCCTGAGGAAGAGAAAGAAAACCTCTGTCTCATAGCGCGCCCAGTGTGCACACGGGCACCATGGTCGGGATGTGGGGTGGCGGAGGTCTCCCAATGTCTGTCACCGTGGTTGTGACTCTGCTCCTGGCTATTATTGACGTGAAGGCGAGTGGGGAGTACTGTCACGGTTGGCATGACACCCAGGGCACATGGAGAGAGGGCTTCCAGTGCCCGGAGAAGTTCGATGGTGAGGATGCCATCATCTGCTGCGGGAAATGTGAGCTCCGGTACTGCTGCTCCAGGAATGAAGCACGGCTGGACCAGGGGACTTGTGACAACGACAAGCAAGCCCAGCAACCGGGGACTGACAGCAAAGAGAACAAGGAGACGGGTGCAGGTAAGAACTCTGTCTGGCCCAGCACGGTCAGCTTTAGGGGACACAGCAGCTGTGCCAAACGCTCTGCCTCAAGGCTGCAAAGCTCTCCTTGTCTGCTAAAATGTAATTTCTAAATTAGATTTTAAACTGGCTCAGTTTAAATTGTTTAACTTAATAATAGGCTACGCCGGCAATATTGCATTTTCAAGGAGATGAGTGAGGCGGAAAGAGAGGGCCTAATTGCCTCATTTTAATAAAGGTTTAGGCCACGGTGTCCCAGGCCTAGAACAAATGTTACTTAATTGAACGTTAAGAGTTAAGAGTTTCTCCCCCATTTCAAACATTTAGGTATGTTCTAGTTTTTCCAACCACTACCTATCGGGGAGCTTAAAAATGTCTTAGATATAGCGTACCGGTTCAGTTGACAGCAGCAGCTGCAGAGAAGACAGTTGACACCAGAAAGCCAGCTAACTGCCCACGCACTCACAAATGGAAAATTGTGCTGCGTGGCATTATAAATAGCTGTGTTTGTTCTAGCTGCAACACACGCGCGCCGCGGGGACTGCAGAACTTGAGCAGCGCACTGTCCCCACGAGGATCAAGTTTGGACTTGACCGGATCTTTAGGCCATTGGCTCGCGACGGCGCTGACAGCTCTGTTCATAAAAACAAATCGCGTTATGAATAATTTCCTCGCGCTGGCGTGTTGATTCCGCTGAGGTATATGTGAACGGTTAATTGCCATCACAAACACATTAGGAATGAATCCCCTGTATGTTCCTGACGTTTACCGTCTAGTTACATTCACATGATTTCAACACACATTTTTATTCTATCCATGCCTTTTTTTTTTTACGTTACGTGGTTAGGGTGTCCATGACCAATTGCGCATGGAACGGAAGCGCCTAGGAATGTCACATTGTAACCTCATCTAAGTCTTAGTAGTAAGTTAGTAGTAGCATAACAATTGGGTGTGATTGGAAGAACAGATGTCATAATTCTTCATTATTTTTATTGAAAGCAGATTTACTGAAAAAACTTCAAGGTCCAAACAGGTATTAGTTATTGATGTCTTTGACATGTTTCCAACACATTTCCATCACCTTCTCACTACAGTTGTAACACAGAAAGCTGCACCATTAAGGAAGAAAGGGGACAGTACAGTGCACACATATTAAGTGCTTGCACATTACAAAATGAGAGGCACATTTACTATGAGTCAAAAATCTTGCAATGGTCATTTTTCAAAGAAAAATAATAGTTGGCTACACTCAGTACAGATATTAAACATACACATCAACAGAGCATGCCTTTCTTGTAGAGTAGCCTACAGTATGTTTCTCTCTTGGCATTTGTTGAAACAGTCATCCCTTATCACTCCAGAAAGAGCTATACACGTTTTCAAATAGTGGACAATGGCCAAAATAACTTAAACTGGGGAGGGTTTTCCTCCCAAGAGCAAAAAAAAAATCATTATTTTGTCATGCAAGTCACCGCTTGTACATTTAATTCATTTTTTTATGGACAGGGCAACCAATTAATCACAAAGCAAAGATACACACAGCCATGTCAATGAAAACCCTGAGGATACTGTATATGCATTAAGAACAATAAACAGAGCCTAACATTCAACATGAAGGAACATGTGTGGGATTCAGGAAAGGAAAGGACCCCAGGGATTTGAATGGGGAGAGGAGGAGCAGTCAGTTACACATAATATGCCCAAACAAGAACAGAGAGATGGGGGCTAATATTACTGCAGACAGAGTATTGCAGCCCCAGCCCCAGTCCCAGCCCCAGTCCCAGTCCAGCAACAGGTGTGGAATAGACTAGTGGGCTGAATGGAAACAATAGATACTCTCCAACAGATAATGTCACAGCAGGATACTGTCATTACTTCACTTCTCCCATCAGCCATTTTACTTGTGTCTCTGTCAGACTATACACTATTTTCACATATCATGTAATGCTGTTAGGAGGACATTAGATGGCTTTCTGGAGCCTTACTCAGTAACTCATATCCATAGTAACTACATAACTCTCTTAAAGAAAAGGTTCCTCTAAACCTGATCATGGTATGGTTTGGCTGCGAGGTATTGAATCTAACAGCTGTTCAATTAAGCAATAAGGCCAACAACAAGGCCACAAAGCCGCAGGGTGCCTTATTGCTATCATAAACTTGTTACCAACATAATTAGAAGAGTACAAGTAAATGGTTTGTCATACTTATGGTATACGGTCTGATGTACAATGGCTTTCAGCCAATCAGCATTCAGGGCTCGAACCACCCAGTTTATAATAGGAAATAGGTAATGGGCTCAGAATATTGATGTCATAGTGCCTCAGCCCCTACCTCTCTTGTACTGTGTCTAGACTGAATCTAGTCAAGTTGACTGTTGTCCCAGAATTAGTCTTATCTAAGCTTCAAGCTTGAAAGGTCCTTTGAAAATCTGGTGACTTTTGATGTTGCTCAGAGGGAGAGAAAGAGTGTGTGTTAAGGAGAGAGAGAGAGAATGAAAAAGAAAACGACAGAACGAGTCACTGCCTCTCTCAGGGTTACAGTTACACTCCATAACACTTTGGAATATTCAAACTGGAAAATGAGTAACTTAACAAGAGGAACAATAAATCACATGAAATCAGTTGTAATGTAACAAGTTCCCCATTGTGCTCCAAACGGGTGTGAGCCTGTGTGCGTGTGTACGAGGAAGCACCTCAACTCTGCCCTGGTCCTGCCACTCTGACTATTGCTGCCAACATTCCCCAAGAGCACTCATTGTTGGGTCAAAAGTTAACGAAACACCCAAAGAACACTTAAGTTTACTATTAACCACTTTCTGTATGCTGTAGTAGGCTACACTGCCATTCTCTACCTTCACTCTGTAGGAGAGTTAGCCTGCTGCTTCATTAGCAAGTCATCTTAACATGATTAATCCAGCATAAAACATTTGGTTCCTTGGAAGTTGTGGGAACGTAGGTTTTTGTTTTCACAGTGGTTGTGGGAACAAAGGCATACGTAATACTGAACGTTTTTTAAACGTTCTGAGAACAGAAGTGAACTTTTTTTTTTTTTTAGGTTGCAGGGAGGTTCTGAGAATGTTTTACTCTGGTTCCTTGAAAGTTTTCCTAGGAGGTTTTATTAACGCTCTGAGGCTTATAAGTTATTTGGAGGTTTTTGAATAACTTCCTTAAAACTTTCACTGAATATTTCAATAAGACTTTAATAACACTGCTAGCTTATTCTGGGTTAACGTTTTTGAACTCCAAGCACAGATAGGACACATAGAAATGTGTTTCCTTAGGCCACGTGTCAAACTCATTCCACGGAGGGCCGAGTGTCTACGGGTTTTCGCTCCTCGTATTTGATTGATGAATTAAGGTCACTAATTAGTAAAGAACTCCCCTCACCTGGTTGCCTAGGTCTTGATTGAAAGGAAAACACTAAAACCAGCAGACACTAGGCCCTCCATGGAATGAGTTTGACACCCCTCCCTTAGGCATTAATCATGCAAACACATTTATTTTTTATTGTGAGACGGCATCAGTGAGATTCAAACCTATAATCTTCTGTTCTCTATCCATGGAATTAGTCAATTGTGGCACAAGGATGGATCTAGCGTTCCATGTTTTTTACACATACAAAGCTGTTCATTTTAGTCTATTCAAAAAGACGCCATTTCAATGGAAACAAGCACTCATTAAGATCAGATTTGGCCAATTAGTGGGCGCGGCCAACACACCTGTAATGCGTCTGTGTGTTGCTGGTGTAGAGGAGTCAGGCGCAGGACAGCAGATATGAGTAAATATAGCAAACTTTACTCAATATATTAACAAACGTCAAAAATATCCAAGCCCACAAATACGGACCGCAATACAATAAAACAATCACTCACAAACAAACATGGGGGAACAGAGGGTTAAATAATGAACAAGTAATTGTGGAATTGAAACCAGTTGTGTAAAACAAGACAAAAACAATGGAAAAATGAAAAGTGGATCAGCGATGGCTAGAAAACCGGTGACGTCGACCGCGGAACGCCGCCCGAGCAAGGAGAGGGACCGACTTCGGCGGAAGTCGTGACAAGACCTGAAAACACTTAACAAGATAGAGGATAGAGAAAGGCTGAGAATGGAATGTATATGTTTTTAAATAACAAAAAACAAAAGTTTTCTTGTGTTTTTTATGGAATTTTTCTTAACATTTAAGATAGAACCGTGAGCAAACCTGTAGGAAACGTAATTCCCACAGAAGAACGTTTTTTCTTACCGCTTCCTGAACTATTGAAAAATATGTCAAACCAGTTGGAGAACGTTCCTAGAACATTACCAAGATTGAAACGAAATGTAACCATGTTTCAACTTTTAGGAAACGTTCTGTTAAAGTAATGTAATACTAAGAAAATATGTTTGGGGGTCAAGTTACTTAAATGTGCTGAGAATGTTCCAAAGCCAAGCAACTATCCTGCACCATTCCCAGAATGTTCTGGGAAGGTTGTGTGCAAAATAACCATAGAACAACCACACTCTCACCAAGCTCTAAGAAACATATGGTTCTCAGAACGTTATGTGCTAGCTGGGTACTGTACTTCCTGGAACTGGTTTACACTAGACAGATGGCAGAAAACAGCTGTGTACTTTGAGGGGTGAATTACATGCTAATCATGAGAGAATCATGCAGATGATCAGATTTAACACACAGTAGCCTGCTTCATCTCCAGAGTCAGAGCTGTTATTGTGGTTCAAAAGTTACAGTAAGAGAGATGTAGTATGCATTAGAGCCCCACTGCAAGGTTGGCCTATATAATGTTGAAAATATGTATGGAATTAGGCCTTCAATGTGATCTGTTGCATTACTCCAAACCAGCCGTCATTAATGCCACTCTCAATATGTCTTAATGCTGCCTCTATACAGTATAAGGGACTATTCTGGCTTAAATGCCCTAGCGGGATGTGGATTTATATAGGAGAAGAGGTCAGGAATACCCACATAAGTTCTGGCTGCATAACTTTGGTATGAGACAGAATCCCCCCCTCACACAGACAAACACAGATCAAACACACGCACGCATAAACTCACTCAGACAGATAGGTACAGGGTTGGCGGAGGGGGGTTGGGGGGGTCACAGCCGGGGCGCGCAGGATAAGAACAGATCAAAACAAAGTTAATAACTTCTAATGAGGGACTGGGGCCCCCTGGAGACACGCCACTAGTCCACCTCTGTCTCTGCCTTTCTTCCTCTAATTTCGTCTCTCTCTCTTTTCTCTTTTGTCTCACCGTTTCACTCCATTTCTCTTTCATTCTCATTTGGGTTTGTGGGTGAGTGAAAACACGTGAGTGTAACATCTTGCTTTAACTTTTAGACAACCTGTTTTTCTCACTGCAGTTCACTCTAGGTCTCTCAACTTTACTAATTCAAGCAAAGAGGGTATTTTCCAAAATCATGTCAAAAGTCTTGATGGTAGAATAAACCACTTCATCATGTTGCTGTTGTAGTTTGTTCAGTTTGTTTTCTCTGAGGGCGTAAGTGGTTATGGTCTGAGGAAGTTCTGTCCTCGCTCTGCTCTGCTTGTTATAGAAAGAACGGACCGGTCTTAATGTACACTACATGACCAAAAGTATGTGAACACCTGCTCGTCGAACATCTCATTCCAAAATCATGGGCATTAATAGGGAGTTGGTCCCCCCATTGCTGCTATAATAGCCTCTACTTTTCATCGAAGTCTTTCCACTAGATGTTGGAACATTGCTGCGGGGACTTGCTTCCATTTAGCCACAAGAGCATGAGAGGTCAGGCACTGATGTTGGGAGATTAGGCCTGGCTCGCAGTCGGCGTTCCAATTCATCCCAAAGGTGTTCGATGGGGTTGAGGTCAGGGCTCTGTGCAGGTCAGTTAAGTTCTTCCACACCAATCTCAACAAACCATTTCTGTATGGACCTTGCATTGTGCACAGGGGCATTGTCATGCTGAAACAGGAAAGTGCCTTCCCCAAACTGTTGCCACAAAGTTGGAAGCACAGAATCTTCTAGAATGTCATGTATGCTGTAGCGTTAAGATTTCCCTTCACTGAAAAACAGCCCCAGATTATTATTCCTCCTCTACCAAACTTTACAGTTGGCACTATGCATTGGGGCAGGGTAATATCGAGGTAATATGTACATGTAGGTAGAGTTATTAAAGTGAATATGCATTGATGACAACAGAGAGTAGCAGCAGCGTAAAGGGGGCGGGGGCAATGCAAATAGTCTGGGTAGCTATTTGATTAGATGTTCAGGAGTCTTATGGCTTGGGGTTTAGAAGCCTCTTGGACCTAGACTTGGTGCTCCAGTACCGCTTGCCATGCGGTAGCAGAGAGAACAGTCTATGATCTGAGGACCCATGCCAATTTCTTTTAGTTTCCTGAGGAGGAATAGGCTTTGTCGTGCCCTCTTCACGACTGTCTTGGTGTGCTTGGACCATGTTAGTTTGTTGGTGATGTGGATGCCAAGGAACTTGAAGCTCTCAACCTGCTCCACTACAGCCCCATCGATGACAATGGGGGCATGCTCGGTCGTCCTTGTCCTGTAGTCCACAATCATCCCCTTTGTCTTGATCACGTTGAGGGAGATGTTGTTGTCCTTGCACCACACGGTCAGGTCTCTGACATCCTCCCTATAGGCTGTCTCGTCGTTGTCAGTGATCAGGCCTACCACTGTTGTGTCATCGGCAAACTTAATGATGGTTTTGGAGTCGTGCCTGGCCGTGCAGTCATGAGTGAACAGGGAGTACAGGAAGGGAATGAGCACGTACCCCTGAGGGGCCCCCGTGTTGACGATCAGTGTGGCGGATGTGTTGTTACCTACCCTTACCACCTGGGGGCGGCCTGTCAGGAAGTCCAGGATCTAGTTGCAGAGGGAGGTGTTTAATCCCAGGGTCCTTAGCTTAGGGATGAGCTTTGAGGGCACCATGGTGTTGAGCACTGAACTGTAGTCAATTAATAGCATTCTCACATAGGTGTTCCTTTTGTCCAGGTGTGAAAAGAGGGCAGTGTGGAATGCAATAGAGATTGCATCATCTGTGGATCTGTTTGGGCGGTATGCAAATTGGAGTGGGTCTAGGGTTTCTGGGATAATGGTGGTCTGCTTGAAACATGTTGGTATTACAGACTCAGACGGGGGAGAGGTTGAAAATGTCAGTGAAGACACTTGCCAGTTGGTCATCGCATGCTCGGAGTACACGTCCTGGTAATCCGTCTGGTCCAGCGGCCTTGTGAATGTCACACAGTTGCCCGGAACAGCTGATGCTCTCATGCGTGTTTCAGTGTTACTTGCCTCGAAGTGAGCATAGAAGTAATTTAGCTCGTCTGGTAGGCTTGTGTCACTGGGCAGCTCTCGGCTGTGCTTCCCTTTGTAGTCTGTAATAGTTTGCAAGCCCTGCCACATTCGACGAGCGTCGGAGCCGGTGTAGTACAATTCGATCTTAGTCCTGTATTAAAGCTTTGCCTGTTTGATGGTTCGTCAGAGGGCAAAGCGGGATTCCTTATAAGCTTCCCGGGTTAGAGTCCATCTCCTTGAAAGCGGCAGCTCTACCCTTTAGCTTATTGCGGATGTTGCCTGTAATCCATGGCTTTTGGTTGGTGTATGTACGTACAGTCACTGCGGGGACGACATCATCGATGCACTTATTGATGAAGCCAGTGACTGATGTGGTGTACTCCTCAATGTCATCGGAAGAGTGCCTGAACATATTCCAGTCTGTGCTTGCACTGCTGCTCCAGAGTCCAATGGCGGTGAACTTTACACCACTCCAGCCGACGCTTGGCATTGCGCATGGTGATCTTAGGTTTGTGTGCGGCTGCTCGGCCATGGAAACCCATTTCCATGGGTTTAACAGTTCTTGTGCTGACATTGCTTCCAGAGGCAGTTTAAAACTTGGAAGTGAGTGTTGCAATTGAGGACAGACAATTTTTACGCATTTCGCGCTTCAGCAGTCCCGTTCTGTGAGCTTGTGTGGCCTACCACTTTGCGGCTGAGCCGTTGTTGCTCCTAGACATTTCCACTTCACAATAACAGCACTTATAGTTGACCGGGGGCAGCTCTAGCAGGGCAGAAATTTGACGAACTGACTTGTTGGAAAGGTGGCATCCTATGACGGTGCCACATTGAAAGTCACTGGACTCTTCAGTAAGGTCATTCTACTGCCAATGTTTGTCTATGGGGATTGCATGGCTGTGTGCTCGATTTTATACACCTGTCAGCAACGGGTGTGGCTGAAATAGCCGAATCCACTAATTTGTCCACATACTTTTGTATATATAGTATATATTTGATAATGGAAGAAAGAAAAATTTTTTTTTTCCCCTTGTTTGTTAAAGATCCATTTGTTATCGTCAAACCACTGAAAACCTCCCTCCCACTCTCTCCCTTCCTCTCTACACAGTACCCATCTACGTTCCCTTCCTGATCGTGGGCTCTGTGTTCGTGGCTTTCGTCCTGGTGGGTTCCGTGGTTGCCGTTTGCTGTTGCCACTGTCTCCGCCCCAAACAGGAACTGTCGTCAGGGGCCGGGGGAGGAGGTGGGTCTGGTGGCGGCCGTCTCCTTGAGACCATTCCCATGATGGCTAGCGTGGGCACGTCTCGCGGTTCCTCTTCCCGCCAATCAAGCACGGCCACCTCGTCCAGTTCCTCTGCCCCTCCTGCCCAGGTGCCTCGCCCGGCCCCCCAGCCCATGATGCGCGCCCAGGCCTCCTGCTGTCTCCCTCCAGACGCCAGTGTCTTCGTCAACATGCCAACCAACTTCTCCGTGCTCAACTGCCAGCAGGCCACCCAGATCATGCCCCACCAGGGACAGTTCATCCACCCCCAGTACATCGGCTATGCCACCCACCACATGTCCCCACCCCAGGGGGTCTACCTGGACCCCACCCAGGGGGGCTACAGACAGCTGCAGTCCCCCTACCCCCCACCCACCAGTGTGGCCAGTGTCACGAGCGAGCAGAAGTACCCTCCAGTAACAGTTTAAGCCATTTTGGGGACTGTGTGTAACAGACCTTGTGAGGACTATGTGCCTTATGGGGACTATGTGAGAAACGTTATGGGGACTGCATTAGAAACCTTATGGGGACATTGGGAGCTCGCCAGCTTGGAGAGAGAATGATATGGACTCGGGCTCACACAGAGGACTCGTAAAACCAAAGCTGGGATCTGTGCCTGACCAGCCACAGTGTGTTGCATGTGTCTGTCCTACATGTGTGTGATATGTAAAGGTTTGGCAGATTTGCCTCAGGGTATTGATTGTGAGTGAGCTGACCTCACCCCAAGATGGAGGCAGGGGTATATCTGTCTGGTTGTCCTCATTCAGCAACACACAGAGGGATGATGCTACCCAGCAGGGCCAATGACTCTCAGCAGAGTGTGTGGGTTTAACATCTTGAAGTTTGTCAGTGTAGCGTTTGTTGTATGTGTTTGTAAATGAGTGAATGTGTGTATGTACAGTACGAGTGAGGGTGCTGTGTCCAGTGTGGCTATGTGCGTATGTGACTGTATGTACAGAATGTGCTGTGTGTGTATTACTGTCAGTATATGTGGTGGTGAGTGGGTGTATGTTAACGGATGTACTATGTGTATGTGTGTATATGAGTGTATAGTATGTGTGTATATGAGTGTATAGTATGTGTGTATATGAGTGTATAGTATGTGTGTATATGAGTGTATAGTATGTGTGTATATGAGTGTATAGTATGTGTGTATATGAGTGTATAGTATGTGTGTATATGAGTGTATAGTATGTGTGTATATGAGTGTATAGTATGTGTGTATATGAGTGTATAGTATGTGTGTATATGAGTGTATAGTATGTGTGTATATGAGTGTATAGTATGTGTGTATATGAGTGTATTGTATGTGTGTATATGAGTGTATAGTATGTGTGTATATGAGTGTATAGTATGTGTGTATATGAGTGTATAGTATGTGTGTATATGAGTGTATTGTATGTGTGTATATGAGTGTATAGTATGTGTGTATATGAGTGTATAGTATGTGTGTATATGACTGTATAGTATGTGTGTATATGAGTGTATAGTATGTGTGTATATGAGTGTATTGTATGTGTGTATATGAGTGTATAGTATGTGTGTATATGAGTGTATAGTATGTGTGTATATGAGTGTATTGTATGTGTGTATATGAGTGTATAGTATGTGTGTATATGAGTGTATAGTATGTGTGTATATGAGTGTATAGTATGTGTGTATATGAGTGTATAGTATGTGTGTATATGAGTGTATAGTATGTGTGTATATGAGTGTATAGTATGTGTGTATATGAGTGTTTAGTATGTAATGGGAAATGCAGGCGGTGTGATGTGAAAAACAGTCCCTCTCTCCCTGTAGCCCGGCTGATGTCTAATGAAGTGAACACAGGACACAGACTGTGACGCTCCAGCCCTACCACACACACACACACACACACACACACACACACACACACACACACACACACACACACACACACACACACACACACACACACACACACACACACACACACACACACACACACACACACACACACACACACACACACACACACACACACACACACCACACAAGAGAACCCAAAACATTTAAATACACAAACACTCACGCAAGGACTTGGAAATAAATGTGCCTGAAAGGAGGTGTGTGTGTGTGTGTGTGTGTGTGTAGCTGTGATCGGCAACCTTCTGAAGATTGCAGAAATAATAATGCAGTGAAAGCGGTCTGCCAACTGTTCCACCTCACTGAGTTTCCCTCCTGTGAAAGAGGTGTGTGTGTTTACTGAAGGTAGACTGGAGTTGTGCTGGTGTGTGTGTTTACTGAAGGTAGACTGGAGTTGTGCTGGTGTGTGTGTTTACTGAAGGTAGACTGGAGTTGTGCTGGTGTGTGTGTTTACTGAAGGTAGACTGGAGTTGTGCTGGTGTGTGTGTTTACTGAAGGTAGACTGGAGTTGTGCTGGTGTGTGTGTTTACTGAAGGTAGACTGGAGTTGTGCTGGTGTGTGTGTTTACTGAAAGGACTGGAGTTGTGCTGGTGTGTGTGTTTACTGAAGGTAGACTGGAGTTGTGCTGGTGTGTGTGTTTACTGAAGGTAGACTGGAGTTGTGCTGGTGTGTGTGTTTACTGAAGGTATACTGGAGTTGTGCTGGTGTGTATGTTTACTGAAAGGACTGGAGTTCTGCTGGAAGGTTTGAGGCATTTCTAACATTTTGAGTCAGTTCTTTTCACTTCAGCAGGGTAGAAAAAGAACAACTACAAAATCGACAACACCCACTGGGAACACCACGTCATTTCAACGTGGATTATTGGGTAATTGGTTGAGACATTGATCGAGATTATATATTCACCCAGACCTATATTCACCCACTCAAAAAGACAGCCAAAGTTAGTTAAATTTCCAATGTGTTATCACTATGCTTTCCACCATCTAAAAGCACAACCAAATTCTAATGGAAAGACAATGTCTGATTTTTGGTTTAGTTGTCCCCCAAATGTCTATCACTGGGCTTTCAACCATTTAAAAGCACAGCAGTTCAATGTCAGATATTTTGTTCATTTATACAACAGATTAACGTGTTATCACTGTGCTTCATCTAATCGTCGAACCAAATGACCTGGATGGCAGTTGAGATTACATTCAAAGTACGTGGAGCAAGTGATCAATGCTGTTAGAGATTCTGCACAGATTATTAAAGCAATTGTGAAGATCTCCACAGACCTATGATGACCAATGCATGATATCTAATTACATAAGAAAAAATGTATAGTTACAGTAACTTCAAAATGTGGCCATAGATGTGTTACTCATTTTACAGTTGTTTGTAAGATCCTTAAGTTAAGGCTATTACAAAAGTAATATTGAATTGTTTGGTTGACAATGTAACCAAATATCAACATTTTAAAGGAGATGTATCTACTGCTTGGATAGTTTCATTCTTTAACTTTTATTTTCGGTTGAGTTGGCGACGTGAATCCAACATATAATTTGTTAACTTGTCGACAAATAAATATGTTATTTATTGTATTTCAAAAGTGATATTGAATTGTATTTGGATGTCAACACAACCAAATATCTTGCCTGATGACTCACATTGAATTCTTCCACTGCTCTATCAATCGCTACATTCTTCATTGCGGAGAAGAAACAAACATTTATGGCATGGCGTTTTGCCGGAGCAGAGTCTGGGTAGCCAGGCAACCAAATATCAACATTTGAAGGAGATATATCTTCTGCTTGGATAGTTCCATCTGTGTTACTAATTTAGTCTGGCTTTAACTACAGTTTGTCTACAAATTAAGTTTGTCTCCATCTCAACCAAAAATCTAAGTTAAAGAATAGTACTGAATCAAATTTGCACTTTAAATAAAGTTTGATTTGATTTAGTCCTATTCTTTAACTTAGATTTTTGGTTGAAATGGAGACGTGAATCCAACATATGGTTGCGTTGACAACTAGACACAATTCAATATCACTAAATATAATATCATTTTTATCAACTGGAGCTTGAAACTAGAGGTATTTTTCGGCTCCAGAAAGTTGGACCCGGAACCCGAACGGACACGAAAACAATCAGATCCGAACACGAATGGACACGATGACAACCAGACCTAGACCGGTCCGGGTCTAGACCAGACTCGATTGGAGCCGAGTTACAAAAATTGTATGTTTGCTAGCCAAGTTGCTCTTCTGGTTAACAAATAGATCATTATATGTTGGATAAGCCTTATTAGCGTAAAATAAATATGCTATAGGCTATGCAGAGCCGAAGTTGGGTCCATTCAGGTCCACTCGGGTCCATCAGCCGTAGTTACATAGACCCAATGACAATCAAACAGGACCTGACCCGGACCCGAGGGTAAAGTTAGAATTTTGGACCCGGAATCGCTCGGGTCCTGGGTCTGGTCTCGGGACTCGTACCGGGTCTGGTCTCGGACCCGTTAGGCCTCTATTCTAAACCCTATTCCTATTCTGCTGTCATTTTTTTGTTGAATTCTGGTTTGAATTGAAACAATGGCTGTTGATGACTTTGCAAATGCTTAAATAGCATCATTGAGGATAAATGAGTATGGTCACATTTCATTTGCTCTGTTAAACCTACCTTTTTGAATGACTTGGATAACAGCATTGAATTGATCTAGTTTCTCTCAACAATCATTCTCATAATAGTACATTGGTAATAGTCAGTGACATCCTAGCTAAGCTGGGCTGGGTTAAAACTCTGGATGGGAGACTAAAGGGGAGCTGTAGATAGATTAGTTCTCCAGTAAGAGGTGCTGCCCAGCCTATTGTTTTTTCTTCTGAGTAGATATAACGTTGAAGGTGTTTTAACGGTACAAATTCAACACATTTTACACAAGGTTTATCTATGTTTAAATTTGGTTACCATGATGAGATAATTCTGTGGTTGAAATTTTACCATCGAAAACAAGTTGATAACCAAAACAAATCCTATATATTTTCCATGTCACAATACATTGACAAATTACGTTGAAACAATGTTGATTCAATCAGTTTGTGCCCAGTGGGAACACTTCTCACTATGTTGGGTAGCTGGTCTTAAAGGTGCCTTTTGGATTTTGGAGTCACTTCTGCTTTGTGCCCTGTTTTAGAAGTGTCTCTGTACTAGGACTGTACACAACTCACCCTAAGTTCCAGTTGATGAAACTGCAGAAATGCATAGGTGTCCCAAAGTGAACTAACCTGACTGTGTTTTGTGTATTTCAAGCACAATGTCTGTATGATCAACAGTGTGTGTGTGTGTGTATCCTGAGGTTGAATGTGTACCTGCTCCCTGTGAAACACAGTGTCATTTTTCATATGAATTATAATAAATCAATATTAAACAGTGTCCAAACTGTCATGGAGTCATCTGTCTATTCTGTCAGAGTTTCTACCATTACCATCCAATACTTTTCTAGAATAAGGAAAAAGCACATTGCTGAGGTTTTGGCGGCTGGCTTAAGAAAGGATATACTACTAACATCACAGTTGTTTGGGCCATATCTGTTCTTAAACCATCCATGTACAGCACCCCCTGCCCCCACCATAAATTCACACAACACAAATGTTCCATGGTTAAGTTCGAGAGGTCTGTTGCCATAGTGCTAGTCTTATGGCTGACTCGGTCTCAGCAGGAGTTGTGAGATTTACACACTCTTAGAGACGAGACCCAGAAGAACAGAAACAACACTCCAAGAGTAAAAACTGACACCCAAGCGGGGGCCAAACCATGAAACAGTTTTGGTGAGTGAGCAGCCAACATACACACGACATACACTGAGTGCACAAAATATTAGGAATACCTTCCTAATATTGAGTTGCACCCCCCTTTTGCCCTCAAAACAGACTCAATTGGTCGGGACATGGACTCTACAAGGAGTCGAAAGCGTTCCACAGGGATGCTGGCCCATGTTGACTCCAATGCTTCCCACAGTTGTGTCAAGTTTTTAATGTATTTTATTTAACCTAGATTTAACTTGACAAGTCAGTTAAGAACAACGTCTTATTTACAATGACAGCCTACCAAGGAACAGTGGGTTAACTGCCTTGTTCAGGGGCAGAATTACATTATTTTACCTTGTCAGCTCGAGGATTCGATCCAGCAACCTTTCGGTTACTGGCCCAACGCTCTAACCCTAGGCTACCTAGGCTAGGCTACCTGCCGCCACAAAAAAGTTGGCTGGATGTCCTTTTGGTGGTGGACCATTCTTGATACACATGGGAAACTGTTGACTATAAAAAACCCAGTAGTGTTGTAGTTCTTGACACACTCAAACTGGTGCGCCTGGCACCTACTACCATACCCTGTTCAAAGGCTCTTCAATCTTTTGTCTTGCACATTCACCCTCTGAATGGCACACATACACAATCCATGTCTCAATTCTCTCAAGGCTTAAAAATCCTTCTTTAACCTGTCTCCTCCCTTTCATCTACACTGATTGAAGAGGATTTAACAGGTGACATCAATAAGGGATCATAGCGTTCACCTGGATTCACCTGGTCACTCTATGCCAACTTGACACAACCGTGGGAAGCATCGGAGTCAACATGAGCCAGCATCCCTGTGGAACGCTGTCAACACCTCTGTATGGCTTCATTTAAAAGGAGGATACTTTAAACAGGGATCCATTGTCAATCCAACAAAAATGTAAGGTTTTAATCTGTAAAAAGAGCCCACTCTTAAACATAGGAATGGGCCTCTTAGTAGCTTACTAGAAAAACAGTTTGGATTTAGATACAATGTAGGCTTTAAGAGAGGTTTATTTAATGCCTTAATATGTAATAGTTTTAACCCTCCAAACTCACGTTTGTTATATACAGTGCATTCAGAAACTATTCAGTCCCCTTGACTTTTTCAACATTTTGTTACGTTACAACCTTATTCTAACATTGATTACATTTGTTTTTTTCCTCATCAATCTACACACAATACCCCATAAAACAGGTTTTTAGAAATATTAGCACAAATATCAAAAACCAAAAATTAAATATCACATTTACATAAGTATTCAGACCCTTTACTCAGTACTTTGTTGAAGCACCTTTGGCAGCAATTACAGCCTTGAGTCTTTTTGGGTATGACACTACAATCTTGCCACACCTGTATTTGGGTAGTTTCTACCATTCTTCTTTGCAGATCCTCTCAAGCTCTGTCAGGTTGGATGGGGAGCATCGCTGCACAGCTATTTTCAGGTCTCTCCAGAGATGTTAGATCGGGTTCAAGTCCGGGCTCTGGCTGGGCGACTCTAGGACATTCAGAGACTCGTCCCAAAGCCACTCCTGCGTTGTCTTGGCTGTGTGCTTAGGGTCGTTGTCCTGTTGGACGGTGAACCTTCACCCCAGTCTGAGGTCCTGAGCGCTCCGGAGCAGGTTTTCATCAAGGATCTCTCTGTACTTTGCTCCGTTCATCTTTCCCTCGATCCTGACTAGTCTCCCAGTCCCCGCCGCTGAAAAACATCCCCACAACACAATGCTTCCACCACCATGCTTCACCATAGGGATGGTGCCAGGTTTCCTCCAGACGTGACACTTGGCATTCAGGCCAGTGAGTTCAATCTTGGAACCAAGATTGAACTCTTTGCAGGAGTGATTCCAAAATCCAAAAGGCACATTTAAGACCAGCTACCAAACATAGTGAGAAGTGTTCCCATTGGGCACAAACTGTACTGGGACTGTACACGCTCCACTTTAAAGAGCTCACCCTAAGTTCCAGTTGATGAAACTGCAGAAATGCATAGGTGTCCCAAAGTGAACTAACCTGACTGTGTGTTTTGTGTATTTCAAGCACAATGTCTGTATGATCAACAGTGTGTGTGTGTGTGTATCCTGAGGTTGAATGTGTACCTGCTCCCTGTGAAACACAGTGTCATTTTTCATATGAATTATAATAAATCAATATTAAACAGTGTCCAAACTGTCATGGAGTCATCTGTCTATTCTGTCAGAGTTTCTACCATTACCATCCAATACTTTTCTAGAATAATGAAAAAGCACATTGCTGAGGTTTTGGCGGCTGGCTTAAGAAAGGATATACTACTAACATCACAGTTGTTTGGGCCATATCTGTTCTTAAACCATCCATGTACAGCACCCCCTGCCCCCACACCCACACCATAAATTCACACAACACAAATGTTCCATGGTTAAGTTCGGGAGGTCTGTTGCCATAGTGCTAGTCTTATGGCTGACTCGGTCCCAGCAGGAGTTGTGAGATTTACACACGCTTAGAGACGAGACCCAGAAGAACAGAAACAACACTCCAAGTGTAAAAACTGACACCCAAGCGGGGGCCAAACCATGAAACAGTCTTGGTGAGTGAGCAGCCAACATACACACCACATGCACTGAGTGTACAAAATATTAGGAACACCTTCCTAATATTGAGTTGCACCCCCCTTCTGCCCTCAAAACCTGCCTTTCATTTGTCGAGGCATGGACTCTACAAGGTGTCAAAAGCGTTCCACAGGAATGCTGGCCCATGTTGACTCCAATGCTTCCCATAGTTGTGTCAAGTTGGCTGGATGTCCTTTGGGTGGTGGACCATTCTTGATACACACAAGACACTGTTGACTATAAAAAAACCAGTAGGGTTGCAGTTCTTGACACACTCAAACTGGTGCGCCTGGCACCTACTACCATACCCCATTCAAAGGCACTTCAATCTTTTGTCTTTCCCATTCACCCTCTGAATGGCACACATACACAATCCATGTCTCAATTCTCTCAAGGCTTAAAAATCCTTCTTTAACCTGTCTCCTCCCTTTCATCTACACTGATTGAAGTGGATTTAACAGGTGACATCAATAAGGGATCATGCGTTCACCTGGATTCACCTGGTCACTCTATGCCAACTTGACACAACCGTGGGAAGCATCGGAATCAACATGAGCCAGCATCCCTGTGGAACGCTGTCAACACCTCTGTATGGCTTCATTTAAAAGGAGGATACTTTAAACAGGGATCCATTGTCAATCCAACAAAAATGTAAGGTTTTAATCTGTAAAAAGAGACCACTCTTAAACATAGGATGGGCCTCTCTTAGTAGCTTACTAGAAACCCCGTTTCGATTTATGTGTAGGCTTTAAGAGAGGTTTAATGCCTTAATATTTAATAGTTTTAACCCACCAAACTGTTTGCTATATACAGTGCATTCGGAAACTATTCAGACCCCCTGGCCTTTTCTACATTTTGTTACATTCAGAGACTCGTCCCGAAGCCACTCCTGCGTTGTCTTGGCTGTGTGCTTAGGGTCGTTGTCCTGTTGGACGGTGAACCTTCACCCCAGTCTGAGGTCCTGAGCGCTCCGGAGCAGGTTTTCATCAAGGATCTCTGTACTTTGCTCCGCTCATCTTTCCCTCGATCCTGACTAGTCTCCCAGTCCCTGCCGCTGAAAAACATCCCCACAGCACAATGCTGCCACCACCATGCTTCACCATAGGGATGGTGCCAGGTTTCCTCCAGACGTGACGCTTGGCATTCAGGCCAGAGTTCAATCTTGGAACCAAGATTGGAGCTCTGTCAGAGTGACCATTGGGTTCTCGGTCACCTCCCTGACCAAGGCCCTTCTCTCCTGATTGCTCAGTTTGGCCGGGCGGCCAGGTCTAGGAAGAGTCTTGGTGGTTCCAACCTTCTTCCATTTAAGAATGATGGAGGCCACTGTGTTCTTGGGGACCTTCAATGCTGCATGCACTTTTTGGTACCCTTCCCCAGATCTGTGCCTCAACACAATCCTGTCTCTGAGCTCTACGGACAATTCCTTCGACCACATGGCTCGGTTTTAGCTCTGATATGCACTGTCAACTCTGGGACCTTGGACAGGTGTGTGCCTTTCCAAATCATGTCCAATCAATGGAATTTACCACAGGTGGACTCCAATCAAGTTGTAGAAACATCTCAAGGATGATCAATGGAAACAGGATGAACCTTAGCTCAATTTCGAGTCTCATAGCAAAGGGTCTGAATACTTATGCAAATAAGGTATTTCTAAAAACCTGTTTTCGCTTTGTCATTATGGGGTAATGTGTGTAGATTGATGATCATATTTTTTATTTAATAAATTTTAGAATAAGGCTGTAACATAACAAGATGTGGGAAATCAATGGGTCTGATTAATTTAAAATGTTGATGGGAGACTCTGTTACAGAGGAGTATAAATGCTTTTTTTAGGCCGGATCACGTTGTTGTATTGTATTGTTGTATGTTTTAATCCTGTAATGTATTGATTGTTGCTGCCTTCTTGGCCAGGTCTCCCTTGAAAAAGAGACTCTGGGTCTCAATGGGGTTTTCCTGGTAAAAAAAAAAAAAAAAAAACTTGATTTACGGCTCTTGACAATTCAAAGTTCTCAGAGAAGTTACCCTTATTTATTATCTTACGTAAAGGATTGTTGTACATTACTTTTACATATTTTGTTTGAGATTCTCCGGAGATTCTAGACGTACTGTATCAAATACTTTCTCAAAATCTGCTCTAAAGATTATACTTGTTTTCCTTGCATCCTCATAGTTTTCCATTATTTCTAGTAGTTGTCTCCAATATCAATATAATATATCTTAAGATATATATCAATATATCTTCGGAATCCTGATTAATAAAGTCCGGTAGGACCTTTTTCATTCTGAGTAATACATTTTGCCAATATTTTTACATCACAAAATTGAAGGGTGAAGGAGGTGTGTTCTTGGCACATCTCTATGGAAACTAGGGGGGACTAGGATGGGGGGTGGGGAAGTGTAGGCAGAGAGAGAGAGATTAAATGGATCTAAAGCTCCTACTAGGGAGAAGAAATTGATTCCCCACATTGGAGATGAGCGGCTGCAGGTTGGAGCTGGGCTGGAGACTTGGAGACGTCCAGGAAGGTGGGTGTGGGAACCCCATGCTGCTCCATGCTGATCAGGAACGGGAGTTTAATGGGGATGCTAACGAGTCATGGCTGGCTTGTAGCGTATTCACAGTTCACATCTATAATGTAGATTCAACACATTAACTTGGAGTAAATGCATTCCATCTCTTTCTGTGTTTGCTAATTTGACTGTTCATCTTGTGTTCTCCTCCAACATGCTCTCAGCCTTCATTCACTTTGAGTGTGTATTTACTGACCCTACTCTCTTTCTCAATGTTCTCATTGATTAAGTAACCTTAACCTGAACTGCTAATCTATCTTGCATTAGACCATTCAATTGTGCCTTTTCTTAAATTATGATTTATTAAGTAAAAGTCAAAAAGCAATGGAGTAAAATCCCCTGACCTTTGCATTCCTGGCCTTACGTGTCCTTAACACAGATTTGGCAGACAATGCTTTCACACAGACCACAACACACCATATAGGGTTGGAAGCAACAACACACACATTCTACAGAATATTTATTGAAATGTTATCTATGTGGACTTTCCAATATGCTGCTTATTGATGGAGTTGAAATGGAATTTCATTGTAGTAAACTACCGTTCAAAAGTTTGGGGTCACTTTTTGAAATATCCTTGTTTTCCATGAAAACATACATTAAATGAATCGCAAAATGAATAGGAAATATAGTCAAGACGTTGACAAGGTTATAAATAATGATTTTTAATTGAAATAATAATTGTGTCCTTCAAACTTTGCTTTAGTTAAAGAATCCTCCATTTGCAGCAATTACAGCCTTGCAGACCTTTGGCAATCTAGTTGTCAATTTGTTGAGGAAATCTGAAGAGATTTCACCCCATGCTTCCTGACGCACCTCCCACAAGTTGAATTGGCTTGATGGGCACTTCTTACGTACCATACAGTCAAGCTGCTCCAACAACAGCTCAATAGAGTTGAGATCTGTTGACTGTGCTGGCCACTCCATTATAGACAGAATACCAGCTGACTGCTTCTTCCCTAAATAGTTTAGTTTGGAGCTGTACTTTGGGTCATTGCACTGTTGTAGGAGGAAATTGTCTCCAATTAAGTGCCGTCCACAGGGTATGGCATGGCGTTGCAAAATGGAGTGATAGCCTTCCATCTTCAAGATCCCTTTTACCCTGTACAAATCTCCCACTTTACCACCACCAAAGCACCCAATCACATTGCCTTCACCATGCTTGACAGATGGCGTCAAGCACTCCTCCAGCATCTTTTCAGCATCTCACGAATGTTCTTCTTTGTGATCCGAACACCTCAAACTTAGATTAGTCTGCCCATAACACTTTTTTCCCCAATCTTCCTCTGTCCAGTGTCTGTGTTCTTTTGCCCATCTTAATCTTTAATTTTTATTGGCCAGTCTGAGTTATGGCTTTTTCTTTGCAACTCTGCCTAGAAGGCCAGCATCCCAGAGTCGCCTCTTCACTGTTGACGTTGAGACTGGTGTTTATTATTTAATTAATCTGCCAGTTGAGGACTTGTGAGGCGTCGGTTTCTCAAACTAGACACTCCAATGTACTTGTCCTCTTGCTAAGCTGTGCATCGGGGCCTCCCACTCCTCTTTCTAGTCTGGTTAGAGCCAGTTTGCGCTGTTCTGTGAAGGGGGTAGTACACAGCCGTGTACGAGATCTTCAGTTTCTCTGCAATTTCGCACATGGAATAGCCTTCATTTCTCAGAACAAGAATAGACTGCTGAGTTTCAGAAGAAAGTTCTTTGTTTCTGGCCATTTTGAGCCAACAAATGCTGATGCTCCAGATACTCAACTAGTCTAAAGAAGGCCAGTTTTATTGCTTCTTTAAATCAGCACAACAGTTTTCAGCTGTGCTAACATAATTGCACAAGGGTTTCTAATGATCAATTAGCTAATCCAAGTTTATCATTTTAAACGGCTAACACAATGTGCCAGTGGAACACAGGAGTGATGGTTGCTGATAATGGGCCTCTGTACGCCTATGTAGATATTCCATAAAAAAAAAAAATATTTACAACATTAACATTTTCTACACTTTATTTCTGATCAATTTGATGTTATTTTACAAAAGAAATTGCCTTTCTTTCAAAAACAAGGACATTTCTAAGTGACCCCAAACTTTTGAATGGTAGTGTATATATGTAGCACCTGTTATTAGTTAACATCAATAATAACTCCAGGTAAATTATAGTGGATAGTATAGCCCACAGAAAAGGAGAACAAACACAGGCATTAAAAGACAGAGACACAAGTCCATTTTATTCAACAAAGAATAAGTCCATAGATTAATTGAGAACCCATCAAACAGAGGAAGCACTATAAGCCAGGCTGCTGCTAACTCGGCCTCCTGGGGCGACAGGCAGGATCGCAGGAATCACAGCAGCGGCGGAATACAACGGAAAATAGATTCAACCGAGCAGGAAGAGGAGACGTGCCGCAGATGAGGGGGAGAGAGACAAGGGGGTCACTGAGCCAGAGAGAGAAAAGTAGTGAAAGGGAGAATAAGAGTTAAAGAAGCTGATGGAGGAGGCATACAGGGTGCCCCTCCTTCCCTCCAATCCCCCTCTTCAGCTCTCTGAGGAATCCCTCCTAGGCCAGTGTGTGTTTGGTGTTTATTTTAAAGTGCCCCTCCTCCTCTTCCTCCCTTTCTCCCATGGCCACGGTGATGACAGATGAGTTAAACCCCTGCTCAGGAGAGGGAGATGTGAGGGAGTGTGGGTGCACTCTCGCACGCACGCGCACACGCACACACACACACACACACACACACACACACACACACACACACACACACGAGGGCAGATACATACAGTAGCACAGCCATGCACACGGACAAAGACGCACAGGTGCATAAACTAAACTCAGTCCATGCTATGATTAGATACACATTACAGTCTCTGTGGTTGATTTATTATGTCTGTTTGTGTGGTTGTGATTACTCATGCCTGTGTGTCTGCTCTGTGTATATATGCATGTGTGCATGTGTGTGTAGAGCGGAGACCAGGTTGGACAGTATAGACGGTCTGGTCCCTTCCCTTTAGTCAGTGTTCCTTGCCTAGCAATGGCCTCCACGCCTAGCAATGATCTCCAGGGGTCAAGGTCGGAGGTCAAAGTCAGTATAAGTTCCAGTAAGGCCACAGCAGGGTCGGTCACTCAGCATAGTCTGTCTCCGCTGTCGCCTTGGCAACCGTTGTGGCCACCTTGGCAACTGTTGCCAAGCGCCCCATAGCCAGGTGGGCCGAGGGCGGTGCGTGGGAGGGAGGGAGGGGCTAGATGCTGGGCCGTTGGCGGGTGGTATCGTAGGATCGACACACCTGTGACTGAGACACCACCCCATGTTCCTCCTGGGAGAAGGCATAGCCATCTAGAGAGAGAAGAAGAGGAGGAGGGGAGAGGAACAGGTACAGTAAGTATACCACTGTATGTTTACCTACCTAGATAGAAGTAAATCTGAGGCTGGGACAAGGACAGAGATACTCACGGGACACGCTGCTCTGCTGCACAGAGTTTTTGCGGCCCACGTTGGAGGGTGTTTTCCTAAAGACCCGGGTCAACAGGTGGGCACGCTCGTTCAGACTGGAGGAGAAAAGAGACAAACAGGTAAGTCAACCAATCACAGAATACACAGCCACTGATTGACCGGTTACAGCTCCAATCACAGGGAAAATATCTATATATCTCTATGACAGGTTAACACGACCAACACAACAGGTGGAAGTACTACTCTGAGGGAAAACCAGTCATACAAATGTGGATCACCTTTTAGTCAGGTCAATTTCTATGGCAACGAATCCTTCAGAACTAACCTGCTCTGTGGCAGGCTAACTCAGGGCTAACTCCATTTATCCTGAATGAAGTGTCTGAGCCACGAGTTGAGGACCAAAGTAAATCAGATTCCCTCCCTCTTACAAAGACTGCCTCACCATCCCCTTCATTTCAGGAAAAAGACGGATTACATTTTATTAATCAAAAGGTATTTTTGTGTTTATTTCTTATTTTTATGTTAAAATACCTAGACACATTATTTAGTAATGAGAGGAAGCATTTGAAACTTCTGTATGACTACTACTCCAATTATTGTATCGATAGGAGTGGGGAAAAGGTGCTCATGCATTGAGAAGCACACCAAAGTAATAAAGTAAAGATTCTAAAAGCCCATTTCACACCATAGCCTGCAGAATTTGAAAGATAACCTTTCCTTCATTTCAATTTCAGCACAAATAAAAATGTGGCACCGACTCACCCATGGACTGATGTTTCAGCATCGTCTCAATGAAGAGTTCGGCGTTTGACTAACCATGTGTGACATGTAGCAGGCTTGTGACTGCGCGTGCGCTTCGATCACACGGACAGCGTCATTGCATTTTGGGACACCAGAAGTACATTCATTTCCAATGAAACGCTGCGTTTGCCTTGCAGCATTGCGTATCAGAGGCAGTTGCAGTGCGTTCGGTGTGGTGCATAGCATAAGTTGGATTTATCGAACATTAACGTCAAACTGTGTGCGTAAACGGCTTGACAGAAATGGTAGCAGAAAGTGAATGTTGAATTTGTTGCATACATATCCAGATGATGCTGCGTACTATTTTGCAACAATGACGCTGTCGGTGTGAACGAAGCGCTAGAGTTAGCGGCAGGCCGTCGGGCAAAATATCCACCGTGGTAGTATGGTTGAAGCCTGCGCTGGTATGTGAAGCTAACTGAAGCTGGCTGGCTTTATAAAATCCTGAGTAGATCTAGCTTGCTTCGTAGTAGAACCCTCAGGAGTCTGATTGTGACCGAACACTCTCAGAAGCTTAGCCTGAGTGTCACTGGCCTGCTACACTATTAGGTGAAACGTTTGCTTAGCGTGAGACGATTCATCTCAAATTAGACCTGGGAGTAAGCAGCGTGGCTCCGCTAGAGGCTCGCGTCGCTCAGCGTAAAATAACACTCTGGTTCTGGTCAAATTACGACACACAGCTCACCTCCGAGAACACTTGATCAAGTGACTCGCGCTCTGCTCATGCTGTCCAGAAGTTACACGGCCACCCCAGTGTAGCGCCTATGTCAGCCTGTCTGTGCTATCATGCCAACTCCTTGTCACTCATTCTCATGCCAATGACTTGACAATAACAGCTTTTGGCATTGGCAAGAGCACAAACAGATCTGGGACCAGGCTATGATTCCTTCCCTTTATGAACATATAGGTGAAAACAATGGATAGTCCACCCTATTGCTCACACCTTGAAGACCTGCAGATCTGAGGTCTTGAAGGAAAGGGACAAGGAAGTGAGAAGAGGAGATCATTTTGTACTATTAGGACATGGCATAGACACTTGTCTTTCCCACTAACACGGAAAGGAGGGAAAATGTACAACTGTGATGTGTTGTCTTCAGATGAATGGCACGAGTTGTAAGTCTCTCTGAATAAGAATGTCTGCTAAATGACTAAAATGTCCATGTAAATAGCCCAGTCCTGTTAGTATTATAGAAGTCTACCCCTGCCTAGACCTTAAGACAAGACAACTTCTTGATGTGACTACCAGAGCCAGACCGCTCACATGCAAACACGCACAAATTCACACAGACAGACACGCATACATCCCCCAGCCTTCCTCAATCTTCCTCCTAACTAATGGCAATGCTAAACATTCTGATAACAGTCAGTATCCAAACAGAACAGAATGTTTACTTCTAACAGACTGCTTTTACAGAATTCTTCCCAGATTGTCTGATTCCGCTGTAGAACACGGTAGGTTACTTCTCTAGATCAGGCAGCCAATGAGGCATTAAATCACATGAGAGGGGTTTCCCTGGCACTGGAGCAGGGGCCCTGATCCGATCCACAGAGTGTGTGGACCCGGGCCAGCCTCCCCAAGGTTACACTTCTGAGCAAGAGCAGCAGGGACCTATTCTTTATGGTACCACAGGGAACTTAGACCTGGTGTGTTTGGCAAAGCCTGAAAAACCGTTCTGAAGTTGCAACTATCATTTGCCAAAGAAAATTAGGTCTGCTAAATGGATGACAAGGTGAATGAATGAAGAACGAATTGATAGACAAAGATAAATATATAAATAGCACGTGTAAACTCAGGACTGAATCCGTCGCACGTCACCCCTGTTGTGTCGCTGTCTGAAAGGGGAGTGAGACTCCAAACAGTCCAAGGACGCTCCACATCTAAACACTTTCCCAGAGAAACTATGGTCCTCTACATTTCCCATCCTCGTCCCAATCCTCTCCCGTTATGAAATACAAATACAGATGTTTGCGTTTCTCCTCTGTGCCTCTCAAACTCCTCAATTCTTTCCATGGTCGTTGCTGGGGGTTCCTCCCCATGTCTGGGAGAAGGTTCAGCCCAGGCCAAGGCCCTCACCTTGAGGCTAGGAAAGGCTGTATGCGCCCATCCATCCAAAAACAACGCCCTGCCTCCCCTCCCTGTCCCCAAGCACCTCCCCAGCCCACCTCTGTCCGAGCCAGTTCTCTGTTCTGGACTGTTGGCCTAGCTGTTTCACTGGATGATTGGCGACTATTGGATGTCTGACTGGATGATTGAGGACTATTGTTCCTGCCCAAAGCCCACCAAAGAGCCCCATCCATAGCCAACATCCCACACAACAGCCCCTCAAATGGCCAAACCTCAGTCTTCCATCTCCCACTCCATTCCTCAACCTAATATGGCCAAATACCTCCAAAGTTTTAAAGCCCCATCTAACATGATCAACCCTGAATGGTTCTACTCCTTCTCTTGATAGATATACTGACTACAACCCACGATACAAAACAAACACACACACACAAATGGCTAACTCTAACAGAACCACAGACGCTACAGCACACCCAGTCCTTACAGCAGTGCAAACCTGTCCACTTCCTGACTCGACACAATCAGATGGAGAGATGGGAAAAAGAAGAAAGAGATATGAGGAAACATGAGTGCTGAGGTGGGTGAGTGAGTGAGAGTAGGATGCAGTGAGAGAGACGGGGGAGGAGTCTTGCAGAGCGGAGCAGGAGCAGACACATAGGTCAGAGTTCACACAGTGAGCCAGGTCAAACCAAGCCAAGGTGCTACCTGTGTCTGTCTGTCTGTGCCCTGAGCTCTGGGGCTAGGGGACCTCAGGGTTGGCTTTGGGCCTGTGGATGGGTCAACCATGTTACCAACAGGTTAGCTGGCCATGGTTACGTCACTCTCATATATGGTACACGCTAGACATTAAAACACTGGGACATAAATCATAATAAACACATCAATCTTACAGACTTTGTAACAAAATCTTTAAATGGGGGGACCCCTCAGTCCAAGGAATTATCATTAACTCACAAGGATATGCTATAAAAATGACATGAACGATGTCGCAGTAAGTTCAGTAAACCCTTCCCCCCCTCCCCCAACTGTGATCCCATGATGCAGTGTGTGTGTCTGACCTGCGTCCACTGGCATCTCGGAGCACGGCGGCCCCTGGGTCTACAGCCCTGGCCTCCAGCTCCTGGACCTCTTCCAGAAGAGACTTCTTCACAGTGCGACGACCCCTAAAACACATTCACAGGAGTATGTTGCTCATCAGGATTTCACAGTGTTTTTTTGGTGATATACGCGGTCAAAAATGCTTGATTTCTTTGGCATCGCAAATTGCTAACTTTTTCTGTCAGGGAAATATTTGTTGACGTGTGGCTTGACTGAACCATTATATGTGGTAAAAGTGTGGTGATTGGTTAAAATTGCAAGCCCACTTTTTGTAGTGTGGTGTTCAGACAGTTTAATGCGGCAATAGCGCGATGATTGGTCAAATTTGCAAGCCTTAGCATAATATGCAGGAATGGTTGATTTTGCAAATAAATCTGCAATCGCAAAATCTTGGTACAGTAGGACTGTGCTTATACACACGTCTATGTGTTTGTATTGAAATGTGAAAAACATTGCTGTTCATATGCATGTATGCATTGATTTAAGTGGTATTTATGCAGTGTGAGTGTGTTACTCACGCGTTCCAGGCAAAGTCTTTGAGTAGACAGGCTGCTGGCACCAGGACCAGCCCCAACCAGAAGTGCCAGCACTGCATCACTCTACTAGCCTACAACACAACACAACGTCAACACAACGTCAACACAACACTCCAGGAACCCAGGAGAGAGACATACAACACATTCCAGCCACGTCAAGAGAGACACGTTAGACACACTCCACAGGGTCTCCACCCTCTGTTGTCCAGCTGCAGACAGCCTCGTTGACCTCTAACCATGAGTCTGTCTCCAGCGGTTAATTATCCTCTAAACTACGGTCTCTCCCCGTCCCTCTCTAAACTACGGTCTCTCCCCGTCCCTCTCTAAACTACGGTCTCTCCCCGTCCCTCTCTAAACTACGGTCTCTCCCCGTCCCTCTCTAAACTACGGTCTCTCCCCGTCCCTCTCTAAACTACGGTCTCTCTCCGTCCCTCTCTAAACTACGGTCTCTCCGTCCCTCTCTAAACTACGGTCTCTCCGTCCCTTTCTAAACTACGGTCTCTCCGTCCCTCTCTAAACTACGGTCTCTCTGTCCTTTTCTATCTCTCCATTCAGATTCCATCTGCAGGTCTTTTTCTTTCTCTCTCAATGAGTCTGTCTCTTTAGATCTCTCTGAAGTCTCTCTCCCTGCCTGCTGTCCCCCTCTTTTCAAACTCTGTCTCTCTTGGTCTTTCTACATGGTAGCCATATGCCAAATGCCAGTAGCAGTTTATTGAATATGCCCTGATATATTTCTGGTAACAAAGCCCATCTCTCTACTATACTAGCTACATTCATACAAGTGGACATTGACTGTAGTCTACGCTGTACTGGTTAGCTAGCTACTTTCATAGTAATATTAGAGTGTTCCGGGTAGTCCCTGTTATGAGGCTGTAGTTCAGAGATGGTCAGAGGTAGATACTTAGGGCCGGACACAGCTGACATTCCCAAGGGGATTCTCCGGACTGAATCGGAAAACCATTATGAACCATTCCCAATGACAGCTGGAAACACACCCAGAGAAGCTCAGACTACACACACAAACAGTTTGACAAACACCCACAGACAACAGGACAGACTGTCGGTCTCAGACAAACACCTCCACAAACACACCACACATTCTTTGTCAAAAAACCCACACGCACAAATACGGTCTTAAACAAACAGCCACACACATACACACACAAACATAACTCAAACACACAAACACAATTATTTGAAGCGTAAACACAGAGCACTCAATGAATAGCCCAGTATTCATCCCCTATGGGAAGATGAATGTAGAGATACAGAAAGGGGGAGAGAGGAGGAGAAAGGAGGTTATGGGGTTGTCTGAGCAGGCTGATGGAGGGATTGGAGACGGGAAGCGTCTCCCCCAGTCCCCCAGTTGGACGGAGCAGCTGCAGGGTTTATTCACATTCCTCATTTCAGACAAATTGAATTAATGGTCTGAAAGAGGCTGAGACTCCCTCCTCCAGTCTCCCTGCACATTGGGGTACCACTGCACCCTGTACCTAGCCCCCTAAAACCCCAACATGGGACCTTCAATCAGGGGCTCCCACATATATACACACATACCAGCCCTCCTCCAGCCCTGCCCAGCCTGGCCCACACGCTATAGTCAACACCTCCAGAGCAGGCCGTAAAAGCCTGGGGCTCGGGTGACCGCGCAGCAGGTGCAGAGGGCTTGCAGAGTGGGCTGGAAAGGCATAAATCTCCCTGGGGCTCCAGCAGTGCTGACATG